>OY723402.1:6038311-7238311 GCA_963210345.1 Inga oerstediana
GAATACAAGATAGATGATGATTGCAAAAAGACTGGCAAGTTGGTCGTGTAAATGTGGTGGCACCAAAATCACGATCGTTAATTTTCTGGTTTGTGAATGAGAATTTCTGGAGCAGCGTTTGATTAAATTGGGTCAATAAGCCGCGAGTTGCATGAAGGAGAGATTTATAGAGACAGACTTGAAGTCGCCCGTGGGATCAGTGCATGGCGACCGAATATTTTGTGTGTGTTTGTGGGCGGCGTTTGAGCCCCAAACGCTGGATTCAGCGCAAAACGCGGGCAATATAAAAATAATTGAGTGTTTGGAGATCAAAACGGGCAATTGAGCTTGAGATTGAGAAATAAGCTTTTGGTATAAGCTCAACTTTGGAGCTTTTCGTGACTTAGCTTTTGGGGAAAGTGAGAATGATTAAAATATTTTTTCAGTTGTGTCTAGTGTGATATCAGACTGATTGCAATTTTACCCTTAATATACTTTTTCGACTACCAAAATTAATTTTAACTATTTTTTGGTGCTTGTAACCCTTAAAATATTTTTTCAACTGTACCCAGTGTGTTATCAGACTGATTGCAATTTTATCCTTAATGTACTTTTTCAGTTCCAAAAATTATTTTAAAATATTTTTTGGTGTTTTTAACCCTTTAAAATATTTTTCCACCCACTCTCTCTTACTATTATCATAAAAGTCACTTGTGCTTAAGTCAATCCAAACAAGTTTTATTTTTACAAAAGTCATTTATATAATCGATGTTCCAAACATAAATCACATTACACAATCGAGCTTTTACCAAAAATAACATTACCAAACGCTAAATTAAGAAACTCTATTTTTTCCATCGGTGTTCCAAACACACTCAAATGTTAGGTCCTATACTTTCTTCGCCTCAATAAGAGGCTATACAGATTACAGACCATTATTACTGGTCTATTGTCTTGGCAAATGTGGGGATCGTTTTTTTGGACCATTTCGTTTACTGTTTAGATTAGTTTTTTTAATACTTTTTATGATTTATGAGATAAGTGTGGAAAAGAAATTTTATCTCGAGTTACGCAAATGACGATTTAAAAATTTATCAAACACACACTTGATTTGATATAGGTCTTAATTTTTCGATTTGTTTCTCTCGC
Source organism: Inga oerstediana (assembly GCA_963210345.1). NCBI lineage: Eukaryota > Viridiplantae > Streptophyta > Magnoliopsida > Fabales > Fabaceae > Inga > Inga oerstediana. The sequence goes on from OY723402.1 coordinate 6,039,440, forward strand.
AGTAATAAATGTGGGAGTTAGCAAAATTAGACGTACACTCGTACTATTGTGGACTTTAAGCTAAGTTTGTGAATATCCAGTGCTCCTATCATTCAACATCAATTCATTAATAAAAATCAATGTTAATGACTTCAGATCGATCTGGCCTGAAAACCGATAAATCTGTCAAAAAATTGGTTTGGTTTGAGATCCGGTTTGGGTCACTGTTTTTTAAAAAAGAAAAATTATTTTTTTTTTAGAATTTCATATTAATAATTCTAAAATCTTCAGTTTATAGCTCCAATTTTACCTCGATCTGACTCACTGACCCTTATCCCGATATCCCTACCGATTCAATACCCGATCCGGATTTTAATACCTTGATAAATATTCAATAACGAATATTAGTAAACTTTACTTTTGAATGTTTTGTGTGCAAGATGTTATTTATATCTCTGCTTTAATTTTTTATCTTTTTTTGCCAACTATTTATCTATTTTTATGTGAATGGGATTTGGGGAAAAAAAACAGAGATACTTTCTTTATACTTTTTTTTTTTTGTCAACAAATGGGTTGATACTTTTTAGAAAATGAAAGAAAGGTAGAGGGCATCAATCAACCTTCAAGTCATACAAGGGAATTGCAGTGATGTGGTGGTGGAAAAAAGGTTAAAATAATAGGGCGTGCATAATACAGTAATTAAATAAGTCTGGAAGGTGATAAAACATTCTGTATAATAAGATAAACACGAAAGACATAAAGATTCCCCCCAAAAAAAAAAAAGGACATAAAAATTCGTTCCGACGTGGAATGTAATGATGCAAACACGCCAAAGCCATGCATAATAATTTGCCCCACGAGTTTAAATTATACTCCCTCCTCTTAATCTTAAATATAATATAGAATTAATATTTTTTAGAAAGATTATAAAGTTAAATAAGTTAATTAATTATATTATATACTATGTATCATTAGATTATATATCAGTTTATAAATCAGACAAAATAGTTTTGAAAAAACTGATAAATATAAATATCTTAAAATAATTTAATTAATTTCTTTAATATTTCTTAAAAAGCCAATTTTATTTTATATCTAGTACAGGAAGGAGTAATTATTTCGCTTACGCAATTTAACAAACAACTATTTTTGTCCCTCAGGCCTCAGCTATCATTGAATTATAACACTTTTAGTAGTATTATTTTTTATTTAATACCAGGTCCTGGCCTCGTGCATTGCATGGCCATCTTGCTAATTTTTTTTGGTCGAACCATCTTGCTCATTAAACACAGAACAAAATACATTGTTTTAGATTTTATTAACAATACCAGAACTGTAATAATAATAATAATAATAGATTAGAAATTTGAATCAAGCAATGGCGCTTCATCTTACTTTTTTAATTGTAATTGTTTTAATCGCTCAGGAATAACTCAAAAACGTAAAAATAATGCATGATTAATTAACATGTTAGGATAAGTAGTGACGTATGCCCCGGTGAGACATAACAGGTTGTTCTGTCGTTTTTCCTCTGTACCCCGACCAACAAATCATGATACATTTGATATTTAGAGTGTTGGAATGTAGAAATATGGGGAAAAACAAGTTTTGAAAAAAAAGGTTTTTTTGACCTGTGAGAAAAAAATAGTTAAAACTATGAAGTACTAAAAAAAATAAAGGTAATAGTCAGAATGGCTGGAATATTAATCATAGATATTAAAGGAATAAGATTGTGTGGCTATCATAGCATCCCAATCTCAAGACTTTTGGCTTTTGGGTGAGCCGTCACTGCTAGATAAGTTGGAATATGATTGAGACATGGATAACACTGCGTAAGTGATAAGGAGAAAGACTATTCAAAGTGAAATATTGTGTCTTTGATTTACGTGGTTTCATGGAAAAGTTAGAGGATGATACACAATTTGAGCCAAACAAAAAACAAAAAAGAATACAAGTAAATTCAAAACAAAAAAGGGGGAAATTCGTTATGAATTACTCCGGTCCTAAATATAAGACATAGTTTGTAGTACAATTTGCACTAGAAATTATGTCCTATATTTAGGACCGGAGGTAGTACATTACATTATGTAATATTTTAGATTTTTCAATACGAAATGTTACAAGAAACTGGGCCAAAGGTAATTTAGGTCTCGCCTTCAAATAATAAATTTATCTAACTTTACGTACGTAGCAAAGTCATGTTGGGAGTTGAGACGTAGAAGTGGTTGCTGTTGTTATCTTGTTGCTGGTATATAATAAAACTCATCTAAACATAATAAAGTTATCGATAAAAAAATCTAAACATATAAAGTCGTTTTTTTTTATAAACTATATAAAGTTGATTTAAATGTGAGATTTATAAATTATCATTCACATGGGAAGAATTAAATAAGAAGGAAGAAATCAAATACAAGGACAAGCAAAAAATGATCTCTCGTTATTCACAGCTTGCATAAAAAAAAAAAAGATGGAAAGCCGATTGATAAGAGTAAGTTGAAGGCTAAGTACTCTCTCTCTTATCTATAATACAAGTTATTTTCAGAATAATTTTTTTGTCCAAAAATAATAGAAATCACTAAGAGAGTAACTAATTCATATTTACCAGATTTGTACTGGTGATTAATGCTTAAATGCAACTTCTTATATTCTCTCTGTGGTTCAAAACCTCACTTGATTTGATATGTGGATCAATTTAAAAAACATTTAATAAGTTCACTATCATTTGAAAATTCTGATGAGTTAGCTGAAATGATATATATTATACCTGATACGACACGTGTTGTGAGCATTAATTCTGAACATGACAGCTTATCTGCCCCTTGTATTATTTGAAATGCCCCAATCCTGTACGAGTGGCTGAAGTATGAAAAGAAATGAGTGGTGAGGATTTGTTTTTGAATGGGAACATCTCTATCACTCGCATCATCAGCGAGATTCATCTAACAAATCCATTACATTGCCAAAATCACTAAAAATTGTCCATACGCCTGTAATTCAAAACACTCACCCTAAATTATAAATTAATTCGACTACGTAATTTCCCCTAATGATTGATTATTTGTTTGATACCCATCAAAGGAATCAGGTTCGCATATATTTGAATCTAAACAATGCGTGTGTGTTTATGGACGGAGGTGGAGATTGAATTTGGAGCACGTGTTGGGTCCAGGTGTGCACATGGGAGGGAACAACTAAAAATTAAAGGGAGAATTACATTTAGGTCCCAAAGAAGAGGATAAATGAAGAAATGGTCCCTATAGATTGTAAAATGAAAAAATGGTCCCATGGAGTTGTCAATACAGGCTCTTGGAGTTGTTAATGGGACCATTTTTTCATTTTACAATCTACAGGTACCATTTCTTCATTTTATTTCTTCCACGGGATCTAAGTGTAATTCTCCCAAAATTAAAAGGGGTACGTTAATTCTACCAACTACCAAGGGCGTATAAGGTACGTACACAACACTTGAAGGGGAAAAATTACTAGTAATATATTGGGCTCTGATTTAAATGAATTTATTGGGATGAAATGTGTTAATGTGTGTGTGTGAGGAATGAGCTAAATATATACGTGTTTGTTTGGAATAGCTTATTTTTGGGTAATAAGTGTTTATAAATCGTAATTCACGATATATGAGGTAAGTATGTGAAAAGAGTTTTATCTCGACTTACGTAATAAAAACTTATTATCTAAAAATAAGTGATACCAAACACAGACTACTTTGATAGAGCGAGTATACAAGGAGGAGTGCATTTGAAGGAGGCGGTTGCGGGTCAAAAAAACAAAGGAGAAGCACGACTATCACGTGGTGGAAGGAGGGAGGGACCGAGCGCGCCTCCCTTGGTCTTCGTCGGTGGCCTGGTGGGTGCCACTGAAAACGCATTTAGTTCCCGGTTGGCTCTGTGGGTCCCCCTTATCACTCCCACCAGCTCACCTCTCCTAAATCCTCATCCCCTTTGGAGACAGTTCATGGACCTCATCTTCTATAAAGTACTGCATGTACGGTTAATTAATTTTTTTAAAAAAATTAATTAAACTAAATAAATTATTTTATATTATTTATATTTATCATTTTTTTCTTCAAACTAATTTATGTGATTTATAAACTAATTTATAATCTAATGATACACAGTATATATTATGATTAAGTTATTTATTTAATTTCCTTAATATCTCTAAAATATCAATTGAGAAGATAGGGTATAAACAATCATCCTGGACTCAAAAAGAAAGGAATACAAATCATATCATTTGAAATTAACAGCTGCCGCGAGAGATACGTGGATCCACGCATGCAATTGACTTATCATGTTTGTAATTGATCTGTGAAGTGGGGTATGGCCTCCTTACTCGCGGGATACCTAAAATAAACGTTTCTTGTTTGACTCTATCCAACCCAGGCAGCAGCCACATAGATTCAAGTCCTAAAAGGCAGCAGCCACATCATAATCACCTGGCTGCGCAATGCATCCAGAATAGGCAAAAAGGAAGAAGGTCTATCAATTACATAGAGGGGCTCTCATATTCTATAGATGATGAGCACCTAGTTTCTTATCATTATCGTTGTGATGAGATTTCAATCATTTAATTTTAATCTGAATTGTTTAAATTTAAAATTTTTAGTTTATGATTTTTTAAATAATAAATTTATTTTTATGAAAAAAGAAAATTATAAGATTATATTTATTTTAAATTTTACATATATCAAGATAAAAAAATTATTTAAAATATAAAATTTAAATTAAATTTAGACAATTCAAAATCAATGAAACGAACACAAGTGATGAGTACATTTATGCCCATCACACAAGATGTGCTTCCAACAGAGCGCAAGAATTAAAAGTGGCCGAAGCCGTACTCAGCAAGCCCAAATGCTGAAATGGTCAAGTAGTCAGCGCATTTATTGGGCTGGGCCTCAAAATCCATACACTCAATATTGATTCTTCCATGCAGACTGATACAACGGCTTTCCAAACTGGTCAAGGAACGATAGAGTTGTCCATAGGAAGACTTCACCCCAAACCACCTGTGTTCAATGCTTTTCATTTATCTATAACTCCATTCCATTATAACAGAGCCGCAGCTAATAATAAGTTATTGGTTAAACCAGTAAGTAGTCTGACCTTACAAAGAGAACATAAGTCTGAACTTCGGTTGAAAACCATTTTGTATTCTAAACCTTAAAAGAAGAAACCCCTGATAAAATAATCTTAAAATAAATAAATAAAGGAGTGACCACATTCTTTTGTTTTGCCATGCTTAAAGCTTCATCCCTCATATTAGGGCCTTTTTACCCATACCCTATGTACAGTAAAAAAATACACTAAAATGTTATGGACTTGGCTTCCCTCCGCTGCTAGGTCCATCCGCTGCCATCATTTTCTCAAAACTATACCGTTTTGGTAATGGTGTAGTTTTGAGAGAAGGATGTGGTTGAACCTTTTTTTTCCCCTAAAAAAATGGCATCTATTATTTTGAAATATTTTTTTAGATGTACCTAGTATCTTAAAATATTTTTTAAATAGCATGCAGTATCCTAAAATCATTTTTAATGCTTTTAACCGCTTGAAATATTTTTTATCTTTAATGTATTTTTTCAAATCTAAAAAATACTTTAAAATATTTTTTTCAGTTGCACCCAAAGTTACTTTAAAAAAATGATAGATACCATTTTTTTAGGAAAAAAAGAAAAGTTCAGCCCCATCATTCTCTCAAAACTACACCAAAACGGTGTAGTTTTAAGAAAATGATAGCAATAGAGGGAAGCCAGATCCAAATGCTACAAGGTGGGAAGCATTTGCCATTATACTGCACCTAAAGTTAATCACCCCCAAGAACGAGGTTAAATTTATATACAAATTCATCACCCCAAGAACAAGTTTTTACTATCAGATTTGTGATGCGATGATTTTTTTTTTTTAAATTAAGAAGCAAACTCGTTTAGTGCAAGAACGAGTTCACTTTTGCCGATTTGATTGAAAGAGAGAGAGAGTAGGAGCTGTGACGGGGAGTGCTGGAGAAATAGGGAGGGAGGGAGATAGAGGAAAATGCCTGCTTGATTCTATTCTCTGTTTTTTGTTCTCAAAAAAGAGTTTTATAAAACTGTTTTTGAAATCAAGCTTTGAAAACACAACATTTTTCTAGTAACACCCAGTATGTTAGGAGAAAAAATATTTTAAATGAATTTTTGGAGCTGAAAATATACATTAAAGGTAAAATTGTAATCAATTTGCTAACATATTGGATACAACTGAAAAAGTTAAAAGGTTAAAAGCACTAAATCTTATTTCAGGATACTGTATGTTACTTAAAAAATATTTTAAGATATTAGATACATATAAAAAAATACATCAAAATAATAGATACCATTTTTGTAGGGGAAAAAAAAGTTCAGCCCCATCCTTATCTCAAAACTACACCAAAACAATGTAGTTTTGAGACAAGGATGGCAACGGATGGACCTGACAGCGGAGGGAAGCCAAGTCTAAATGCTACAAGGTGGGAAGCATTTACCAATATATTGCACCTAAAGTTCATCACCAAAAGAATGAGTTTAAATTTAGGGTTAAGGTCCATTTTTCTCTTGAAAGTTTTCACAAAAGAGTAAGTTTGCTTTGGAAGATTTTCTTGATGTAATGTTGCCCGGAGTGTTAAAAATGAAGCAATGTTGCTTTATCATTAACCATGATTAAATTTAACCGTTAGAACAAACCCCCCCCCCATTTTTCTCTTGAAAGTTTTCACAAAAGAGTAAGTTTGCCTCGGAAGATTTTTTTGATGTAATGTTACCCAAAGCGTTAAAAATGAAGCAATGTCACCTTATCATTAACCATGATTAAATTTAACCGTTAGAACAAAACCCACCCAACAAGTTGAAGGAGAAGAAGAGGCTGATGGTGACAAGGAGAGAGGGAGGAACTGATTTGGGAAATAAGGTGATTGGATGATGAGGTAGTGTGCTGAGTAAGCCATGCCAGTCAAATTAACAATCAACTTTAACTTCGGGCAACGGTAGGGCAACATTGCTCTATTTTTAATATTTTTGAGACAATATCACATCTAAAAAAATTTCTGGAGTAAAATTGTCCTTTTATGAAAATTTTCAAAGTAAAAATGGATTTTAACCCTTAAATTTATATATAAATTCATCACCCCAAGCATGAGTTTCACTATCTAATGTGATGTGATGATTAGTTTTTTAATTAAAAAGCAAACTCGTTCAATGCAAGAAAGAGTTCACTTTGGCTAATTTGATTGAAAGAGAGAGTAGGAGTTGTGAGGGGGAGTGTCGGAGAAATAGGGAAAGAGGGAGATAAAAGAAAAGGGAGGAAGATAGAGAGAAAGATGTGACTTTTAAAATTTTTTTTCTCTTTCTTTCATTATAACCAATTTCTCCACCTCTCTTTTAAACTCTCACCTATTTTGTCAAACTAGCAAGTTGATTCTCTAAGTTTACCGTTTTTACGTTTCTAATTTACAAAATCATGTCATTTTGTACTTAAACTCATGCTAACCATAAACTTAGTTAAATTCGCGAATTTACACACCGAATTTATCATTTTTACGTTTTTATCTCACAAAATTATGTCCACTTGCTCTTAAAATTGTGTTAGTTTATTCATTTTGATAATATTCAATGGCTTTATATATGAGCTCCATAGAAATTTTTTTTGGATATGATAAATTATAAATGTTGGTGAATTTAATTTCAATTATTCATATTTAAAATATAATTAAATCATTGTTATTTTATATTTTTCTTATCTTATTATATATTTTTAACATCTATTTATTAATAAATATAAACTCTTATAAGTTTACTATTCGAGTTTACATTTTTGTCATAAATTTACTTAAACTCGTGAGTTTGACAACCTTACTTTCATCTTTCTCCAGCCCACCCACATCGCTGCCTCTTTTTATTTCTTTTTCTTTACTTCCCCTCGTTATTTCATAAAGATGAATATTTTTTATTTAATTCTTAAACATAAATTTTTTTAAAAACGATATTCTCCTAATAATATGATCTTTATTCTAAACAATTTTTAGCAACCAAGTAGTTTTTTTTAACCACGAAGAAAGGGGAACAAGGGAAATAAAGTGGCAAGGTAAAGAAAAAAGAAATCAAGAGAGGGAGAGAAGAAATCAAGAGAGGGAGAGACGTGGGCTAGATAAGGGTGAGAGTTCAAAGGGAGAGAAGTGGAGAAATTGGTGATAGTGGAAAAGAGAAAAAAATAAACTGAAGGGTCTATTTGGTATGAGGGGAAGGGACGGACATGGAAGGATTTTGCTCCTTTCCTCTTATTTGGATAGCTAAAATTTTTAGAAGGGGGTTGGAACTAAAATTTTCCTTCCTTTCCCTCCAAAATTGGGGGAATTTAAAGAGAAATGTTAATGTTTGGGCTTATATTAATTAATATGTTTATGCTATTTTAAAATATTCCCATGATACCCTTCTCATTATTTACACAAAATTAAGTCACAAATTCGTATGGCTAGATTGTTGATGCAACTCCCCTCCTATACCAAATAATGTAATATTAAAATCCATCCTCTCTCCTCTCTTTTAATCAATCCAAACAAAGTAAAAGAAAATCCCTCTCAAACCCTCCCTTTCCATCCGCTCCATTAAAATCCCTCCCTTCCCCTCCTATTGAGCTAAACATAGCTTATAAGGGTGTATTTGGTTTGAGGGGAGGGGAGTTTAATTATTTTTTTTGGTTGAATGTATTTAAATTTTGAGCGGAACCTAGAATTTAAAAGGAATGAGAAGGTAAATTTGGATGAGAATCCAAAATTTAAAAGAATAAGAAGGTAAATTTTAGGTTTCTTTTGTCCAAAATGATAATTTACCAATCCTCCCTCAAACCAAACACACCCTAAAAGTCACATATTTCTCTCAATCTCCCTCCCTCCGTATTTCTCCAACACTCACCCTCACGGCTCCCACTCTCTCTCTTTCAATCAAATCAGCAAAAGCGAACTCATTCTTGCAATGAACGAGTTTGCTTTTTAATTAAAAAATAATCAGCACATCACATGTGAAACTCATTTTTGAGGTGATGAATTTGTGTAAATTTAAACTCGCTGATAAAGTTCAGGGTACAGCGAATTGGTAAATACTTCTCACCTTGTAGCATTTCAATAAATGTTTTTCCTGTACATAGGGTACAAGTAAAAAAGCCCTCTGATTAGTTATAACCTAGTTACATCGCGCTCATCAGGATTTCCTGTTCACTTTTATCCAGTAATAATGTGCCAACAAATAACTAGCGCATGAGAATCCTTTGACGGATTGCTACGAACATCCAAAACAGGCATTACATCAGGGAAGCAACATGCTAAACTGAATCAATATTAATTTCTTTCTCAAAAACAAAATCTATTACACCAGTCATGATGAATGAATTAGCTTTTAAGACAATTGAGATAACAGTTTCCTCCCCTCCTTTTCCCCTTTTACTTGAGAGAGGTATAAGCCTCGACTTCATTCAACCTTCTTGCTAGCTTTAACATCACTTTCTTCTTCAGATGAATGGGCAGCAGCCTTCGACTCATCAAACTCCAGTAACTGCATTTGTGGGAAAGCATCTTAAGAAAACGTTGTTGTATAAAATATATAATAACCAGTTATAAAATGGCGTAGCCTTAACAAGTAAATACATATTTTCTTGTCAGTGGTTTCAATAATCAGATGGTTCGTATGGGGAGGGGGGATTAATACAAAACAAACATGTAATGACTGAAAATATACTAGATGCAACAAAAAGACGCAAGTAATATTGATATGAGAAGAAACAACAGGCAATATTAGAGTTTGAAAGAAACCTGTTTGACATCGCCATTCCATATGCAATGAGCAGCCAAACATCCAATTACAGCGGGAACAATATACAAAAGAGCGGGCTGAAATGAAAGTGCAAGAGAAAAAAATGTCAACAGCAAAGAATTGCCTTAACAGGATTTGCATGATATTTCGTACAGCCAGCCAGCCAGCCACATAAATAGTAGCAAATTTAACAACACATGTCCCCAAATCCACCAACAGAAAAAGAATAAAATACCCTTTGAAAAACAACTACAACCATAGATTGGTTACCTGGGCAGCCTGAAACCAATTCATTACAATAATTGTAAGCACCACGCCCACAGCGTATCCTAAAAAGGCACTCTTGAAATACTGTGGCTGTTTTCCTCTAGACGCGTCAAACCTCAAGGCCAGTGCTACAAAAATCCCTAAAAGAAAAGTATGATGAAAACCTAAGTGAGATTGCAAATAAGTGCTTGCATAAACATATGACAGAACATCTCATTAATCGGCTCCTTGCTAGTTGCCATAAAGGCTCACTACTTGTAAAAGAACAAAAAACTTCCAAGCTGACTCCCACATCTAACACAACGCTAATAAGGCTAGAGAAAAGCAATATTTCCCAGTTTAAGACAATAAGCCAACAATAAAGGTTTTCTTATTTGATGTCATCATTAATCACCCAATCATTGAAACCAACTCAGCAAAAGCCAGAAGTTACAACTATCTCTTCCTGAAAGGCTATCATTTAAATTCAAAAGAAATTAAAAATAGTTGTTCAATATAGGAAAATAGAACTCCCGCATCTAAAAAAGGTGAAGAGTATATAAGCTTGGCACTTTCTTTTGTATAATTAACATTCTACAAAAAAGCAGAACAACAATCATAAAGAAATTTTATGGCAGATTGGACATAGATAGTCCAAAATGGTGAAGAGAACCAAGAAATACTTTACGACCAGAATGAATATGCCTCTCAGGCTTATTCACGAAAAGAAGAGATCTCTCAGAAATTTGTAAGGTGCTCAAGAATTTTTTAACAGTAAAATGAAGAAATTTTCCAGATTAAATGCGGTAAAACAAAATCAAAGATCTTATCTTTAAAAAAAGTTAGTAAGCGCTATCTCATATCTTTTAATCCTGTCAGTCATGAAGATTAACATTTCAAGGTTATACAAATGGAAAATAGTCAGACGCACAGGACTATCTCAAAAATGGCCTCTTCTAGACTGACATTGGGTTAAGGCCTTCTGTTTAGGAGGAATTTAAGGCACCAAAACTCCTTCACGAGAAGATACAAAAATATTGAAATAACAGATTCTGCCTACCAGGGATAACAATATCACCAAGTCCAAGCATTGAAAAAGGTCTTGCAGAATCTGATGTTGGAAACAAAAGCTGCAAATAAATTTGAGTAATTAATATATTGAAAAAATTATATAGCCACTAGATTATCTATTTCAAATTATCAAAGCATGTACGGTGTGAATATTCACATCCAAGGATGGAAATCCAAAAGCCTCACAGTTTCATCTAGCTAAGATTCTGACCTTTATTGGAGCATCAAATGATTTTGCAACGCTAACCATAACTGGAGTGAAGAAAACCCAAAAAATGTCATATATGAACAGTCCGGCCTGCAAAAGAATAGTGAAAAAAGACCATATCAACAAAGTCTAATGACTGACGAAGTTGAATTGCACAATAATCCAAAATAAACAAGGTGGCATGACAGATATCATTTGAATTCAAAGAAATTTATGACCCTTGCATTGAAAGCAAAGGTCAACAGAAATACGAAAACAAGAAGGAAAGACCGCCTGGTTGATAATTATTTTTCTTTTCTTTTATTTATTATTGCCTTAAAATTGACTAAACCTTCATTTAGATAAATGAATATGGCCCAGCCACCCAGCAACAATAGTTTCTTAAATGAATACACATGGTCGGGCAAGCCTTTGTTTCGTCCAGCAATTACATATAAATATAAACCTTCATGCGTCATCAGCAAACAAAGTCAGAACAGAAGAACTTACTAAAAGGATGGCACCAGTTTTGAAAGACCCAAGAGAAAGCATTTCAATTCCCTGAAAATATTAAAAATGGATTTATTGATTCATTTGACAGTTTACTACAATCTGCAGAAATGCAGAATCAAAATATAAACACAAACATTTCCCAACATGAACAAAAAACAGTTGGCTTTTCTTTTCCAATAACAGATTTTGTACAGCATACCACCATAATCACATTGCAGAGACGTATACAGGAAGAATAAGATAATTTTAAGAACATGTGGTAGATGATGCCTCGCATCCATGAAATGGCACTCAGAAAAATAGAGGCAGGAAAAAATTCGGTCATGCATAATAGTTTAGGCGCCAAACCTGAATACAGAAAGCGAGACCTAATATATTATTTGCCAGCCAATGCTTCTTCAAAGCATACCATGCACAGAAAAAGGTCCCGGGGACTGCAGCAACCATCTGTGACCTTGTAAACTCAATCTCCAAAGCTGTGATAGAAATGTTCAAGGATAAATATCATTCTGCATAATACAACCCAGTTAAAGCCAACTAGCTCAATGTCAAACCGCCAAAAGAAGGAAAACACCAAAAATACCCTAAAAATGGGAGATTTTTTTCACAATGAAAGAGGGCATTAACAACCTAGTTAGCAAACGAATTAGTAAACCTTCAGACCCAGGTCTGGCTGTCCTTCAATGAAAAATTCTCTTGCCATAACACACACACCCATTAACAATGAAAGAGGGCATTAACACCACTAACATATACAATGAAAAAATTCATAAATAAAATCTCTTTTTCATAGTTTTTCAATTAACAAGTGCTTGCCTCTGACTACTTTTAAAATAAATTCAGTTTTTCAAACGAAACCATGATCCTATATTAGCAATTAGCTAAGAAGAAACCAGATCATTCATGATTCATCCACTATTAAGCCCACACATGGATAAAGTGAACACTCAAGGTTTAGGAACATCTATATTTCATAGCAAGCAGCTCAAATCAAGTTGCAATAGTCAACACTTGCAACAGCTCAAGACATCATCATTGCGTATCTAAAATTTTCATGCAAAACATAAATATATAACTCTCATTCCGCCATTCATCAAATGAAAACGATTCTCAGCAATATAATGAAGGTGACAAGGTTTTCACGTACAGCGAAAATATGGAAAATGCCAGACAATAGCATCATCATTCCAATGCTTTGGCAAAAAACGTTTTATAGATGGTAACAACGTTGCCCTGCAGGAAAAGGAAGAAAAAGTGTGAGATCCAATAACAGATAAAAAATGCATCAGGTCATTAGAAAAGGAGGTGTAGAGGCCAAATAAAAATACATACGAAAGAGCAACAATCCCCAGTACAAAGAAGTAGCATGTCAATACAGCATTCACCAAGTCCTTTGATAGAAACTTGAATAGCAAGAAAAGTGATAACAACATTGCACTCCCAACAAAGGGAAATCGCATGGCATGTTCATTAGACATTGTCTCCTGCATAAGTACAGGCAACATAATTTAGAAAATCAGGTCCAGAGCAATGGCAATATCAGTACAAAGATGAGAAGATACAATGAGGATAAAGTCCGCTACTTACTGAAGGTGGAGTTGGTTTGACAGATCGGTAGCAGCCCACAAACACAGTAAGGCATGCTGTCAAAATGACATTTAAATTTGGATCTACTTTCAGAACAAGTGGTGCTAATGTTAGACCTGCCAAGACAGATAACGGGCAGTCAACAATTAATGGTGAAGTAACAGCAATAGGCATACTTATTGCATCACTCATACATTGCAATCATCAAATACGGCCCTTCAACAGCATGTCCTCAGAACATTCGTGTTCACTGAGAACACCCACGAGGACATACCACAGCTAGCCAAATATAAGGTTACATCCTTAAAACATGGAACACACGGTACACAAGAAACATAATGGCGTCGTAGATATACGCTCTGGAATCAAATTTTCTGCGCTCCGTCAATTTTAAAACACCAGGGAAAGAAATTAACAAATAAAGACCTGCACAAGCATATCCTGCTATACCGCATGCAGCCATGTCGAATTACAATTAAATGGCATATATTGGCACCAGTGGATCAGGTTGCAAATCGTTCACTTCTAATTATTTAAATGATAAAAGTAAGTGAAAGGATCAACAAAAATTCCAACTTCGCCATCACTGGCCCGGAGGGGCAGCGCAAAATGAACAACTTCAATCGAAAAGTTGCCGATGCAATTGCATAAATTTACTAAACTGTTCAAGTAGGAATGTAGGATGACTGGAAAATTTTTGACCGATAACTAACCAGCCAAAGCTAAATTCGCCATTCGCTCCGTGCTTTTCATCGTTAGCCCTCTAAAAACGTCAAACTCTAGAGAAATCCTGGATCTGTTAAACCCAAACCTTCCGAATGAGGCCTCCCCTGCGACCCGAAACAGTACGAACTACACAAGTCAATAAAGATTGTAGATAGAATCAATGTAAATTGTCACGAATAACATAGTGAATTTTGATCTCTCGTAGACTATAAACCTCCTCTAGCAGAAAAGATTGCCGGAGCGATTGACCGCAACGCACGATTCCTCAAAAAAAAAAAAAAATTTACGTCCGTTGCAATTGCAAATCGGAAAGCCGAAGGTGAGATCACGATTCTGACAAATGGAAAAGTCTAGGTTCAAACTTCAAACTTAAAATTTTACCCTACCCAAATAGACCACGGTTCAACTATAGGAAAAAGGTCTGTTAAGTCTCACTTTGGTGACTGTAATAACTGATAAGGCCTCCTTCGGAGTGACAAAACATGCTTCGATTCCTATCTACCAAACGCAGCCTAGAAGAGGAAGTAATTGTTTGGAAACCTCAAAATGAAGTTGTTTTTAATTAACCTGTATACTTATTTTATAAATCATAAAAATATTTTTAAAAAATTAAAACAAACAAACACAAAGATATTTTCAGTTGCCCATTGTAATGATAAGCCAAATTGTTGTGACATGAATAGATGGATTTTGGATAATAATCTTAGGTACTACAAGCGTTTTTGTAAAGGAGTATGATTATGGATTTTGCCACTATTAATTGACTCGTGTGGCTTCAAGATGTACAAGCCAATCAAATACTTAGGAGTGTCCATGTTGGATTTGAGAAATACTCTATTCGTCTTCATATATAAAATCCTTTCAACCCTATTGTGGGATTTTAAAAAATGGTGAAAATTAGTTATAAGTAATAATTATATAGGAAATATAATTTTTTCCCTAAAGATGCCTTTATTTATAAATGAGTAAGGGAGAAAGAATAATGACAAGAAAAGAAAGAAAGAGAATGTATGGTAAATAGTTGTTGTTAGAGAATGAGGGCAAAATGAATAAAAATATAATTATTATTGAGACAAAATCAAATAAGATCATATAAAAAAAAAAGGATAAGTTCATTAAAAAAAAATCTCATATAAAGGAATCGAAAGAGTATCTTCCTCTTCCCTTGCCTTAAGCGAGACTACCGTAGGATTTCTTTCCATGCCATATGATTCCAAATTCTCAGGGAAAATAACACAAAAAGAACTTCAAAAATAGTAAAAGACAAAATGATATTTTGAATATTTATAATATCAGAAAAATATTAGGCCTAATTTGTCTTTTAAAAAAAATGACACAAATGCCATCACATTTTTTTTTAAAAAAATAAACCCCCACCCCCGTCAGCGGTTAGCAACCGGAGGTCGCTGGTGACATACCCATTGCCAGAATTGGAGCTTCAGTAACCAGCTGGCAGAGCAATGGAGCCAGAGCTGCAACGAAAATAATTATTGGCAAAGTAAAAATATTTGTTAAAGAATTCACGTCATTTCATTAGGTTTTAACAATTTTTGTTTATTAAGTAATAAATCTACACTATTTAAGTTTTTCACAAGTTTTATTAAAGAAATCATTATATTTCATTAAGTTTTAATAACATGAAGTTGTCCAACATTGACCATTGAGTAAATAATTCTCACACGTCACACGGCTTGTTTGCTTCTAGTGGCATGTTCATCACTGCAAGGTCTTCGACAAGACACCGATTATACAATCCTCTCTTTTTCTTTGATTTTGTCAAGATTAAATGCATTGATTTCGGTTATGACGGTGAGTCATCTTCAACCTCCACTTCGTTTCCTTCCAACACATTACTAACTTATAATAACACTATCCCTAATTCACAGTTCATTATTGATGCAAAGAACCCCAAGAAAACAATAGCAAATGAGGCGGCTGGGGGAAGGGCAACTTTGACACCAAGGAGGTGTAGCCATTGTGTCATATAGAAGACCCGGACCATAGTGGGAAATGGGGCTATCAGGAGTTAAAACATTGTGCAATGCGTATAGGAGCTATTTGTTAAATGAAAAATGTTGGTCAACTACACAGCCGTAACATTTTTGCGCTATTTTAAAAACCTTGTGTGTATTTTTTACCAATTTTTTGACTAACATGTTTGCTAAAATAGTTAGCACTAGTTGTCTTAATGGCCATAATATTTTTACACTATTTTAAAAACTTTACTTTTGTATTGAAGTAAATGTTATGGCGTGAGATACACATGAAATTTTATTTTATAGGTAAATTTGCACGTGCAATAAATTTTTGTTGACCTTGATAAAAAAATATAATGAATATATGTTCATGATTCTTAAATTTTTAAAATATATTATTTCTTCTGAAAAATAAATTTGATATAACTTTGACTTTAAAAATTAAAAAGCACTTTAGAGGTATCGTGCCTAGAATTAGTGCTGCTGTTTCAATGTGTTTGGTTGGGCTTGTATTTGGACAATAAGTCCTTATTATGCAAGCTGAGATAACACTCCTCTCACATACTTATCTCATATACCGTGAATCATGATTTATAAGCACTTATTATCCAAAAATAAATTATTCCAAACGAACACTCACTCTATCCCACGCAACAACATAGATTCTTCCCCTCATAATGCGATAGATAAACCCGACGAATGGAGAGTTGTCGTTCAGAAGACTCGGCCCAAATCATCTTTGTTCAAGGCCGCAAATCATCTTCATTTCTCTGCAACGCCATTCCATTATAATGGAACACCGCAATTCTTTTGCTTCGATGGGGTTAGGATTAAATTTTTTAGAAGTAATTTGGTGCACACTCACCAGGATTTCCGGTTCATTCACCATCCTATCTCAGGCTATTCTTGAGTACGAGTTTTTAGATAAGAAAGAACCGCAGCTTCCTTAAGAATGACAGAGCTAGCTGTAGCTGTCGCTGCCGCTCCTTAATCACAAAAGATGCACCCCAGTTGAAGTGTGGAACAATGGCAGAAGCCTTACAAGTTACGCCATGGAAACCAGGCATACGACCTTTCCCCTCGTGAAATACATGCCACTTTTATCCCTTAACAATACCCCCACAAATAATTAGCGCATGTAAATCCTTTGACGGTTTGCTATGAAAACCCAAAATAGCCATTATATCAGGGAAGCAACATTCTAAACTGGGAAGCCATATTAATTTCTTTCTCAATCACAAAATCTATTACACTAGTCATTATAAATAAGTAAGCCTTTAAGACAATTAAAAAAACAGTGTTTTCTCCTTCTCTTCCCCTTTTACTTGAGAACTGTAAGTATTGAATGCGCCTCGACTTCATTCAACCTTCTTGCTAGCTTTAACATCACTTTCTTCTTGAGATGAATGAGCAGCAGCCTTCGACTCATCAAACTCCAGTAACTGCATTGGTAGAAAGGCATCTTAGGAAACTAGGAGGCTTATTGGGCATGTAGAGAATGAAATAGAATTGGGAAAAAATAGAATGAAAAAAAATGTATTTTTAATGTGAAATGTTATGCATGTTCCTAGATCAAACGAAATAATAAAAAGAAAAAATTGTTGTCAAGTAATAACCACAATGATATACTAGATAGTGCACATTTCAATCTGTGTAGTTAAAAAGATTCCTTCTCTTTAGTTTCTATCAACCAGAGTCTAAACACCTCAGCAAAACCATACTTGGCAGGCGCAGATAAATCTGACACTATCGCATCCCTATAACTTCCAAGCCATGCCCCATAAGTCATGATATTCCCAAATCACAAGAGGTAGAGAGCTTTATAAGTTGGACTCATTGGAAGTCATCACAACAGGCAAGGGAAATGGAGCAAGCTAGTTTTAACAAAGTCAGTCTAAAGCACGACACACTTTTTCAGTAGTACTGTTGAGAACACTGTGGGATCCATTATATGTTAAATCGAAAACATTATTGTATAAAAATATAAGCATTTCTAAAATGTCGTAGCCTCAACAAGTAAATACATATTTTCTTGTTAGTGGTTTCAATAATTAGAGGGTTGGTTAGTATTTTATTTATATTGGAGGGAAGGGGAATTAATACAAAACAAACACGTAATGACTGAAAATATATTAGACGCAACAAAAAGACGCAAGTAATATTGATATGAGAAGAAACAACAGGCAATATTAGAGTTTGAAAGAAACCTGTTTGACATCGCCATTCCATATGCAATGAGCAGCCAAACATCCAATTACAGCGGGAACAATATACAAAAGAGCGGGCTGAAATGAAAGGGCAAGAGAAAAAAATGTCAACAGCAAAGAATTGCCTTAACAGGATTTGCATGATATTTCGTACAATCAGCCAGCTATATGAATAGTAGCAAATTTAACAACACGTCAGTCTCCCCAAATCCATTAACAGAAAAATAACAAAATACCCTTTGAAAAACAACTACAACCATAGATTGGTTACCTGGGCAGCCTGAAACCAGTTCATTACAACAATTGTAAGCACCACGCCAACAGCATACCCTAAAAAGGCACTCTTGAAATACTGTGGCTGTTTTCCTCTAGACACGTCAAACCTCAATGCCAGTGCTACAAAAATCCCTGAAGAGGAAATTACGATGAAAACGTAAGTGAGATTGCAAAGAAGTGCTTGTGTAAACATATTTGACAAAACATCTAATATTAATCGGCTCCTTGCCATAAAGGCCCGCTATTTCAAAAATAACAGAAAATTCCCATGCTGGCGCCCACATTTTACACAATGCTAACAAGGCTAGAGAAAAGCAATATTTCTCAGCTTTAGTCAATAAACCACAAATAAAGGTCTTCTATTTGACGTCATCATTAATCATCCAATCATTCAAACCAAATCACCAAAAGGCGGATGTTACAACTATCTTTGCCCTAAAGGCCACATAAAACTATCATTTAAATTAAAAAACGTTAAAAATAGTTGTTCAATATAGGAAAATAAAAATCCCGCAACTAAATTATAGTTTTACATTCTGAAACGATTCTGAAAGATAGTTGTAAGGGACAGACTCAAGCACAAGCCAAAAAAAAAAACAGTTAACTGATGGAACTAGAGATTCAGAGCAGATTTACAAATCATTTACTAGGGCCTATAGCAGAATTTATGGGAAGAGAAATGGTGTAGCAAAAAGTAATTCCAGTGGATAAGAGTATTACCTAAGGTTCCTGGCCATAACGGAAAGAAGGGGCATATGAGTAGGGAGTAGGTGCAGCTAGGGGTATGTTTAGTCTTTTGTAATTTTTGGGTCTTTAAATCTTCTCTTTCGTCCAGAGAGAGTTAAGTTCTGTCTTCTGGAAATTGAGAGTGGTGAGGAGAGTTCTAGCCTCTCGAATGTCAAATTGGGGTGGAAGAAGATCATCTTTCTTCATCATTTTCTCGTTTTCTTTTAGTGTTAGTGAGTTCAGATGTATCAAGTGCACATTCTTTTTCCATCCGGTAGAATATGCCATCTGTCTGAGTGATTTCTTGTGCAGTAACACTCCTTTCTTTCAGGGAGAAGAGTACTTTTATATTTAATATCAATTCAGTGTTTGATATCTACTAATTTGTATAATTCTATCATTAACTTTCAAAGGAAAAGCAGAACAACAATCATAAACCAATTTTTTAGGCAGATTAAACATAGATAGCCAAAATTGATGAAAATAACCAACAAATACATTACGACCAGAGTGAATATGCCTCTCAGGCTTACTCACAAAAAGAAGAAATCTCTCAGAAATTTATAGGAGCATCAAGAATTTTTTAACAGTAAAGAGAGCAAAATTATTCTGGATCAAATCCTGTAAAACAAAATCAAAGATTCTGTCTTTAAAAACAATTTAGTATGTCCATTCTCATATCTTTTAATTCTTTAAGTCGTGAAGATTAACTTTTCAAGGTTATATAAATGGGAAAAAGTCAGATGCACAGGTCTCTCAAAAATGGCCTCTTCTAGAAGGCCTTCTGTTTAGGAGGAAGGTAAGGCACCAAGACTCCTTCACGAGAAGATATAAAAATATATTGCAATAACGGATTCAGCCTACCAGGGATAACAATATCACCAAGGCCAAGCATTGAAAATGGTCTTGCAGAATCTGATGTTGGAAACAAAAGCTGCAAACAAATTTGAGTACTTAATATATTGAAAGAATCATATAGCCACTAGATTATCTATTTCAAATGATCAACGCATGTATAGTGTCAATATTCACATCCAAGAATGGAAATCCACAAGTCTCACAGTTTCATCTAGCTAAGATTCTAACCTTTATCGGAGCATCAAATGATTTTGCAACGCTAACCATAACTGGAGTGAAGAAAACCCAAAAAATGTCATATACGAACAGTCCGGCCTGCGAAAGATTAGTGAAAAAAGCCATATCAACAAAGAGACCAGACTAAATGAGATCGCATGAAAAATATCATTTGAATTCAAAGAAATTTATGATCCTTACATTGAAAGCAAAGGTCAACCGAAATAAGAAAACACGAAGGAGACAAAGACCGCCCAATTGATAAACATTTGTCTTTTCTTTTATTTAATCATTTTTTTAAAAAACTGACAAAACCTTCTTTTAGAAATGAATATGGCCCAGCCACTCAGTAACAAAAGTTTCTTAATTGAATACAAATGGTCGGGCAAGCCTTTGCTTCATCCAGCAATTACCATATATATATATATATATATATAGAAACCTTCTTGCACCATCCAAACAAAGTCAGAACAGAAGAACTTACTAAGAGGATGGCGCCAGTTTTAAAAGACCCAAGAGACAGCATTTCAATTCCCTGCAAATATTAAAAATGAATTTAGTGATTCATTGAACAGTTTACTACAATCTGCAAAATCAAAATATAAACACAAACATTTCCCAACATGATTAAAAAACAGTAAAACATTTAGTTTTTCTTTTCCAATAACAGACTTTGTACAGCATACCACCACACTTACATTGCAGAGACGTATACAGGAAGAATAAGATAATTTTAAGCACATTTGGTAGATGATGCCTCGCATCCATGAAATGGCACTCAGAAAAATAGAGGCAGTAAAAAATTCGGTCATGCATAATCGTTTAAGCGCCAAACCTGAATACAGAAGGCGAGACCTAATATATTATTAGCCAGCCAATGCTTCTTCAAAGCATACCATGCACAGAAAAAGGCCCCGGGGACTGCAGCAACCATCTGTGACCTTGTAAACTCAATCTCCAAAGCTGTGATAGAAATGTTCAAGGATAAATATCATTCTGCATGATATAACCCAGTTAAAGCCAACTAGCTCAATGTCAAACCGCCAAAAGAAGGAAAACACCAAAAATACCCTAAAAATGGAAGATTCTTTTCACAATGAAAGAGGGCATTAACAACCTAGTTAGCAAACAAATCAGTAAACCTTCACACCAGGTCCGGCTGTCTTTCAATGAAAAATTCTTTTACCATAACTCACACACCCATTAACAATGAAAGCGGGCATTAACACCACTAACATATACAATGAAAAAAATCATAAATAAAATCTCCTTTTCATAGTCTTTCAATTAACAAATGCTTGCCTCTGACTACTTTTCAAATAAATTCAATTTTTCAAACGAAATCATGATGCTATATTAGCAGTTAGCTAAGAAGAAACCAGATCATTCATGATTCATCCACTATTAAGCCCACACATGGATAATGTGAACACTCAAGGTTTAGGAACATCCATATTTCATAGCAAGCAGCTCAAATCAAGTTGCAATAGTCAACACTTGCAACAGCTCAAGACAACATCATTGCGTATCTAAAATTTTCATGCAAAACATAAATATATAACTCTCATTCCACCATTCATCAAATGAAAACGATTCTCAGCAATATAATGAAGGTGACAAGGTTTTCACATACAGCGAAAATATGGAAAATGCCAGACAATAGCATCATCATTCCAATGCTTTGGCAAAAAACGTTTTATAGATGGTAACAACGTTGCACTGCAGGAAAAGGAAGAAAAAGTGTGAGATCCAATAACAGATAAAAAATGCATCAGGTCATTAAAAAAGGAGGTGTAGAGGCCAAATAAAAATACATACGAAAGAGCAACAATCCCCAGTACAAAGAAGTAGCATGTCAATACAGCATTCACCAAGTCCTTTGATAGAAACTTGAATAGCAAGAAAAGTGATAACAACATTGCACTCCCAACAAAGGGAAATCGCATGGCATGTTCATTAGACATTGTCTCCTGCATAAGTACAGGCAACGTCATTTACAAAATCAGGTCTAGAGCCATGGCAATATCAGAACAAATATGAGAAGATATAATGAGGATAAAGTTCGCTACTTACTGAAGGTGGAGTTGGTTTGACAGATCGGTAGCAGCCCACAAACACAGTAAGGCATGCTGTCAAAATGACATTTAAATTTGGATCTACTTTCAGAACAAGTGGTGCTAATGTTAGACCTGCCAAGACAGATAACGGGCAGTCAACAATTAATGGTGAAGTAACAGCAATGGGCATACTTATTGCATCACTCATACATTGCAATCATCAAATACGGCCCTTCAACAGCATGTCCTCAGAACATTCGTGTTCACTGAGAACACCCACGAGGACATACCACAGCTAGCCAAATATAAGGTTACATCCTTAAAACATGGAACACACGGTACACAAGAAACATAATGGCGTCGTAGATATACGCTCTGGAATCAAATTTTCTGCGCTCCGTCAATTTTAAGACACCAGGGAAAGAAATTCCCCAATAAAGACTTGCACAAACATATCCTGCGATACCGCATGCAGTCATGTCGAATTACAAGTAAATGGCATATATTGGCACCACCGGATCAGGGTGCAAATCGTTCACTTCTGATCAATTTAAAGGATAAAAGAAAGTAGGTGAAACGATCGACAAAGATTCCAACTTCGCCATCGTTGGCCCGGAGGGACAATGCAAAATGAACAACTTCAGCCGAGAAGGTGCCGATGAAATTGCATAAATCTACTAAATAACTTAAAAGTTCCTAACTGGAAAATTTTGACCCAAAAAGTGCCGGGATAACTGACCGGCCAAAGCTAAATTCGCAATTCGTTCCATGCTTTTCATTATTAACCCTCCAAAAACGTCAAATTCTAGAGGAAATTCTGGATCTACTGAACTCAAATCTTCCGAATGTAGCTTCCCCTGCGACCTGAAACGGAACGAACTACAAAAGTCGATAAAGATAGAAAAATTCAATGTAAATTGTCACAAAATATAGTGAATTTTGATCTGTCATAGACCAAACCTCTTCTCGCAGAAGAAAATTGCAGGAGCAAAGGACAGCAACGCCCGATTCCTCAAAAAAATCACGTCCTTTGCAATTCCAAACCGGAAGGCCGACGGTGAGATTACGATTCTGACAAATTTGAAGGGTTAGGGTTTAAGCTTAAATTTCACCCAGCCCAAATCGACTACGGTATAAAGATAGGACTTATACTGAGTTGCTGGTTTGATTTTTCCAAATCTCCGCCCAGGAAGCGGTTTTGGACAGGAGGATGACTATGGATTTCGTTGCAATTGGCCGACTCGCGTGGCTTGTGATGTTCTGGCCAATCAGACACTCAGAAATGTCCAGGTCGGATTTGAGAAGTATCGTCCCCTTACCGTGTGATTTCTTTCCCCGCCTACAAATGGGGTAATACCGTAATCCTCCCTCTGTCGCTCCCCGTATACAAGAGTTTTTTATTTTTTGAATGGGTTCTTCCTAAATGCAATATCTTTTTTAGGTTTGTCTCAATAATAATGAATGCATTTTATTTTATTTTGTCTTTAATTAATTATTATATTATGTACTTCAATCATTTTCTCATTATTATTCTCTCTCACCCATTCATAAATAAGAGTATTTTTGAAAAAAAAATAATTTTACTACATAACTATTACATTTAATTCCTTTTAATTGTTTTTTAGAATATCACAATCCAGTTGAAAGGCTTTTATATATCGGGACGAAGGGAGTATTAATCTTTTTTTTTGGTTAAATTTTTTTTTAAAGACTAATGGGGAATATAAGGAAAAATGATAGAAAAATAAAATTTGAATTAAAAACAAATTCTGAAATATCTATTAAATTTGCAAAAGAACAAATAACTAATCTAATAGAAATATGAGATTTTGAAGTTTAGATGTTGACAACTTAAAAATTGTAATTAGCAATTTGGGTATACACCACTGTTTAGAGAACCGGATCGGACCGGGCAGTCGGACCGGTTGGACCGTCGGCCGGTCATTGAAGCGGGCCGGATTTATGCATTGAGCCGTTTTTCTTAAGGAGCCGTTTTGGACCGTCGTTTAGCCGGTTTTGAGCCGTCAACCGTTATTGAGCCGGAAACCGGATCGGTTTTTCAAAAACCGTCATGTCCAATAAAAAAGCAAGAAATTTTTTTTTCTGCAATTTTTTTTATATTTGTTGCTGAAAAAAAATTTAAAAAATGGCATATAAATTTTAGACATGTTATTTTATTTTATTAATATTATATGTTACTATTTTTTTTGCCAAGTATATTATATGTTACTAATTTTAATAATTTGGTTTGTTATAAACTATTTTATAAAAATGCTTTTGAAGAAAAAGGTAATGATGTTTATCCTCAAGCTAAGTGATATGGTCTAATATCTTTCAAGAAACTCATGCTTTGATCAATCAAGAACCACCAATATTTGGCAAGTCATGAAATTATTATTGTTAATACATTTTGTTAGATTGATGATTGATTTAATGGTCTTCCTTAAATGATATTTTGTTACTTTATTAACTTCATATGAAATTGGACTGAAGATTAATTGTAATATATAATATATATTATTTTTAAATTTAATTATTACGTCACCGGTCCGACCGAACGGCTTGACCGTTCCAACCGGTTGAACCATGACCTGTTGACCTTTCCGGCTCGACTTCCGGTCCGGCTTTTAAAACATTGGTATACACAGTACTCCTTCCCGTTCTAATTATAAGACAAAGTTGACTTTTTTGGAAAAATTAAGGAAGCCAATTAAATTACTTTAGAGTATTTATATTTTTAGTATCCTTAGACTATATATTAGTTTATTAGTCAAATTAATTAGTTTGGAGAAAAAAATAAAAATATAAACACTCTAAAGTAATTAAATTAGCTTCCTTAATTTTTCCAAAAAAATCAAATTTGTCTTATAATTAGGACCGGAGGGAGTAACAACTTAGTAGCTCAAATTGTCAACCTTTATACCCAAGTTGTTAATTTATATACTCAAGTTATTAACACTCAAAATTCTACTAGATTACCTATTTATCCCTTTTTCTAATTTAATAGACATTTTGAAAGTTTTATAATTTAAATGATATTTTTCTGTCATTTTTTAAAATACTAACTCTCACCCTTATAATAAATCTAATTTATAAATGCTAATGATTCTTAAATTTTTAAAACATATCTCCGGTCAAAATTTTTTTAAAAACATATCACCTAGTTTCAAAAATAAATTTGTTATTACCTTGTCTATAAAATATTTCATACAAAAACTTTGTCAATAAAATATTTTTTTGGGTTAAAGGGCAAAAATACTTATAAACTTTTCTCAAAAGTATATCTACCACTATAAACTTTTTTTTGGTGTAAAAGTAACCATAAACTTTTAAAAGTGGGTTAAAAGTGACACTTCCGTTAAAACTAACTAACAACCATTAACTCCAGTGCAAAAGTACCAAACTAACCCTATCTAAAAAAAAGTTAAATGGTAAAAATACCCATAAAATTTTTTCAAAAGTGCGTCCACCACCATAAACTTTTTTTTTTAAATAGAGCCATTTTGGTACTTTTACACTGGAGTTAACAGTCGTTAGTTAGTTTTAATGCAAATGTCATTCTTGCCCCCTTTTTAAAAGTTTATGGTTATTTTTACACTTAAAAAAAGTTTATGGAGGTATATACACTTTTGAGAAAAGTTTATGGGTATTTTTACCCTTTAACTCTATATTTTTTAATATCATGCAAAAAAATTACTGCATGTTTGGTCTCACTGCATATGTAATGCAATGTAGTTTTGATTACAACAAATTAATAATCCTCATTACATGGTTTGTGGCTATGTATGCTGTCCGATTGAAGCTTATGTTAATTAATGTATGGGTGTATATATTCTTAGTAAATTAATATCTAGGTATTTATATCCTTCATTTTTTTGCCGGATAAAGTTAAAAAAATCATTTTTCATTTTTCATTTTTGTAGACAATATATAAATTTCACCCCACAATTTCTTGCTACACATCAAACAAATGATTTATAATCATTCCATTTTATGTATTACATTTCACATTATTTGAATCAAGTGTACATAGGGATTGACTCGAATCTTGCTTGATAGCATCAGATCTTATGTGAATATATAAAACCTCTAGACACCATTAAATGGCCCCTTATCCATTTTGTTGAGCAAGATTTCCACCTTTTGAACCCGAGTGAATGAGTTTGTTTTGTAAAATGACGAGTGGAACATACAGAAATGGATGAAGTTCTTGCCTCCATGGATCATCAATATTCTTACCAACATCAAACCACCGGCTGAAGGAGATGAAGATAAATTTTGTTGAAGAAATGCCTCTGGTGGCAAATTCAGTGTCCGTGCGGCTTACCGATTTGTCTCTACAAAACAAGAGCAGCAAGGGCGGGGACAATGAAAGAAAGTGTGGAGATTACCGATCCCTAAGAAAGTAAAATTCTTCCTACTGCAACTATTTCATGAGAGACTTTCCACAAACTCACTTAGAGCTAAGAGAGGTTTAACACATAATGATGAGTGCCCATTTGAGTGTCAGATAGAGGAAACCACCTTGCACATCCTTTGTGATCGTGAGATTTCCTGAAATGTGTGGATTGAAATTGTTGAACCTAACTTTCTTTTTACTTTCTTTGGCTTTGATTTGTGGGTTTGGCTCAAGAGGTGCATGACTCATAATTTGAGTAATGCACGCTTTAGCAAATGGACATGGGTTCGTGTTTTTAGAATTATATCCTGGCTCATTTGAAAAGACTGATGCAAGTGAGTTTTGGAAGGTGACCAACATCAAGCAAGAGAGATCATTCATGGGGGAATCAGTCAACTGACGGAAGTTGCGACCGGTGATAATCTCACACACCAAGACTTCAAGCTCCATGGAGAGGAGGAATACAGCTGGAAGCCACCCCTGGAAGAATATGCTCACTTGGATGTTGATGGGTCACTTAGTAATCAAAGAGAAGCGACATGTGGTGAAATAATTAGAGGCTTCAATGAAAATTGGATTCTTGGATTCCAACGGAAGTTGGGATTTCTACCTCCTATAGCTGCAGGAGTAATAGGTTTACTAACGAGTCTTCAAGCTTGTAAGCAAAAGTGTCTTAAGAAAGTCCTAATCTATATAGGGTATGTTTGTTTCAGCGATTCGATTGCTTATAAGTTGCTTTTTAATAGTGATTTACGGTATACGAAGTAAGTATGTGAGAGGAGTTGTATCTCGATTTACGTAAAAAGCAACTTATAAGCAAAAAAAAGCTCAACCAAACATGCTTATAGACTCAATATAAGCCTTTCATCTGAAATTAAAAGATGGCAATCATCGTCATCCGTTGATGGAAGAAATTGGTGAGATTAGAGACTTTTTCTTCTCGGATTGGGATGTTGAGCTTCGATATATACCACGTGAGATAATTAGGTATGCAGATTGTCTAACTCAAGATGCCCATAATCTAAGCGAAAACATGCAAATCTTACAAAGTCTTCATCCTCGATGTCTTTCTATCTTGTGGGAAGATCAGCCCCAATTACCCTTAGTCTGAATTAACACTGATGTGATTGTTCAGTTTCAAGTTTATTAATTTGCCTCTTGTAATTCAGAAAAAAAAAAAGCAGTTACCTAATTTCTAAAATTATGATAAAGATGTATTTTAGATTTTGAACATAAAAATGTTACTTAGACCTTTTTTTAAAAAATATATATCAATCCATTATTATAAAAAACAATGAATTGATATACAATAATGAAGGATGTATTTTTCACATACAAGTAAATGATGCATCATATTTTTTCCTATATAAAGTAAAATCAGACATGCTTCCTTATGCATAGAATGCAGCCGTGTTGCTGGCTTATAATAGAGTTTATATATTTTTTTTTGAACAATAATAGAGTTTATATTCAAGTATGAGATTCAAGTTTAAAAAAAATGTATGAGATTGAGTCAACAGCAAACAAAACCACATAAAACAAATATAAAAACATCATGCCGTCTGCAATAAAGCACTTATACCATGTTTGATAAAAGAACTGTCAAACAAACAATTGTTAAATCTGTCTCTAATATATTAGCAAAAAAAAAAAAAAAAACAGACTCTTTCTACTAACATAGAGTTTCTCTAACTATCTAAGGCCCACTCTATCCCTCTAGACTTCAAGTTCGAGTCACAGAAAAGTCATTTGTATTAGGAATGATAGCCACAAACCCTTACCCAGATAGCAGATGATAATATTAAAAAAAGAAAAAGACTCTACTCTTTCTAACAGGGGAATAAGGTCCGAACTCCCAAACAAGAGACTTAATTACTGAGAAGTCCTAATAATATGTGAGATATTATCATTTCTTATATTAGAACTTGTCATTGTATTGCTTGTTCTTCAGTTTTCATTAGGATTTATTAGTAATTAAGTCATTTTTAGCCTAATACAATGGCTGGTTCAGCTTCAATTGATATCATAAAAAGAAAATGATCAAGGGGATTTTTTGCCCCAAGTTGCTTCGGAAGTGTAAGAAATGGAATAATTTTGCCACTACAGTTATTTCAGTTAATTTTGACAGCTAGTTGACCAAATATGCTATTTTTGTTAAGGTGCAAATTTATCTTGAAAATTTTAGATCTAACTTTAAAAATATGAAGTAGATGACACATAGATTTCTTACGCAAATCTACACCTTAACAAAAATGATTTGGATAATATGTGGATTGTAAACTCAGCATATTTAATCAATTAACAGTTAAAATTAACTAGGATAATGATAAAGATAAAATTACTCTTTTTTTTATACTTCCAGAACAAAATTATCCCTAAATCAAAAGTTACGGGTTGCCATTTAACCCAAAAGAAAACAAAAGCAAAAGAACAAGACGGGAAGAAACGTGAAGTAACTGTATTCTTATAAACTTTTGGGGGCATTCAAAAATTTTGGTGGCGGCTCATCGCAAATACGATTTGCATTTGCAAAGAAATAATAGACTTTTGTGTGTGTTTGGAACATCGATATAAATAGTTAAAAGCATCTTTTCAATCATGATTCACAATATACGATGTAAGTATATGTGAGGAGTTCTGCTTCAATTTACCTAAAAAACCAACTTATAAGTCATAATTTCGCCTATCCAAACAGTCACCTTATATACACTTCCCCGCTAGAAACCACACTATCTCACTGCCTTTCCCGGGCTTTCTATAATATTGCTAGGGTAAGGAAACAATGGCGCAACTTCAAGTCCACGTCCTTCACCCCTGGAAATTACACTCTTGCAAACTTACACACATGACCTCCTTCTCTCAGCTTCCCACCTTCAAACCCAATTCCGAAAGATCCCTCGTGTTGCCTCGGAGAACTGTACTTCTATATCCCCGGTTCGCGGTTCAATATCGCACTGTATGCAAGATGAACGGATCAGGTATACCTTCTCCTCTCCCATATAGCATCCATCAATCATGGTTTTCCTTTGTTTGCTATCAAATAATACCTTTTTACCGGTTGGGGGAGGGGATGGTTGGTTTGGGCATTTTCACAAATAGTTAGGGTGCACCGGTGGAAGCAGCTAATTGTACGTTGTTTATCTTGTAACTGATTTTGACCCTCGTTTTAACACTATGCGAACTTCATAAAAGCGTTTCCAGAGCTTAAAGTAGGCACCATTAGCTTCCACTGCTCATGCCTGATGAGAGTTAAGAATTTGGAATCCCGGGTTTCTCTTTGAAGTAAATTTTCAACTGTATTTTGCTTTAGAGTTTAGATGATTCTCTTCTGTTGCTGTCTCGCTAGCTCCGACTAGGTTTGTGCCTGTGCCCAATGTTGAACTGGAATATAGGAACGTTTTAGCAACCTTACACAGATTTAGTTAGATATGATTTCACAGCTGGAACTTGGGAAATATGGGGACAAAAGGAAACCGGAGAAACGAGTGAGCGGGATATTCTGGATCATACTACTTAATATTGGAGTATATGTGGCAGATCATTTCTTTCAGGTATGCAATTTGCCTTATTCTTGAGATGCTTGTTGGAGGATTGCGCAAAAAACATTTTTACATGTCTTCCTGAAAACACGATGAGAATTCAACTTTTACCAGCCTTAAGCATGTTTGGATGAGCTTATTTTTAGGAAATAAGTGCTTATTACGTAAGTCGAGATAAAACTCTTCTTATATACTTACCTCGTATATTATAAATCACGATTTATAAACGTTTATAAGTAAAAAATAAGTTATCCCAAACAAACAGTTGAATTTAAATAAGCCAAGAAGCCGCTTGAATATATATAGTATGGTTTTGCCCCGTTACAGAATTTTTCTGATGCATACATCAAGGCAATTGATGCTTTGTATAAAATTTGCTAGGTTCGTAGCATTAAAGCTTTGTATTTGTACCATAACTGGCCAGCTTGGTATCAATTTCTCACAGCGACATTTTGTCATGCTAATTGGTGAGTCCTATGCGAGTTCTGTATCTGTATAAGCCTTGCGTTTCAGTTTTTATGTCTAAATTTATTTGCTTAAGAACCTCTTGAAAGATCATTTTGTTCTCAAGCCAATGCAAAAGGAAAACTCTCATTTTACTAGCTAACTACTGCCTTAACATGTGAACTTGTTCAGGAATCATCTTTCTAGCAACCTTTTCTTCTTGTACATTTTTGGTAAGGGTATCCACCCTCTTTTGCGTTCAATGAATGGGACATAAGTGGAATTAGTGCTCAAGCATTTGACATAAGCAGGTAAATTAGTTGAAGAAGAGGAAGGGAACTTTGGTTTGTGGCTTTCCTACATTCTCACAGGTGTTGGAGCAAACCTTGTTTCATGGTTGGTTCTACCGCGAAGTGCAGTTTCCGTTGGAGCTTCTGGTGCAGTTTTTGGATTATTCACAATCAGTGTCCTTGTAAAGGTAACAAAATTATATTGTGAAGTTGGTTGTCCTTTAGTTTTCTGTCATGCTTTCAAGTCATAACAGATTTCCTTGTCATAGATTTCATGGGATTGGAGAAAGATTCTTGAAGTGCTTATATTGGGGCAGTTTGTGATAGAGAAGGTGAGCAGGAGAAACAAATATTCGTGCTTACCATGTAGAATAATTGTTCATTAAAATATCAACTCTCACTTTCGTTTTATAAAACTGAAGAGGATGTTTTTGTGTTTTTTGGTTGTCTCTGACAAATCTATTCTGGGTGAGCCTCAGGTTATGGAAGCGGCCCAGGCTTCAACCGCATTATCAGGTACAGTTCGTGGAGGCTACTTAATGCAAAGTGTCAATCACATTGCACATCTTTCTGGGGCTCTTGTTGGCGTGCTTTTGGTCTGGCTTCTGAGCAAAGTGCCCTCTAATCCTTCAGACCAAGTATTCACTTCGCACAAGAAAACGGGAAGAACTCCATAGGCAACCCTTTTAATATAACAATTTGTCAAATATTTTAAATCAGAAGACTCATCATGTTCTCTCAATTCATTGTCATTCTTAGACAGTGTACAAAATAGAAATTTATCATCCGCAGATTTTATTGTCTTGTGATGAACGCTTGCAATTGGGGGATAAGATGAAATGGCAAATTTTTGCTTGAAAGAAGATTTATGAAGAGTTTATGTTCGCAGCTACAAATGCTTTGCATCTCCATGTGTTACATGGAGTGGAAGATAATGTTGCTTGGTGTTTTTCTTTTTTTTCTTTTTAGCCAATTGCGGAGAATAACGTTGCTTACAAAACTGTTATAATCACCATTAAGAGCTGTGCTTGAAATGGAGGCACCAAACCAAAGCTAGTTTTAATAGATTTATGAAAATAAGATTTATGCAGCCCGAGCTCAATTAATCCCCATTGATGATGATTATATGATTTGCAGTTATAAGCAATTGTACAAAGCAAAAAAGTATTGTTCTTTTACAGAAAAGTGATGCTTTCTTTCACCTCCAACAGGGAATAGGAGTAGCGCAAGATAAGAAGCATGCTTTGTTTGCAAGAAAATGAGAGCTGTGTGAAGTTGTTCTGACTGTTTACGTAGAATGACTGGTTTTTGTTCCTTCAAATTTACAATGTGATTGCGTCAGATATTCTTTTTTCAGTTCAAGAAAGCTGCTGTACATGAATTTGCAAGTTGGTACGTGCCGTGCTGCCCCTGAAACTGCCTCTGGCACATAATGGAAAATCCTTCACTGGCTCTACTAGTTTGAGAAAGACACTTGAACTTTGTTGTGAGAAATGATCTTTCCAGATCAACATCTCTCAAGAGTATTCGGCTTCTCCTGGCTGTTAAAGCTGAGCGTCTCTGATCACTGATACCTAAAGTTGGAATCTGTAAGAAATCAGAGCCAAGGGCACTGGTATAGGGCTTTTGGTAAACCATCTCTGAGCTTTCAGCTGGTATTTCTTCGTCTTGCTCTACTGAATGGGTCACTGGCTTGTTTTTTCCAGTATGCAGTAGCCTATTTGACTCTTTTGTTAATCCAGTAGAACACCAAGCTTCTGCAACAAGTGTGATTGTAGATTTCTTAGGAAGAACATTAAACTCTTTCATTATCTGGAGTATGCCTTCTGCTTTCCAAGGCTGTTTTGCTTCAGCATATCCTGAAATCAGGGTCTCAAAAGCCTTCAGATTTGGAGAAATCCCATATTCACACATCTTGTCGAATATCCTGATAGCATAGTCCATCCTGCCGGCACTGCCCCATCCACTCATGACAGTTGTAAATATGACAACATTAGGGGACACACCTGATTTTATCATGGTAGCTAGCAATTCTTCTGCTTTTTTTGGTTCTTGTGCACGCACGTAGGCTTTAGCGAGAATACTGTAAGCATGTGCATCTGGTTCTACCCCAGATTTCAGCATATCATTGAAAACTTCCTTACATTTCTCCAAGAATCCAGCTTGGCTCCAAGCATTCATTATGGTGCTATATGTGACCACATCTGGTTTAATCTCAAATTCTTTCATCAACCGCAGAACCTGTAAATAGCGAGATTATTCTTCATGAGTTAAAAATTGAAACATGTAACGTAAGGAGTAATAAAAACCAAATAAAGCAAAATGGACTCATATAAGTCAAACTGCTGAGACTGAACCACCATGCTGTGGATATCAAACCTCGCAAACAGGGCCATACATATCTATATATATATTATATAACATTGTAGCAAATGCAATTCGATTTATAAATCAATTTCTGCACAGCATGACGCAACAAGTTCTAACGATTGTCCTTTAGAAATTTAGATCATCATAACAACATAAAATTTCAAAACTGCCTCAGCAAGAATCAGTGTGACTAGAACTAAGGAGATGCAGACATGATAAAACATTCGGAAAATGAACAAGATTATTGCCAGTGGCGAATTAAAGATGGGTCTTTCACAGAGAGATGAGTTTTACAATATTCAGATTCTCAGTTCTTAGCTGTTATATCTTCTTTCCTATTGCTCCATGCTTTACCTTATTTGATTAATAAAATGAATATCTAGAGACTAGAAGGTAAAGAATCCATTGATCATTCTACGTTGTATACCCTCTAAAAATTATAATCAAGAGACATTTTGAAATAAAAAGATAAAATATCGTAGGTCCAAACTTACCTCATCAACACCATCTCTATCCATCGTGTCCACAAAACTATTTATAAGGGAATTGAACAAAACGAGGTTACCTTGCAGCCCCAGATCCTTCATCCTGTACACAAACCTCAGAGCTTCCTTTATTTTACCTTCCCTGCAGTATCCACTGATAATGATGCTATAAGTTCTCTCATTAGGCCTCACACCATTGTTCTGCATCTCTAAAATCATTGCTTCGGCCTTGGCTGTCTCTCCATTCTGAGCATAAGCTGTTGCTATTGTGTTGAAAGTAACAACATCCGGTTGCATTCCAGATGCTACCATTTTAGACACCAAATTCCATGCCTCAGACATGTTCTTTCTACACCATGCCCTAACGAGCACATTATATGTCTTGAGATTAGGTTTCACATTTCCTTCTCTTGTAATCATGTCCAGTAGCTTCACTGATTCTTCAGGCTCACCAGCTATTCCATACCCTTTGATCAATGTGTTATAAGTACTAGTGGTAGGTACTATTCCACTGTCTTTCATTTTCTTCAATGTTTCCATGGCTTCCTCCATGTTCCCATATTCTGCAAATGCATTTATGAGAGCATTGAAAAATACCGAGTCAGGCTTCATTCCTTTTTCTTCCACCTTTGAGACAATGGAATGTATGGACTTGAAGCTCTTTTGGATGGTCAAGGCATTCAACAGGGTCGTGTATGTTACTAAAGATGGTTGGTGCCCCCCTTTAATCAGATTTTGGAAAATGGCACTGGCTTCCTGCGGTTTTCCTCTATCTATCAGTATATTCATTAATTTTGTTCTTGAGCGCACAATACGGCAACTATCTTTACCCATGCAGAAAGTGCAGCTGGGTTGACGTTCTGAATCAGCAGCCTTAGTGTTAGTGACATGGTTCACTGAAATCTTGTGGTCGTCAGGATGACTTCCCTATTAAAATTGAATTGCAATATATAATAAATTTTGAGCAGTAACGACTTCATATGAACTGCATGTAAACTAGTATTCTGACATACGTTATAACATTATAAAGACATGCAAGTCAATTTAGCTTCAGTTATTTAACATGCAGAATAATAGTTGATTGACTTTTCTTGCCCTACCAACTAATAAGGTCAAAAGGTTGCTGAAAACCAGAGGACATGGGAAAATCTTTTGATGTGGTAGGCAATTTAGTATGATTTCAATCATTCATGACTACACATACTGACGTTTTCTCAAAATAGTTGAATCATTGCTGTAATTAGGGACAGCTAACACAACTATAGCTTATACTCACAATTTACATTTTTAATTTTTATACTATTTGTTTCTTTTTCTCACTATAGAAACTTGCATATTTCTTGAATTATCTTCCCTAATATCCATAGATTAATTAAGTTGATATTCACAGAACATTTCTGGTTTTCCTAGCATGGGGCAAACTTTCTACATCTAAATTGACAGGCACAAAAGCGGAAATATATGTGCAGCTCACCAGCAACTCAACAAGAAGCTGAAGAGCTATATTAACATATGGCCGATATTTGTCCTTTAAGAATTTAGCTCTTCAAAACTTTTTTGTAAGTTTGGCAATAGGTGTATCCTTGAGGACCATGTTGCGGTAAGAATGGTACCTACTATTGCAGTTTACATAATATTTACGTAATCATAATATGTGGATACTTCATACTACTTAGTAAGTTAGCATTAGAGGCTCTCAGATTTAGATCCAATTGAGCTATACAGCAGTAGCAACTACAAAAAAAAAATCTTATCTCACTGACTAAGGAACTAAGCTATACAACATAAAACCAAAACTTTGCGGCAGTAGAATGGCAACAGCAGTAGTAACTGTTATATTTATACCTTGATTGACACTGGTTGGATCCATCGTTCCTTCATGGTGGCGATTGTTGCTTATTTTCTGCAACAGGTTCAGTGAAAAGAACTATTATTTCCAGGTTTTCTAATATTTTTCCTTCAATCTGTGTAAGTCAACATCAACTGCTTTGACAATCAAGAAGGTCACCACTTATTTTCTGTTCATATTCATACTCCCACAGGATTTTTACAGACGTAAAATGCTTTTATACCATCAAGTTTGAGACGTATTAAAAAACAGTGGAAAAGAAAGTATCCTGAAGCTAACTGAAGAATAGGGAACACACACACACACTCGTCCCTAACCAGCTCATTGATGCAGCTTAAAAGGGCGTTTGGTATTTGACTTCTTTGATCACATGACTCCTAATCTGCACAAAATCTAATAACCTTCATCTCCCTTGAAAGCACAAAAAACTACAATTTAAAATTTGACGGAGAATGATAGGTAGCATACCAATGCCACTGCGACGGTGTCATTTGCAATTTTTAGACTGAAAGTTCAAGTAAGAATAAATCCAAATAAATTTCCGTTAGTTAAAGAACTATCACAAGCAAGATGTCAAGGACTGCTGAGTAAATGTAGATTAACGTGGATTATGTGAAAAAGAAAAACAATCTCAGGATAGAAACCGCGGTAAAGAAAATGACCAAACAAAACAGTCGAGGAAAATGCTCAATTGAGAGAACGCAGAAACGATGGGTATTTGTTTTATTACCTGCAAAGGCTGAATGTGCAGGTAGTAACAGGAAATGGAGGAGGAAAGAAGGGGACGAGAGGCAATGAGACGGGTCGGATTTAGGACCGACCAGACGCAGTTGAAATAGTGTTGAGAAAGATGTCCGAAAAAATTTAAAATAATAAAAAATAAAAACAAAACAACAAATAATGCTCGGAAATGTATTATCCACAAAAGATGTGTGACCATAACGAAACGATGGGGGAGGAAGCGAGAATGGGATAAGGAAGCAGAACGTGAGGTGGAGCTCTCTGATAGGATGACCCCTACCCTTTTTGTTTGTTCCATTCTCATTGGTTGACTAATGTTAATTCCTATTTCCTATTCAGTGTTTTTCCATTTTCAATGCACTGTTGGTTGAGTTTTGAAATTTTGACTTTTTGGGGACTTCTCTCTCTTCTGATCAACAGAGACTATTCATTTTAGAGTTAAAAATCATATCAAGAAGAAAAATTTTAGAGTTAAAATCATCCTGAAAGATGACAACTTCTCAATTTTCTTGTGCCTGACTTGTGTGAAAAGCAGAATTAGGTACTAATTTTTTTTATATACTTGATTTTATTCACAATTTTGGGCATCTACTACTTAATGCATTTCATTATACTCCTATGATATTATGTATTTTCAATTAGCAAAATGTCAAGGGTAAAATAATGAAAGGGAGGCACAAACAGAGCCTTATATCTCAGCCCTTAATCGCAGGCCCAAAAGCTTCAAGGATCTCTGACTGGTCATTGGAATGGTATTAGGCCACAAGCCCTTTTGTGATCAAAGCCCGGCACAGGGTGTCTAATAAATAATAATCGAAGGACGATTTTGCTTTTTCCGCTTTGCTGCATTTTTCAGACTCCCAAATGTCAACGAGTAGAGGTTTACCTTTTTCGACTTCTGATCTAGTATCTTTTATTTTCTGAGGAATTTGATTTTTTTGTTCTGCCTTCACTTTCCTCTATCCGCATTCCCAGGAAATGAATCTCTTGCGGGATTTCAATCCCCGGAAAATGACGGCGGAAAAATGCTTATCCAAGACGGGAGGCCATTCATTTTTCATTGGCCTTGGAAAAATCCTGTGATTAAGGATTGTGTCGATGATTAATCTTTCATTCATCTATGAATGCCGCTCACTTGGCTAATCCTCTAATGGCATGAATATCGATAATCGATAACACCGTTTCTTGGAATATTCTTTTTTCTTTCTTTGACTCTGTTTAAATCGGGATATGTTGAAATTGTGGAAATGGTACCAGAACTGCTTAGCTGGTCACCCAGTTAAGACACAGATGATGAGCTCTGGCTTTATATGGGGGATTGGCGATATAGCTGCTCAGGCTATCACCCACTCCACTGTCAAGAACCATACACCAAACGAGGTATTTGCTCCTTCTTGATTCACTCGAAATACAGATTTAACGGCGTTCTTCACCTCACAGTCTGATGGTAGCATAATTTCGTAAGTGGGAGCCCGGACTGTGCGTTTGTCAGAATTGATGTCGTCAAATGCTATAAAAGACAATTCTGATTATTCTTCATAGGTTTTCTGCATTTTTGTCGACTGATTGGTTGTTACAATTTTTTGACATCGGTAGTATATTACGGGCACTAGAACTCTGAATCTTTTTAATACCATGGTTTGTGTGATTTATGGTGTGAATTGAGATATGGGAGCTGAAGTTGAAAACGTATTGTTGTAATCACACCACCTGATTAATCAACTTACTTCTCTTGGTTAATGGCAATCTATCTTATATACTTCAGGAGGACGATAAAGAATTTAAGGTCAACTGGAGACGGGTGACTTCGATCACCTTCTATGGGCTGGGATTTGTTGGTCCTGTTGGCCACTACTGGTAATAAGCAATACTTTTTACGGGTTCTATTTCACATCAGAATTGACCCATTGGCCGGCTTTAATCCAGGAAAAGGCTTCTTAGTTTATTCAAATTCATCTTTGAGCTGTTTTATGGATTGTTGTCCATCCATCTATTGACCATGTATTTGGATGGATGACCTATCCATCCAATCCACCCATCACTTAAAACAATAGTATATAGGTAAGTGAGCTCCTGTGCATTGTCTCCAAACCCAGATGTTTGTATGTATATGCATACAGGTTCTTGTGTGCATATTATATTGCGCATGTGCTTGCTTATGTATATATGATTGCGTGTATTTTGTAGTCTTCACTTTATGCTACTTTTTGTAGGTATGAAGGCTTGGACCGATACATTAGATTGAGACTGATGCTCAAACCAAATTCCCTTCGCTTTGTTGCCTCTAAAGTTGTTGTTGATGCATTTCTCTACGGACCGGTGGATTTACTTGTATTCTTTACGTATATGGGTTTTTCCTCAGGGAAGAGTGTTCCTCAAGTCAAAGAAGATGTGAAGAGGGACTTTCTTCCGGCCTTTATTTTGGAGGGAGGCGTATGGCCATTTGTTCAACTTGCAAATTTTCGTTTTATACCTGTGAAGTATCAGCTCCTCTATGCTAACTTGTTCAACACTTTGGATAGTAGTTTCTTGTCTTGGATTGAGCAACAACAGGATGCTCCTTGGAAACAATGGATGAAATCTTTGCTGCCTCTGAGCGAACAGAAGCACCAAAGTGAATAAGTGCCTTTCATATATCCCATAGTTATTTTTCCTACTTCTCCATTCATTGCAAGTGTAAGTACATGTACATATGATGCGGTTCAGTGTTTGTGTTTAGCTCAGGTGGTTGGTTGAATTGGGGGTTTGGTACTGGGTAAATGTCAATATGTTTAAATCCTGAGTTCTCCCAGTTGCCAGTTGGAATTATAAAAGTGATTAAATCGCTTTCTCATTATGCGAATTTCACGCTGAATATAGTTGATGAAATGTTTTCTGATTGCAAAATCTATGTTGATTTCCCCCATTGAGCCTAGTCTTTTCTGAATATTCTAATCTCGCCGTTCTCTTTGGAGGAGAGCAGTTCAATTTATAGTCTTTCCACCCTTTTATTCTAAAAAAAGGTTCAAATACGACACATAAGATCATTTTTTAAAAAGAAGAATTATTGTATTTCAATTGGCTCAGAAGTCTGTTTTTGAGCTCGTCGAGAGTACTATGATGAGACAAAATTCCATCTTTTGACGACAAGGCTTGGGCTGAAGCATAAGCATATCCGATACACAGGAAATGCTATCTTGAGGATAGAAAATCCATAATTCCACAAGATCAGCTATAAATGGGAATAAAATCAAAGCGTTCAAAACACGCATCCAAAATCTGCATTCATTAGGGGTGCATCCAACATAGAAATACATGACATGGACTTAATATTAACTTTGGCAGAATCATTGTTTCTGCTGTCTCATATAACTGTCTGAAATCACCCCAAAAACGTGGTAACGTAGTTCAGGTCTTATCAACTACACAGGAGTCATAATTCCATGAGAATCATTGTTTTCTCAAACAAATTGTAAGTTTAATAAAGAGGATGAAAATGACTTCAACTTTGTACAGTCAATTGACGGTATTACTAATCGTCTGCTTACGAATCCAGAACACATCAGGTGCTTACGTAACCCCAGCTGATTTCATGGCTTCGATCATTGAATCTACTTTTTCGTATAATCCAGCTCTTCTATAGCCAGATATCAACAAATCGTAAGTGGATCTGCTCAGCGTATAGCTAGTCCTTATGCATTCCAAGAATATTTCTAGCCTATCATAAGCTTCTCTTCTGAAGTATGAGCAGATAACCTTTTCAACATCATCTGAACTTGTGAATGATAGCCCTTGTTTCAACATTCTTCCCACAGCAAATTCTACATCATCCAATCTATCCTGTTTGGCATACATTCGTATAATCCCGCAGTGAATTCGGGAGAGGACTCCATCAGTAATAGAAAGGGACTTCATCATAGTTTCAAGCAGCTTCTCCATCTTCTCCACTTGTCCAATTTCTTGATACAGAGCCATTAATTTATCGGTCATGTTTTCATTGATCTCCCATCTGACACCTATCACGTATTTAAAGAACTCCTCAGCTCGACCCAAACTCTTTTGCTTGCAAAGCCCTTCAAGCACGTTTTCCAGAATGGATATGCTAGGTATAATTCCTGATGACATCATTTCTTCATAAATTTCATCAGCCAGTTCAAAATTTCTTGATTTGATACAACCTGATATAAGAGACTCGAATGTTTGAAGATCAGGACCGAATCCAGCAGCTTTTTTAGCTGAGTACCAGCCTAACATGGCATCAATGTTTCCTGACATTGAAAATGCTGTAATGAACATATTATAAGTTTGAAAATCAGGTTTATAGCTCTCTG
This sequence comes from Inga oerstediana, assembly GCA_963210345.1. Lineage (NCBI taxonomy): Eukaryota > Viridiplantae > Streptophyta > Magnoliopsida > Fabales > Fabaceae > Inga > Inga oerstediana. The sequence goes on from OY723402.1 coordinate 6,080,321, forward strand.
AACTTTCCATGATCTCAAATAAGCTAAATGCTGTAGTAATATCATTGGAACACAAGCAAACATTTATGAGGGAATTAAAAACCAGGGAGGTGGGTTTAACTCCATTAAACTCCATAGAAGTAAATGCTTGCATTGCGAGTGGCACATTCTGAAGCTTGCCGCAAAGAAATATGTAATCGGAGAAGGCACTGTGATTTCTCTCCTTTTCTTTCAGCAATTTCTCCAAAACCCATTCCAGAACCTGACCATTCAATACGGGGACACGTGAGAATATTGATATGAAATCCAGGAACCAAAATTGGTGGGATATTAAAGAAAATGAAACCATATTCCAGGTAAAGATTGATCTCAGACGTTAAAACCATATTCTGCATAAGAATACAAAATCCGGTGCGCTAAGAACAAGAATGGTGGGGGGGGGGGATTCAGAAACTTGGAGGCAAAGGAGAACCCCACTTGTTTGACTTTACAGGTTCTTTTTCTTACAACATTCTCAGAATTAGAGCAGCCAACCAAGGGGAAGAAGTCACTGGAAGTTTGAATTAAGCAGCTGAAATAGGTTAGACCCGAATTTCATTTCAGTAAATTCAAATGGAGCGAAATTTGTATAAGAAATATTTGCCACTTATGGTTCTTCGTTTCGATTCGATAGATTGCGTGTACCTATTTTATCAACGAAGGAGAGCACAGAAAAGCCAAAAATCGACAGAATTATCAACGAAGCCTAGAAGATTACCAGCCGAGCTTTCTCAGGAGAAGAAGGCCTAAGACAGGTAACCAGAGATTCCCAAGAAAATTCGGAGCTTTTAAGGGAACAAAATTCCTGATCCAGCGTAGCTTTAAGGCGCGAATTGGATCCCCGAAGTAATTTGACGAGCAAGGGATTTGAACTTGATTCATTGTGGAAATTCAAATGGTGCGAGCTTGAAGGAAGAGCAAGAAAGTTGAACCTTCCAGCGAACCTCTTCCTCACTGATAATAAAACCCTGAAAGCTGACGCCATATTTTCATTTCGGTTCCCTCAAAAGTCAAAAGCGAGACTCTCTCTGCAACTACGAATTACCCGGCCACTGCTTTGAAAGTTGCATGAGTCAGTAGAAATTTTATTTACCATGAACTTTTGATTCCTTAGCGGATTCATAGTTTTGTCACTAACCACACTATGGTTACCTAAAATTCGTCAAATACCGCTAGCCGTCAATGCGCTTTTAGTTTTGCTTTTACAGAGGAACTATTTCAATAGCAATTTCGTATATTATATGTGTTTGTATTAACTTTTAAGAATAGTTTTTATAATTTACGAAATAAGTGTGTGAGAGAAGTTTTATTTCGAGTTGCGCAAACCTATATTTGAAACATAAGTTTGACAATTTACCAAACACTCACTACAACACATTGATTGTTGAAGGATGATTATTATTATAAAGGCCCCACTAATATAAACAAGATGGTAACCGAATAAATAAGTAATTGTTTTCATAAAAAAAAAAAGTAATTGTTTGAAGCATATTTTTTATAAAGTTTCTTTAATATATACGAATAAAATAGGTCAAAAGAGTTCGATGGTTTATAGGGATAAGTCTCCCTCCACTTTAAAGTCCAAATCGTGGGTTTTTTTTATATTCAATTCTTATCATACAAATTTGATCGTCACACCTTTTCATGAGTAAATCAAATGAACTGTTATGCTTCCATGGAAACTTTTTTCAGAGGTTAGATTGGTTTGATTACGTAATGGTGCTTAAAAATGCTTCAATCTCAAATGAAAAAACATTTGATGATAAAAATCTTACAACGCACTACCATATATCATTAGAACTTCGCCTCAAGAAGGTAGCAGAAAACAGCAATTGTGTTCTTATTACTCGCCAAAAAACACCATAAGAGGAGTAGCAACCAGAATTTTGCTATAAACAGAAGGTATTCACTGTACCAGAGTACAATTTCACATTTGAATACAAGGCCGAGTAAAATTAACAGCTCATGGTACACAAGGAAAGCCTGCATCAACGTCTGATAACAAAGAGCAAACCTCTTCGGACTTGACACCACTCTCTCAGGCTTTCTGGTAGAGGAGAAGATTCGCTGATGGATGGGATAAGACAACTACAAAATCTCAAGGCAATGGGAATCCGTCGACCATAATGATCAAGGCGAACCAAATTTGGACAGAGCTGATTGGAACAATGTTGAGAATGCCTCAGATGAACTCTGATCATCAGCTTTAATTTTAATTTGTGACTTGGCTGAAGATGTGTTGATTATACACTCAACAAGAAATGTTGATGTTTCTTCTGCTTTTTGAGCAAAGAAGAAGTACTTGAAGTTAGGGGACTGACCACCTGATGCAATGCAGTGTATCGAATTATCTTTCATGTGCCTAAGTAGTGCATTAGGAGATGTCAGCAAGGCAACTGCTTGAGGACTCATTGAATATTCCTGCATCACATTGCCAGAGTTATCTAATAATCCTTAATGTTGATAATTCATTTTGGGGAAAGGCAATGAAGCATGCAAAAAGTAAAAATAGAAGTGAAATCGAAAAGGAAAGGGCCCAACAAAAGGGGAGAGGGCTACGTCAATGCTGCCATAAAAATAACGAAACTGAGATATAATGATTTGCATAAAAACCTGAGATGAAGATATAGGCAGTTGGCGCCATCTCTGCTGAAATGTGCCAGGATCCAATACAGCTTTTGGGTTGAGCTTCAAAGAAGGGGGTGGGGGTGTGGCAGCTGTTCCACCAACTGGAAAATTTAAACCAAGCAGATCGTCAATCGCAAAGCTAGATGCTGGAGCCTGACCCAATACACTGGCATTGGTAAGTGCAAGCTCTCCATGTGATTGTGAAGTTGCAGAACCACTGTAGGAAGGAGCGCTATAGGCAGACCCATTGGTACCAAGATCTCTACCATCCTCTTTTTCGGCTGTACTCAGAAGCAAATCCTTGTCATTTGCCTCTACACTCTGGGCTGGAACAACAGTATCCGCAGATTCTGCACTGATAGACAGATTTCCAAGCTCATCCGAAAACTCAAATGGCCCTCTATGTTCCTTATCAGTAAACATGTAAGAAGGCTGCATGAATTTGATATAGTTAGTCCATGGGATTTTGATGTACAATTAACAAGACATTTTGACATGATCTTTGTCAATTAAAAACCATTCGGATAGGGTGACTAACTACCTTTTGGTAAACTACAGACAGACTATTGAACTCATCAAATATGCGATCTTTAACTTCACTGCTCTGAGTGTCAGCAAAAACCGAAACTGCTTGCTTTGGAGGGTTCACCACTCGCTCTGCCACTGATACATTGTATTGCAAAAGCCTATAATAAAATAGGGCTCTATCATGAACATCCTGCAATCAGCAGTAGTCTAGTTCATTTAACATATTGGGAACACACAAAAATATATATAAAAAAAATAGACAATTCAAAGTAGAAACTATTCACACTTGGTGAAAATCAGCGAGACCAGCAGCCAATGCAGCTCCCAATGCTTTCTGAGTCTCAGGTGGCCTCTTAAAGAAACACTTCATCACGGCAGTAAGAAGATGCAAGCGAACCTGCACAATGAGACAATTGTTGTTCAGCAAAGAGATTAATAAACATAAAGACAAGAATTGAATTCGTATATACATCAGAAGACCAATAAATCACTCAGAAGTTAGTTTACATTCTCTCTTTTCTCTTTTCCATGGTGGCTTTTTTGGGAACCAACAATGTTTTGCTGATTAGAACATAAGGCATATGATGACCTTTTATGTAGGATTTGAATGATTCATTCATTGTGACAAACCACATTAGAAGCCCATTTAAACCCTTTCCCAACAATTGTTCATACACCTGACAAGGGCTCCCGTGATTAATAGGTAGTTAGGGAACACAAAGGCAGGCCATTTACATCTTGCTCTTTCCCCACTAAGATTGACAATCTGTGGCCGCAAAAGGTTGCAATATCATAGGGATTCTCAAGTGTCGGTTGAAAAGAATATGGCTGTGATTATGCTATGTAACTAATATGGCCAGGTACAGAAAGTTAAACTAGATAGAGAATTTGCCACAGAACAAATGGTAAATATACAAATAAACCCAATCACTACAGCCAGTGGGAATTTTACAGGCACGCACTGAAAGGAAAATATTCTGTGGGATAAGAACCAGAAAGCATTAGAGATCCATGGTGAAGCTTCATATGTTAGGAGGTTAATCTTAGCATTCAAAATCAAAATCCAACTTCCCTTAATCATCCACCGCCTCAACTTGTATGGGAGGTGAATGATGAAAAAAGCAGGATTCCTACCTGATTTTTACTTGCTTATCCTTTTTCAATACATGCTTCTGTTTATATCCAAAAAATTAAAAATCTAAATACAACCAGGATATACAGTTAAATAAAGAATGAAATACCCAACTTTGTTTGCCATAACATCCAAAAGGAAACTATAAATCTCCCAAGCTATAATCACACAACTACAAACCCCCACAAGGCAGGAGTACTACCTCAGGTGAATGTTCCTCGTCCCAATTCTCAACTAAACTCTCCAAGGCATATGGAGCATCTTCCATGTCCTGAGAATATTCCCCTAACATCCATATAAGAGCCGCTTTGGCCTTGGGTTCTTGGACATTTTTGCTGCTGATATTCCCAACAACAGCAATACAATCCTGACTCCATTGCGGATACTTTCTTAGCAGATCTTTCACGAGCACCTGCACAGAACAACCCAAGATAGTATTCATCAATCCTCCATAATATCGTCAAACTTAAATGGCATTCTTTCTATATATATGTTTGTCATAAATAGAGAAACCACTGCAATACAGTTGGGCGCAATTGCTAGCGTCTAGTTGACAGATTGTTGTATTTACCAAAGCTTCGGCAGTAACATAGTCCTTTTCCATTTCAAGAAACTGTAGAAGCCGATCAACAATAGCATTGACATCATATTGCTGCAATGCTATCTTCCCAACAGCTCGAATCGACTCCCTAGCAATTGGAATGTCAACATTTGCAGCATATTCACATAGTTCCGTCACTGAAATAGAACCAGGAAGGTCATGCTGAAGACAAAATTCAATTTAGAAAAACAAGAGCAAAGAAATTCAGATCATGGATCACAATATTAAACAAAGATATTAGGTAAACTGATTTTGGTTTTTCCTTCCTTTCTTTAGGGAAGTTCCCAGATGAAAGATATTGGGAGGAGTTCCTCACCTATCTCATACGTGTTGCTTTCATTTGCAACTGCTGTCAACATTTCAAGCTTCAATTTTTTGACATAAGATGGCTCATTATACTGACAATAGAAGTGTTTGTAGTCCCCAGAAAATATATAAGGTGCACGCATCACCAAGAGGTGCAGGTGGCTTAAAACCGCATAAGATTGTTCTGGACTTCCGGAACTCACTAGAGTTAAGAGGGGGGCTTTAATACGCTCATATACCTATCCCCAAAAAAACTGCATCAGAAATCACAGCACTTCATGCAAGTAACAAGAACTAAAATGATATAAGCAGAAGACAACTTTAGGAAGACTCCAAAAATCTGTAAAATCACAGAATGTGAAACACTGTTCAGATAAAATTCATCTTCGCCAAAATATCATGTTTTTAATAACCAAAAATTGGAATGAATTGAAGTATGAATACTGGATAAGGAGACCAACACAACATAGAGACTCACAAAAATATCCAAAATATGGGGCATAATAAAATGGGCTGACTAGTCAAATATAAAGTCTTTGCCAAATGCAAAACAAGCATAGCCCATACAGATGACTTAATGTATTGCAAACTCACCAAAATAGAATATCTTCTGTAATAAGAAATTCAACTAACTTGAGACAATGACAAGGAACAAGCTAGACATATACCTGCTGATGAACATCGGCCATAGACAAGGTCAACTGCAGAAATACTTTAGTAGTTGCCAAGACAACAGCACCATTTGCATGCTGCAATCTATCTTCAAGGAGATTCATGATATCAAATATTTCATTGCTATCTGAGGGCACATACTTAGCTGCCAACTCCAGTACAAGGCATTGAGCCCATTCACTGAATTCTTTAATACTGCATGCAAAGAAATGTAATGAAAAAACAATTAATTTAAAGTATATGTTTTGCCTGAAAGAACGCTCAATGAGGTTATAGAGCGGGATTTTTTAGTTATTAATCTATCCAAAGATATGATTTCGATAGAACACAATGACGTTGGCTTATTGTATATGTTTTGCCTGATAGCATGATATCAGTTACAAATGCTATCTGTGTGTGTGATAGAGAGAGACAATTGGAAGAGTTTAAATGCATTTTACAGCTTAAAATGACCAGAGTCAGCATAAGCATCAAAACTGGGGTTCTCTTTCACACATGTCCAGAAACTACTCAATCCAGGTTTCTACAAGCACAAAGAACTTGAAATCATGGGACCTGGTACGTTATATAGTATGATAAGATTTGTATAGAAGAGCATGCATGTGAAATCTTCTTTTTTTCTTTTTCTTTCTCTTTACATGCTCAAGTTTCTTAATGTAAGGACATTTCTGATCAGCAGTCTTTCAAAAAACAAAAGGAGTTTCAGACCAAACTTTGTCTAATAGAGCTCATTAGAATGTCAGAGTAAGATCTACAAGTAGCAACTTACCGGTTCAGAAGGTAATATACAACTGGCTTGCTAAGCAGAGCTTCTCTCTCCCTGGCTGCTTCCTCTGAAGTACTTGCCTCTAAGGTCCAAATCTCTTGTAAAGCAGACAAACAATTCGCAACCACCTGATGGAACAATACGCAATAACACGAAAGTTAACACAACCACTATAATGTGCAAAGTATAATTTGGCTTGATGACTGTTATCATGTAATAATAGGGGTAAGTAGCAATAGGTCAGTTGCCTCCATCCTCCTAATGAACCCTATTTCAGCATGCGGTATAGTAAGCCAGTGCTCTATTCATAACTCCAGCCTAAAGAATTTTTTGCTTGAAGGAGCATAACAGAAATATTAAGAACCAACCATGGGCCTTCACTGAACAAGCTTTTGTATAAAATGGTCCTTGAATAAGAGAGAAATGTGGAACTTGCAAAATGGTTGTCAAATGATGATTATCATTACCACAAATAACCAAGGTTATTAAACCCGGACCGGACCGGCCGGCCCGGGAACCGGCGAACCGGCCGGTAAACCGGTCCGGTCCGGGTTGGTATTTTTAAAAAAAAAAAATTTAATTTTTCCTTTAGAATTTCATACTATAAGTCTAAAATTTTCAATTTCTCACCGGTTTGGTCCCTATCTGACCCACTGACCCTTAACCCAGTACCCGACCGGTTCAATGCCCGGTCCGAGTTTTAATACCTTGCAAATAACCTACAAAGTCGACATCCCCATCATGATGATGAATATTTATAAATAAGAGTTACCAAACAAGGAGATCTTTAATGTCCATGATTCCATCACATGGAGTTCCCTCTCAAATGAAAACAAGGAGATCTTTAATGAACAAAGTCTTGACAAAAAGAGATGCCAAAGAGACCAGCCAATATATGGTGCGATCTCTCAGGGATGTTATTCCACATTAAAGATAACACTTCAATCTAATTTTTAATTTAAGTTTTTGACTAAAATACCCTTCATTAAGCTATATACCTATTTTTCATCTAAACAATTAAATGGAGAGTATTTTGGTCAGTATTTGAAAAAGGAATAAATCATAACTTATAAGACAATTTTTTAATTTCAAGTCGGTTTGTGCATAATTTAAAATTAAAAGAAATAGTTGTGTGATTTTACTAAACTCATGCAAAATTTGTGTAATTTACTCAAACCCGTATTCACTTGTACTATGTAGAGAATGTTAGGTCTAGGCAAATATCTTCACAATTCAAAGAGAAAAATAAGAAATCATGAACTAAAAATTATAGTACGCGAAACAGGAACTCACCTGAGCATCTGGGTCATTAAGCATCAAATGCTTCAAAGTTGATGGAAATTCCGCATCAACACTGGTGGAAGCTGATATATGGTACAGCTTCAAAACCCCAGTAACTGCCACCATCCTGACATAGCTATTACTGTCCTTCAACCCAGATCCTAACGGCCCAACCAAATACTCCACTAAATTTGCCACTCTAAGTGAACACAAGCTCCTCAATGCCAGTCCCCGTATCATTGGATCCTCATCTTTGCAATCTCTTTGTAGAAAGTTGATTGTCAAAAGTGCAAGATCAGGATTGACCTTTGCATAGTTCCCAACATACAGGTAGCACATTTTCTTCAAAACAATATCTGATGCTGCTGAGCACATGACCATCTCACCAAAGAGAGGTGAGACATCAATGCCTATGGTCATGTAGGAAATTACCTTCTTAAAGAGTTCCCTCTTGGAATCATCAACACCTGGAGCTCGGCTACCTGCGAGCTGACGGAGCTGTGATTTTAAATCCGAGACCTCACCTTTCCTGGACAAATTAATATTGCATCAGTCTTACAGACAACGCATGCCCTCAGGAAGAATGATTAATGAACCAGAAGATAACTGTAACAGTTATGAGACAAGAGAAGCATACATGAATTCCCAAAAAAATGAGCAGAAATAACAAAAGAACTAATCCAATGAAACCAATACAGCTGCATTTACTATTCCAATACAAGCTTCCAAAATGGAGAAACCACGGTGAGACTCGAATGTTGGCCCTATACTATATCAAACTTAAAAGACGCAACTAGACCAAGATCAAGCAGTTTATGTAAGTGGAAACTACTCAGGACAATAATAAAGTGCCATGCGACTTCAAGGTTCCCGACAACCAAACGGAAGTTAAGTGTCCTTGACGATAATGAATAACATGGAGCCTAAAATCAAAATCAACCGAACTTTAATTTACAAAAATGATGGCACCGATTGCCATGCAATTGCTTCCGCTGATAAATCTAAATTACGAGTTGTTTAATCCAGGGGTAAAAAAGAGAAGAAAACTATTAACTCTCTTCTGTGATCTGAGGTATTGCTCGCCAGTCTGAGAAGCCGAATTTAGATTCAGAGTCTGCATTTCAATGAGTAAATCGGAAAACTCACCCAGATGGTTGCGAGGGTGAGGGAGATCGCTGGGACTGTGGTGGGGGAGCCATAGCCACTCGCACTTGCACTTGCGGCACTACAACGAACAGTGGATCTTCGTTGTGGCTCGGATAGAGGAAGATCTACCAAAAAATTATGGAGAGTGATTGTAGTTACTGATTGAACTTGTATATCTGCGAAAATCTGAAACTTTTGAGATTTTGGGAATAAGTGTGTAACCCCCAGGAAAAAATTGAAACGAGAGAGAGTCTTTAGACGTAAATATAGTCGATGTGGCTGGGTCTCATTGGCTCTGCCCGTTCCGGGCTTCCAACATCACCAAAAGAAACGACGACCTTCGTGTTCGACGATTTAATGATTTACTCTCGACGTAATTCAGCCATTTTCTTTCTTGAGCAGCTCATATGAACATCCAAGAAAATTATTGCATCAAGTTTTGAGTTGGAAGACTTTAAATATATTAATGATTGACAGACGAAATTCATTCTTTTCTATCCAAATTCGCATCGTTTGGTTGGGAAACTATGAATCAAGTTGTTGTTGTTGTTATTCACAAAATAATTAAGGAAAATCACTCTCACGTCCCAAATAATAGAGTTATTTATAAAAATGTCTTAAAGAAAAGTCAAATATTTAGGGACTTTCTGTGATTATTTCACAAAGTAAAATGATAAAGATGCCCCATTCTAAACTATAACCCTCCTTTGTTCAAAATCAAATTCGTGCTTCAACAGCATGTGAAAACCTTGCCCTCCTTCTCGCCTTCCGTCACTGCTGCTCCACTCCCAGTCGCTGTCCGTCGACACTCCTCTCCCAGTCGTCATGCGTCGCTGCTGCTCCGCTTCCAATCGCTGTGCTTCGCTGCTACTCCTCTCCCAGTCGCTGCTCCACTTCGATTCGCCGTCCGTCATACAACTTAATATTTTAATGTTATATGATTTGTTATTCGGTTATGACAATACAGTGATGGAGTTGCAAAATTAGGTACCAGCAATTGTTTAAAATCATGATGTGTTGTAGTAACATGGGAGACATTAATTTTGCAGTCTATTGCTAGTTGGACAGTCACATTGTGAAAATAACTCATGATGTTGTGAAAACATACATTAGAATTTGTGAAAACTGGTGTCAACTATTGTAAAAATTGTCAGCAGAAGTTGTAATCAAATAGGCACAATAATGATATAAAATCATGGTTAGCTTCTGTGAAAGTGGGAAGGTTTGCAATTTATGAACTCATTGGAGAATTACAATTCATTTACAAATATGACTAATGCACTTGATAAAATAGGCATAATAAGTTGTTAATAACTTGATACATTATGACCAAGTCAGCTGTTCTAACAGCCCCAATAGGAAATACTATGAAGTTGTGAGATCTTGCTTTACGAACAAATGTAGTTTCATCCAACCATGAGACGAAGCTGTAAAAATGACTCAACATGTTGCTAACATATGCTTTAAAAGTTGTAAATGGATGCTGACGGGTTGTAAACAAAGCATTTCACTTACTTAATGTGAGAAAACCTTGTTTCTATCCAATGTGAGATAGAAGTTGTTAAAAAAAATCAACGTGTTGTAAATGAACTCTTGACAAGTTGTAAATAAAGCTCTTCGCTTACTTAACGTGAGAAAACCTTGTTTTTATCCAATATGAGGTAAAAGTTGTTAAAAAGACTCAACATGTTGTAAATGGACGCTTGACGAGTTGTAAACAAAGCACTTCGCTTACTTAACGTGAGAAAACTTTGTTTCTGTCCAATGTGAGGTAGAAGTTGTTAAATACACTCAACGTGTTGTAAATAGATGCTTGACGGGTTGTAAACAAAGCACTTCGCTTACTTAATGTCAGAAAAACTTGTTTCTGTCCAATGTGAGGTAGAAGTTGCTAAAAAGACTCAACAAGTTGTAAATAGACACTTGACGAGTTGTAAATAAAGCACTTCGCTTACTTAACGTAAGAAAACCTTGTTTCTGTCTAATATGACGAAGAAGTTGTTAAAAAGACTCAACGTGTTTTAAATGGACGCTTGACAGGTTGTAAACAAAGCACTTCAGAAAACCTTGTATCTGTCCAATGTGAGGTAGAAGTTGATAAAAAGACTCAACGTGTTGTAAATAAACGCTTGACAGGTTGTAAATAAAACACTTCACTTACTTAACGTGAGAAAACCTTGTTTCTATCCAATGTCAGGTAGAAGTTGTTAAAAAGACTTAACGTGTTGTAAATGGACGCTTGACGGGTTGCAAACAAAGCACTTCGCTTACCTAACGTGAGAAAACCTTATTTCTATCCAATGTGAGGTAGAAGTTGTTAAATACACTCAACGGGTTGTAAATGGACGCTTGACGGGTTGTAAACAAAGCACTTCGCTTACTTAACGTGAGAAAACCTTATTTCTGTCCAATGTCAGGTAGAAGTTGTTAAATACACTCAACGTGTTGTAAATGGACGCTTGACGGGTTGTAAACAAAGCACTTCAGAAAACCTTGTTTCTGTCCAATGTGAGGTAGAAATTGTTAAAAAGACTCAACGTGTTGTAAATGGACGCTTGACGGGTTATAAACAAAGCACTTCGCTTACTTAACATGAGAAAACCTGTTTCTGTCCAATATGAGGTAGAAGTTGTTAAAAAGGCTCAACGTGTTGTAAATGGACGCTTGGAGAGTTGTAAACAAAGCATTTCACTTACTTTGTAAGCGAAGTTGTAAAGTAGGCGAGGTGCTTTGTTTACAACTCGTAAAGCGTTTATTTATAACACGTTGAGTCTTTTTAACAACTTCTACCTCACATTGGACAGAAACAAGGTTTTTTCATGTTAAGTTGGTGAAGTGCTTTGTTTACAACCCGTCAAGCATCTATTTACAACTCGTTAAGTCTTTTTAACAACTTCTACCTCACATTAGATAGAAACAAGGTTTTCTCACTTAAGTAAGTGAAGTGCTTTGTTTACAACCCGTCAAGCGTCTATTTACAACACGTTGAGTCTTTTTAACAACTTCTACCTCAAACTAGACAGAAACAAGGTTTTCTCATGTTAAGTATGCAAAGTACTTTGTTTACAATTCGTCAAGTGTCCATTTACAAAACGTTGAGTTTGTTTAATAACTTCTACCTCACATACAAGGTTTTTTCACTTAAGTAAGCGAAGTGCTTTGTTTACAACCTGTCAAGCATCCATTTACAACACGTTGAGTCTTTTTAACAACTTCTACCTCATATTAGACAAAAACAAGGTTTTCTCACGTTAAGCACACGAAGTGCTTTGTTTACAATTCGCCAAGTGTCCATTTACAAGACGTTGAGTCTGTTTAATAACTTCTACCTCGCATTGGACAGAAACAAGGTTTTCTCACGTTAAATAAGTGAAGCGCTTTATTTACAACTTGTCAAGCATTCATTTACAACATGTTGAGTCTTTTTAACAACTTCTACCTCACATTGGACAAAAAACAAGGTTTTCTCACATTAAGTAAGTGAAGTGCTTTGTTTACAACCCGTCAAGCATCCATTTACAACTTATAAAGCATATGTTAACAACATGTTGAGTCATTTTAACAACTTCATCTCATGGCTGGATGAAACTACATTTGTTCGCAACCCAAGATCTCACAACTGCATCAATATTTCCCATTAGGGCTGTTAGAACAACTAACTTGGACATAATGTATCAAGTTATTAACAACTTGTTATACCTATTTTATCAAGTGCATTAGTCACATTTGTAAGTGAATTATAATTCTCTCATGAGTTTATAAATTGCACACCTTCCCACTTCCACAGAAGCTAGCCATGATTTTAACTTGTTACTGTGCCTATTTGATTACAAGTCTTGCTGACAATTTTGACAACAGCTGACGCCAGTTTTCATAAGTTCTAATGTATGTTTTTACAATATCATGAGTTATTTTCACAAGATGATTATCCAACCAACAATAGTCTGCAAAATTAATGCCTCCCCTGTAACTACAACACATCATCATTTTAAACAACTGTTGGTACCTAATTTTGCAACTTCATCACTGTGCTGTCACAACTGAATAACAAATCATGTAATATTAAAATATTAATTTGTATGACGGACGGTGATTCAAAGAGGAGCAGCAGCGACACATGGCGACTAGGAGCGGAGCGAAAGCGTCAGAAGGTGAGAAGCAAGGGGAAGATTTTCAAATGTTTCTGAAGCACGATTGTGATTTTGAACAAAGGAGGGTTACAATTAGAATGGGGGCATATTTGTCATTTTGCTTTGGGAAATAATCACAAAAAAGTCCCTAAAGACTTTTCTATTAATATCTTTGTTGCTTGGAATCTGAGAGTGATTTCCCAAATAATTATATAACATGGATCAGACTTTAAAATGTTCTTCTTAATTACAAATTAATCAGGTAGTTTTGGTTTTAAATAGTAATAATAATGGTGTATGTGATTAAAAATAAAATTTTGATGTGCAATTCAATATCAAATTTAACTACTTATTTGTTAGAAATGGAAATTTGATCAAAGTCTGATGAATGTGATATGATATTCAATTCGATATGATCATGTGTTTTTTGCGCGTGGGGTGAGTGTTTTGCCTGATGAGAGATTAGGTTTTCTATATTGTCAAGTTACTACATCAAAGCTGGTTAAAGACTACATATTTTTTAACATCAGTTGTTTTTCAAGAGAAATTCATTAACAAGCTGAAAATCGACTCAATTAAGGCAAGACTAATTTTTTAACCAAAGAAATAAACACCGGACTCAAAGCATGAAGGGATATATATTACCAGACACAAATACTGTATTTGGATTGAAAAATTACACAAATGTTGCGTGCTTGCTTAGAATAAGAAGAATGAGCTAGCCTTGTAACTCAATCCACGCTAATTAAAAGTTTTCTGGTGGCTGTGAGTCCAAACCTCGAACTGTGTGTGAATTATGATTAAAAATATAAAATAATAAGAATGTTGCCAATTAAGCAAATGACATGTTGTTCACAACTATCAGGGATAATGGTGTAAACCACATCAGTATAAAAACTCGATGCGTCGTCTGGAAGGCCAACTATGGATCATTGGATCTTTCCTCAAGTCATCGCGGCCCTCCAGTAGTTCAGTGTGTATATATTATTTGGGTGAATGAGTAATTTTGTCCGAAAATTATTATCCATAGGTAGTGTTGTTCATTTAGGGGTAATTTTGCGTTAAATGTGTAAAAAAAAATAATTTTATTTTGACCGTCATTTTAATTAATTTTGATTGTTAATTTACTAAATATGTTGAGTTGACAATTCATATATCATTCAAGTCATTTCTGTTAAGGTGTAAATTTGATTCGGAGGTCCATATATCATTTATTTTATTTTTTTCAAAGTTAAATTTAAAACTTTAAATTCAACAAAAAAAAAAGTTCACTAAAACTTTCATGATAAATTTATACTTTAAAAAAAATTACATGGATCGCATGTAAACTGTCAACTGAATATATTTGATCAACTAATAGTTAAAATTAACTTGGATAACTACCAAAACAAAATTAATCTATTTTTTACACTTTTAGGCAAAAATGCCGAATTTGGATCCTCTCATTTTCCCTTCCAGTTTGCTCTTATTATTTTCTCTTAAAATGCACTGTTTTAGTGCAAAATACACAAGCTCCTCATTTTTTTTTTTTTTGAAAAACAACATTAATTATCCTGAAATATTTTTCAATACAAGACAATTCCCTAAAATATTTTTTTAACATCCTAAAACATTAGTTCAAAATATTATATAATATTAAAAAAATATTGTAGAGTACTGACTAGTATTTAAAAAATACTTTAAAATGGTTAATATTATTTTTCAAAAAAAAAAGTGAGGAAATTGTATATTTTATACTAAAACAGTGTATTTTCAGCAATGTTATGTAACCCGGACCAGATTGTCCGGTCCGGCCCGGAAACCGGCAGGTAAACCGGTCCGGCCCGGGTTACAATTTAAAAAAAAAAATTTACATTTTTTCTTTAGAATTTCATACTATAAGTCTAAAATTTTTAATTTCTCACCGGTTTGATCCGGTTTAGCTTCGGTCTGACCCACTGACCCTTTACTTAGTATCCCACCTGATTCAATACCCAATTTTAATACCTTTGATTTTCAGGGAGGAAAAAAAAAAAGGAGCGAACCGAAAGAAAAAAGAGGATGATACAAATCCAAAATTTCATCGGCTACAACTTAGGTAAAATTGTCTCCGATCCCGTACTGTTAGATATTTTCCCGTCTGGAGCCACCTTAATCCCCCGTCTTTCCTGCCTCGACTAGACATGCTTCGCCCATTAAACCCGCTAGATTGAGCCACGGATATAACAAGTCGACTGGGATAGTAGGAGAGGAGATAGATGGCCCTGCTTCACCTCCCAAGACTTCGTTTTTCCATTTTAACCTCGTTGCATTCTCTCTCTTCCCCCTCCAATTCCTTCACTATCCACAAGTTTTCCTGCAAAAATACGTTCTTTATCAACACTTCCACCGTCTTCTCTGCACCCAAATCCACCCTCACCACCTCCGAACCCATACCCATTAGTCATTTCCCAGAAACTCCGGTTGAGAACCACGTGGAATTTTCACTAGAGAAGCTATTTGTGCCCCCAGAGACCGATGTCTCGTGCGACAGTGCTAACTTGAGCACTAGAATTTTGAAGGGCTCTAACATTGTGCTTAGCAAGTACGCGAGGGATGCTCAGGTATCGCAAGCCGAATTTGTCAAAAGCAGTGTAAGAACTGAGGATTGCCCTTCTGATGGGCTTCCTGAATTTGCTCTTGTTGGACGATCCAACGTGGGAAAATCTTCGTTGCTCAATTCGCTTGTCAGGCGCAAGAAGTTGGCTCTAACATCAAAGAAACCCGGTGAGTGGTTAATGCACTGTTCCGTTCCAAGTTCTTGTGCTCGTAAATGGTCATTGTTTACTTAGTGAGCAAATAGAACATGATTTTTTTTCTGTGTTTTTGTATTGAAAAATCAACGTAAAATTATTTAAAGTCCGCTAGGAAGAGAACTGAATAGCTGGGTTGATGATGAAAGAAGAGGTGCTAACTTCACAATCAATTTAGTAACCAGCATAATTGTTTTGAATTGCACGAAACCTGAATCAATTTGAGAATTTTCACTTTGTGGGAGTAAATTTCATGTTCTCGGGGAGTGGATTTTCAAGAATCCAACTAAGGCATCCATTTTTGGGCCAAAAAAAACTAAGGCATCCATTCTGTGGTGTATGTAATGCACGAACTGATGAATATTTTGTATGATTATCATTAGGCTGCTATGCTGATAGTAAAGTTTTGTGGACTCCCATGATTGGCGCGCATGCTTTAATTAAGGTTTATTGGTTAGAAATATTTCATGGAGATTAAGTGAATCTTGGTCTGATATTCTGGTGAATTTTTTATAACACTATCTCTACTCTTCAGCAGTCACATTCTCAATGATGTTCTTTCCGTTATGTTCAAAGATTGGACGTCATTTATTTGGGAAAAACAAAATAAAATCTTTCATTTTGTGATTTATGCAACTTGAGGTATATGAAGAAATTAGAACTGTGTACTTGATTAGATAGTACAGAGTATTTAGATAACCCACGTCATAATAAGATGCTCAAACCATTACATGCTTGATATTCTGTCATTATTCATATCCGGAGTATTAAAAATGGCCATTTAAGTGCAAATTATCCTCAATGAAGGTTTAACACAAACTTGAATCGTTAATTTTGTTGAGGTGGATGATAATGAAAAGCAATAATTTTGAACTTGTTGGTGGTTCATTTTGTTTGGACCATACGCCCACTAACAATGTTAACTCTATAATCAATATTTGTAGGTAAGACACAATGCATTAACCATTTTCGGATCAATGATAGCTGGTATCTGGTTGATTTGCCTGGATATGGGTATGGCTTACTTCTATATATACTCACTTCCTTCATATTTTGTGTTAAAGATTGCAGTCCTTTACTATATGCAATCATGCAGTTGAGATGGTGACTGCTATGTATATATATATGTATGTATGTATGTATGAATGGGGACAAATTAATATGATTCCTGAGCAGCATTGAGTGTGCTAGACTCTGGGCAGAATGATCTCTTTGAATTCTTACATCTCACTTGTTTATAGTTGATGGAATAATAAACTTTTGACTTTTCTAGTCTCTCTAGCCTAGGAAATGTATCAATTTGGTCACCCTTGACTCATATTGCTGCATCTGAGCCTCCTAGTTCCATTCTTTATTGCCTGTTTCATCTGCACCAATGTAGGCCCTTCAATATCATTCGCCGAGTTTTGACTCTGTGCCATGTCATCCAAGTGTGCCATACCAATGCTATGTCACCTTAGCTTTTAATTGATTGTTTTGTTAACATTGGTGCTTAATTGCACTGATTCAAAGACTACTCCTCAGAGGCAACATTATTCATACTATATAGCCAGTCTTTTTTTCTCTCTGTGCATCATTTTTACCCCAAACGTTCTTTGTTTGTACTATTTCTTCTAGACTAGAACTAATGAAAACATCGATCCCTGTCAGATTCTGATACCCTTATATATGCTATTCAAGTAGCTGGAGATAACTATATGTCATTTTGATCCATTGTACAGATATGCAGCTGCTCCTCAAGAGCTTAGAACAGATTGGGCAAAGTTCACTAAGGATTATTTCCTTAACAGATCAACTTTAGTTTCAGTATTCCTTCTAATTGATGCTAGCATCCCTGCAAAACCAGTTGATCTTGAGTATGCCAGTTGGTTGGGTCAGAATCAGGTATGTATCTGTCTTCCTTCATCGATCAAATGAATGAAGAATTTTTAGTGAAACTATCCATATGTCGGCCATTAAACCTACAGATGTTCTAAACATTTTTTTTACTATTAATGCTGAGTACTTCCAAAACCTGATGGACATAGCATGACCTTGTTGCTTTGTTTTGCTCATCTTCATCTCCCTTCCTTTAGCTATTTGGATCCCACCACAGACGATACATGTTATATTGAGTAGACCAATCTAAGTAGGTTAATACTAGTTGTGCCATCTTCTGTTTCAGATTCCGATGACATTAGTCTTCACCAAATGCGACAAGCGAAAGAAGAAAAAGAATGGAGGGAAAAGACCAGAAGAAAATGTAAATGATTTTCAGGAGTTGATTCGGGGTTTCTTCCAGACAGTGCCGCCATGGATAATGACTAGCAGTGTCACTAATCAGGGTCGTGATGAGATACTACTCCATATGGCCCAGCTGCGAAATTACTGGCTCAAGCACTAGGTGCCTCAATCTTGCCCTATCTTGTTCGTGCCAACTAGTCAGAGATTCAGTGTGCCGTGGATTTAAGTTCTGATGTCAACCGAATCTTGTGTTTCTAAGAATAGAACAATGGATTCAAAGTGAAATAACGATCTATACTGTATCAAGAAATAGATGAAATGCATTTAAGAAAGCCTCAAAAAGGAGTAAACATTTTATGCTTTTTTTTTTGACAGAGAGTCGTGTTTCTGAACATAATTCCTATGGACTCTGGAGGTTCGAGTTTCTCGGCCAATTCATGCATTGGCAACAATTACTGTATTGACAGGGAGGTTAGACAGAAACCTTGGAGCAAAGGTTTGTTCCTTACACGGAAGACCTTTTCCACGACACAATTTCCAGCTCTGTTTTTTTATTTCCTAGATGTTAGATATATACGTAGTCTAACTTGTAATTTCAAATTTCCAAAGTTCAGAAATTTAGATGGATGGGATTTTATTTAGAAACAGATTAGTTAGTTGAAATCCTCATTAGTTAGTTAAGATCTTAATGAGGTAATATTAAAATCCTATAAATAGAGGTCTAATTATATGGATCAAAGTGTGAAGGATGATAGAATCCTGACCCTAAATGAAGGAGGTTAACTTAGGTCCTCATCTGTCATTAATCTTAGAGTTTAAGATTATTAATCCTAGAGTTTAGGGTTAATAGTAGAATCACCTAAGAAGGGTTTGTTGTAATGCCATTGTGGTTTATAATTCTCAAAAAGAGATTAGTATATTTTTCTAAATTATGACTTTATTAACATGGTATCATAAGCATGTTGTTTTTGGGCATAATTGTTATCTGGCAGCCCCTTCTTGATTCTTGGGTTTCAGCCCAACAAAATTGTCCACACGTTCTTGCTTTAAATGCTGCGGTTTGATCTTTCTTGGAGAGAAACCCAAGCAATCTTGTTTGTCGCCGTTTAGCTCTTCCCATGTGATCTTCATCAAGAGTTTCTGTCGAAGTGCGCGATCTCATCTCTCCAATCCCTCCTTTCAGCCCCGTCCATCCAAAATCAGTCGAGCAAGGCTGCACCACCGCCATTGAAGCCCACGTCAAAGGCAGGACTGAGCGTCACTGTCGTTTGTTGGCGAAGCACCATGTTCGTTGTCTCCAGTTTGCTCAATCTTGTTCCCTCAATATGGTGAGGATAAGCTAGAGAGGAAGGAGGAACATATTGGCTGGATGGAGAGGAAGATGAAAATATATTCAGTGGTGGATTGATTCTCTTGCAGACAAGGTACTTAATGGTTGTTCTGCAGTTGCAATAGTCCATCAAGATCAAGGATGGTTCAATTATTGTTCACAAGGTCTTAGCTCTAGAGTGGCACCACCTGGAATGATGATTCTCTCCCGTGTTTTTGGTTCTTGATTATGATGTTCTATTTGGCACTTGACCGGTTATTATCTTCTCAAGATTCTCCATGCAATCATTCGCTTTGTGTCAATGCCATAAAAGGGGAGCCTCTAAGGTTCTCAATGGCAGAGCGCAACTCTAATTTTGAGATCCATTGGGCGTTTTGAGATTAATGGATCACGATCATAAAGCTTCTTGTAATAGAACATGGGGTTTATGAAGAATCTACCATACTCAAGCCCGGCACCGTAATCAAGGACCCATGGGCATCCTTCTAAGACCTATATTCAGCCTGCACTCTGCATTTGAGAGGAGCTAAGTTTTCTTTGCAATCGTTATAGGGACCATTGAACCGTTAGCAGAGTTCATTTACAAGAGAATTAACCCAACAGAAATGAAAGCTTCATTGGGAGTTGTATATATTTTTTGATTTCGGCTTCTTCTCCATCAAGTGAGAAGGTGAAGTTTATTCATAGAACTACAAAAATTGGTTGGTACCCTCTTGTGCTCTCTAATTTGTGCAGAAGAGTTATTACTTCAAACATGGAACTTGATTAATGCTTGATGGTTATAGAACCTGATCACAGCGAGTTCTGAATTTTATTAAGGCAGGGGCTCATTTGAGAAAAGTCTGTGAAGAAAATGGAGTGGATACACAAGGCTGTTTGTCTGATCGTCTGATTCCTCTAGTTCAGTGGACCAATTTTACATTGGCGGGCTATCTTCCTTAATGAAATTGGATGAAGTGCTTCAAGAATCTTTACTTTGGATAGTTTGTTTTGCTAAAACTGGAGACGTAAATAGTGTTTCATTCTACCGTACTTCAATGACCTTGGATGATGAGTACTTGAAGAATTAGTGCGTGTGATGCATTTCTTCTTGATTGAAAAAACATTTGTTGTTTCAAGGACAACATTGGAGCTTTCTTTTAATATTTGGTGACACTCCATCAGTTCCATGTTTGCATATCTTTGTCTCTGTACAAAAAGGCTCCACTTAATTATCTTCACTGTGCCATTAGTTTTTTTCATGTTTTAGAAACTCTCGCCAAGGGAATGGACGAATTGGAGTCTGCTTTTGGTAGATTTATGTGTATGGATCAAATCATCACGTGTGAATTAAGAAATGCAGCAGAAGAAAGTTTAGAAGCATGTGGCATGCACGTTTTCATTGAGACTTGTGAAAAGGGCGTCGATTGGTAGCTATTGGGTTATCCTGATCAAAGTTTGGGAAAAGGAGAAAATGGTTAAGTCATGAACATTGTCTTGTCAAGAGGTGAATGAAGAAACTATGGGTTCATTAAAGTCAGACATGTTATTGCAGTAATTGAATAATGGATTGTCAAAGAACAATATTTCAAAGATTAAGAGGAAGATGCCTTCATAATAAAGGCAAAAAGGAAAATGTCTTTTAAAAGTGTTGGTCATAAAAACAAAATGATTGGTTTAATATCACTTCACTAAACTCTATTTGTTGTATTGACAAGTTGACACTTTCATGAGTATAAGAAGTCTCAACTTAAGGAGACGTGTTGGAGATATATAAAATTATTAGTTAGTTGAGATCTTAATGAGGTAGTTAATCATTGTAGGACCTTATAAATAGAGGTTTAATTGTATATATCAAAGTGTGAAGAATGATATAATCCTCATCCTAAATGAGGGAGATTAATTTAGGTCCTTGCCTCTCTTTAATTATAAAATTTAGGGTTAATAGTATAATCACCCAATAATGGTTTATTGTAATGTCATTGTAGCTTGTAATTCTTAAGAAGAGATGTGTATATTTCTTCAAATTTTGAGTTTATTAACAAACAGTCCACTCCCAGTACTTACAAAGACATAATATCTATGGAACTTGGGACGCATCTATTTGGGTCAAGGGCCCTGGATATGTAACTGCTCAAGACATAATTTTACTATATTATGTGAAAATCGTTGACAATACACACCATATAGCTAACCTAATAGAACCTATCAATTTGTGTATTGGATTAAAAATAGAGAGGAATCAAGGATATCGAATAAGAACACTAAATACCTTTCAAGACGGAACTTATTCTATAGATGATGTCTTCATGCCTCTTCGAAATGTAGATTTTAGTATTCATTATTATGTCAATGGGAATGAAAAACAAGAGATATTGTTTCTCGAAATATGGACAAATAGAAGTTTAACTCCTAAAGAAGTATTCTATGAAGCCTCTCGGAATTTGATTGATTTATTTATTCATTTTTTACATGCAGATGAAAAAAACTTAAATTTAGAAAACAAGACAAAGTTACTTTACCTCTTTTTTACTTTTCATGATGGATTGGAAAAACTAAGGAAAAATAAAAAAGAAATAACATTGAAATCCATTTTTATTGACCAATTGGAATTGCCTCCCATAATTTATAATTGTCTCTAAAAGTCCAATATACATACATTATTGGAGCTTTTGAATAACAATCAAGAAAACCTTGACCTTATGAAAATGGAACATCTTCGCATAGAAGATGTAAAACATATATTGGACATTTTAGAAATAGAAAAGCATTTATCTCCTTGTGAATTGTATGTTTGCAACAGCAAGGATAGAATTTTCTCAATTCCAACCGACTAGGTGTATCGTGTCGATTCTTTTAAATAATATCTATGGAAATACCTGTTAATTTTTTGTTAACATTGTTTTGAACACAACTGGTACATTTCAAAGTAACCCCTATTCGGATATCTTTACCTTTGGCCATGAACCTCCTTTGTATTTTTGACTCATTTAACTCTTCTATTTTACGATTTGAAGCAAAAAGGAACAAAAAATAAAATAATAGAAATTGCTAACTCAAAATCCAATTATGAAGGTCGTTCCAATCATTAATTAATATAGTCAATATAATATAAGTTATAAGTATAGTAATTATATATATAGTAATAATTAAGTAATACAATGATTTCTAACTATATTTAGAATCACAATACAATATTTTTGTTTTCATTTAAGTATCCTATAAGATATTCTTGCCCCGCCTTAGCCATTCCATTTCTATTTCTGGTCTCACCCTATTATTTAATAGATTAATAGAAATGGAATTGATTATAAATTTATGAATTTCTTATTAATCAAATTTAATTGAAGTCTGGACCGAATTCCGAGTTTCACCGAGGAAGAAAAATAATCAAATATAGAGTCTGATGACTAACACTGAATATGCAATGAAATTAAACCTGGTTTTGGTGGATCATTCCAGAAACAAACTAAAGCAAGAAATTTAAAAATCGTTAGGAGGCAAAGCTTGGTACCTGAACTACATTTGAAAATTGGAAGTCGAAACATATAACCAACCATCCCTAGATGAAATTTGAAGTTATTGCGACCTGAAGGATTGTTTTTTGTTTTTGAAACCAAATCAAATGGTCCAATTAGAAAATATAAGGGTCTGTTTGGATTAGCGATAGCAGAAGAGACTTTTTTTCAATCTGATTTTTACAAACTTAAAACAGGATAAAAGTCATATTGTAAATGTGATTTATATTTGGATTGGCAGTGGTACAGACCCATCTGCAGTATGAAAAGCAGGTTTTAGTGGCTTCTTCTTAAAAGTAGTTTTTAGCCTAAAAGCTAATTTGAAAAAAAAGCAAATTTAAATATTTCATTTTACTCCCACCATGTTTTTTTCTTTCATACCGTGCTTTTTCAGCCCCCACCACCTTCCCAAACAGGCCCTAATTTGGTGGCCTTACATCATGATACAAACACTAATGGGCTTGTTTGGCCCAAAAACACTGATGGGCTTGCAGTGTGGTTTTTTTTTTTTATAGTAAGCTTGGAGTGTGTTTGGATAATTCACAAAACCATGGTTTCCAAAAAGAGCAATCTAATTTTGAACCAAAAAAAAAAAAAAAAGAGCAATCTAAACAAACTTATTTTTCTCAAAATCAATTTTTTTTCTAAAATAATGGTTTTGTTATAAGACTGCTAAACACTTTGTTTTAGGTTTTATAGCTAAAATAATTTTTTAGCCAGAAAACCATGGTTCTCCCAAAGCTTTTTTTTTTTAACTTTTTCAAAAGCTATTCTCCAATATTTATTCTCTTAAATCAATTTTTTATCAGAAGTTATTTTCCAAAAAATAATCAAAATACACTCTTAATCAATTAATTTGAAAGTAATGGGCTTTTCCGCCCCTAAAGGAGAACCGATTATAAGGCCCGCCCATCAATTTTAACAATCCTAAAGGCCCATAGCTGAAATTCCACTAGCCCATACTCACCTTTAACTGAGAACCTTTTCAATTATCTTATACGAAATGATCCAAGACACCGTACAGTTGCGGGGATAGCTCAGTTGGGAGAGCGTCAGACTGAAGATCTGAAGGTCGCGTGTTCGATCCACGCTCACCGCAAATTTTTTTTTTTTTTTAACACTCTCACCTCAAACTGTTGACTGCTACTATTTCCATGGAAAGAAAATGAAAACTTTTTGAATAATGTAGGCTCTTGCGCGCCCACAATTACCCTCTGCAAACTAAAACATGAGCCCCACAGGGACCAGTTTATCTTGGATTTGGTGAGCAGCTGAATGATTTTGATGGAATGATTATAAAATGGTGAATGTAGAAAAAGTAAAACAAGAACATGGAAGGTACGAAGCAGCAGCTAGGGAGCGAATTAGTAGTAATAAAGGTTAAATAATAGAAGAGGGTACAATAAGGCTTCCTCATAGCTCATGTAGACTGCCCCCATAGGTTTTAATGGAAAAATATTGCATGTTCGTCTTTTCACTTTTGTCATCTCCACGCCTCAGTCACAGTACCCCAATCTAAAGATTCACTGTCTACCAACTCATTTATATAAGATAGCTATCATCGACAACTCCATTTAATTCAACGTACACCCTCTATATCATAGTCGATCTACCCGTACAAAACGAGCCTTCCCTACTTTCCTGCTCTTGTACATCACGCCCAGCATTGACTATTACATGCTTCTTCTTGTTTTCTCTGTTCTCATATTCAAAACCTAATCAGCTAACCCAGTTACTATATATTGTAGAATACTTGGTATAATATTAAGTAAGATATGTATCAACTTATGAAGGAAACCTGCGATTCTGTACGTAGGAAGAACGTGGTGGTCTGCTGTCTTCGAGAGTTATGATTTCTAAACGAGGTAGCACACAGTACAAAGATAAACATAGTAAAAGAAAAATCAGAAGTGTGAGAGAGAGAAGGATGATGCTTCTTTTTGCTTGTTTGGGTCAAGATGGGAAGTGTATCTATCATGGTAGCTTGAATCAGATAGAAGGATATCATCAATTTGGGTCTGCAAGATTAATTCAAAGCATATTCGAGAGCCCTCACTTTAATCACCATATATGCAAATATAAAGCAACAAGCAGCTCGTACGTGAGGCTCTATATATATGGGGGATAGATTTTGATTGACAACTTCACGGTGGGTCCTCCACATATAATAATATGATATATAATGTTTTCTAATTAAGTAAAAAGAAGACTGGTTGAGACCTGCCATGATCTTCTCTTTGATGTTCAAGTACATGCAAGACTGGGAAAAATCACCGCGTGACATGATGATATAGATATGTAATACAGTACGCTCCAGCTTTAACTATTATCGTCAAATTTTCTAGTCTCACAAAAAATTAGTATAAGAAGCGTAAACAGAAGTTTTTTTTTTCCTCTGTTCGATAAAGGCTTAAACAGTGGGTCAAATAAAATCGGACATATATAATATTTGTTTGAAATAGCAATCAAAATCTTTAGAAATAATTTTTTAATTATAATTTATAGTATATAAAATAAATATATGAGAAGAATTAAATAATCTGAAATAAGCAAAGCACGGATTCACTTGGAAACTTATAGGCGTCAACCTCAGAAATTCACAATATAGATTCCGTGATGGAAACAAATAATTGAGGTCTCTCTACTCTCGAGGAAAATAATGATTAAATCGGCGTCGACTTTATTGCATATATTGTTAATGGAGTTACGGAGATTGCCTTGCTTTGACAGACATTCCAATGAACGAGAAAACAATCATTCCAAACCCTTTCGACCTGTCTCTCTCGATATTTCTTTAATTTCTAGTTTATCTACAAGACAGATATGTGCGTGGCTCATTAGTTAATTAAACAATAATAAATAAATTATAAACACGAGTATGCATGAAATTAAACGAATGAATCAGAAAATATTAAAAGATGGGCCACGTACTAGAACCCAGCGAGGTTGTGACGAGGCATTTATCAAAACCTTTAGCTAGAGAGAGGTTGATATGAATAATAGATTGGACCACAGAGAATTGAAGTCTGTTAAGGTCATGAAAGCATAATATGATGACGGGTTCTGAGAAATTCTGATCAAAACAGGTTAGTCGCCATGTGCGTAGAATACACCTTCCTCCTTTTGAACTTGCCCTATCATCATCTTGTGGACATTATCCACCTCATGGCAAGCTGGACGCTCCTTAATAGATGTATGTAATTGTTGTTGTTCTTCCCCATGTAGTGTTATACGTGCTTTTTATGTTCTATTAATATAATTTACCTCTCTCCCTCCCTCCCTCCCTCCCCCCCCCCCCCCCTCTCCCCCTATATATGTGTACACACATTTCATAAACATTATTCACTTTCCTCTCAGATTTAAAGCAAACTGATGGGGCCTCACTATTTGTACTTCTGTTTTTTAATTTTTCTTTCTAAATTAGGGAAGTAGATAATGACAACTTGAGGTTAAAAGAGAGATAAACTCATGAGCAACTTCTATTTATAAGAGAGCTTTCATCTTGCCACTAAGTTGCAAGATTACTAACATTATGTTGTTACTTATTTCGGTGTCTATCTTTTTAGTACCTGTTTGGATCAGCGGTGATTGATGGAAGTTTTTTTTCTAACGTGATTTATGATATACAAGATAAGTATATAAAAGGAGTTTTATCTTAGCTTACATGAACGTGTTTGTGTACCGCTAACTCAAACAAACCCTTACACTGATCATATTTCTAATTCACACTCCTTCGATCTCGATCAAGTTCTCTTGCTATGTAGATTGTGTAGGCAAGTTTCTAAATGGCGTATTTGGTGGGTTAATTATTCTTATCAAGAAGGTGTTGATGTGTCATGATTTAGGTAGTGGTTTTCAAGATTCTGCTATTTAGTTGTTTTGTTAATCTTATAATTTTGCCTTCATGTGCAATTTTACATTAATTTCGAATTCATTTTAAAGATTACATATTGCCTTTACTGTTTGATAGATAATATACTTGGAAATTTTGAAAGGTCAAGTGTGATTTATCACCATTCTTCATATATAAATTAAAGGATAAAACTTAAGTCAAGTTATTACTTATATCTATTAGATTAAGTTTGTAGGTGAATTTATAAGTGTACATACGTATTTTAACAATTAGCAATAACAACATAACAAGTGTTCATATGAAAATTTACAAATAATAATTTTAACAACTAATAATAGCAAAATAATGAGTGTCAATCAGAAAATCTACAAATTTTAATTCAAGTTAGAAGAGGTTATACTACCATGCTTTATCCTAATAAATATATACAACTTGACATAAGTTTCATCCTATGTTAAACTACTGTGTTTAATCTTATCATATGTATAATTTATGTGCCTTTTTATGCTGGAATTAATTACCATGAAAAAGATAAAGATAATAATGGTACATCTATATGTATGAAAAAAGTAATCCTACTCAATTATGTAATCTGAGATGGGAACTAGATTCTTTTGACTAAAATATGTGATGTATACAAGTCCTAAACATGCCATCCAGTCTAATCTAATATACTAATAAAGGATTTATAATCTAATATACTAATAATGGATTTAAGTTTGAATGGTTATTTTCTTCAAATGGGAATGGGTATTGAGTTGGGATTTTCAAAAACTGTACAAACACTTTATTATAACTTGGAAGTGAAATATAGTTTTGGCTAATTGATGTTGATCGATTGAAAGTGAGTTATACGTATTGATTCTGCAACTTCTTCCTTCACCCAATATATGTAAGGATTAATTTGATTTATTAGCTCCAACTTATTAATTAATTTCATGAAAGAGAAAGAAAATGAGCCTCTCTAACCTCAAGCTCGTCACCAATAGTTAGAAGCTTATATACCATTTTAAGTTATTTGGTTTTGATTAATTAACCATCATTTTCATGTCAAAATCGGTCCTGTCATAATTAGGGGATGAATTTGACAAGGATATACATATGATGTTACAGTTCAGTCATGGTGATGAGGGAATGATTACATTTTCCTTTCTTATGCAATGATTCTCTCTCGTTTTTTTCATAGTGAAGCTCTTGTGGTGTTCTAATATAAAAAAATTCTTTTTTTAAAAAATAAAAAACTTATACCCCATTTCGGTTGTCCATTTTTTTTTAATGAAAATGACGATAGGAAATTAGGAATGAGGATAAGAGTGGGCTTTGTTGGATCTGCATTGCAAACTATAGAAAAATGGAAAGCAAAATTGAACAAATGACTGTAAGATTCATCATAGTAAAATAAGATTATTCGTGGTTAATTAATTTCTTAATTATCAACAGATTTTCTACATGTATATTAGTTAAAATGTACGTTGATCAAAAATTTATTTATAATTTTAGAATTTGTAAAAATATCTTTGAGTTGCTTACTTATTGGAAGAGGCAAAAACATTTTATGCTTTATAAGCCTTGAAAGGATAAATCTTCAACAAATTACAAAAAAAAAAAAAGTTGTTATTAATAACAGAGTCTATATGTGTGTTTGGTATTGCTTAATTTTAGGAAATAAGTACTTATTACGTAAGTCGAGACAAAACTCCTCTCACATATTTACCTCGTATACCGTAAATCATGAATTATAAGTACTTATAAGCTAAAAATAAGTTATTTTTCCAAACAAGTACTATATCATATTTCTACATTTAATTTGATGTCTTCATCGTATGACCTTAGTTTCTTTTTGTAACCTAAAAAATTGCCTCTAGAAATTCAATTTGAAACTTCCATTTGCACAATGGCATTTTGGTGATTTTGATCTGATTATAAAGGTGTTAAAATAATTTTAACTCTCATTTCCAAAAATAAGACCTGTAAATTCCATCGAAGGACGGTGATGATCTCAAACAATATGGGAATGAGATATCTGGTTTGCATTTTTTTCAACCCAACCAAATATGGATAAAATTAAATCTATTCTCATTGTAGATTGCAGGCAACCAAAACCTCAAATAATAAAGGTGCGCATGATTTCTTAATTAGTTTTCCTTTATTTTCAAACTATAAAATAACTCTGCAATACCCAAAAAAAAAAAAAAAATCTGAAGATATAAATTGGTTCAAAATTACTTTAAATTTCGAGGGGAAAAAAGGAACATGAAAGGTAAAGTTGCCTAGAAGGGCGGTTTAAATTAAACTTTATGTGCTGCTTTTGTGAAAGGGGATCCTAAATTTCTAATAAGGATCATTATATATCTAATCAGAGTATAATCGTTGGACTTAGCAAAAAAAAAAAAAAAAAAAGGTTAAGATGAAGAAAGAGATGTGAGAGGATAAACAACACTTTAGGACCAAACAAGGACAATAATAACACTTTAAGGTATGAAAAACAAAATGATTCATGCAAAACCATTTGTAAAGGAGTTTTTAAAATATCATAGTTATTAAATCCTGATTGGACTGAACAGTTTGAGTCAAAAATTGGTGAATTGGTTTGGTCTGGCCACATATTCGGTTCGGTAGTTTTTATTTTAAAAAATAATTTAATTTTTTTTTATTCATAATTTTATATTAATAATCCTAAAATATTCACTTCCTCACTGGTCTAATATTTAATTAACTTTGATTTGACTCATTAACCATTTACCCACTACCTTAACCAGTTCAAAGGCCGATCCGAGTTTACTTATAGAATTTATAACCAACGTTGTTTTTATAATATATATATATATATATAACTAACACCCGTAAACAGAGATATTTTGGTAAAACAGCCAATATGAAGGTCCTTAATTGATACTCTTTAGAAACATGGGGGTCAGTGTATTGATATGTTTTTGTATTTGGTTCTGAAGTGTTATTTTAGCTGGAGGTGTGAAGTGGGGAGAGAGAGAAAGAGGAGAAAGGACAGAGGATCAAAAGGGAGGCCCAAAGGGGGGCGCAAGGAAGGAGGGTTAATAAGGATCTTATGGGTCAGAGAGGCCTTTATCTCTGTTCGCCTCAAACCAGGCAGCCTTAACTCTCTCTCTCTCTCTAGAGGGCTCATGTTTGAGGAGAGAGTAGCAAAGTAAAGCTATGTTTGGAATAATGTTTTTTTTGAAAAATAAGTGTTTATTATGTAAGTCGAGATAAAACTTCTCTCACATACTTACCTCATATACCGTAAATTACGATTTATAAGTATTTATAAGTAAAAAATAAGTAATCCCAAACAAACACTAATTAAGACCTAAGAGGGGTACTAGTGTCCTATTCTGAACCAAAGATTCAATCTTTGCTCATTCTTCAACGATCTATGTCGCCATAATTCTAGGACCTAGCTTCCGTCCTTTTCCTTCAAAGAAAAGGACGGTCCTTTTCTTATTGTGGGCCGTTAGATTGAGATCTCAACGGTCCATATTTAATGTATTATAAAAATATTATTATTATTATTATATTAATATATTGAAAATATTATTATAAAAATATATTAAATCTGGACCGTTGAGATGTCAATCCAATAGCTCATAGAAAAAAAAAAAAGACCATCCTTCTCTGTAAGGGAAAAGGACAGAAGCCGTTTTCAATTCGGACGACCTCTTTTCTTTTCTATTCCCCTAGCCACTACTCCTACTTTACTCTTATTTACCACTGTTATATTCTTCTCACTAAGTCAATTATTTTCACAGTTTTTAACTAGTGGTACTTAGTATCCTTAACTTGAAAAAAAATTTGTATATAGAGTCTCCCATCGAGAAAGTCACTTTAAAATATGAGCTTTATAAGGATTTAATTTTTATAACTCCAACAATTAATTTTTGAGATATGACTATCTTTCGATGACTTGTACTCGCTATATTATAAATGTAACATTTTTTAGCAACCACAAATAATAATTAAATTATAAGGAGTAATGTCTTGTCCAGATCATACAAACACACACACACACCCCCGTACCCATTTCACGACATATGAGGGGGCATGCATGCATGCATTCTCATCAAGTATTGTGAAAAAGAAAGAAAAAGAGATTAGGATCATATATGAGTTAATTATGGAGCTAGCGCCACTACTTTGATCCAAGTTGAAAGGAATTTGGGAAGGGATTATGGGGATAATCACAGTCTCTCTCTCTCTCTCTCTCTCCTTGATTAGCGCTAATATCCTTGTCCTCTCATTCGGGCGATTTTATTGCTAACACTTTGACGACAGAGAGAGAGTTCAATCATGAAAACCGGATTTGCTTAGTATTTGATTAATTAAAAATCAACTCTATATTTTGTTGGAACCATGTGCAGCTTAAAAAGCTCCAATCTTTTTCACTTTGTTGTACAAAGCAAGGCCCCGAAGTAGTAAGGCTACATATACTATACTTTTTAATATACGATGTGTACTGTGTATAATACACAAGACTAATAATTTAGTTGTCAAAAAAAAAAAAAATCAACTGCAGGGTGTAAGGGAAAGAGAAATCCATTTTTTCTTATTTTTGTTGCCTGAAAGCTAAGGTAGGTTGTATTGAGAAGAGAAGAACTATATTTGGAGGCAGGGAAGCAAATGAGGGGAGAAAATAAACAAGAAAATTTGTACCAAAAATAAATAAACAAGACAATCTATTGGCAATTGTAGGTCTGAGAATTGACAGTTTTGACACTGGATTAAGGTTGACCCCATTTGCTGCAATCTTTTTTGTTTTAGGATATATACGGGCCTTCCTCTCTCTCTCTATAATATGATTACACAGAATCCCGTTGATTCCGATCAATGTCACTCTTGACTTTAATCACTTTACTTTCTTTTGTGTATTAGTTTTTTGCTGCTAAAAATTACAGAGAGACGGGATTGTTGCCCGTTGGGGGGGTTTCGTATGTGTTTGTAGTGTGGTGACAAATATGAAAGAGGAGAAATGGGGTGTGAAGGAAGCATGTTAGATTAAATGAAGTTGGTGAGAGTAGGAAAAGGGTAATAAATGCAGCCAAATATTCAACACTGTAAATTCCCTGCAATTCTTGGGGTTTTCCATGTTTTCTTTTAAATGCTTTATGATGGTGGTGGTGGCTCATTCAATTCATAGCGCTGTGGTCCTCTCTCCTACTTGGAATGAAATCATTTCGATAACGAAATTGCGTGGCACAACTTGTTTTTACAAGTAAATTGGTTACTTCATATATTTAGCTCTCTTCATTAATACACCTAACAAAGATCTTCCTTTCTTTCTCTCTTTCTTTCTACTAGTACTATTCAAATTCTTGAGCTGAAAAGAAAATGAAATCTGAACTCAAGGATATTATATATATTAAAGCTTCAGCAGACTCTCATCAGAGGCAACAAATTCAAATCAGGAAGGGAAGGGTCAAATAAAAACACTGGGATGTTATACTTTCTTTTCAAAAAAGAACTCATCTTCATCATCACGTGGAAATCTAGGTTAAACAACAATCACATACCAAATCTGTCACTCTGCTTCCCTTTCCTCTCTCTCTCTCTCTCTCTCTCTCTAAATAAGTCAAACCTAATTAGGGAAAAATTTGCAATGTACAAGATGTACAGAAAGATATGAGGCCCCCCCCACAACACACACACAAAAATAAATCAGCCTCCTTCAAAATCTTCCTCTCTCTCCATGGCTGATCATTGGTTGCTGACTGGTAAAAATATCCCTGTGAAGGTGAAGGTCAGTTGGTAAAAATCTTCCCCTGCTAACTCACTTTTTTTAACCCCAGAACCTTGACTTGTATACTTTTTGCATTTGGTGGGATCATCCAAGGAGTCAATTAAAACTCACTAAAATAAAATAAACACGTATTTTAATGAATCTCAATGCCGCCTCCTTACTCTTTGATGACCAAGATACAAAAAATTGTAGAAGCAATGTTGTGTTGAGTTGAGCCTATCCAAGTCTGACGATGGCGCCTCGATGATCATCATCGTCATCGTCATCAATCTCCACTGGGAATAATGACTTGAGGAGGTTCTGTTTTCTGAGATTGAGACCCAATACATCTCTCGTCATTGGCTCTCTAACAGAAGCTTGACCCCAAATAAAACCAGAAGGGAACGAAACCCAACTAATCATCATGAATTAGATTGTTGCTGCAAAAGTGAGCAAGTAAAAGCAGTACGGTGCTTTCCCAAAGATTCCCAACACTGTTCAATATCTTGAGCTATTCTCTTTGCATCCATGGAGGCACCAAGAATCCCTCGTTTGGTAAAACCCACAGCGTATAGCCCATTCTCTCCCTTCCAACCATTAGGGAATGGCCTTCTTGGGAAACCATCTTCCTCACAGAACATATCTCCTTCCTGGGCACATACCAAAAAATCAACTTTTTTTTTTTTAAATAACCCCTTTTTGCTTTACATCCTTTTCAGAATTCAGAGTCACACAGAAGGGATCAGGGATCTTTATTGTGTGCTGTGAAAAAGAAAAAGGGGATAAAGTGTATACATAAATAGAAACAGCGGCATATATACCTTTAGCCAAGAGGGTACATTGCTTTTGTAGCCTGTTGCAAATACGATGGCATCAAAATTCTGAGTCGTCCCATCAACAAATTCCACAGTGCGATGTTTTAGCCGCTTAACGCCCGGACAAACCTACACAAAGATTTGAGTTTGATGCACGTTCAGATTTCGTTTGTGTCTAAAGTTGATACAAACAAACAAACAATCTCGGAGAAGATAATTGCAACTACTCATTAAACAAGAAAACAAACATTATTATGATTGACAGACACATCCAACCTTTTTCCCCCCGAGATTTTTCTGTTCCATAAAATCTCCATAAAATGAAAACCCCAACCTTGTGTGAACGCACGATTTGACGGAAAAACACAATGATAGGAAAATCTCAATCCCCACTATCCATCTCCCACTATATATATATATAAACAAAAGAAAGGGGTCATCTCATATCGTTGTGCTTACAACGGAATCATGAAAAGCAGGAACGAATTGAGGAAAGTTGAGTTTTAATTCGACAAACGAAAAATTAAAGAAAACCCTAAAAAAAATTTAAGGGGAAAGAAATCGAGTGAAATGATTGAAAAGGGTACCTGAATGTGACCGCTTTTTATCTTGGAGAGGGTACCGACATCGAGGACTGGGGTCTTGCCGGAAACGTTCTTGAGTTGAAGGGGACCCACGCGAGGACGAACCAATCCGAAGCGAGCGGTGTCGCCGAGCAATAGCCACGAAACGACGAGCAGAAACCGATCCACCAGTCGTATCGGAAGCCACCTGAGCAACCACATGGACAGCCCGAAAGTTGATTTTCCCAGCATCTCTCGTGGTAGGACGTGTACCTTCATCATCATCATCACCACACACCCCAGATTTTAGTCCAAAATCGTTAAAAAGTAATTAGATATATGTATGTATCCCCCAGAAATGATTTTTGATTTTTTTTTCAATAAAAGTGGGGAAAAGCAGATTGGAAAGAGAAAAAAGGTAATATAAGAAGCCAGCCAGCCAGCCAGTCCATCATGTTTTTGATGATCGTCTTTGGTTCTGGCGAGGCTCCAGCCCATTCTGCGCATGCTGAAGAGAATCCCAAGAAAAGAGAGAAAAAAAATAATATCCAAAAGATGTTTAAAAGTTTCTGAATCATGATCGTCCAATACACACCCCTTTGGAACTTGGAGCCGCTTCTTCTACTCGGAGATGCCACAATTCGCTTTACCAATTTGTTGCATTTTAAAGGGGAAGGAATTATAAGATGGTCACTCGTGAAAATTCTGTTTCATGAACGATGAATTTTTTTCCCGTCTTCTGATCGAAAAGTTTAAAATAAGAATTTTCAGAATTCGAGGAGGGGGGAAAACTTTTTAAGCAAAAAAAAAAAAAGTTGGAATGGGATTTGAGAGAAGATAGGAAAAACTCAAAAAAGTGACAGGAAAAGAAAAGAGAGAGAAGAGGCAAAAATCTTACCGTGTCTCTGACCACAAGAGAAGGGCTAGCATTATGGTTGCAAAGATCTAAGCAAACTTCCATGCCCGAATTCCCACACCCAACCACCAAAACGTTCTTCCCTCTCAACTCTTCACCGCTCTTGTACAAGCTCGTGTGCTTTATCGGCCCACCGAACTCCTCCGCTCCTTCTATCTCCGGCACCACCGCCTCCGCATTCTCTCCCGTCGCCACAATCAGCCACCGGCACGCATACTCCGTCGTCTCCGTCTTACTCTCACTCCTCACGCGCCAGAACCCAAGCTTGGTGTCGAATTCCGCTTCCTTCACCGTCTCATTGAACCTTGGCTTGATATCAAACCTCTCTGCATAGCTCACTAAGTAGTCTATGAACTGTTGCTTCGTCGGGTAAGTGGGAAAATCGCAGGGGAAGCCCATGAGAGGAAGCTCGCAGAATTGCTTGGGTAAATGAAGACGAAGACGATCATAGGTCTTGAGCTGCCAGAGAGAAGCTATGCAATTAGATCTTTCTAGAAGGACGCTTGGGAGGCCTTTCTCTTTGAGGCAAGCAGCGACAGCGAGCCCTGAAGGCCCTGCTCCTACAATTACAGGGCCATGAACCAAAACGCAACGTCGCAGGGAAGACGACGATTTGTTATTGCTCATTTTTTGAGTGAATAAAGGGTCATGAGCTTGCTTTCCTTCTATCTCTCTGACGCAGCAGTAGTCCATCACAAGTAAATGCAGTGTTGGCGAGATAGTGAAAAAAAATGGGAACACTAATTAATCTCTGTGTGGCTTGTGACTTTATGTGTATCAAATTAAAACTAGTGGTTAAGGACAGGGATGATGAGAAGAAAACATGTATTCCTCGGATTTTGGGGGATTAAGGAATGATGAGCAGGGGTCTTATCCGAAAGAAAGAATGTTTTCGTGTTGAGTGTTTATGTCGCAGAGGGAATTAGTTCTGTGAAAATGGTGAAGGTCTCAAAGCAGGGTGGGTTAGGAGTAAGGATGAGCATCAAATGATTCAAATCAGCATTCATCACAGACAGGGACTCACTGAGAAGGATGCTCTCATGTCTCTCTATATATATTCCTCCCTTCTACTTAATTTGCTTCTTATTCTATTTTTAATTTTAAATTTATCCATGTCAGCTCCTGCTTTTATCGCATTTATTGAATTACTAATTTTCGTTATTAAGGTTTCAATTAATTATACAGTATTTTGCAGAATATTAGATACACTAAACTTGCCTTTTTATGCGCAAGTACGTGTCTGTCGCAGTTAATTTTCTGAACTTAAACGCATTTTAATATTGTTCTATAACAACTAAATGATTGCTAATTAATTCTGGTCTAACTATAATTGATAAATGCTACAAGCAATTTAATTTGCAAAGGTGTATTGCGTATTTTTTTAAAAAGGTAAATATAATTATAGATTAAATCATCTTAGAATAAATGAAGGGAGAATTGCCCAAAAGTATTTTTGGGGTAAATTAATTACTGATTGTTACCAAGTGTGCAAACGATCTTCCGTGTGTGCAAGCGATTCTCTGCTTTGTACAAACCATATTTCTTGTGTGTAAAAATCTTCCATATAAATGTGCAAACAATCTTCCGTTGTGTGCAAAATATCTTTTATTATGTGCAACAGATCTTCCATAGCAGCATTTAATAATTAATTTATCAAAAAAGTATTTATCAGTAATTCTCCCATAAATGAAAGTTATGATTCTCAATACATAATAAAATATATAAAAATATAAATTTAAAATCTATACTATTTTATAAGTTTATTTAATGTTTTTGATGACAATATTTTGAATATGTTTCAGGTTTGAGAATGTGTCCGTGAGAGAGACAAAATAGAGCGTCTTGTGATACCAATATATCTTCAAATTAAATAACTTTTCCCAGCGGCTAAAAATAAAAAGTGTTCTTGCCGATCAAGAAGAGTGAATAGGCACCAGTCAGGAGGCCTTTTGGTTATTTAATTATTTTTCATTTTCAAAACCTAGCCTAAATATATATTTATGATCGTAATCATAAACTAAAACTGGCTTTGGGAGGGATCCAGATTCCCTCCCATGCTCTTCCCGTTCTTGGCTTTCCTCTTACTTAAAACTATACCGTTTTGAATGTAAGACCGGAGGGGGTGATCTTTTCTTTTCTTATTTTCAAAATAACATTTAAGGCTTTGAAGTATTTATTTTAATAACACTTAATATTTTAAAATAATTTTTTGTGCACTATGTAGTATAAAATATTTTTTTAGTAGCACTCGTATCTGACAAACTGCATTATAAAGTATTTTTCGGTTTTTTCCTATAACATTTCATATCCTACACTAAATTTGAGCACGTCTAACACTCAATATCCTAAATTTATGATGGTCATTGTAACTAGAAAAACATTTTAGAGGCTGCTTGTTTTAACTACAAAAATAATTTAGGATGCTGAATGCGATTTAAAGACTACTCGTTGCAACTAAAATAGTTCAGAGTACAATTGACAGATATTAGGTGCTACTGAAAAATTATTTTATGCTGCATAGTGCATAAAATATTATTTTAGATTATTTGATGTTATAAAAAAAAACTACTTCAAGACCTTAAATATTTTTTTGTGAAAAAAAAAAAGTTCGATCACTCCTCCCATTTCACACCTAAAAAGATGTTGTTTTTGGTATGAAAGAGGCCAAGGACGGAAAGAGCATGAGAGGGAAGCTGGATCCCGTTGGGGAGGTTTTTTTTTTCCCCTTTAAAAAAAGATGATTAAAATTGGAAAACCTGGTCCGGATGGCTGCAGACCTGCAGTGTTAAAGAGGAGATTAAGAATTCATGAAATTTTATAAGATTTTTTTTTTTTAAGATGATAATAATGATTCAGTCCATACAGCGCATAAACATCAGGCTGGGCGCTAATATTTGATGCTCGTGGTAAATCCAAATGACTTTTCTTTTAAAAAAAATTGAAAAAACAGAGAAAGTGCTCCTTCTCTTTAATTAATAGCCGGTTTGAGTTAGCATTACAAAAATATGTTTATGTAAATCGAGATAAAATTCTTTTCACATACTTACTTTGTATACTGTAAATCACGTTGAAAGAACAGCTTCAATCACTAGTCTAAACAGGCACTAAATGGGCAGACATTAATAACATAAAATTATAAGTGATATTAAACCCATGACCTCCCAATTAAAATAAAGTTCTCATACCACGAGTCTATCATGCTTTTGACAAATCCAAATGACTCTTCTTGTTGGTCCAGAACACACATTCAGATGAATTTGGATGTAACACTTGCTCTGTAGCTAATTGAAGGTTTGATTTAGTTATTAATATAAGACTTCAATATAATTTATCTCTTATATTTATCATTTTCTCTAAGGGAAAAAGACAGAAAAATACCATTTGAACTTCAAAATCCCACTGACAAGAATGGTAATTAGATTGACAACGTAAATCTTTATCAAAGGACTAATTTTCAAGTGGTATTTTTCTGTCTTTTTCTCTTTCTCTAAACTATCCTTAATTGTAAATTAAAAATTTTATAGGAGTTTACATTAAAGAGTAGTTATAATAGAAATAGTTTAAAGAGAATATATCTTAGAAAAATTAAGGGAAAATTCCAAAAAACTACACTCAAAATATACAAAGGACAAATCAGTACATCGAAATTCAGAAAAGACAAATCAGGCGGGTGTCAGAAAAAGGAGCAATCTGTCATTTTGAAATTTCGGCCAAATTACCAAACTACCCTTCAGCCCTCAGTTGCAATAACAACATCAGAGTTGTTAATAGCGAATCATGAGTTGTTAATGGCGAGGTGAGTGTTGTTATTGGCCCTGAAACTTGTTAAGTGTTGAAAGAAGAAATTGGAGTTGTTAATATCGAATCCGGAGTTGTTAATGGCGAGTTATGTGTTGTTATTGGTCCTGAAATTTGTTAATTGTCAAAGAAGAATTCCAGTTGTTAATACCGAATCCGAAGGTGTTAATTCCGATGATCATGTTGTTATTCTGAAGTGTGCATGAAGGGTATTTTGGTAATTTGGCCGAAATTTCAAAATGACAGATTGCTTCTTTTTCTGACACCCGCCTGATTTGTCTTTTCTGAATTTCGATGTACTGATTTGTCCTTTGTATAATTTGAGTGTAGTTTTTTAGAATTTTCCCAAAAATTAATATGCATTTTTTACATACAATAAATTTTTTTAATCTATCTAAATTAGTTAAGAAAGAACCAGAGGGAATACTAGTTTCCAAATATGGTTTAGACTGAAATTAAGTGGAATAAAGCGTCCAATTAAGAATATTCAAGGCTAATTTGTACGGAAATAATTATAGAAAGAATGATCTGTGAGCTGTGGGTGAAAGTGAAATTGATTGTGCTATCCAAGAAAGAATGATAAGAATTACAGAGATTTAATTGAAGAGTGGGTTGAACTCCAACGTAGCTTAGCTGGTGCTCATCGTTTTCATTGGACAATGTGGTATCACTCAACTTGGGCCACTCTGACGGCCCATTAGTTTACCAATAACTATTTTCTTTTCATTTTTTATTCATTCAAAATTATATTAAGGGTTAATATAACTTTTGATCCCTGAAATTTAATCCGATTTTAGTTTTGGTCCCTAAAATTTGACCCGATTTTTGTTTTGACCCCTCGAGTTTAAAAAGGATTTAGTGACCCGATTATGAAACCCAAATCGGAAAAAGATCAAGTCCTTTTCTTTTCAAACTTGATGAACCAAAACCAAAATTAGGTCAAACTTCGGGGACTAAAACTACCGATTTCAAACTCAAGGTACTAAAACTAAAATCGGATCAAACTTCAAATACCAAAACCACCGATTTCAAACTGAAAAGACCAAAACCAAAATCGATTCAAACTTCAGGAATCAAAAGTTATATTAACTCTTATATTAATATTAATATTAATGTGACAACTAATAGATAAATAAATCAATTATATTAATATGTAGAATGTAGCAGTATACCACTGTGATATTTGATGGCAGGGGATCATTGCTCTGACTTCAAGATTTTATTGGTCACCTTATAATACCACCTCTGACTTTAAAATGATCAGTTATTATTTAAAAAAGCCTTAAGAGCAAGATTTCCCTTTGCCTTTATTCTTTTTTTGGTCACAACTCACACACTTGCTACTTATTATATGGAGGATTTAAACTCCCAATCTTACATTTAAAAAGGTCTTAAAGAAGAGAGGCACGCTGTGTCAATTGGACTGTAAGGCCCTGACCAATAACAACCCTAAAATATGTTATAATAATGTTTATTTTGTGCATGTACCTGCAATAATAATATTTAATTATTCCATATTATCTATGGATATAGTGTTTAATAATTTTGTTTTTATCCTTTCCCTTAATTTTGGCACGATGAGGATGCCCATTAAAATATAAAAAGAATAGTAGTTAAAGCATATTGGCATTTTTGTGGCCATGAGGAACCACTGAGCGGAGCCGTAGAAATGTCGTTTCAAGATCAACCGAGGGCATGCAGAAGTACGTTAATTTGTTGGTGATTAAACAAAGATGATATTAATAAATATATCTATATTCTATCTTATCTTTATTATAAAACAACAACTATCAATTTCCACCATTCAGTATAAATAATTAAAAACATTAAAGTTGTTATAAAATTCAAGTGGTTTGCAGTACTATTATTATCAACTACACTAAACTTAAATATCATATTAATTATTTTTCTCTCCGGCTATCCTTATTAGACATGGGCGACATGAAAAAATAAACTACATGCTCTTTGAAAATTTACAAATATCTTATAACACTAGTGGAAAAATCAGTCTTAAGACTAGTTAAAAACGACATTTTAGACCGGTTCTGAATCCGGTCTTGATACAACCGGTCTTAAAAGTCTACTATTTTTTAGACCGGTTTCTTAAAAATCACTTTTTTAGACCGGTTACTTGAAGACCAGGTCTTTAAATTTCAAACTTTATAGACCGGTTGTTTAAAAACCGGTCTAAAATTTTTTTTTTCAAGACTTTTAAGACCGGTTCTTTTAAGAACCGGTCTTAAAAGTGACATTTTAAAAAAAATAGGGCTTTTTTTTTATTGGAAGGATTTTAAAATCATCCCAATCCAAAAAAAAAGTACCCTATTTTTTTACTATCATATAATTTTAAGTAAGCTATAACAACCGTAATTAAATGATGAAAAACAACAACTTATAATATAAAAAATTGACAATAATTAAGGCCACAGCTTGCCTGAAGGTAGCTGCAGCAGTACTGTAAAACAATTGCAAAAAAACATGTATAGACACACAAGATATTAGTATCTCAAAGAATGCAAGGCAATTGATGAAGAATGCCATATTAATAGACAAATGTTGTCAAAGCAAGGGCCACAACTGAACCAAATTCAAGAGTGGAAGCTAACAAAGGTAGCAACTGAAAAAACAAAAATATGAAGTCATAAAACCGGTCTAGAATATCTTAATAGATTTAAAACTTTCAAAACGGAGATTAAAATTTGAAGTTCGAAAGAGAAGCACCTTCTTCAACACAATCTGGCCTGGTAGTTGCTCCTCTTAGATGAAAGAATGAAGCTGCAAGTAGATGATAATAAGAAATGTAAGCAAAGCATACTTGTAACAACGAGATCATAGATATTCGGAGTGATGGAACCGGATGAAACTGGAATTCTCTTGGCCTCCATGATGAGGTACCACAAGATTAAACCTACCAATAGAAAAACGAGGTGGCCGAAAAAATCCAACTTCAAAAATGTCATGTCGGCGGTGGAGCTTAGACGAAAGCAAATCAAGCCATTTATGGCTGACACACCTCCCACAAATTTCCAGATCTTGCGCTGATTTATAAGATCTCTCATTCTGTTCTTTTCCAGGTATCACCAATAGCCTAAAGTAAAAGAAACGGGAAAAGAAAATAGAAAGGCTAGGCTCAGCTGAAGCATAACAGAGAATCAAAAATGAGAAAAAGAAAGATTAAATGCATTTGATTCCTCACGAAATGATGATTTAAATTCCAAAAGCAGATCGTATAGCCTAGATTTTAGTAAGATTTGGAAGAAGAAAAAATAAATCATCTAAGAGACAAGCTAACCTCAACCAAATGCATCTCCCACACTGCCCAGAAATCTCTGCAGCCGCAAGAAGATGGTAACACTCGATGTAGTTTTTGGGGTTCATGTGGTCGTTTTTGGTGTGGATGTATGAGGAACAGAGGAGATCGGAGGAAGGAGGAGGAGTGGGAGCAGCGGCGAAGAGAGGGGTGAGGAGGAGTTCAAATGAGAAATTGCGACAAGAAGAAAAGCAAGGTTCAAGGTTCAGATTGCTAGGGTGGGATTCAACCATTTTAGCGCGAGTGGTGGTAGATTTGGGAAACCTTTTAGACCGGTTGTGAATCATAACCGGTCTTAAAATTAAAAAAAACAAATATTTTAGACCGGTTTAAAATACAACCGGTCTAAAATATTTCATCTTTAAGACCGGTTATTAGTGAAAACCGGTCTAAAAAAATTTAAATTTTTTAAAAATCTTTTTAGACCGGTTGTCTGAATAACCGGTCTAAAAACTTACAATTTTTTTTATTTTAATTTTTTTAAATTTTTTTGACCTATTATTTTAATAACCGGTCTAAATGATTTATTTTAGACCGTATATCTTAAGAACCGATCTTATAGGTTCTTTATAATTATAAAACTGCCACTGCCCATCATTTTTAGACCTTATCCGTTATAACCGGTCTAAATGTGACGATCTAAAAAGGCAATTTTGTAATAGTGTAAAAATGACCAAAAATATTTATTAATTGGTACTTTATAATAAGAAGTAAGGGAGTATGAAACAAAATATACACAATATATATATATATATATATATTTATAATTAATGAGGAATGAGGAATGAGGAATGAGGAATGAGAGGGGCATTAATTAATGTAATAAAGTGGATGAGAAATGTGGGGGGTGGGGGAGGGCTGCCAGATTTGGTTGGGGATGCAAATAAGAGTGCATCCATAAATAAAAGGAAGGGGGCCACAAATATATGTGTTGTGTGGGAATAAATGAATAATAATTAGGGGAATATATATAGAGGAACATAAAAAAGAAAAAGAAAGAGAAGATATCAAGAAACGAATGAAAAGAGATAAGAGGGGCCATGGAGAGAAAGAAGAGGGCCCACTCCAAACACTTGTCAATGAAATATTGTAGTTAGCTTATTTATTCCCTCTCTTCATTATTCCTGACATGACCTTCTCCTATCCCTCCATACATGCCCCTTCACGTAGGTTTTATATACAACCCCGAAAAATAATTCCACACCATTCTGTATACCTTATTATAATTAATTTTTTTGTTTTATATAATAATTTTGCAATGCCAACAGTAGTGGTGACCAGACATTTTCTTTTACAAAGAGTTGTTCGACATGAAATTTGATCCCCACTACCTTTTTGTTTCTTAAAACTCGTATGATCATTGGATCGGGCCACTAGTTCTTCTTAATTAGAGATATAATAAAAGATATTATACTATAAAGTAACTACAAAGCTTCAATATATACCACATGATGATTATATTTATAAGAGGATCATTAAATCATTTCACACAAAGGAAAAACTTAATTTCATAATAGTTGCTCCAAACTTCATAAGAATTAAGATCTTTGATGGGATATTTTGGAATATGTATGTTTTTCCCTCCATGAAACTGCTTACATTACTACATACTCTACAAATTTTTCACTGATAAGGGGAAAACGTTCCTTTCCACTCACGATCCGTTGCTACTTGGGTCATTTGACCTAGAATTGGGAATTTGAGGTATAAGTTGGGATAAACATGTTAGCTTTTTTTCTAGGTAAATAAAAAGGCTAGTTTTTATAATTTATATTTATTTTATCCAGTGGGATAGGTTGAAAGAAAACTTATTCATATAAAAACACATTATGTCACACACATGCTATGAGTACTGCCTCACTTAACTTATAAGTTAGCTCATATAATTTTTCTTATCGGATTAAAGGTTTGCTACCAAACCATTCTTCCGCCGCGGTAACACTTGGTATTATAAACTAATTATTAAAATATGTCGCCCTCAAATGTTAAAATTGTCACAACATTGCCACTTGACTAATAGATATTGACATTGACCATTGACTCCATATTAAATTATTAAATTTTAATATGAAAAATCCGAAATTTCAATAGATGAAATAAAAAAAAAACATGTGAAGTGGGGAAAACATTTTATAAGACATCATATATGAATCTTCTATTTAACTCAGGAACCCATATGAAAAATTAAAAAGGAACGGAGATAAATCAAATTATAACATAACACACAATTGTTTTTGCCAGTGTAAATAATCCCGCATGAACAATAAGAATTGAACCCAAGCATGCGTGTGCTTATTTGTAAGTGTTTTTTGACACTCAACGTTATATTATTTCTTAATTTTTTATAATCCTTGTCTGGTCGAGAATCACGTGACCCGGTGTGAACTGAATATA
Organism: Inga oerstediana; assembly: GCA_963210345.1. NCBI lineage: Eukaryota > Viridiplantae > Streptophyta > Magnoliopsida > Fabales > Fabaceae > Inga > Inga oerstediana. The sequence goes on from OY723402.1 coordinate 6,124,727, forward strand.
ATATTTCACACCTGTCCACTCTTCACATCCTGCTGTTGGGGTGAAATGTTGTTTGCTGATTTAAAATGCAATAATGAGCACAGTTTATTCATCCCAACTTTATTTAGTCGACAAAAAACATCGTGATAATTTATGGTCCTCGGGGTTCAAAAACTAAATAATATAAAAAATAAAGGGAAAATTGTGAAAAAATCCCTCATTAGCAACTTATTTGTCAAATAGGACCTTCACATGAAAATTATCTTCCACATGCGCAGAATATCTTCCCTGGTATGCAAATGATCTTCCCTGTGTGCAAAATACTTCCCTATACGTGTGCAGAAATCTTCCCTAAGTGTGCAAAAATCTTTCCTCCGTGTGCAGATATCTTCCCTCCATGTACAGGATATCTTCCCAGATCCCATTTAACAAATAAGTTATCCATAAGGTCTTTTTTAGCAATATCTCCTAAGAACAAACATGCATTCAAATTTTATGCCTTTATCTTCATAGAATTTTTAAAACAGATGATAAAAAATGGACGTTGGAATGATTTTATGCTGATTTAAACTAGAATGATCGTAATTTGCTCAACATATGAATACTTAAGTTTGCTAAGTGATCATATATAAATGATGTTTGTAACATATGAAACTAGTTCTATCACTTATATAGTTTGAAATGACTTGCATATACACTAATATAAGATATATTTGATGAGTTGATCTTAATCCCAAATATAAGATATATTTATTAATATTTTTCTAATTTACCTCTATTGATACTTTTTCAACAATAATTAGAGCGGAGAGGTAATGAAGGAATTAAAAAGATAACTAAGATATTTTAGAAAATACATGTCATATTAACTAACTTTGCTAACTTTCTTAATCTGATATAGCAAGTATTGAACTTCAACGTGGGTTAATTTGTACCATTCTTGATTACCCTTATTAAATATGTTCTTAATTATAAGGAAGAAATGTTTCAAGCCCATTAAAAGGATGGTGTCTCTTATAAAAAGAACTAAAAATACCTTCCAAAAGCTGCATTATAAAGGGCACAAGATGGAGTATCGTGGACTAGAGGCAGTATATATCAGTTTATTTATTATCCGGTTTGACCATGATGTAACCAATGAGCTCTAGATCACTGACAATTGTTAAATATACTGTACAGTTATTTTTTTAAAGAAAAATATGGGTAGGAATAATGTCAATGTCTGGTGATTAATTATTTCGGTGCATCTAAAACCTTCACGTTGTGAAAGGAAGAGTCCTCGCGAAATTGGCCTTAATTAGTTGAGCCCCTTCTTATTCCATCAATATTCTCAGTCTTTCGCAGCAAGAGTTTTTTCCTTTGTAATCATCATTACTATGATCAATTATTAAAAAAAAATGCCTAATTACTTTCATGTTTTTGTTTCACGTGGGGAAGGAAGGAAGTAAAAAGATAGCAGCCTATCAATGAATTTAATGGTCCACTCATAGTCCTTGGAAGTTGACAGATTCATTTTTTTAAGAAAATAGAACAATGTCTTCGATCATGTCCATATTTGTATCGACTAGCTAGGTTATTGTTTGAGGAGTTAAATTGGCAAAAGTAAAAAAGACAGAGAGGGGCCTTTGACTTTGAATCAGTTGTGCGCTAAATAAGAGCCCGGCACTAAAATTCATTGCTTGTTTACACCATGGTAGACTATATACGTGTTTATATGATTACACCATATGGCTTTGAATTAAAATGTGAAAATTATTTTGTAATTGATATTTTCACTTTTCAACATGAAAGTTTTTTTTTAAAAAAATCATTTAACCAATATGCACGCATTATAAATGGATTTCACGTTAATTTTCTAAAATTTGTGTAATTTAAATATGTGGCGAGTTCCAAATTTCAAGATGGAACAATTCAGGATAAAAGGTAATTCAGTAATTTTATATTATTATTAAGGTTCTTTGGTACTTTATTGGGACTTTAAAATATTTTGATCCTAAAACGAAATCTAATTAATCTATCCATCTCAAATCCCCCCCCCCAAAACAACCTCATGTTAACGTATTTTTTAACATACAACTATATATATAGAAAGATTAAAAAAAATATTCGTTCGTTCTCTTAGATATATTTTTGAAGTTGATCTTAATCCTAAATATAAGGCATCTATGATTTTCATATTTATCAATATTTTTTAATTTACATCTATTGATTCTCCATCAACAATAATCAAGGAGGAGATGGAATGAGGAAATTAAGGAAGAAGGCTAGGATGTTTTAAAAAATACATATCATATTATCTAGCTTATCAAACTTTCTTAATCTAATCAAATTAGATAATATTTCTTATATTATACATGTTATGGGAATTTAAGAGTCATCATTTTCAAATTACTATTGACTATATATACAGTAATAAGCAGTTGATCTTCTTCTTTTATATATATATATATATATATTATTTTAGGAGAAATAATAATTAAGTAATTGCGTGTGATCATTAAAAACCAGTGATCATTTACAATAAAATTTTGAAATAGTCTGTCATAAACTAAAATTAAATTGAAATTATATTAGTCCCAAAAGGTCGTTATCCCAGAGATGTTAAAGGAATTGGAAAAAAACAAAGAGAAAGAGACTCGGTCAATAATAAAATATGAAATTGAGAGAGGCAGCTAGTGACATGTATACAAGTGTATGGACCGGGATAAGATGCAGTTATGAAGAAAGTAACTGGAGAGAATTGTAGCTGTAGCTAGGCTATAGGAATATATATGCGTGTGTACGTATATACATGAACGTGTGTGGTGTGTGTATGTGTGTGTGTGTGTGTGTGTACACTGTACATGAGATAGAGATGGATCTGGAAACATCCTGGTAAGTCTGATCCTATCGCGGCATACACAGTTGTGATGGGTTTGTATTTGTAACAAGAAGTCATAAAATGCCAAATTATTCAATGAAATGAATTCAGATTCCACACTTCATGCTTCTTTATATTCTCAATCCTCCTTAATTACTTCCGCGCACGATTCTGTTTCGAAAGCTACCCCTGCTTAAGTTTTATTTCCAACCAATGGGTGTGTGGGGTGTGTGTGTGTCCCAACTATGATTATGCCTGTCATTGGAGAAGTTCAATATAAGCGTCCAAGCGTCTGTCATTCTCTAATCACTCATCTTTTTTATCAAATTTTCTCACTAACTATAGATAAATCATCGATCAGGTTGCCATACATTTTTCCAGAATATTTGTACTGATTAAACAATTTCTTGGATTTTGCATACTCTCACACTAGCTGGAATGGTAAGATCGTCTGTCCGTGCCGGAGAGGGAAGTTCAAGAAGTGGTATGCATGACAAGTTGTTAACAAACATTTACTTGTGAAGCTTTTACCGGAAAACTATACATTCTGGGAAGTTCATGGTGAGAAGGCCGGTATGAGATATGATAATGCTCTTCCACGAAGTTCACAAGTAGGAGTTCAACTAGATGAAGATGATACAATTAATGATGTGGTGCGTGATACATTTGGTTTTCAAAACGACAACCTCAACGAAGAAGTGTAAGGTTCAGAGTCGATGTTCTTGAGGAATGAAGCAGCTCGATATTTTTCCAGCTTGATGGATGAAGCAGATCATCCTTTATATCAAGGTTGTCAAAAATACTCTAAATCATCTTTCTTGATCAAGTTGTATCACATCAAATGCTTGTGTGGAATCACAAATAAGGGAAAGTCAATGTTGTTGGAATTATTACAAAATGCATTCCTCGACACGAAGATTCCCACAACGTTTTACGAGGCTAAGAAGATTATTAACAGATTGGGCTTGAACAACTAAAAAATTAATGCATGGCCCAACAATTGTATGTTGTATTGGGGAGACGATGCTAGCAGGGAGACTTGTAAGCAATGTCACACATCAAGGTATAAGACAACTCGGAAGGAGAAAAAGTAGAAGAAGAAACCTGCAAAAATTCTCATATACCTCTCTTTGAAGTCGTGCCCACAAAAATTGTTTATGTCGTCTAAAACGGTGGAGTACATAAGGTGGCATGACGTTGATAAGAATGAAGATGGTAAATTAAGACATCCCTGGGATGCAGACTCCTGAAAGAAGTTTGACAACGACTTTCTATCTTTCGCGGCTGACCTAAAAAATGTTCGGCTTGTTTTGACTATATACGATTTCAATCCATTTAGGAATCTTGGCACAAGTTACAGTATTTCGCTGGTAGTCTTAGTTCCCTACAACTTATCCCCTGGATGTGTATGAAACAAAGCTCTTTTATTTTGTCTATGATCATTCTAGGAAAAAGGCACTGGGTAATGACATCGATGTGTATCTCTAACTGCTTATTGCGGAATTACTTAACCTGTGGAATGTCGGTATCGAGATATATGACGCATACGGAAAGACATTGTTCAACTTGAGTGCATCCTTGATGTGGACGATTAGTGACTTTCCTAGCCTTAGAACATTATCCGGGTGGAAAGTGCATATTAAGTTGACGTGCCTAATTTTCAATTTTGACTCTAAAGCAGTGCGCTTTCCCCACAACCGAAAGTAGTGCTTTATAGGGCATCAGAGGTTTCTTGATGGCAGGCACAAGTTTAGATTATAACATAATCGCTTCAATAGGAAACCATTAAAAAGAGGACCACCTCAGACTTTATCTGGTGTAGATATCTTATAGCAACTTGAGGATGTTGAATTTGAGTTCGGTAAAAGCAACGATGCAAAAAAAGCAGGGAAAAAGATGGGCAGGACTTCTGTTCCTTAGCAAAGGAGGAAGATAAGCATTTTCTTCACTATTCTATATTGAAAATCTAGTTTACTTCGCCACAGTTTTGATGTCATGCACATTGAAAAAAATGTTTACGACAATGTGCTATATATGCTGCTTAACGAACTCGGCAAGTCAAAAGATCATCTTCAAGCAAGAAAAGATTTACATCCATGGGAGTTCGTGAAGACACGTAACCCAATGAGCATGACAAATTTCAACCGACAAAATTCATCCTCACAAAATAGAACAAGGAAGTCTTTCTCATGACATTGAAGAAAATAAAAGTTCCTGATGGGTATTCAAGCAACATTTTTCGAGTATTGACACGCATGCTCGAAAGGTTGCTGGCCTGAAGAGTTTTGACCCACATGTTCTTATGCGATAGTTTCTCCCCTGGCTATAAAGAATACACTTCCTCCCGATGTATCCATCGTTTTGGTGGAACTTTGTTCTTTTTTTTAGAAGTTGTGTTTTAAGATTTTGATCGTTGAGGATCTCGATCATTTACAGTTTATAATCATTCTTACGCTTTGTTATTTGGAGGTAATCTTTCCTCCATTCTTTGTCATTATGATGGTTTACCTTACAGTCCACCTTGTTCATGAAACAAAGCTCGTTGTCCCAGTTCAACATCGACAGATGTATCCTATTGAGAGGTACTAATTTTACATATGTGTGTCATTGTTAGTTCCTATGTTTTCTAGTCACCCTTTTCAGCATTTAGTATCATTTTTCCCTTCTTTACTTTGTAGGTTTCTTGGGAAATAGAAATCTTACGTAAGGAATAAGGCATTATTAGAAGGTTTTATAGCTGAAAGTTATATAGGGGATGGAGTTCTATATTTCTGTTCAAGGTACTTTAATGACATTGTGACGGCTTTCAACCGCCCGCCTCGTGTAGACGATTGTTCTGAACATGCGCTAACATAAGGGGAATTTATCCCTCGTGTTAGTAAACCAGTTGGAGGAACTGAGACTTCAAACTAACTGCAGGGAATTCAGAAGTCATGTGAAGTGTCAACTCAGGATCCGTACTCAAACATCCTCCGAAGTTGACAAAAAGGCAAAAAAGAATTCCCATGCTGGTTTCCGCGTAGAATACTAAATGACCACAACCCACACTCTTAAGAGCCCTCACAATCGGCCCTCTTTACAATACAAAAAGGTTTGCAATATACAATATCAATGGTTTCAATTTTTATACGATTTCACAAGATCAAGGATTGCAAACTCAAAATTCGGGTGTTTATGGCACCTTGGGATAAGGGGTTATGCGATCAACTGTGATGCCAACATGTAGTTTGGAGGCGTCTCTTACTATAGAAAGCTTCTTGATGTCATCGAACTAAATTACTAAAGCCGTTTCACCGTGACGCTATTCAAGTGCTTGTGGGCAAATACTTCTACTTCCTGGGGACTCACAACTGACGACTTGTGTATCACATCGATAAATTTCTCACTGCCAATTCATACTAGTCATTCTGAAGATGATGAGCTGTATATCCTTGCCTCAGAAGCACACCAGGTTTATTATGCCGAGGATGAGAGGCATAGGGATTGGCACATGGTGATTCATTTAAAGCCTCGGGACCTTTACGACATAGGTGATGGTGATAACATCACCTCGAGAGTGGGCAATTTCAGCCCACCAATTTTGAAAACTTCTTTCCTGAAGGCGATGACAATTTACCTTTAGTTCAGCGCGTTTTTTTAAGTTCACATCATTTAAATTTAATTTTTTTACAAAATAATACCACACTAACAATTTCTTCACACAATTTTTGTAGGGATGACGAGGACGAATGATTAAACAAATTATGCTGTTGTTTTTGAAACCCTTGATGCATATTATTTAAAAAAATCAAGACATTATTTGTAGCGGTTTCAAAATCGCTACAAAATCACCCAAAAACCGCTATAAAAGTACAAACCGCTACGAATAAACAAACAATAACCACTACAAAACTTGTCACCTTAACCACTACAAATGCTACACATATCTCTATAAATACCCTACCTCACCTCATTTCAAACACTCCTCCATTTTTTTCAACTCTTCCTCTCTTTCTTTTTCTCTCATTTACAATTTTTTTTAAGAACTGAGAAGCTGAACAAGGTAATCAAATATAGTAAAAAGTTCTTAAATTCTTTCATTTCAATAACTTTTCCCTCGTATAATATTTATTCTAACTATTGTTTCTTTGCAGAAATTGAAGGACATTTTCTCACCGATTCCTATTTTCCTTACGTAATGATAACCACATTGTAGCAGACAACATAATATTTTCTTATTACCTATCCTTAATAATATTATTACCAATATAAACTTAATACTTATCCAACTTAATTTAATCATTTTTTTTAAAATAATAACTTCTATAAGCTAAACTACTTAAATAATAAATTGTTCAATCCAATATTATAAAAATGGAAACAGATAATTGTATATTTTTTTAAAAAAATTTCACAATTTTTGTAGCGGTTTTTAGAACCACAACCGCTATAAATTTAAAAACAAAATGGGATTAAATTTTTAGCCCTATTTTTAAAATTTCATATGATATTAGTAGCGGTTTTAATATTTGGCGCCATTTTTTTAAATTAATATTTCAAATTAGTAGCGGTTTAGTAACAGCTACAAAAAGGAGTTAAATTTTCATTTTTCATTTCTCACCACGCAAAATTATGGCACCAATATTTGTAACAGTTATAAAACCGCTACAATATTAACAAATGATGTGTTATCGATCAACATGAGAATATTGTAGCGATTGGAATAAACCGCTATAAATATAGTAGCGGTTATAAATAACCTCTATAAAAATGTTTGCAATAATGGATTTTGTAGCAGTTTTGTCAATCACTACTAATGTCGTTTGTAGCAGTTAAAATCGTTGCAAATGTACCATTTTAACCGCTACAGATATCACGGGTTGTTGTAGATGATAAATATAAATATTTTAATGTAACATGTTTTGCTTCCTTAATCTAAAAAAAAAAAAAAGATTAACTAGCTTTTATAATTAGCATAGGAGGGAGTAACATCAAATTCTTCCTTTAACTCTTTCTTAAATATAGGGCTGTAAGTTGGAACCATTTATCAATTATGATAAAAATAAAAAATCAACACACGTTGGCAAAGATTAAATTGGAGGTGCGCTTCCAATAATGGTCAACAAGCTCGATGGTTCGCATACATATGTGAATTAATTGCTTGAATGTGCATGCTTGATGGCCAAGTCGTCTTTTCGACATACAATTGGACACATTCTTTTGTGTTTTCTTCCTTCAAATGCTACTGATATTCTCTAACCCACAACATATATGATATATGACCATGCATCCAACTAGCTCCTTAAATATAATTATCTTGTTCCACATGTATAATATAATATTTCCATAATATAAGTCATCATTTGTAATTAATTCACTGGAATAGAAAAAATAGGTTGCAAAGTTTGTCTAAAAGTCGTTATGATTTCCATCTGTATCCCTGAATAAATATCATAATTTTTTTTTAAAAAAAATCTCCTATATTTTCTCTATCCCTCGTGGAAAATTGAGAGCAAGGACATATTTGAAATAAAACACCAATTGCGATATAGACTACTCTTATAGAGCGACTTATATTTAGAACTATAAAATTCTTCTAAGAGATTACTTACATCAAGGATTAAAGGGAGTATTTGGTTTTTTTAGAATCGGCATTTAATTTGTTTTATGGCATGTAACTATGCATTTATACTCTTAAATGTAAGTTACAACGTAGCGAAGTAATATATAGACGTTTCTTAAAAGATATTGTAGAGTCCAACAAACATTTCTAGTTTAAGTAATGATTTTTATATGTGAGAATTTAACCAAGTTGCAGTGGATAGGAAAACGTACGCTGAGGATAATTAACATGATTTTGCTGGAGAATTAGAGTCATTATTGTGTCATGGTGTGCCTGCAACTGCAATTGAAGTATACCAAACTTGGTCGGAGGACTTAACAATCAATCAATGGTGGAAGTGAACATTGTTGAAAATGATGGTAATGAAATGGTATATGAGTTCATGAGCCAGATTTATGTGGTCCTTATTGTGTTAACAAGGCTGCACCAATCATTCATGAATTTAGGTTGGTGATATACTTACTGGCTTATGTATACGTGGACTAACTAGGATGGGTATGTTTGTCTAGTGACTCCACTTATAACACTTCATATGTGAAAAAGATCTTAAAAAACTTTCGAATACTCGCTTCTTATGCATCAAAACTTTGGGGAGAAAATTGTAATGAACATCAACCCTTATATTTAAAATACTTGAGGAGACTTGATTTAATTAAAGGACAAAGCACGAAGCGAAATGTGTAAGGCAAATAAAAAGAAGAAGAAGCAGACAGATGTAATTTATATAGGAGATAAAAATGCATTACATGGTGCTTGTGAGGCCTAAAAAGTCAAAAGAGCAAGGGAGAAAGCAGCCGAAAGCTAAATGGAAACTAAAGAAGGCATAATATTATATTTAGTTTATATATATGTGGTGCGGCATGAAGTCTTTCCCTCTGATTCAGATAAAGTTCCATAAAAGCATAAACTTAAGGGTCTAGTCTTAGCCTATTTAAAGATTTTAAGCCCAACACTTTAAAAAAAAAAAGGGAAGAAATCTTAGCCTAATGACTTTGAAGTGGGAAAAATGTTGATTCTATATTTAGAAACACAAGTTTAGTCCCACTCCAATGGGAACTCGACTTCGAAGCTAACCTACTCTACTAACCTACATTCGCCTATGGGTATTTTCTTTATTTTTTGTCATAATCTTCTTTTTCTGTTTTTTTATATATTTATTCCATTTTTGTCGTCATATTAAAATGTGTTAGCTAAAAATAAGCAGAAAAAGCTAAGGACATTATTCTTGTGATGGGGCCCATGAGAAGTGGCTCACAAGCCCAAATTAACCAATAGACTGGGCTTTCACAACCACGCAGGCTGTGACGCACATTAACAACAACTAAATTTTTTAATTCAAAATAATCTCTCTTTTTTCCCTCTTCTTCCACACAAGTAGTCATAAAATAAAGTTAAAACATTAATTATATAGAGTTGAGGTTAAATTCAAAACATACTTATTAATTTCAATTCTTAAACATGTCCTTTGAAGAGAAAGAACTCTCGCATGATGATATATAGTTGCATGCAAAGTTTCTCAACCAGAGGACAAAATGTGTTTTTACTTAATAATATAATACTGTGTGTCTGTATATGTCAATTTTACGTTAACTACTCATGCAAGTGACATATAAAACTTAACATGGAAGCAGACCTACCCAGCAAAAATGGTATCTAAGGTTTCTCATGCATATGTGAACAGAAAACACATGCTTAAATTTTAATAAACCCATTAATTGGGATGTTGGAACTGAGTTGTAAGAATTGTTTATGAAAGCATACATGTGTGTTTGTATATCAGTATATATATATATATATTCTTTTTATCGCGCCAAGTAATCAGAAACAAAATCCAAAAACCCGTGATATTCGTGAAACGTACGAACTCTCTGCAAATTATTCTGCCATATCAATCACCAATAAAGTTTTAAATATGATCTTAACGTATTTCAATCTAATACGTGCGGACACATTTTCTTTTTTAATTCCAATCATGCCTGGAGAAGATAGTTTATTATGGAACTCGCAATTCACTGACTCTTCTTCTGATACGTTAACGTTTAAATTAATTGATAATGTCGATTATATACATTCTATTTAAGAAATCTTCGATCATTGTGCTAATCGGGAGAAAAAGAATTGAGGAGGATTAAAAAGCCTCATGCCATGTATATTATAAGTTGCTCCCTTCGATTATTAACATAAGGCTTGATTGATTTTTTTTAAAGAGATTAAGGAACTTAAATACTCACTTCGGTCTTATTTATAAGTAATTTTCTCTTTCATAGGGTTGGTCCATTTTATAAATAACTTTCACTTTTTGTCTGAAAATGTAAGCTTCTTTTTTCTATTTTACCTTTATGCAATACTCATCTTCTTTCATATCTTATATTCATTATCTCTCATACTTTGTATCTGTTTTCTTTCCCATATTCTTTTGATAAATATGGGCATATATGGAAAGACATTTTTGACACACTTATTGCTTTTAATTACCCGTTCGTTTTGCACAATCAAGGGAAAAGTTGTTTATAAATAGGACAGGAGGAAGTAACTTACTTAATCATAACATGTATTTTTTTATATTATATATCAGTTTATAAGTCAAGTAAATAAGTTTAGAGAAAAATGATAAATATAAATGTTTTAAAGTAACTGATTTAACTTTCTTAATTTCTAAAAAAAAATCAACTGAGTTTTATATTAAGTTTCTAATGTAATATTTAATAATGTTGATTATATTATTATCATTATTCACGATTAATGCACACGTGTTATGCTCTTATATCCCGATATATTTATTTTGTTGGAAGTAATCGTACAAAGTTGTTACACTTACGTACACATGATCACATCATATATATATATATATATATATATTGTGAACTATGTATTCTTTATTTTTTTTTCAGTTTTCAATTCACTAAGTGTGTGTTTGGTATCACGTTTTGGAAAGAAATAAGCCCGTTTTTAATAAAAAAAATGATTTATTGAGTTGGGTTTTGTTTTTTTTATGTTTGGTTCAGCTTTTTTTATTTGCATCACGGGTAGAATAAGCTACTTATTAAATAAGCTCCTCATTGTAGCTTTTCTATTAAGTCACTTATTACCTAAGTTAAGATAAAACTCATCTCACATACTTACCTCGTATACCGTAAATCACGATTTATAAGTACTTATTATCCAAAAATAAATCATTTATCCAAACATAAATCACATTATAAAAATTGACTTTTCTATTAAGTCATTTTTAATAAGTCAGAATTATAATAAATCATTTTTCCTACCGTTATTCTAAAAACACACTAATTCATACCAATGTGTTGCATATTCCCATTATTTGAAAATGCCACAAAATGCCATTGGACGTGGGATCTGCCGAGATAGTCACTCCCAGCTGGAAGCTAAGAGGATTGGGGAGGAGGGTGTAAAAATTATTGTTTTAACTTGTTGATGATTAGATTATCAATCATTATTAATTAATTAATTAGTACGTACCTACTTTACCTATTGGAACAGCCAGATTTTGTTGAATATATGACGTTGTTGATGACCATTGGGTAGGCTTAATATGTACCGATTGATGGTCAAATGATGGTGTAGCTAGTGTGTGAAACCTAAAAAAGTAATTGGTCCAAAAAAAAAAAAAAACCTAAAAAAGTAATTAGGGCACTAATATAGATGGACTAATTATTATGCAATATCTAAAGTCTTAGGTCATCACAAAGAACATATCTAAACTAAATCAGCCACATGAAACTATAATGATATAGTGGCCACACAACTCATCATGATCTTGGAAGCTTCCATTATAAACTTCACAATCACTGGTCTGTCTATTTACCACTAACTTTAATTTCTCCCTGTTTAATATGGACATTATTCACTCTTGCTTATAAGTCAAAGCATTATTACACTTTTAATTATGACTTTTGCTAACTTGAGTAGTGATGCTAATTTCACTACCTAATAGGCTAATATCCAAGGCTAATATCCATGATACAGTGACCTAACCATATTTTAGGAAACTAGCTATATTGATTAATCACGCATTTAATTAATATTATTCTAATCTCTCTCTGATGATAAGGGTTTGCCGAAGGGATAAATCTATCATAACCCTCCATGCTTTCTAATTATTTTAAGCAAATCGAACCACCTTTACGTGTATATTTTCACATTTGAAATGGCATAAGAGAACATTAATCGTATAAATATACATCACAGTTATATTACATTTATCTAACATTTTTTCTTAATTATTTCATTCTCTGCCCTTGCGCCCTTTGCATGTATTCAGATCTAAACGGGAAACTAGATTTCAAAAGTACATATTAATCCTTCAAGCTCTTGATGTAGAAGTGAAATAACTAATTTGAAGAGTACAAAAATTAGTTAAGTTAGTTGTTAATAAAAAATGTGTTGGCTTCAATAAAATATTATTTTTGATAATTTACATTGGAACGATCTCTTAATAGGGTGCAATTGATATGATAGTTTGGAGAAAGTTATAAATTTGGAATATAAAGTTAATTAAAATTTTATAGTTAAGATCAAAATGAACTTCTTAACTAACTTTAGGTTTGAAGAGAGTATTTGATTTAATTAAGTAGATGCACAAATGTGCATAGTGGTTTATAAGTAATAGAGTCAAGTTTAGGAAACTAAAATACATGCGTGACAACTGTTTGGAGTAATGTTTAAGGTTCCACTTAATTTGTGTACGAGGATAATTTACCGTTTAATCATGTACAATTTGACCAAACATAAAAACATTACATTACCACTTAGAAACTGCATATCTTTTTTTTTTTTGGGTGAAATATCTTCTTATATATATATATGGATGGGAAATGGACCCTTGCCCAAGATAATCTTAAAATCCCAACATAGGCAGATTCTTTGCCCAAAAAGCGCTCACAAAAGCCACCCTTTTTACTATCACTCATACATAACTTTTATTGGATAAAGAAATTATATGTGAATGATAATTGTATGCAGTTCCACAAGGGATGATACCAAATTAAAATTATGAATTGTTTTGTTGAAGAGGAAGCCCCTGTCACTTCATTTTTCTAGGTACACAGTTTATGATACCACTAGTCCTTGATATAAGAGTTGGTAGACTAATTTAATTAGATTAATAAAATTAACTATGCTTGCTATTTGTGACAAATTAAATATAGATTGATCTTTCTAAAATATCATATTTTATCATACTTACTTGCAGATAAAAAAATTATTTAATGTGTACAGTTAATAGAAATACTTTGAGAAAAAAGTTATAAATTTGGGAGATAAAGTGATTAAGTTCTTATTTAAGACCAAATCAAATACCCAACTAGCTCTTATATATTAAGGACAAGTAGTAACACATAAGGCGCCATAATTAAATTAATCCTTGAGAGGCAGAACACCATACCCTGCACAAATACTTATTTAATTTTCATCTCTATGCGGGTTGAAAGGTCAGATTAAGATTAATAGAATAAAGTAATTAAAAGTAATAATCATGTCCCTATTTCTGTAGTCCCAGCGCGTGTAATTAAGTGGTGACTGGTGAGATTAATATATAGCCATAATAAAGGTATTCTTTTGATTCATAATATAAATTTGGTTTAATTACGTATGCACCTGATAAAAACCAATACTAATAATTATAATGAATTAATTACTTATAAAGTTTAATTTTATAAAAAGGCAAAATAGGAAAACACATATACTATATATTATACTCTTCTAGTTCTATTTATAAGGTAGATAGAAAAGATTTTTTTTTTCGGTCTTATTCATAAGACACTTCATTAAATTTTTTATATAAACGCACATAATTTGCCCTTCATTTATTATTATGTTTATTTTGTTATCATAGGGTGTGTGTATATATATATATATATTAAATAAAGATAAATTTGAAAAGTTATTAAATTTTAAAATATAGTTGATAGGTTTAAAATTTTTCTTTGTCTGTATGAAACATACTGAAAGTACCTGATAAATAGGATCAAATGAGTATATTGTAGATGTTACCAGTATAAAACTTAACTTATAATAATGTTTTGGACAAGAGAGGTTAGGAGAAACAGACTTATCATTAATTAGTGCTGGGGGTTAATTAGTGGACAAAGAGAGTAATTATGCCAATAATTAGATGTATAGAAATAAGAGACCCGCGTGCGCAAAGGCAGTACTTGAAGGTGGTTTTAAAAAAAGAGTATAAAATTGGTGTTGGGGTTGACATTCACTTGGCTATAAACCGAAAGCGTGATGAAATTATCCAACAAAGTAATCCCCCTTATTATCTTAATGTTTTATGGTGTCCTATGACATTATAGCAAAATAAATCTAATCATCATACTCCTAACTCAGTGGGGACACAAGAGTTATAGGAACATTTAATAAAAAGTAATTAAAGCAGCTGGCTTTAGGGTTTAGGAACTACTTAAACAAAGTCCTTAGCCACTTGAAATTTATATATTATACTACTGTGTTAGCTAGAAAGCAGAGAACAATTAATTTTTAGAATAAATGTTTACTTGTTTATATGGAATGACCATTCAGCGCTTGGAAATTCACCTTTAAAGCACGGATAGGGGGAAAAAATATTTAGGGCATGTTTATTTCTATTTTTTCCCCAAAATAGTTCTATAAAATTGTTTTTAAAAACAAGTTTTGAAAACAAAAAAAAAATTATTTGGATGGTTGTTGTTTTTTAAAATAATTTTTTTGAAGTGAAATTACAGCAGTGGTCATTGTTGGTGATAATGTGGTTGCTATCAACAATGGTGGTGTGGTGTCAATAGTAGACAAGTGCCAGTCTCAAAAAATAATAAAAACAAAAATAAGAAAAAAAATCTAAAAACTGTTTTAATTTCTTATATTTCAAAAATAATTTTTTGTTTTTTGTTTTTAAAAACCAATTATTGAAAACAATTTTCTAAATAATTATTATTATTATTTTTTTTTTCTAAAACAAAAAAATGTTTTTTTTTAAATGGGTTAATATAATTTTTGATTCCTGAAGTTTGATCCAATTTTGGTTTTGGTCCCTTAAGTTTGAAATCGGTGGTTTAGGTCCCTGAAGTTTCACCCAATTTTGGTTTTAGTCCCTCAAGTTTGAAATCGGTGGTTTTGGTTCCTGAAGTTTCACCCAATTTTGGTTTATCATTCTAAATGACGTGTGGTAATTTTTTCCAATGCCTACTATAACAACAATCTAAGCCGCGGAAACTAAAATGAAATTAAAAGGTGGAAAGCAACTTCACTATGAAGTTTTTTTTTTTTAATAGAGAAACAAGCGGTTGATTGAAGTAATAAGCGGTCTTATTCCTATAAAAAGGATTACAAAAGTTTAAATCCCAAAAAACACATTCGTTGGTAGAAGAGCAAAAATCATTTATGTTTTAAGTCTTGAAAGGGAAAATCTTTTATCAAATAAAAAAACAGAGAGAAACAAAACGATCAATTATAAAATTTTTAGTATCAACGTGTTTATGATACATAGCTCCAAACAAACACCTAATCTATTTGCTCAGTGCCATGTGCTTGGTTTATTTGTATTAGCTTTTAAAAATATGTATTTTTTTTAGCCAGTGAATCCCATGTTTGAAAAAATTGTTTAGATTTTTTTCATGTAAACTTTAGTCTTTTCGAATTAAAATTTGATCTGTTAGGTTTTGTTTTTTCTTTTTGGTGTTGTTGCCATCTTAGAAACACACACCCTAGTATTCAGTATTTAGGTCTCATCTGCGTGACACATATGCCATCTCCCCCCGCCCCCCCAAATCCCCCCCAACACACAAAAAGAAAATAAAAACCAAAACAATCCTAAATATAACATTTATCCGAGAATCATGAATATTAATTATAAGGTCCAATTTATAATATTGAATGTCAGAGCCGTTTGATTCAACTGACACTAAGTATTTCCTTGAGTCTTGATGACTGGAACAAGAGATTGTAAGTGATGTGTGTGTTCCTCTATTAGGTGAAGGATGATAAAAAAATTTCTTTGGCAAGCGTCCTATGACATCCCAGTGTCTCCTATATTAATTGTTTCTTTCACACAATATTAGTATTTATTGATATATTTTTATCTCTGTGTATTACTAAACTATAATCAATAAATGGTAGGAATACTTTGTTATAATAAGAAAATTAGATGAGTTAGGTCATAGGGTAGGAATACTTTTTTATAATAAGAAGTTTAGGTGAGTTGGGTTATAAGACTTGTCACTAGGAACATATTTAAAGTATATCTCTATATTCAAAGAATTCTTATAAAATTACTTATAGATTATCTACCAACAAGCATCTTGTAACATCCCAGTGCCTCCTATATTAATAGTTTCTTTCCCATAATATTATTATTTATTGAGATATTTTTATCTTTATGCATTACTAAACTATAATCAATAAATGGTAGGAATACTTTTTTATAACAAGAAGATTGGTTGAGTTAAGTCTCAGGGTAGGAATACTTTTTTATAATAAAAAGTTTAGGTGAGTTAATTCATGAGGCTCGTCACTAGGGATAAGTTTAGGGCATACATGTGGACTTTATGCTTATAAAAGTAAATATGGATCGCTCATCAATAATATTACTACCTCCGGTCCTAAATATAGGACATAGTTTGTAGTGTAATCAGAGGGAGTATTATATTGACACTTGGATTTGAATTTATAACATTATGAGTTATGAGTCAACTACTTTTTTCAAATTGGACCAAACTTTGTCGACATGATATGAATATTTTTAGCAAAATGCTACAATTTTTTTATATATTAATTATAAATAATTATTTTAACAATTCATTTTTACTACTAGTTTATTGGCAATATGAAAATGAGAGTAGGGAAAAAAACATTACACACCCACTAACAAGTAACAACCTTAAACGACATGATACACTGAACAAATGAATAACCGCCTCCTTTTAAAAAAACAAGACAACCAGGGGCATGGGGTGGAGCGGTAGGGGCTCCTCCTCCCTTAACCATCGGTCGAGGGTTCGATCCTCGTCATGGGTATGGAAAAATGTTAAATCTCCTGGCCAGCCATTCCACCCATCGAGGTGCCCACAATTTGGCGATTCGGATTAGTCTGGGGCTGTCGGCCCTAAGATACCGAATGATGAATATAAAAAAAAAAAAACAAGACAAAAGCAAAAGCCACCGGCCCACCACAAGTGAAGAAACCAAGCCACAACCGCCTCCTTATAAAATGCCGCCAACACCGTCTTCTTCTTACGCTGCCCCTCAAAAGTCAGTTCAGCTCAACTTCACTATACCCTCTTAAAAACATTATTATTTTCTTAAAAGAATTCAATGTATATTTAAATATCAGATATCCTTTTATCAGCCAAAGCTGAGGAAAATTAATGTTTTCATCTTATGATTTTGATTCAATGTAATTCATTACTTATACTTTAACTGATTTTGACTCAGTTCCAACTCATGTTCTAAACACTAACTCATTGCAATTCATTCCATATAGTTTTAACAATTTTATAATGTAGTCCCTATATTTTTATAATACTCCCTTTCTCATTTAAGAAAGAAGCATAAAAACAGTATAACTTGTCACTTGTAGACTCACGGCGGCTTACATAAAAAAGTGATTATTAATTAAGCTACAAAGAAATAATCTGTCTCTTTCCTCTTCTATAAGGCTTTCTTAATTTCTCATGCCTTTACCTTTCTTTTATTCACATTTTCTTTTTTGCACAAAAGAAAAGGTATCTTATTTATTTATGTAGAATCCTTTCTTAGTTAGCATCTAATTGTAGAATGGCCTAACCTTTCATATTATGCATGCTCCCCCCCCCCCTTTTTCACGCCCTAAAAAGCAACCACAGTATTCATTGAATTTATTTTCCAGAGCTTGATTTAAAAAGTTGCTCTTAAAACCACTTATTGTCCATCACACCTGAGAAGATTCAACATTTTCGGAGAGTCCCCCATCCTCCATTTTGGTTTTGTTTTTGTTTTGTTTTTAAAGTAAGACTATGCATATAACATATAGTTAATTCTGCGCAACACACACACACACACACATGTAGTTAACAGAAAACGTAATTTAGCTCCAAAAAGTATACTTTGAGTAGAATCTGATAAAGTTACTGGTCAAAAAAAAAAAAAAAAGAATCTGATAAAGTTAAAACAAAATAAAATACAAAGCTTCATGGGTTCGCAGCCGATGATGATTGTAGGGTGGCCGTCGAGTTCAAATGAGAGCTTTTAGAACACTTTTTTACTCAATTCGATCACATCAAGCTAGTATCATTGAGCACATATGATGTATCTTTATGATAAAGACGTGTAGTTCATATTAATAACCCTATATATATTTACACGCACATAAACAGGTGTGTGTGTGTGTTGAAAAGAAAAACAGAAAAGAAAATACAAAAGTGTGGGAAACTAAAAATCAAAGGGAAGCAAATCTGTTGAAACACACTCACACACACACACACACGAGAGTCAGCATTCCCTTGTTAATTAAAAAATATTATAGGAACCTGAAAGGTGACGAGCAGAATCATTGCCCCCACGCACTCTCTGTATGGAGCAACTTAGAATATTACAGACAGAATCGAAGTGGGTCATATTCTCCACTTCTTCAACGACCTTTAATTTTATTTATATCAACACACTCTATATATATATATTATAAGTTCTCAAAGGCTTGATTAGACAGGCGTGGTGAATGTGACTTTTTTCCCCCATGATTTAAAAGCAGAAATATAATTTGTTCAAAACCATTTGATGAGAATAAAGGGTTTCAGATATTAAATTAGGTTTATTTTTATAGCTACCCACTTGGCTTTTATATAATTTGCTCACAAACTCAGAATATTCATTATGGAACTGATATTGTCAAGCAGTGAACCACACACACACAGACACATATATGTCCAACTAAGGTAACCGTTTAATCTGATGATTTTGGAGAGAATCTTCTCCCCAAAACCAATGAGTTAGAAAACCTAGCTGAACTATGTCGCATGCCCACCACTATTGAAAGGCATACAATTCATACAGATACCTAACTTCTTCTTTTCACCACAAATACTGAAACAGATCGAGATTGAACCTGAAATAGCAAGATCTCCTTGACAGATGAAGATCGTGCTTTGAACTAAGGAAACTGAAATGGGAAAGTAGCGAACAGAGGAACGAGAGAGAAAGAACGAAATATGAAACTGGAGAAAATAATATTAAGTATATTATTATTCCAGAAGGTACACATATATTTATACAAAAGAATTTTCTAACTTAAGCTGTGATGCCGCTGTCCTATTCTAACTAATTCAGAAACTATTAACAACTTTACAACTAATTTACAATTTTACAATATATCTGTTAAATTCATTAATATATATGGCAAAGATATTTATTTATCTTGTAGATAGATACCATAAAAAAATTATAATAATTCTTACCAAAAAACCATCTTAACAGATATTATACAATTCTGTGAGAATTTTCTGTCTCTTCTTAATAATGATTAGTGTCTGTTTGTGGGACTCATATTCTTGGCGGAAGCTCCCAAGACTTGGCTTTTAAATTCGTTGAACAAATGGTGTGGACGCAAAATATATAAATAAATTATTTGTATGATGTTTTATTTTTCCCCCTTTATATATATATATATATATATATGTTGATACAACAGTGATTGAGATATATATGCCTGGTGAGAAGAAGTTGTGGGTTCTAAACTACGAACTCCCATAGTCCCATGCATATTTAATTTATGTAATCAAGTACATATACATATAGGAAATTAATTGACTGGCTTTACCATGTACGGTTTTTTTGCGGTCATTGATTGTTGAGGCCAATTAGACGATACTAATATGCTTGGTTAATAGGCATATGACTTTTTTTGAGATAGAGGAAAAAAAGGGTTGGCAGAAAGCAATTGTCCTAACACACAGTCAATAATCGTATAATCATTGGATGCCCGGCTATTAAAAGGGCGATTGTGGAACAAGTTATGCTGGACACTCAAAATTAAGTGCCCAGCAAATTCGGATAAGATCGATATGCAATTTGAAGCAGAAGACCTACGCCGTTTTCGTTCTAGCTATTTATATTTTTTTTAATAAATTTTAATACCATGGTCTAATTAATTTTTGGCATAAGAAGTGCTGTTTTATTTAATTTTTGTAATCATGTACAAGTATTCATCAAAATTAATTCATTTAGCTAGCTTCAATACGATTGAATTTGATAGGGATTAAGCATGAATAGTGTGGAAGATGAGCAGGAAAATATAAGAGGAATAGGCAAAACCGCCCCACCAATGTTAGTGTGCCAAGTGTGAAGCAAATATTGTTGATAATAGAATTTGCTTAATGATGATGATCCACAGAAATTGATCAGCCCTGGCGATCTAACATGGTAAAAAGGAACAAAATTTAGCTTTAATTAGTGGAATCCCCTTTAATCCCCCCACCACCAAATCATAAGTTCTTAGGCTTATATATATATATTTAAAAGGAAGAGATTTGTTTATTTAGTGGGAACGAAAAAAGTGATAGGGTTTGAGCTACATACACTTGCACTTGCCGTATATATTGCTTAGCTTGTGAGTTTGTAATTATGTTTGGAATACCTTATTTTTTGGAAATAAGCATTTATTATGTAAGTCGAGACAAAACTCCTCTTAAATACTTACCTCATATACTGTAAATCATAAATTAAAAGCATTTATAAATAAAAAATAAACTATCACAAACGAACACTGTGATGATCAGCTTGTAATTAAAGCAACACACAACGAGGGATAGTGCGCTTTGCTAGCCTCTACTCCACAAATGCTCATCATATATAGGATTACATGCCTTCCTTCTTGTTTTTTTAATTATTTTATTAAAGTTAATCACAACACGACAATATAGCTTTTGTCTTTTCCGTCTCCTATCTCCAAAAAAAAAAGTATGGGAGACGCTAATCTTGCCCTAATCTCTGGTTTATAATTACCACGCACGCCTTGTAATGGAAGAGTTTTTTTGTTTGAGGTCAAAACCTTGGAGAATCACTTTGCTCCGACCAGCCTTTTTTTAATTTTATTTAATGGGTATTCGCTAAGTGAGTTAAAAGGGAGAATAGTTGGAATGATATTGATCAAAATTATAGCAACAATGGAGGGTCATGTAAATGCGAGCTAGGGAGGTCGGTTTTGATTGACCTAACTTAATAATGTCGTTAATTATGTCTCTCAAGTGAAATGTATCCCAATAAATTAAGCTGCTTGTATATAGTATAGCTGGCCCACGCCCTGGGGGGAAATCCAAGATATTGGATTATTATTGGGACCTTTTACACGCACACAAACACAGAGACAGCATAATGGGATCTCTGTTAACAAACTGAAAAGGAGCTTTCATTTTGTGTTTCTCTATATGTAGGACATGTGGGCCCATGGTTGGTCATTTAGATATGGGCCTGTGGTTGGCCCAAAAACTGTTTAGGCTGAGACTTTCATTGAATGAGAAATTAAGGCCCACGAAAGTCATCTATGGCCTTCCAGTTTGAGCATTATCTCCCTACGGGCAATCAGCAACAATAGCCCAGTTTCTTTTGAACCGATGGAGTTTTCTCGAAAATTATTAAATGAGTTATGTTCAAGACGTGTTTATTATGGGAATGAAATAATGATCGCTCACATGTTAATGGTATCCGTGGAATACATTTTAGAAGATAGATTACCCTTATTATAAATCAATACGGTTTTTTTAAGATTATCCCTAGTTAAAATTTCATTAATTAAAATTTTTGTTACTTCAGTATACACACCCTTGAATCCTTTTCCTACTCAACAACTACTAAAATCACAACCATTAAATATGTTAATTAAAAATAATATATATATATATATATATATATTTTTCAATTGCACCCATTGTTTATAAGGAGAGTACACTAGAGATAATGAGTTGCGTAGGTAGCATATATATATTTAACGGGGTTAAAAATAGAGAGATCAGCTATCAACATAAAGTTGGTCTAGTTGTGTAAGACCCCACTTGATCCCTTTATATCTCGAGTTTAAGTCTTAGAGGAGACACTTGTGTTGGAAAGGGCAATCACGAATCCCGAACCAAATACTATATGATAATATTAAAAGAAAAATAATAGAAAGATTAGCTTCAAATTTTAGACAAAAAGGATTTGCTTAGCAACAATGTTGCTGCCATGTGACATAGAGATCGAGGGTTTAAATCTTGAAAAAGACCTCTTGATTGTGAAACAAGGCTGCGTACATCTATTTCTCTCCAAATCTCACTTGACCGGAGTCTTGTACACTATATCATCTTTTTTATTATTACTCTCTCTGGTCCTTTTTATAAGGAACATTCTCTCTTATAAAGATAATCATTAATATAAAGAATAAATTACTTTTACCTAAAATTTTAAACAAATCTTTTAGTTTTACCCTTATTAAATATATGTCACTCATCATTTCAGATCACTACAATAAATTTTCCCTCATCACCTCTTATGTACTGTTTTATAAATAAGGGTATAAATAAAAACAAAAGATACGTATCTTACACATTTATTATTTTTAATCCATATTTTAAACTGTGTGATTTTAATAGTTATTTTTTATAAAAAAAAAGGTTCAGAGTACAAATATAAGTGGATTCAATCATTCAGTGATAAAGATGAATGCGAAACAGCCAAAACTATAGGATGGGGGCGGTGAAGATATGAAAGCATGAGAGGCAGATTTCTTGTTAGCATGAGCATTGTGGGGATCTAAGAGAGAGATATGAGGAAAGAGACTGGGATCGGAAAGTCACAGCATGAATTGAAAGTCGAGGATCACGTATATGAGTATAATTAATGAACACATTTAAATAAGAGAGAGAGCCAGATTTCGTAGACACACAAACACAATACTTGTAATTAAATGATAGAAATAGGAAAGGGGTTGAGTGGTCATTTTCATGCGGAGGAGCACGCCAAAGCCATGTGTCCATGCCTACCCAATTACTTCACCTTCTCTTCAAAGTTCAAATCAAACCACCCATCTTCACCCTCTGTTGTTGGTTGATGGTTGGGCATCACCATCATCAATGCCCTCACTCATTCTTATTCATTTCATTTAATGCTCTCCATCAAACATTAAACTTCTCTCTAAACTATAAAATCTTCCAAAACCAAGCCACAGTTCAAATTTAACACACACACTCTGCATAAATTCACTATTTTTAATAATAAGCAAATATATAGGCTCGCATACCAAATGGAAAAAAATGAAATGCAAAACGGGTCTTGTATTAAAAATTGGGGTAGTTATATACACACACACACATATATATCATTTATTAAAATTTCAAAAATGAGATACGCCAATCCCAAATAGAAGATTAACTTACTATAGGCGCTTAAATACAAAATTGTTTTTAATATGACTATTTGATCGGGTCATATTCAAATGTTATATTATTAGATCTGATTGGAGATGAGATAACTCTACTCAAGACAGTTTTTTATTTTATTTTATTTTTTGCATTTTTGTGTGCTCAAAATTGAGCCTTGGTGGTCAAGGAGCCAAAACTCCTTCCACTTAAATCCACACTTATTGGTGCCGCAAGATTGCATGGATGCCAAATATGCTTTTAGGACTAGTTCTAACCGGGCTTAATGTTAACAAAAATTATGATATGTTGCTACCTTCTAGCATGAAAAACCAAAGGAGTAAATGTAATTTTTTTTTTTTTTTTTGAATAAGATACTGAGATACAGTAAACCTTCAGAAGGCTACTACAAAACAAAGACTAAAACCGTAGACTCCTTCAGCCCTTATCAACGACCGCCTCACCATATGAAGGAGGTGGTTGATCAAGGAGAACAAAATTTCTCGAGATGTTGTGAGCTAAACTCGCTAAGTGATCCGCAAGGGTATTCTGCTCCCTGTAAACATGATCAATAAGAAGCCGCCAATCTTTGACCAACCATAGTTTCGCATCCTCAATGACCTCTCTGAAGGGGTGATTAATATCACAGCCCTTAGTGAGAAAAGATACTACCTGGAGACAATCAGTGCGGATTAAGACACGTTTTAAATTCCTATTCCAGCAAATATGAAGCCTTTGGATAATGACAATAATTTCCGCCACCACAGGAGGCACTTGAGATAGTTTGCACATGTACCCACATATCCATTGTCCATCCTCCCCCTTAATGACACCAGCACAAGCACTTTGGCCCGACGCCAGAACAGATCCATCCGTCTCCAGAATACTAAAATCATTACTACTTGTACCACCTCCCTCCTGAAGATGCCGAAGTTTCCTGTAGAATTTACTTTAAGAAGATAAGTCCAAGTCCCAGGCTGCTTTAAAAAGACTAGAATTGGCATTATGGAACACCACTTCTGATTCTTCCCCAAACAGTCGGTTACAACGATTGACCCAGATATCCCAACAGACATAGCCGAATAAAATTGACCAACTGATCTTCTTGGTGAAACTTCTGCCAATTTCATTTCTGAGATTCCATTGGATCCAATCCTTTCCTTGTAATGAACTAAAAGTACTCCAGTGCACCGGATTGATTATGGAACTCCACCTTCTGCGAGCGTTGATACAATCCCTTAATAGATGCATGACGTCCTCCTCCTGGCTACAGCTGTAGGGGCATCCTGCTATCTCTGCTAGACCTCTGCGCACTCTAAACTGCGCTGTGTGAGCTCTGTTGTGTGCAACCAACCACATGAAGGTTTTAATCTTCTCTGGGATTGCCCATCT
Organism: Inga oerstediana; assembly: GCA_963210345.1. Lineage (NCBI taxonomy): Eukaryota > Viridiplantae > Streptophyta > Magnoliopsida > Fabales > Fabaceae > Inga > Inga oerstediana. The sequence goes on from OY723402.1 coordinate 6,149,916, forward strand.
CTAAAGTCTCCTCCAGAGGGGGTTATAGTAGGTATGCAAACCTGCAAAAAGAAGATGATACGCAGAACTAACAGAAAAACAGCCGTCAGAAGAAGGTTTCCAAATATACTTATCCACTCCTCTCGCCTCCCCGGGGGGACTCCATCTTTGAACAGCTAGGTAATGGCCCTGTATCAGCCATGGTCCATCGAAGATAAGTTTAGAGCTTAGAGATTTCACAGTTGTCCTAAAGACAAAATAATTGTTAGGAAAATCAATGAGTTCGAAGTTATCCAATCTGAGAAACCATTTAACTCTGTCTCTCATCATATATAAATTCACTTTCTTTCCCAGCACTGTCAGTATAAGAGCATCCCTCCATGGCTTACATAGCTCTTTAAGTTTTTCATCAGATATGTTAAGTGATGGGATTGAGCCAAGCTTCTCCCTTTCCTCTGCTGACAAAATCGGGGCTAATTCTTCCTCCTCCTTAAACCATTCAACCATCTGATCCTCGAAGCTCTTATCAATGTCTGTAACCTCATGGCCTAACAACATAGTCTTATATGAGATTTGATTCTTAACCAAATTCTTCTTGCTCAGTAACTGGTTAACTTTTGGCTGTGGCTCCACCACCGGACCTTCCATCATTATCACATCTCCCTGCTGCTGCCCCTGTTCTTCCATGTTACTTTCCTCTTGCAGTGACTCTATTGTATCCATTTTCTTGATGTTCTTGCCCAATAGATCTTCCTCTTCTTTAGATTTCTCCTTCTCTCCTTCAGAATTCATCACAACGTCCTAAGTTGGTCACATGTAAATGTAAAATTTTAAAAATATAAAAAAAATATAAAATTTTAAGGAAAAAAGATAAGAAAACACCACTTAAACAGCTTCTAAATCCCTAATCAATTTAGTTGTTTACAAGAATATAGGTATTAACTAAATTTATGTAGCAATTGACAACACATTTTAATAGGAAATCATTGATTTGAGATTTTGAAATTCAAATGATATTTTCTTGTATTGTTTTCAAATTTTAGTTTCTTACAAATTAATATAAATTGAAATTTATAAAGTATATCACGATCGATTTCTGGGAAAAAGATAGGGCGGTGTTAATTCAAAACATCTGTGATCAGAATGATTTTTCAGTGCAAAAGTGATATGTTAATTATACGGTGGAAAGTCCTCGATCCACCACTGGATGCGGGGTACTGTAAAAGATAAAAATAAACTGCATTGAACAAATTTGTAAAACACGGAGTCTTACACTGCAAGAATATAATAAGAATAAATAATCTAAGTTTTGGATGGCCGATGGCTTTGGGTTTCTTTTCTTGTCCCAGAAGTTTTTGCAAATCTCTCCTAGGAACACACATATTTATTTAAAGAAAAGAGCTTTTGAAATGTTGTCTCGAAAGAAAGTGACCCCTTCAAAACGCATTACTTCAATTAAACAATATTTTTTAAGTTTATCTAGTGTCCCAAAGGAAAAAAAATACGCACATTAAATTAAAAACATGCAAACAAAAATAATTTATTTTTAATAATAACGTGGTCTTAGACTGATATGATAGCTGCATAACTATGGCACAGACGCACAGTGGCATATTTATTCATTCATTCATTTTATTTTTCGGTAACGAGTAAAATTTAATAAATTAAATAACTTGCCGAACGAGAATTATTCGACCAAGGGGATCAGTAGTCTCATTCGAGCAAAGTTTTTGTATTATAGCTATGATTCTTTTATAACTCACTTTTAATATTTTAATCATAATTAAAGAAAAAGCCTAAATTTATTAGATCCATCATTTAAAAAGTCAAAGAGCCTAGTTTAGAAAATATAAACCAGTGACCAATATGAGAAAAATGTAATAAATATCCATATGTTTAATAAAAAGGGGGAAGAAACCCTCTCATCCAAGTGCTTTATGAAAGAAACGTAAGGAAACATGGATCCTGAAACACTCGATGGATCCCTCCCATTCTAAATATAGTGTCTATCTAAGGGTTTTGGCTTGATCCAAAATATAAGGTTTAATTATTATACGCACACATATATTAATTGTTTCTTTACCCATGTTTATCAAGGCATTTTTATCTCCGGGCATTAAATTTTAATTATTAAATGGTATGGATATTTTTTAAAAAGTATCACAAATTATCCATACACTACACGCGAATTACATATATAGAACCATCTTAATTGTTTTTCTTAAATTCTGAATGAAGTAAAATGGCTTTGATTTTAGGTCAAGAGGGAGTACATATTTTTGAGGCTGTGCACTGAATTTTTGTAAGAACAATTAATATGGTAAATAATAGTCACTAACATGTTTGAAGAACCAATAAATTAGTTGTAGAAGCATGCATGCATGACAATTAGCATATCAGCATGGCATTCGGCATGTTTTTTTTAAAAAATATATTTTGGGAAATAAAATTACAGGCGTAGGACATGTCAGTTTGGTGTGAAAGAAGAACCAGCGGAGGACGACCCTCAACCTCCCTGCGGGCTCCTAATAAATTAGAGTAGTTGTCTGTTAGATGGATCATTCTAGAACTAGACCCTTTGAAGCAGCATATAAAATTATTGATGAGAAAAAGACATAAAAATATCATCAAGATAAATAAGTAGTTTGGATTTCCATAATTCTAAAGGGATTGATTTAAAATTTTGAAATGTTGCAAAATTTGAGAAATTATTTAACTACTCTTAGTATTTTTTAAAATAAAAAATCTTCAATTGCTGGTCATCGACTAGTGCTAGTGAGCGACGACGATGGCCGTCACTGGCGACCATTGTTTTTTTGAATTTTTCAAGCAAAAATTGTTAATATAGATACTTGAAGAGGTAATAGTGATACTAAAGTCGCAAACAACAACCTAATATTTTTTTTTAAATTTTTCAAGTAAAAGTTATCAACATGGATGTTGTAAAATATGAATATTAGAGTGGGTGTGTCAAAGAAACAAGTCCCACATCGTTTAGGAATAAGAGAGCACAAGTCTATTTATATTACTATATTAGTTTGGCTTATAAAGAGGTTTAGAAGAGTGGTGAGCTTGAATGCACAATAATGGGTTACCGGAAGGCAAACATAGTTGAAATCCGGCAATTTCTCCCTATGCGCGCGTGAGTTAAACGTGGTAGTGGCATTTTCTATAAAAATATTTACAGAAAGTTTAGGGCGTTTCAAAAAGTGTTACTCTTCGGGACCAGAAATTGTCAGTAGTCAAACTATTGGCCAAGAGACTCTTTCTACTTGGTGTGTCTCCTCAGTCTCCGGTCTCCTCAGTCTCCGAGGGATGTGCTTTCTGCTGTTTATGTGCCTCTTCGCTCTCTGATTCATAACTATAAATATGCGAGAGACGGAGTACTCGGGATGTACAAAAAAAAAGGCCTATCCTATCTCTTTCATCTTCTTTCTCTGTGCTGTTGTTGTAAATGGGGTATTTGTTGAATATTCAACAAATATCCCGTTTATAACTTTAATATCGTCATGAACAACTTAAGTATTAATATTAACAACTACTTTTGCCTGAGAAATTAAAAAATATATATATATATTAGGCCGCCTTTTACTTTAGTATCGTTATTAGAAACTCAAGTATCTATATTGATAACTTTTGCTTGAGAAATTTCAAAAAAAAAAATATTATGATGTTGGAGCTCAGGTCGCCATTGCCAGAGCTTTGGCGGCCAGTCACTGGCAAGGTCACCGGAACTCTAGTGACAGTTGCTAGTAGCAGGCAAGAATTTCAGGGTTTTTTATTAAAAAATTTAGGGGTAGTTAGTTAATTTTTTAAACTTTAAAATATTTCAAAATTTTAAATCAATTCCTTTGGAATTATTGAAATTTAACTTACTTATTTGTCTTTTACCAATTTTGATAGCGTTTTTCTGTCTTTTTCCCAAAATTATTTTGGGTTAAGATTGATTTGGTAGTGTAAAGTATTGTTGTATTAAAGTATTTTGTGGCTCATTTAGCGCTCTGAAGTATCTGTTCGGGTGTGTTTAACACCCTAAAATATTTTGTGGCACAAATTTTCATTTACAATACCAATTTTTCAAGAGAAATTTTACACATTCAATATTTTTTAGGGGCAATTTAACCTCATCATTAACTCACTCCCAAAAAAGTTGTTTAAGTGAAGGTGTATCCAACACCCTAATTAATTCAATAGTAATTTTAAGGTGCTGAACACACTTAAAAAATACTTCAAAGTGTTGAATGAGCAGCAAAATCTTTGAACAATGTGAGAATTATTCATGGTCTAGGATTCAGGCGGTGCTTATTGAATTTGTGGTGCATTCCACATTGATGATTATATTCTATTTGATTCGCAATATAAGTCACTTTTATAAGAAAATTTTAGTTCATCTTACAAGTCAATTAGAGAGTAACTAATGTTTATTTATCAATTTTTCTCTACAATTAATTATTAAATGCAACTCATTGTATTTTTCCTACGATGTTCAAAACCTCACTCAATACGAATAAATTAAAGTTGAATTTTTTAAAAATTTAAGATGAATTTAATGAGTTAATTGATTTCTTAATTACAATAAATTAATAACTCCAACTCTTAATATAAGACATATGAGGAGAATTAATTTTAGTTCTAAATATAAGACATAGTTTTTATATTTATCAATTTTTTTTCCTAATTTATCTATTTTAATGCTCTCCCAACAATAATCAAAGAGAAGAGAGAGTGAAAGAAATGATGAAATTAATGAAAATAACTATAATATTTTAAAAAATAAATATTATAATAACTAACTTAATTATATTAACTAATCAAATTATATAAATACGTCTTATATATAGAATATAAGGACGGTGAGAGAGTACTTAAAATGACATATATTATGGAGCCGGAGAAGTAATGCGGAGGACAATAAGCACACGTAACTAAACTTGGTACATAAAAGAAGGAATAGTAAAGGGTGAGAGCTGAGTGAGGGGGAGACAGTTGAGGGCACATTAATTAATTGTGATGATATATAGGTTCGGGGGGTGGGGGATGGCGAGGGGTAAACTTGCCTATATATTTGCCTCCCTCATTCTTAATTCTCAATCACCTCATCAAATCAAAATCAACATGCAGCTCTCTCTCCTTCCCTTGTTTGCTCTCCTCTCTGTAATTACTTACTTTACTTTCTCTCTTCAATTCAACTCCTTCTTCATGTATTAACCTTTTTTATAATTGCTTGCTTGCAGGCTGGGCTTGTGGCTTCCCATGCCGCCTTACCTCCTCAGCTTTATTGGCAGTCTCTCCTTCCCTCCACCCCCATCCCTTCTTCCCTCTCTCATCTCCTCCACCCTTCTTCTACTGGTCTCTCTCTCTCTCTCTCTCTCTCATATATTTCATGACATGTGGTTTTATTCAACTCTCTTCTTTATGCATATACTCTATGTTTGATCTTTTTCTCATATGCATCTACTTCTCTCTCTCTCAATTTTACTAATTCTTCTTCATACATATACTTTAATTCATTTGTATTCCACCTTTTAATTAAAAACACCATTGACTACGTGTTACTCCTTTTCTTTTTCTTTCTGGGTACATGCTGCCCTATCTCCTCATATGGAACAAATTCTAGGATTCACACACACCAAAATGTCTCATTTACTTCTTTCAATTCAGTTGAGTGGTTGGAATCAATTAATATGCGGGGGCCCTTCATATACGACCGCGTACCACTCTCTTACTAACTTTTTCGGTTTTAAATCTTAAGTACACACACTTCATTTAATCCCATGAAAGCAAATCTTGTCCATCTATCCCTCCATCCAAATAGATCGGATCTTCCAAATATATAGATTGCTCCTACTTTTACCCTTGAGTGTACGGTGCAACCGGAAGTTACAATTTTTACAGTAGCATCTTCATGTCTCCGACAAGATTCTGACACAAAAAAATATATTTCAAACATGCAGATTGGAGGGAAGAAAAAGGCACGTCGGTCGCCGTGGGGAAGGGTGGCGTCCATGTGGATGCCGCAAAAGGAAAGCCCGGAGGTACTAACGTTGACGTCGGAAAAGGCGGAGTGAATGTAGACGCCGGCAAGGGAAAACCAGGCGGCACCACTGTCAACGTCGGCGGCAAAGGAGGAGGCGTTAACGTCCACACTTACCACAAGGGAAAGCCCATCCACGTCGGTGTCGGCCCGAAAAGTCCTTTTGACTACGTTTACGCCGCCACTGAGACCCAAGTCCATGATGACCCCAACGTGGCCCTGTTCTTCTTGGAGAAGGACATGAAAGCTGGTAACAAAATGAAGCTTCACTTCACTCAGAGCTCCAACCAAGCCTCCTTCCTTCCCCGTGAACTCGCCAATTCCATCCCCTTTTCTTCCGCCAAGGTCGCCCACCTTCACCCTCCACTTCATGTAAACCTCGGAACTTTCCCTGCTAAGCAAAGTGTTTATCAGACAGACCTGTCTAATAAGAACCTTGCTTAGCAGGAAACTGGTTTCGTAAACGTGGCCTTTTTCTTCAGTCTATCTATATCTAGGTATTGATAATTTTTTTTCTTTTTTCTTTTTTGTATAGTTCAATGATATATTGAGCAGGTTTGATATAAAGCCTGAGTCTGAAGATGCCGAGGTGATGAAAAATACGTTGAAGGAGTGTGAGGAAGCAGGGATAAAAGGAGAGGAGAAGTATTGTGCGACGTCGTTAGAGTCCATGGTTGATTTCACTACATCCAAACTTGGGAACAAGGTGGACGCCTTGTCTACGGAGGCGGTGAAGGACACGCGCATGCAGGAGTACACAATAGCGCCGGGAGTGAAGAAGGTGGGAGAGAAAAAGGCGGTGGTGTGCCACAGGCAGGACTACCCATACGCTGTGTTTTACTGCCACAAGACGGAGGAGACGAGGGCCTACACGGTGCCGTTGGAGGGTGCCGACGGCGTTAGAGTGAAAGCCGTCGCCGTTTGCCACACTGACACGTCAGAGTGGAACCCAAAGCATTTGGCCTTTCAAGTGCTCAAAGTGAAGCCTGGCACTGTTCCCGTCTGCCACTTCCTCCCTCAGGATCATGTTGTTTGGGTTCCCAGACACTTTTAGATGCTCTCTGACCAGATTTTCATAAGCGGTTCCAATCTTATGGAACTCAATCTTGATATAATAGTATATTCTATCATATAATAATATATCCTACTTTATATTTGGTACTCTGTACTATTTTTTTTTTTTTGATAGTAACTCTGTACTATTTTATTATGTTTGGTTACACGCACACTTGATCAGGCTTGTATGTAAATTTGCATATGCAAATATATGTACTTTGTTCTTATATAGTGACGAGGTTTTCAGTTTTTTCTCATTTGCCGTATCTAAGCTGGGTATGATCATCAAAAGATTTTAGCCAAGAGATCTTTTTTCCTTTGTTATAATTATCGAAGATGGTTAAGATCAGAATGGAATTACAAAAGGAACGACTTAGAGCAAGACTTAGGATCGGTAACGGCCTTATAAACTAGTATGATATGGATAGTCTCTTGTAAATAAGAGATTATGGGTTTGATTTCGCTTACATATTTGCGTTGTTAACACCTTCCCTCTAAATTAAAAAAAAAAAAAGGAGTAATGTGACAGGTGCATCAAGCATTGATGCAATTTGCTTGGTCGGTTGATCTTGCTGAAGTAGTGATACTGAGTTATCGTGTATATTAACAATTGGGGCGAAACCATCAACATTTTTTTGGTTTCTATAATCATATTATCTTACTTTCATTTTAAATTAAACCTAATCTATATATATTTTTCCATAGAAATATGAAAGACAATATTATGAAAGGAAAGAAAACAGATTATATCTAGTAGTACACTTGTGAACAATCCATAAACTATAATATGGATATTGTTGGCAAAAAGAAAAAAAACATGGATATTGGGGGGGACAAAGAGAGGCTATTGTTTGGAGTGGTTGCATGAATTATTTGGTTGCTATAAATTATAAAGCAATGACACCTCAATAATGAAGCAGGAACAAGTGGATGAATATGAAGTCTTGAGAAGCCGAACATCCCAATGCTTACATGTGGGTGGTGCTTGCTCGCGCATTATGATGAGCCTGATGCGTGGGACCAGGCCGAAATGGATGGAGCGTGACTTTTAATATTCTAGGCTTTGGAGTCATTTTCAAATAGGGGTTTATTGAGTGTTAAAATACTGGGTCTGAGTTCCCCGATTAGGCCCAGCCCAAACTAAATTTTAATTTCTTTTTTTTTTCCTGATATTATTTTTCAATATCAGTTTGGAGTTCAAGACTGTCGCTCCTAATAAAGATATCTTCTCTGAGACTTGAAGTTGAGATCTAAAGAAATCTAGTGAAGCTTTATACCACTAAATTAACCTACGTCGGTTAAATTTTAATTTCTGTTATTATACATGTTATACAATTTCTTTCTGAAAAAATGAATTAGAATATAAATTCGGTCCACCACCGTGTTAACTCGCTTTGTATGTTCAATTATGTAAGATGTCTCAAGTGCATGGTTGCACCTTATGATGAGCTTGACGCGTGGGATCAAGCCGAAATGGATGAATCTCAACTTTCATTTAAATAAACAAAAAATAAATGGATACATGACTGGAGGCTTAACTGTGTGTTTGGATGGAGTGAAAATTAGGAGGGGGAGAAAAAAAGCATAGGAGAAGATAGAGGGGAAAAAGTAAAGCGTGATACACTATTAATTACGCGTCTTTCATAGTAGCTCCGGACTGTGAAATGCTTTATTGTTTTTTTAAAAATAATTTACATTTGTTAAATGATATCTACAATGCTACAACAAACTAATATATATATATATATATATATATCGACAAACCTTTCTTATTTTTATACTATATTATTCATTCCTGTTAAATTTAATTTTTTATTAATAATAATAATATTATAATTATAAATTATAAATGAAAAATAAAGAGCTTGAGTTTTTTTTAAAGAATTTTTTATACTTATTTTAATAAATTAGGATACAAACATATATATAATATCACAGGGAAATTTTTATTTTTATTTTTATTATTTTAGTTTGTGAGTAAATGTATTTGGCTTAATGTTTTGATTTTAAAATAAAATATAAAAATAATTTAATTTTAATTTAAATTTAATATTTAATTTGATGACTTTAATTTATTACTTGAATTTATTTTTCATGGAACTATTTAAAAAATGAGTTAAAATTTAAATGAGGACTTTATTTTCGTTATAAACATCATGCATTTTCTCTCCTCCTTCTTTTCTTGTCTTTATCTAAATATAAGGAACGATAACTACTTACTAATTGGACCAATCTTTATTAATAGTATAAGAGTTGAAACTCAAAGAATGTCTTCGTTATTTTTAATATTATGTGGGCTTGTGGGCTTTAGAGTCACCTTAGAATAAGGGTTTAGTTTTGAAAATCAGCTGCGTTTCACAAAAATCTTGAGAGGCCCAGCCCAAACTAAATATTGATTTTGCTAATCATTGTAAATCTGCACGCATGCTGTTTTTGCCACACGTACACTTTACCGTGCCAAGGCTCCCTCACGAGGGCACCCCACGATGTTATCACCTCCATTATTTTGAACTCATGGGGAAGTGATTTTTTTTAATTTGATTTTTAATAAATTTAAGATAAGATAAAAATCATATTGTAAATGAGATTTATATTTAAATTGACAGTAACAGAAGTGATTTTTTTTTCCCAAAAAATAAAACTTCTGAGCTTATTCTCAAAAGCTGTTTTTGAGAAAAAAACCCAGTTACCAAAATGTCAATCCAAACACCCCATTTTTCCAAAAGTCAATTCTACCATTTTTTTTTTTTTTCAAAAAAGGTGATTATATTCAAGTTTCAACATCTGAAGATGAACTAATAACGTAATATAATACTCATTGTTATAATGTTAGTAACTCTTGTCATCCATGCATGGAGACGCTCGTACGTGTAAATTAAATCTCTTGACATCTTTCCTCCTCAAGCAGGCATTCAGGAATCTTTATATCACTTCTCTAACTTTTAGGACCCGCAAATGCAAATTTTAAATGCTAGTCCATTTAAATGTTGCCATTATTATTATAATACTCTTTATTGCATTATTATACTCTTTGCTGTATAATAATGCAATAAAGAATAATACTCTTTATTGCATTTAAATGCTAGTCCATTTAAATGTTTTCGGGTATGTGGAAAAAAATATTAGAATTCTTACTGCTAGACTTGGAGGTATTCAAAAATCCCCTACTTATCCTCACTCAGATTTTCTGTGTAATCTGGAAAAACAACTGCATGACGAGCTTAAGGAATTTCTTAATCTGGAGGAAATCAAATGGTTCCAAAAGGCCCGAACAGAATAGGTGATGAAGGGAGACAGAAACACCCGATACTACCATTTAAGAACCAATATGAAGAGGAGGAGAAATAGAGTAGTATCTCTAAAGGATGAGCATGGTTAGTGGATTGAGGATGAAATCGAAATGAAGTCACTGATTACTTCATATTTCAAGAGATTGTTTAAAGTTGAACCAACAAAACAGAATATGTTGCAACAGTTGCATACAGCCTCAAATTTTCCCTGCATTGACAAAACCATGCTTACTGATTTGTGCTTGACACCTTTTGTTGAAGAAATTAAAATGACTCTATTTTCTATGGGACCCTATAAAGGACCAGGCTATGATGGTTTCTCCCCAATCTTTTTTCAAGCAAACTAGGACACAGTGGGTCATTCCTTATGTAACTTTGTTAAATTGGCCTTTGAAAGGAAAATTTCTCTAGAGGAAGAAAATAGGACCCTTATATCTCTCATTCCCAAAAAAGAGAAGCCGGAGGTAGTTGGAGATTTTAGACCAATTTCTCTTTGTTCGGTTCATTTCAAATGCATCTCGAAGGTGATCACTCATCATCTAAAAGGGATAATGGATGAATTAATTTCTCCATTCCAGGAAAGCTGATAAGTAAAATATTTACATATTTATTTTTCCTTATATGATAATTTTATGGATGATATTTACGTTTAATATAATAAATTTGGGTGTGATTGATAAATAAATATTGTTTTTGGAATAAACAGCATTTTAAAATAAATAAATAAATAAAGTACTGTAGCAGCCACCGGACACTATAGCAGCCGCCAGCATTGTAGCAGACGCCAGGGAACTGTAGCACCCGCCAGATCACTGTAGCAGTACTGTAGCACACGTTTTTCCTCCTATAAATAGAGATCAATGCCAAGCTCAAAGGAGGAGGAGAGGAAGAGAAGCAGAGGTTTCTTTCTCCGACAGGGAGAGATCCTTCTCTGACCGGGAGAGATCTTTCTCTAACATTTCTGAGTTCTTTGTGTTGTTTTCTTAGATTTAATTTCATGCATAACATGCCTCCATCTTGGATGGCTTAGGATTGTATTACATTTTGCATGCCTCCATCTTGGAAGGCTTAGGATTGTATTAAATTTGCATGCCGCCTACATGGAAGGTTTTACCTCCTAAATGGACGGCTTGATTTCTTCATCTTTCATTCATCTTTTGGTTGTATATTTATATTTGAGAATTTAATATTCAAGTTTATGCAGTATTTCTGAGGCTTTCATTCTAGCTTTATATAATGTCAATTTATTTTGGTTTTGTTTTTAATTTCATCATGTGCTAAACTTTCATTTTCTTAGGGTGATGATGTAGCTTACTAATGACGGATTGAATCTTAACTTATTAAATCTAGTTTGAATTTCTCCTTCATGATTGAGTTTTAATTATTATTCTTAATGATTTTGATTGACTGGCCATCTTTTGAATGATTTCAATATACATGTTGAGACCGGAAGGATATACATGTGTGTAGACCCTATAATTAAAACCATGACTTGCATATGAAATAGGAATATATTCATATGAGTTGTGTAGTCTTACTGAGTTTCATAAATCTTAATGCATAATTAATTGCTTAAATTCATATAGGAATATATTGGATTAGCAATTGATTATAGAATTGCTTGACCTTGGAAGAGGCTAGTAATTAAATTAGGGAAACTCGACTATCAATCATGTGGAATAAATTGGGCTAGAATAGATAAGTAATTCAATCCGAAATTTGTTAAGTGAAATCTGACCCCTAGGGCTTTTTTCTCATATTTGCTTTCATATCATCTGCATTCATATTTAATTGTCTTTCTTTTATTTTGTACTTTCAATTACCAACTAATCGATCGACTAAATAGAGTTAAAATTGCTCATTTTGGTACTTAGTGAACAATCTCGTGGGAACGATACTCTACTCACTTCTATATTACTTGATTACGACAATGTACACTTGCACTATTTAATTGATCATCTGAACTCGTATCAAAAGCTTTATTAAAGGTAGGCGTATACATGATAATATAATCGTGGGCCAAGAAATTATGCACCTTATGAAAAAAGTAAGGGCAGGAAAGGGCTGGATGGCTTGGAAAATTGACCTTGAAAAGGCCTATGACCGAATTGAATGGCCATTTCTCAAGCAAGTATTGATCGATGCTGGTTTAGAGTATAATCTTATTTCTTTGATTATGCATTATGTCCCCTCTGTTTCCTACAATGTGATGTGGAATAGGATGTGTTCTGATCAAGGAACGAAAAACCGGACCGGGCAATGAACCGGTCACAGCACAGGTTCAAGGGTTAATGGGTCAACCGGGGTCTAACCGGTAGTTGAACCGGTCATAACCGGTCATATTAAAATATTATAATTTATTAGTGATAATATATATTAATATATTTTTAAACTTCTATAGATAAAAATAAAGATTTTTTGAAAAAAAATGTTTAAAATCTATTAGTATTAATTATAATACCTATACTTATACAAAAATATCTCATTTCTTATAATTATTATATCTTTTTAATTAATTTTTTTCATTATTTTCTTCATTTTTTTAGATTTGTTCTTTCTTTATCTATTTTTCTCTTCATTTTAGTCTTCAACTTTCCATTTTGCCCTCAAAAAACACAAAATAAAAATTTAAAAAAAAAAAAAGGGGAAGAAACCGGGTCAACCGGTCGGACCACCGGTTTTACCGGTTTTAACCGGTTCTGACCGGTCCGACCGGTTCTGACCGGTTCGACCGGTCTGACCGGTTTTTGATCAAACCGGACCGGACCAGGGACCGGTTTCCGGTTCAACCGGTCGAACCGGCCGGTCCGGTCCGGTTTTTTGAACCATGGTTCTGATTGTTTTCAGCCTTCAACAAGGAGATCCCATTTCCCCATATTTATTTGTGTTATGTATGGATAGGCTATCCCATATAATTTGTGATAAAGTTAATTCTGGAAAGTGGGAAGCGATTACAATTACCAGAGGTAGACCTACAATATCGCATCTAATGTTTGCTGTTGATTTGCTCCTTTTTGGTGAAGCCACACTCGAGCAAGCTAGCTGTATGATGAATTGCCTTGGTTATTTCTGTCAAGCTTTAATGGAAAAAATCAATCTTAGTAAGTCATCAATGTTTTTTCCCCTAAAGTGTCAAGCTGTCTAAGAAAGGATATTGGTGATATCTCCAAAATGAAAGTATCTAGTGAAATCAGAAAATATTTGGGATTTCCCCTGACCCGAAAGAGAAGAGCTACTGAAACTTTCTATTATGTTGTTGATCGAGTGAAATCAAATTTGGCTGCTTGGAAAATGAATTCCCTCTCCACTGCTGGGAGAATTACTTTAGCAAAATTAGTGCTTAGCTCCATTCCTCTGTACCCAATGTATGTAGCTAAGCTTCCTCAATCCATATGCAAAGACGTGGAAAATCTACAAAGAAACTTCATTTGGGGTAACCCACAAAATGGTCACGGGTATCACCCCAATTGTTGGAACCAAATTACCCTTCCAAAACAATATGGTGGTTTGGGTTTTAAAAGACTAGAGTCTGTCAACCGAGCTTGTGGAACCAAATTAGCTTGGCAACTTATAATGGGAACAAAAGGTTTGTGCACATATGTATTTCTGCACAAATACATACTGAGAAATGAAACAAATATACTGATGGCTCTACCAGGAGATTCTCCCCTGTGGCATTTTATAGTACAACAGAAGGATATTATTGAAAAAGGTATGCACTAGCAGATTAGAAATGGAAGGAACGTGAATTTTTTCCAAGACAGGTGGCTTTTTCGTGACAAGAAACTCACAGAACTTTGTTTAAGGCCACTTACGCTTGAAGAAGAGCAAAGTAAGGTTGTGGACTGGACCAATCATGGTAGTTGGGATTTTCAACACTTGGCTCATTTAGTCCCTGCTTCTGTTTTTCAAAGATTAATTGCAGTTTTACCTCCTATGTCTGCAGCAGGAGAGGATATCTTATCATGGAATGCAACAAATGATGGCCATTTCTCTATCAAGAGTGATTATTTCTTGATTGAGGAAAACCCGGAGAATCTATATAGCCCTATATATAAACTTATCTGGAAATGGAAAGGAATTGAAAGAATAAGAGTGTTCATGTGGAGAGCATTTCAAAATCGTCTTCCTAGCTACCAATGATTGGAGGAGCAAATGGTCCCAGCACTCCCCATTGTGTCAACATTGTAATACTACAACAGAGTCAGCTATTCACATCCTGAGGGACTGTGACTATACAAAAGAATTGTGGCTGAATATGATATATCCACGTCATTATACTTGCTTCTTTGCCTTCTCCTTACATGATTGGTTTGGATTAAATCTAAAAAAAGAGCTAGGGGAAGACAGTTCCACAAAATGGGGACTATTGGAGGAGCTATTTGGAAACTATGGTCTTGGAGAAATAATGCAGTCTTTGATCCTGACTTTAAAAAACCATCAAACCCCAGTGTGGTGATCAGACTATGCTGGGAATATTGTGTACCTTTGCAGGAGACACGTCGAGCTATACCTTCGATATTGCCTCAAAACGAATCCTGGACACCACCACCGAAGGATTGGGTTAAAATTAATGTCAACGGGGCTGCATCCAGATCTATAGCCGAGCGGGTTGTGGAGGTTGTCTGAGGAATCATGAAGGGAAGTGGTTTCTGGGATTTACACACGCTATTGGTACATGCTGCGCTCAGGATGCAGGGGGATGGGGAATTTTTAAAGGTCTCTCTCTGGCATGGGAAGGAGGGTACAGGAAATTAATACTAGAGTCAGATGCGAAAACTGTTATCAACAGACTTAACATTAGAGCTATAGGGCAAGATCCTCCTACAAGTGTAATTTTCAAACAGATTCAGGACATGTTGCAATACCGCTGGGAAGTGCGCCTTCAATACATCTCAATGAAACAAAACCAAGTGGCTGATGCGCTGGCTAAGCTTGGATTGAGTAATTCAACTCCATTATATGTGTGCCTGAACAATATAAGGGCCTTGGTTGAGAATGATAGCATGGGAATTAATCCCCAAGTGACTTCATTGTAGTGTAATTGGGCTATGCCTTCACCAGTATAAAAAAAAATTGCCTCCGAAGGCCACAAGCCTATAATATTAAAAGTGACGCTCCGGCCTCCGGACATTCTTAGTTTCAACTCTCGAGCCTCAACTCGTGCATCAAGTCTAAACACAATCGCTTGAGGTGATTTATTTTGACACTGTTGGAGATGCTGATAAGGAGGGTAGGACTTAGCTGACTGAAATCCTTTGAGAAGCAGCTAGGAAAGACCAAAGAGAATGCTCGCTGATCATCACTATCAAGTTTTCAGACATGGAGATGATGGAGCCAAATGTGAGAAATTGAAAACGTCACTCCATTATATTATAGGAGAAGCATAAACACACAATGCGTCATCATATGCAAACAAAATAGGTAGTCTGATCAAGCGTGCGTGCGTGTAGCCAGTACGTACAACTGTACAAGATTGATCCCATTCTGCGTACTATATATTATGTCAACGTTGGTCAGTTCCATAAGATTGGACCTGAACACCTTATTTAAGCATGGACGTAGGGTAGGAACCAGAGGACAAGATCTAGCATAGATTAGTCTTAGAGGATTTGAAGCCGCATGGGAACCCAAACAAGGTTGTCATAATGAGGCAGGAAGTGGCAGACGGCAACAGTGCCTGGCTTCACTTTGAGCACTCGTAAAGCCATATGCTTTGAGTGCCACTGTGTGTTGGCTTGGTAATTGGCCACTGCTTTCACTCTCATCCCATCGGCACCCTCCAACGGCACCGTGTAGGCCGTCCTTTTCTCCAATTTGTGACAGTAAAACATGGCGTATGGGTACTCCAGCCTGTGGCACGCCACCACCTTCTCCACTCTGGAAGCTATTGTGTACTCCTGTATGGCCTCTCCTTCACCGCCTCCTCCGTAGTGACCGCCTCCGCCTTCTCCCCAAGCTTTGTTGTCGCGAAATCAACCACGGACTCCAACGACGTCGCTGTCGTGCAATGCTTCTCCTCTCCTCTTACCCCTGCTCCATGGCAATCCATTAGAGTATGCTCTTGAGCATCGTGCGACCGAGCCTCTACATTAAACCTCTTCAATATGTCATCCAACTGCAGCAAAAAAAATGATTAACTAAGAAAGACGCAGATATATAGAATTAATTTAGTAGTGGGTGAAAGTGCGTGTATGTATGTGTTACCTTGGTTAAAGAGAAGGCGAGTTGGCGGGGAAGGACGGGGCGGAGGTCGTCCGAGCTCTGAGTGAAGTCCACCTTTATTTTGTCATGTTGTGACCGGCTTTCAAGTCTTGCTCTAAGAAAAACATACTCGCACTGCGGTCATCAGAGACATGGTAATGGTGGTAGAGAGATGTTACCCCAACCCCGTCGTGGAGGGGTGGCTGGATGGAAACTCCTCCGCCGATGCCACCTGTAAGGAGAGAGTGCCAATAAAGGTGAGGAGGCAAGGCAGCACGGGTTGCCACCGGCCCAACCTGCAATATAAGCAAATAAAAGTTGTTAGAATAAATCATGCTTATTGTCAATTACATCATGATAATCATAGCATAAGATATTCTATAAGTTACAGCGGAAGACTTAATAAATACCTCTCGCCATAGCTTTTCTCTAATCAAAAGGAGTTCACAAACACTGGGAATTTGAGACGGCAAAACAGAATGAGTTAGAAGAAAAGGTTGACAGGTAATTCTTCTGACTGACTGCAAGGCACAGTAATGGCAACTGGTGTGAGAGCTGTCGCCAGTCAGGGAACCTCAAAGAGCAGCTAGGGTTTTCACTCGAACGCTCAATTCGGATGGCTGTAAACCTTAATTGTTTATTTCACCATCAAAAATAAACATAAATAGCCTGTCCACCATTACCCTAATCCTGTAGTTGGGCCTAGATCTGACTAACGGGCCACACTCAGAATATTTTAATTAACCTAATTAATAACAAATAATTATATTATAATAATTAAAATATCTCACAAGAGTAACAAGTGAATAAATAGAGTAGCCATCATGAGATGAATTATATTTCAAAAAAAAAAAAGAATGAATGGAGAGTTGCAGAATCAGAAGTAGGTAAAAGCATATACCCATACAGTGAGGAAGGCGAACAAGGGAATTAATTAGGAGAGACAAGTTTATGTTGGGAGCGTGAAAGATTACTTATGAGACAGAATAAGGAGGGAGAACACACACACACACACACACATAAACACTAGTCATCACCATCAACCATTCCAGTCCCCAAAAAAATGTATAAACAGTTAATATGACTGACGGTGGGTTTGTAGTCAAGCTAAGGTGGCGACTGGCATCTGTAGTTCAAAAATGATCATCATTATCCACCATCTCCTTCCCCGCCTTTTCTCTTTGCAATTTCATAGCAAGAAAATGCTAATGGAAAACAAAATAATAATAATAATAATAATAATGATGATGATGATGATGATGATGATAATGATGCAATAAAGAGTATTATATTATGTAAGCTATAAAGCAATAGGATGATGATCAGATAAATGAGTTCGAGGGAGTACCTTCAGTATGCATTCTGGAAGTAGCGATAAAAATTGGGTATTAGCCAATACACAATCTAATCGCTTATATAATCTCGTATATCCATCATTCTGGGGAACTCTCCAGGTAAATTTTAGGCCTACAAATCCCAAAACAGTCAGAGAACATTCCTGGATTCTATCATGAAACCATTGCAGTTGATCCACATTACAACCAGATCCTCCAATTTGTTCCGACGTCAATAGGATATCATTGAAATCTCCTATTACTACCTAAGGCTTAGATATTCCTGCCGAAAGGGCTTTCAATTTATCCTATAAAATTTGATGAAATTTGGAATCAGGCACCGCATACACCGCCATTAAGATAAAGGAGGGAGTCCCAGCTAACGTGCAGTCAAAGTGAAAAAATTGGCTATCTTCTTCCAATACTGTTATCTGGATTTTATCACTGTTTCATGCCGCAACCATTATAATACCCCAAATTTTGAGACTCGAGGCTAGAGAATAAGCCTGAAATAAGTGGATTGCTAAGCCCTAATTTAGCAAGATCCCAAATTGTGATTAAGGGTTAATGATTCCAAAAGTGGATGTGGTTAGTGATAAATAGCCCTTTTAGAGAATATGATGTGATTTGGGATTCGAATATGATTCGTATGTGTTGTGAGCTATGCCCAAACCCTGTATTTGAGTCCAATTATGGGTTAACATCTAAATTGAATGAAAATAAGGGGGAGGGCGTATGTATGGTGTAAATAAATGAGAAAATGTGTTTGGCGGTGATTCCAATGGAATTGCCATAATCAGGGGCAAAACAGTAAAGTTACTGACGAATTGATCGGTTACCGAAAAGGAAGCTCATTGGTAACTCAAAGATCAATGGTTGGGATTAATTGTTATGGGATTAAAAGGCTGGAATCCCATGTGTGTGTGCCGAAGTGAGCTCATAAAGATTGAACAAGATCTTGACACTTGGCACAATATGAGCCATGGATTGGGTCAAATGGTCAAAATTCTTCCCTCTCTCCTCTCCCTCTCTTTAGGTCGGTTTTGGGCACCAAAAAACTGACTTGTCTCATCTTCATCATCATCTCTCATCTCTCTCCTTCATCTCCATGGACGTCTAGCTCAAGAGGAAGAAAGAGAAAGCTTTAGGTGAGTTTTTAGCTTGGTAGATGTTCTCTATTGCTTAAACACCCTTCTATAATATTGTTTATAGTGATAAGAGCTTCATCTCTATGGTTTTAGATTCTTGATTGGTGGTGTTTGATAGCTTGAGGAAAAGTGGAAAGATGAAGAATCAAGGAATTGGTTTGGGAAAGAGGAAGAGGTGAGTATTTGAAGCCTTTTGATCTAAGTTTTATGATTTATGGATGAGCTTTGTGAATTTTGAATTTTGCCCTGATTTTCTTGTGATTTTGGATTAGATGAATTGAGCTGTGTTTTATGTTGAAAATGGTTTCATGTTGTGGTATTTAGTCATTGGAATTGGTTTGGATTGGATTGGACACATTGATTGCAAAACTAGAAATGCTGTCTATTGAAAATCTGTTCTGGGCAGTCCATTTGTTTTGACGTTTTGAATAGGTAAATGATGTCAAAAAATTATGAAACTTTTTAGTCTTAAATTTCACATCCCAGGCTTCAAAATGGACATATAATTTGTGCATTTCGTTTTGTGAGCTGGGAGATATGACTGTCCAAAGTTTGATGTAAAAAATGAACTCTATTTTGGGGCAATGTTGGATTTTGGGCAATTCTGTATTTGTGTGATGATTTCTAGCAATGGTACATATTTTTCCTATGAAGAGGACTTAAATATATTTCATTTAATTTTGGAATCACTTTATTTCAATTTTTTTTGGAATAAGTTATGATTTTTGGAAATTCAGCCAAGAAACAGGATTTTCTTGGCCACGGCCAGAGGTTCTTGGCCGCAGCCCAAATGTTTCTTACCTATTTTTGGCCACGGCCAGTAGATTTGTGGCTGCGGCCAACCCCCAAAAATGACATTTTGGACTTTTAAAGATGGTCTTTGGTCAAGTGTTTTCCCAAGCTTTTAGGCATATGTTTAGGCTTTGATTAGCCATCTAAAGGTCATGAATGGTAACCAACTTTAAGTGTTATGAAAGTAAGGATTTGGAATAGAGAATAACCCTATGTCCTTGATTTGGTTATAGGGTTTGAAGTTCGCCTTGATCGTGAGTAAGCAGTGCTGGAGCATACGTGGAAAGAATAAGGGTATAAACTTACCTCTTGTGCATGTTTTTGATATTTGTGTTGGTGTATTGATGCATGTATTGCTTTGCTTGATTATGTGAAACATATATGAATGATTGTAGCTCTGTTTCTATTTATGCTATGGCTATGAGTATGTTGTTGAAACATTGAGCATGCAGATATGTTATTGTGTGAGCATGAGTTATGTATTGCAAGCATGTCTGCATTAAACACTTATCTTGCATGCATATTGGTATTTATTTCCTACTGAGATTCTCTAGAATTTCACCCTTCCTACCAACAGTTAGACAGGACAAGTGGATCGAGGAGGGAGCAAGCAGCCGAGGGCAGCAAGGACTCCTTCGGGATGTGATTTTGGTTGTTGGTTATCATAGTTGGGAAGTATTCTACATTTGGTATTTGTATTTGGATTTGAATATGAGAATGTATATTCGGATATGTATTTGAAAGGATATTATGTAATCCCCGTATGAGAATTTGTAAAAGGCGTTTGTGCCCTGTGAGGCTATGATTTATGTATGGGACCCGGGGCTGCCAGGATTTTTGTTGTGCACTCTGATGTATAGATATAAATGTGATTTATCCATATAAAGCAATTGTATTCAAAATGTGAATTTGAGACCAGGTTAATTGTATTCGAAAAGTATTTGTGAAAACCCTATCTTATAGATGGGTTTGAAAAATGTTATTTGATAATTATTGGAATCTTACAACCATACCTCCAGATTGACCAACACAGGGTATTACTCTAAGAGAATCAAATCCTAGCGTTTTAATTTTCTAGAAGCGTGTTTCAGAATTACTTCTTGTCTCAGAAAGAAGCATTAATACAGGTTTTGGGCCAATTAAGCTAGCTTTAAGATTCCTTAAAAGGCCCCAACCATAGGCCCCACGGGTATTCCAATAATTTATTACTCCCTCCGGTCCTAAATATAGGACATAATTTATAATACAAATTACACTACAAACTATGTCTTATATTTAGGATCGGAGATAGTAAATCCATAAAACACTAACTAGATAAGGGAAACGCTCATTTACAGGCCCATTGAGACCAGGGTCTCTGGCACTATAATATATTCACACTGCATACTTAAAGTAGGCCTACTAGACTCTGGGCTTTCAAAATTTAGTCCAATCATTGAGTCTCCTGGAACTACATTTTCTCTATGAATTTCTAATGGGCCTTTGGAGACCTCTAATGGGCTTGGGTCCTCCCTTATGAATGCATCCTAATCATCATCAGTGTGGGCCCTCATGTCATTATCCTCAGCTAACAATTCCACCTGTGCAATCCCCTCTTTGTCCTCCTCCCCCATCGTGATCATCAGTACCTTGTTATTCCTCGTTCTGTTATTCATCATCTCCCTTGTCCTTTTCTCGTTACGTCTCAGCGTGTCTTTTCTGCATAGAGTCTCCGTATTACTCCCAGTCACCACTATTCCCATAGGCAAATCTGCATCTTTTTGGTCCATAACGGACATTTTATTTTTTTCTTTTCTGTGTCCGTACAGTATTAGTGGGCTGAGGATCATGTTGTTGAGGTTCTGTCCTTTGTACGTACCCCTCTGTCACTGCATAGTGCTCTTGCATGGCATTCGTATTATCGTCCTCGTCAGCCAGAGCGCTAAATAGCGATCCCTGTTTCTGTTGTCAGAATGCTTCTCCCCTGTCATCCTTCAGTTTCCTTTGCCGGCGAGGTTTCTGAACTACTTTCCAATATTCTTGCACTTGTGACAATTCAACTCTAGCACTTTTGCCTTGTTCATTGTCTCGGCCCTGCTAATTCTCATCAGCTCCCTCAGGGACCTTTTCTGTAGACTTCGCTGCTTTTTTAGGATAGGTTTCACGTCTATGTCTATAAATTCCACAATCAGAACAGAGGAGATGGAGTCCTTCATATTTTAAATAAAACTCCTCCTCATCTATCAAGAAACTAGACATTAATTGTTTTCCAAGATCTACCAATATGCAGACCCTGGCATAATACCACGAAGTTGGCACGATATATTAATATCCACCTTAAGAGTGTCCCCTATCCTATTGCCAATAAAAGTTAAGGCTTCTTTATCATAATATTGCAGAGGAAGTTTTGGTATGCGGACCCATAATGCAACTTTATCTATTGTGGCCCTTACTGGGTTAAATTCCAGTTCCCATGGCCGAACAATAAGGTATTGGTCATATATCATCCATAGCCCTCCTGTTAGAGCATTGAAACAGTCCTCCCTATTTGAAAGCTTAACCATAAAAAAACCATGTCGAATATTTATCAGACTGATTACTCCTTTCTTAGGCCAAAGTGTTTGCAGGCGTGAATAAAGAGCCTTATATCTAATGCTTCGATCTAGTAGCTTCACAATAACAGCCTTCCTCCATGCTCTATACAAGCATTTTTTCACCCTTCCAGAGAATGAGAATGTGGGGAAATTCCTCTGTGGATCCTCTATAGTTTTGCATAATGGCTCCCCCTGCTCTTACTCTGCATTTTGAATAAACGTATTAGACATAACATCATCAGAGAGACAGTCATCTTCTTTCCTTAACTCATCATCAGAGTCTTCACTCTGTCTGTCAACTCCCTTCAGGTTATTAGCAAATGAAGGCCCTCCTTTAGTATATTCATTTCCCATCGCATTCAATCGCGACCAGTTATCTTGAGAAACATTCCTCCCTTCTCCTTTAGATCTATTCTTGATCTTCTTGTTGCTTTGTATGAGTAAATTGTCCTTTTCCTGTGATGGCGGTACCAGCGTCATTCTCTCACTCCTACGGAGGCATTTTTGAATAAGGGGTTCAATGAGTGTTAAAGCGGGCCTGGGTTTGGCTGTTGGATAACAAAATCATTAAAGTAATATGCACGCACAAGAGGGCTACAAATTTTAAATGCTACCAATCCATTTAATTAAATGTTACAATTATATATTATTAGTTAGAGTAATATATATCAACTTCTCATCTAAATTATATATACCTATCTTCTATAAATAATGCAAGCATTTCGAAATAATTAACCTCTTTGACGCACCTGAATTTCATCATTAAATTTTGAATGTCATGCCACAGTTCTTCACGAAAAAATAGGCCCAGGCCTTTAAATAAACCAAAATCATATATATCAGTCTAAATCATCTTTTGATAAAAAAAAATAAATTATCTAAAACAAAATATAAAATATGTTATATAATTAATCAACAAGTTAAAACCAAAGACAACAACGTAACCAGAAAAAAAAAGAAATGTATATGATTAGATCATAACACAAAAGTTTAACTATATAAGAAATTATATTATCTCAGCTGTACAAAATTTTCACCTCTAGTTTCTTCTTTGAGTTTGTCAAGAAAATCATGTCATAGAAAATATAGTGTTATAAACTGACTTAAGTTACAAGCAGATCAACATATAATACAAATCTTGCTATTAGAAATGACTACTATAGAATGATTCTGATCATATTTTCTCTACTCCAGGTGATAAGTATTTTGGTAGTAGCACATAAACCTTATCTCAGCAAAAGACTGATAAAAGAAAAGGAAATAACAAGGTGTCATCTTCAATGTGTACAATCCAAGACCCAAAAGCTTAGAAATTGTCATTTATAACGGTTATTATTTGCCATATATCACAGTTCTGGGCTGTTATATATGTGGGCGCTATATATGCCCATTGAAGATAAATTACGGTTCTGAGCCATAATTTATTTTGAACCTATATATTATAATGGTTTTAATATAACACCTATCATCTATTGAGGTTTAGTGAGGTCAAAATATGCGCATTAATGTGATAATAATTAATGGGCACACTGAACAACCATCATAATATATGGTAATACTTGCATAATATATAACGGTTATAACCCCCTTACTTACCAAGTGGTAATAGTGTTTGAACACGTGTCATAAATTAATTAAGAGATTGAAAATAAATAAAAACTTTTTCCAAAACCTGTATAATACGATCTCCATTCACTTATAAAAACCATTTGGCTTGTTCGGTTCTGTTACATACATCAATATCAAAGTGCTTAGCAAAAATTCCTGACATTCACCTTGGATATATTCATTAACTAAAAGGGTTTTACAGGGCATCATTGCCTATCTTAATTTCCCTTATTGAGGATTACAATAAAACACTATTATGTGATCAATATATATACACTTGTTAAAAAGTGATAACCAAAAACCAAAAGCTAAAGACTACCACCGGCAATCCTAGTCGCTCTTATGTATTTGCTTGTCCCTTGATCCAATTGCCCTAGCTAAAATTTGGTTAATGGAAAGAGTGAGATTTAAAAGAATCTCAGTAGTAACATTTCACGTATATGATGCATAATATAACAAAGTGTCAACACTCATTTCCATTTTGATATGCGTAGGGCAATAATGAACAAGTTTCATAGGCAAATAGAAAAGTACAGTTATACTAATAATAAATATTTGTTTATAGACAGTTATTAACAGAGCAAAATTCACTAATAATTACAAATATGTATAGAATATCCCAAAATATTCCAAGTACAAGCTAAATATATCCACTGGCCATGTCTCGAGAAACGTGCTTGTCAGTTTCCCATAACTATGTCCTTGCCTTTTGAACCGCAGGCACCCACTGAGACATTTTGATTTAGAAAAAGGGGTGAGATTCTAAGGAATCTCAGTAGAAACATATTATTGTTCACATAACATGCGATAAGTAAATATGATATGCACCATGAATGCACCAATTAATAAACAATATAATGCATCATCATGTATACATGAGTAGGGCTCCAGCCTCGCTACTCGTACACCAGTTGGATTCTCATCCATTCCCTCATGTGTAAGTGCAGTTCCAGCACTAACTGCCCTCTCTAGGCAAGCCATGTTAATTAATAAAAGTACAAATAATGGTAACCACACATTCATATAGACTAAAGCATAATGTATGAAGGAAAATGTCCCTACCTCAAGGCACTTTTACCCCGTTTAGCGTGCCTCAAAAAGCGTGCCAACTTTAAGGTCCTAACTTGGCTTAAAACATAAAATATACAGGAACTAGGTTAAAACCTGTCCATATACCATTTTAGACACTTTCATAGTATTTATTGTGGTTGTATTAGCCTATGGTGGAACTTTACCAAAATGCCCCTAGAACCCCGCCCGCCCCCGCTATACCAGGCTTGGCTGTACTTTTTTTAAAATTTTGACATGGGCTATTCTGACATATTTTCATCCAAGGAATCCATTTACAGACTTAGAATTACCAAATTCATTGTCAAATTATGAAAATACCTTTGATAGCCCCTATTTTAGGGTTTAGGAGCATTTTCATAAGTTTGCTTTTTCGGCTTTTTCCGAAAAAATGCCTAATTTTAACCCTACTTAATTTTCCCTCCTGAACCTAATGAAATCATCAAATCATTGAAAATCCAACTCTAAGGTATATTTACAGCCCTGGCCAAAATTTATGGGTTCTCCGGAGAAAATCGGGGTTTTGCGATTTCGGCTTCATAAACGCGTTCCTTTCTACTTCTAACCAATTTATTAACCATCTAATTGAGTTATAACTACCATTTGAACTAAAATTGGGCAGCATAACACTTCCAATATCACATTTCCAAAATTTAAAACCAACGATAATTTGGCGAAATTTCACTGATTAAATTGCCCACAGTAGCCATAATAGTTAATATACAAAGGTTTGGAAGTTACCTCAAGCTTCACTAGCTTTTCCTCAATATGGCTGAAACTCTAGGTGTTCTACAACAGATTTTTGAGCCTTAAAACCTTGAGTTTTCTTCTCTTTCTCTCTCTAAATGCTCTCAACTTTTTCTCTCTCTTGTTGCAGCACTTAGGCATGGTTTTGGGCTGATGGAGGATATGGATGATGATTTAATATGATGTAATATTATTTTCTAATTATTTACTAAATTCCAAAAATCCTAACTTTGTGTACATATAATTTATGTACATGAAATGGAGTCATGAAGCCCAACTAATATTTCCTTCATCATGATACCTGTAGGAGACACTTAGGGGTCCCTCCCAATGGTCTCAATTGGCTTCACAACTTATCCATATTACGTATATACGTAAAGTCTCAATTTTAGTCAAAATTGCACTTTTTGCTCAAATTTTTCATAAATTTATATTTAATTGATCAAAATATTCTAGATATATTTCCCCCCTTTATTTTCCTTAATTAATTGAAATTAACTTCAATTAATTGGAAAATAATTAATTTTGTGCTTAAATTGAAATTAACTTCAAGAGTGTGATTTTGCACTTGCAGGTGATGTGGGGCCTCACTCGAGTACACTGATCTTCACTCAAGTGAACATTATATTCTTGTATAAGATACTCTTTTGATTCAACACTTGCATCAGAAATGGAGAGAGTTAGATTTCTCACTAGCGGGTGCTGAGGTATTACTCGGGTGCAAGTACTCTTTGCTCGGGTATACTTCTGATTAGTACTTGGGTGTTACATTGAGTGCTTGAGTGAACTTTATATATTCAGTTTGCTTGCTCTCGGGTAAGCACTTCTTGTACCACACTTGGTAGGACTTGGGAGCACTTAAGGCTATCACTCAAGTAGAGGGCTGTGCTCAAGTGAAGTGATGATATCCTACCTCTGTGATTGCTCTCTACCAAACACTTGTATGAGTGTCCCTTTATGCTCGCGTAAAAATCACATCATCACTCGAGTGCTATGTTCATCACTCAAGTTGTCCTGGTATTTTCGACTAGAGTCTGCTTCTATCAAACACTTTCTATTCAACACTTGCTTGTACTCGAGTGCAAAAGTGCTTATTACTCGAGTGCAAGCTCCTTCACTCGAGTACATTAGTTAAAAACATAGTAATGACCTCTGAACTTAGTGATATGCATTTGGTAATATTTTCAACCATTGTCTTAACTTGCAAAACATAAGTTTTTTATCATAACATACAATAATCTTTTGTTATCATCAAAACTTGGAATCTAACATCCCCATGATTTCAGCACTATTCGCTCCTGCATATCAGAGTTTAAAACACTGAATCACGATCTTATAGATTGAGGTTAAGAGTTGAGATTTGTTTTGCTAGTATCACACCCATTCCCGATCCCTTTTTCTGCAGGGGGCCTTCATATGTTGTGCAGAGAAGATAAATGAGACATAATGTCTATTATTTCATTGAATATAAATAACAAATAGTTGGTATACCCAATCATTGCAAGCAACTAGAAAATGATAAGCTTCTCCTATTCTGTTTCAGAAAGGATACTTCTTTGAGAAATGTTGATGTAAATAGATGTTAATAGACTGTGTAATAGGTTAATCTTGTAAATAGTGTAATTCCTAGTTTTTAGTTAGTATACATTTAATTGCTTAGTTATTTTTTCTTTTAGGTCTTTTTGATTATAGTAATTTGTCATATTGATCAATACGGTGACTTATAGGCTTGTATATATTTAGGTGTCAAGTGTTTTATTTTTCTATGGACGTAAAAGAATAGTTTACAACGGTTTAATAATAAGTTCTTTTCTCTACGCTATGGGTTAAATTCTGTTGGAGTTAGGAGCCTAATATGGTATCAGATCATTAGGTCTAATGTCGGTTAATCAAGAAAGCCTAAGGATCGTGGCCTGCTCCATCTCCCTCACTCATGAACCCTAGAATGAGTGTATAGACTCCAACCCCTGGCAGAGAGAAAGTATTATCTTCAAGTGTCATGGCAACCGACAAGATCACCGTCGAGAGCTTGTCCTTCTCTCATACTTTATTTCTTCATCTATCCAATACTCAAGGTGTGTCAATTATTCAGCATGTTCTCACTGGAACTGAGAATTACACTTTGTGAGTTGTGTGATGTGGATTGCCCTTTGCTGAAAGAAAAAATTGGGGTTTGTCGACGGAATACATGTGAAAGCTTTGCAAGATCCTGCGTTGCATAACTAGTGGGAATGGTGTAATGCCTGTGTTATCGTGGCTCCTTAATTCTATTTCCAAAGAACTAGCAATTGGCATCATTTTCTTTCAAGACGTTTACTACCTCTGGATCGACTTGAAGGAACAATTTGACAAGAAAAATGGTGCACGAATCTGTGCCTTGCATCTTGAAATCATATCATATAGATAGGAAGCTACATCTATCTCTACCTACTTCTCGAAGCTCTATAAACTATGGGAGGAACAATCGGCCTTGATTACCTTGCCCTCTTGTACATGTAATACCTCAAAGGCCAATGCCGATCTCATCCAAGAATAAAAAATCCTCCAATTCCTTATGGGTTGAATGAATCTTATCACCAAGTGAGGAGCCAGATTCTGTTGATGAATCCCTTACCAAGTATCAATGAGGCATACGACATGATCATCCAAGATAAGACCTAAAGATCCCTTGTCTCTATTTAAAAGCAATCAGGTTCTGACAATATTCTAATGGTTGTTAAGGGATGTGGCCGCTACAGAGGATGTGATAGAGGGGATAGTGGTTCTATTGAGTGTTCACATTGCCAGAAAAAGGGGCACTAGAAGGAAAGCGGGTATGAGCTCATTGGTTATCCTCCTAATTTTAGAGGAACTAAGGGCAGACAAGGAAAATCCTTTACTGACATAGTGCTTGAGACAACGGGAGATTCTGAGGTACACACCAACATTAACAACATACTTGCTCCAACCTTCATATAATAGCAGTATGGAAAGATATTAGATCTGATACAGAAAGACTCAGATCATACTATCCACGTGTTAATTGGTACATGTTTGAGTAAACATAATACTTTATCTTCTACTTATTGGATTCTTGATTTGGGTGCAACCACTCATATGGTTGGTAGTTTAGAATTATTATATCATTATGTTAAGTATAACGGACCAACTAAGTCAATCAAAATTCCTGATGGACATAAAGTTCCTGTTACCCATATAGGTAGTGTAAGGATTACACCAGAAATTGAACTCACTAAAGTCCTTTGTTCACCTCAATTGAAATTTAATCTTATTACAATATCTAGACTTACAAAAGAACATAATTGTATGGCCTATTTTTTCCTAACACATGTATATTGTAGCACCTTCAGGGTCGAAGGATGAGCCTGACTGGTAAAGAACTTGATGGAATGTATGTCCTTAGTATAGCTAAGAAATCACATGTAACCAATACTATAAGGAGTAATAATAAAATTTCTCAATCTATTGATGTATGCTTGTGGCATAAAATACTTGGGCATGCTCCCATAACTGTAATGCACCATTTAGATCTTGTATTCAGTAAAAATGATTCTATGAATGAGAAATGTGAAATCTGCATTCAATCTAAGCAGACTAAGTTTCCTTTTTCCCCTAGTTGTATCAAAACTACTAAATGCTTTGAGCTTATACATCTAGATGTATGGGGACCTTACAAGTCTCCCACACATCAAGATCATCAGTATTTCCTTATAATTGTATATGATTATTTTAGGGCTACATGGGTTTTTCATGTTAAAACAAAAATCTGACTGCATGAGCTATATTAAGAATTTTTTTGCATACTCATTGACACAATTTCATGTATATGTAAAGAGAATTAGAAGTAAGATCGGTAGTGAATTCATGAATCCTTCTTTTCGGTTACTCACTCAAGAAAAAGGAATAATCATGAAACAACTTGTCCATACACTCCACAACAAAAGGGAGTTGTGGAAAGAAAACATAGAACTATCATGCAAGTTATTAGGTGCATAATGCTCCACTCTAATGTCCCAGTACAATATTGGGGTGAGTGTGTTAAAGCTGTAGTTTATCTAGTTAATAGGACACCATCAAAAATTATTGGCTTTAAGACATCATTTGAAAGGGCATATGGGTCCCACATGATCTCAGTCATTTAAGAGCATTTAGCTTCCAATTCTGATGTCATAGGGGGAATTGCTTGCTTTTCACAAACAATGTTCATGATT
The DNA here is from genome assembly GCA_963210345.1 of Inga oerstediana. Taxonomy (NCBI): domain Eukaryota; kingdom Viridiplantae; phylum Streptophyta; class Magnoliopsida; order Fabales; family Fabaceae; genus Inga; species Inga oerstediana. The sequence goes on from OY723402.1 coordinate 6,179,960, forward strand.
TGATCAAATTCAGTAATTATAGAAGAACTAGGCACAAGGGGAGAAGAGTTATTGCCAACATTATCACCTTTATTACCTGTCTCTCCCTTGTACATGGCAACATAGTCATCATACTTTGAGTATAAAGCTTTTACCACTTTATTTATATTCTCAGAAGCAATATAATCAGGCTTGTAAATCAAAAGAAAGCAATAATTAATAACATATAATTTGCACTTGGGATCCAGAATACTTGCAAGAGCCATCACCATTACAATATCTAGCACCCGATGCTAGAAAATGGATGAATGCATAAATTTGAAGGTTGAAACGGAATGGTGGATTGCTTATTTTTTGCAGTAACATGTAGCCTCCTTGAATCACAAGATTTGGTATGTCTCTATAGATGGGAAGTGCTAGCGCCCTTCCCCAAGTATGAAAATAAACTTTTGCAATACTTGCATTTAGCTTTAAGCCCATTATTAGTTTCAACTTGATTAAAACCATCCCAAATAGATGAACTTTTTCACCTCTTCTTAATGATATCATCATCACTATCATTTTTCTCACCGGTTTGTTGACTTGAATCTGTTGGTGCTTGTTGACAGACCTCAATAGCATTAGGAGGAATTGAACTAGATGACATTGTTTCACTCTCAAACGAAGATGACATCAATTAGGATTGAAACTTAAAAAGTAATATAGTTCAAATGAAAAGAGCAGCATAGGGAAGACATAAAAAATGGCAGATTATACTATAACAAAAATGGGAAACAAAAGAAACACCCATATTGCCTTAACTTACTGAATATTGCAAAAGAAGCTTCATCATGCTCACAGTCTAAAGCCTTATTGGCTTTTCACAAACTAGCAGATTAAACAGGTACTTCTAACATATTGCCCCATTTAAGTTTGCCCTATTCTATACTTCAACAGGTACTTCTAACATATAGTGATACGGGTACTTCAACAGGTACTTCCTATAACTTGTAAAATTTTGAAAATCTTGAAAAATTACATATATAGAACAAGCATATAAAGGAACATATTCATAATCTAAATTTCAGAGCACATGGTGAGGATACAGGACATACATATATTGTCCAATAAAGAATCAATAAATCAATGGCACAATACTCCCGTATGTTAGATACAGGACATACATACAACAACAAAAAACAACCTTAAAAAAGACAATTAGAAATCCATGCTTACCTAGCTTCAGCTTAATGATTTATGGACATATGGTGACTTCTGGAATATTGACATATGGAGAGAAGCCTTGAATCAGAGCACATTTCAATAACCAAATACAGAATAAACAAAATAAAAGCCTTGAATCCTTGAATCAGAGCATATTTCAACAGAACCAAATCGCAAGAATGGGTAAAGTTTAATTATAAAATATATATTTAAATAGATGTATATTGTATTGAAAGGGAAGAGACAAAACGACGAGGAGCTTCAGCTGGCAGCAAATTGAGGATAAAGACGTGGACCCTACACAAAGAAAAAGACAAAATCAATTGGAATATGTGGAGGAGATTGGCAAAATAACCGGATATAATTTTTTTGAATGAAAAAAGATCTCATATTTGGATAAGAAATTGGATAGAGACGCTTCCCATGAAATTAGCCCATTGCCCACTATATATCTAATATGGCAGAGACGCGAAGGGGGAGTCAAACTGGAGAGTGTAGCGCCTCTTAGCAGCGATTGAAGAAATAAAGAAGAACGAGTAGAGGCAGCGAACTAGAGCATAGGAGCAACAGCGAGCACGTATTTTTCCTTTTGGCGACAATAGCAAGAATCTCAATTTTGACCTCTTCTTTTCTCTTTTATTTCCTAGTGTGTTTGGATTTTAGCAAGAATAAATAGTGTGTTTGGATTAACTTTTTTTAATAGCTTTTACGACTTACGAGGTAAATGTATGAGAGGAGTTTTGTCTCGGATTGCGCAAACCATGGTTTGAAAGCTTACCAAACACTAGAGTACGCTATTAATTGATTCTTGGATCAAAGCTTGTTTTGAACCAGTAAATTATGCTTAATATTTTCTTATTTACTTAATCTTGTTATATCTTGCCTATTAATTAGTGCTTGATCACCACTAAGTATGAAATTGGAGAATTTTGATTACACTTGGGAAAGGGATCTTAATTTGACTATAGGATTAAGTAATGTGGGATTGAAATTTATTCTAATTTGTTAATAGAATAGGAATATACCTATTGGACCCATATAGTCATATTAGAGTGAAATTGAAAATTTATTATTAAGAATAATAATTTTATTTTGAGAGAGGGATGTAAGTGATCGGGAGATACTTATATCTATTAAAACTCTGGATTAACAAGTTAATATTAAGTTAATTTATTTTGATAATTACATGCTGTAAAACTTGAAGAAAGGATTAGCCGCTCTAGGTTATTTTTCTTGATTGACATCTTTCAAACACTAGTTTACTATTTCTCTTTTCTTATCTTTAAATTTCTAATTGATCTCATTATCTTTTGATTTTCTCAACTTAAATGAACATAGGAAATTTAATGCTTAGTCAGTAATTATTTTTGAGTCTCTGTGGGATGACCTTGATTTGTCAATTTACTATTTAACCCCCGTACACTTACGGTGCCTACTTAAAATTTGGTAGGATCATAAATAAATAAAAAAATAACTAAATACTTACTTGAGGGCTGATGGAGAGATGATGGAGAGAGGAGTGTTGCAGGAAGGGTCGATCTTCGATTGTGAACTGATAGATGACAGCGAGAGAAGGACTATAGGAAGGACTAATGGTTGATGGTGGACTGAGAGATGACGGAGAGAGGAAGGCTGTGGGAAGTACCGACGGTCGTCGGCAAACTGAGAGATGATGGAGAAAGGAGACAAGTTTATCAGAAAGAGACAGAGAGTGCTATTAAACTAAGATAGTCACAGTGGAGTGGAGCTATGGGAGTCTCGAGTCTCTACAAATCTAACTTGAAGGCTGAAGAAATGAGGATTTACTGATTTAGGAATTAAGGTTAGGGAATAAGGGAAGAGGGGAGTAGCAAAAGGGTAATTAAGCATGTACCCTGCAGAATTATTTTTTTAAAAGGCCTTGACAGGCTCAGGCTATCCTTATAGGCCTCATAAGCTTTGAGTAGGCCTTAGCCTGGCCTGTTAAGAAAAACAGGCTTTCAAATTAGCCTTAGTCTGGCCTTTTAACCTAACAGGCCAGGCCGTAGGCCCCTGTCAGGCCGCCTGGCCTGTTTCGACCCCTACAATAAACTAATATAATTGTGCGTCAAAATAAATACTAACATGGATTAAGTATTATTTAGCCAGGAATCAGCATTACATGTTCTTTGTCTCATCTATCTCTGTCGTTATTGAATTTCCAATAAAAGGCATCTTTGCCCTAGGATGCTTTGGTTGGTCAAAAGGAAGATACGCCGTCCCTCATGTTTATACTATACACATAGTCTTCTATGAAAATTTTGTAGACTAAATCATTACATATAAATCACTTTGTAAGAAAATGTATAGCATTAGCTTTTAGATCCTATGATTTGATGATAACAAATTGGTGAACACAAATGGTGGTTTTATAAAAGATTTGATTAATAAAAGTTTTGAATAAAAGAAACTGAGTTCTGAAGCATGAAAAGCCATCACTCGAAGTAAGCACTCGAGTGATGAAGAAGGAAACAAGTCACTGAACTAAGATGAAGACTCTGGCTAAATTTAGAAGGGATATTTGAGTTATCTCTCAAGTGATGCTAAAAGTATCCATAAACTCTCGGCCAGATTTTGAGAGGTGTCACTTGAGTGATGACCAAGAATCACTCGAGTGACCACTCAAGTGATCACATAAGAAATGAGCTAGTGACTCTCTGCCAAGATTTGGAGGGGATCACTTAAGTGATCATAGAGTGATGTCCCTGAATCGCTCGAGTGATGTAGTCAGAATTACTACTTCAACTCTCTGCCAAGTTTTGGAAGGGATCATTCAAGTTATGGCCCTAGATCACTAAAGTGACTACTCGAGTGTAAAAGTCCAGATTGCATGATTAAGATATGTTGTTTTTTGATTTGTTATCTATATAATTAACCCTTCATTGTATTAGTATTCTAAGTATATTTTTAGGGAAACAATGAAGAGATCATGTTAAAGAGAGAGACTGAATGTAATGTCCATAATGCTCCCCTACCACAACGGCTATTTTTCAAATATGAAGAACCGTCAAAAGAAGATGCGTAACTCTAACGGACATATTGAAATGTTTCCAACGGCTATCACAACTCAGCTATAAATATGGGAACATTCAATGAAGAAAAAAGACATTGATAACACACGAATATACATCGATCAACACATTCATAGTGCTCTATTTCTTATATTCATTCTTTGTACTTCAGTGATCATATATTTACTCTGTGAGAGAGATTTTTATTACAAACTCAATATCAGTTATTGAGACAACTTAAGGTATTTGAACCTTGAGTTGGGGATTGGTTTACATCTTATAAGGGGGAGTGAGTGTCCAGTGAAAGAACTTGCTATGTACTGAGGTGCCAAGAACCCATTGAATCTTGGAAGATACAGTAAAACTCTCAGAGGAACTTTGAGGACTGGACGTAGGTTAAAGTGGTTATGGCTGAACCACTCCCAATGTACACTTTGGTGATATCTCTCTTAGCCTTTAACTACTTTAAATTCTGTCAAATTTTTATATATGGTTTGATTTTTTTTGTGATCACCTAATTCACCCCTTTTTGGGTGAAACACTTGTACTAACATTTTGTATTAGAGTATCGGTCTTCTTGTTCAGGTATAACAACTTAAGAATGATATAATGGCAAGTATGGGTGAATGAATACTTCTTGATTGAGCTTCTATCACTAGACCACCAGGTTTCAACGGTGAATACTTTTCTTTCTGGAAATTGAAGTTCAGAGTATTCATAATGGCTACTAAGTACGGACTATGGGAGGTGATTAAATATGAAAACCACGTACCTGTAAAGATTGTAAATTCATAAAAAGTTTCCAAAACACCAGTAGAGTATGATGAAAATGACAAAAAGCTTATTACTCTCAATAGCAAGGAAATCCTGATGATCCAAAGTGTTTTAAGTAAAAACAAGTACTTCAAGATTTGTACACTTCCAACAGCTAAGGAAATATGGTAAGTTTTGGAAATAGCTCACAAAGTAACTTTAGGAATAAAAGAAAATTGGATCAACACTCTGGTTACTGAATTCGATTTACTTCTAATGAAATCAGGTGAGTTAATAGTTGAATTTGAACTTAGATATACTCATCTTGTAATGAACTGACAATACTTTGTAAAGTATATGATTAGAATACCCAAGTGAGAATGATACTAAACATACTCTCAAAGAGTGGGAGGCCAAAGTCACTGTGATAGAGGAAGTGAAAAGTGAATCAATGCGATCGGTTGCTTCTCTATTCATAACTCTCTCTGAATATGAAAGCAAATTGAAGTTCAAATGAGAACTTGAAGAAATTGGTGACAAGAAAAAGAAAAGTTTCGTATTAAACGTAAAAGAGGAAATCCAAGAAGATGATAAAGATTTCAACGATGACGAAATAGGTCTGATAATAAAACGATTTAGGAAATTTTACAAGAAAGGCCAAGGATTCAAAAATTTTCAAAAGGGAGGAAAAAGCAATAAGGAACACATCATTTGCCATGAATATGGAAAGCCAGGACATATCAAGTCAGAATATCCAGAGCTAGTTCAGAAGAATAAAGAGAAGAGAAAAGGAAAGTTCTTCAATAAGAAGAAAGCCTTTGTATCCACTATATGGGGAGATAGTTCCTCTGATGAAGATAGCGATGAAGAAGAAGTTGCCAATATCTATCTGGTCACTCAAGAGATAGAAGAAGAAGAGGTAACTGATTCTGATATTACTTATGATGAATTACTTTCTGAATAGAATGCTTTACATTCTGAATTCATCAAAGTAGTTAAAGAATTAGTTGTTTTCCAAAAAAAGAATAAAAATCTTGAAGAAAAACTCAAAGAAGTTTTAGAAAAAGATTGTGAAAATTGTCCTTCTTTGAAAAAGAAAAACACTGATCTCACTAGAAATCTTGAAAAATTCACCAAAGATAGTGAGATGTTAAATGTGATTTTAAAGCTCAACGATTTGTAAATGACCGATTTGGTATTGGATATGATCCAAAATTAGCCAGAAAGAAAGGAAGAAAGAATGCAAGAGGCAAGACATACTTAAGTCATTTTCAACATTCTGTACATACATCAAATCCTTTTGCACATTGCAATTACTATAATAGAAAGGGTCACTATACTTCGTCATACATTCATAAAAAGAAAGGAAAAATAGGAACCTACAAATGGGTACCTAAAGGCTCATATGTTCAGAAAATACTTTGTACTAACCCAAAATGACCCAAAAAGATGTGGGTGCCTAAGACTTAATTATATTTGATTACAGATATGTCTTAAAGCATCAAAAGACAACAAATGGTATATAGACAATGGATGCTCCAAACGTATGACTTGTGATTCTAGAAGTTTTACCACGTTGCAACCTAAGGAAGGTGAAAAGGTAAAATTTGGAGGAAATCAATCTAGAAAGAGAGTAGGAATTGGTGAAATAAAAATGATAAAGGTATATAAGTCAAAGACGTATATTATGTTGAAGACTTGTGCCACAATCTGCTGAGCGTAAGTCAAAGTACAGATAAAGGAACTTGGATAATATTCAACTTAGAAGAATGTCTAATTGTAAACAAGAAAGATCTATAATTAGATAAGAAGAATATCAAAGCAAAGCTCAGAGCAAAAAGGGAAGGTAACTAATATACTCTTGATATAGGTAAAAATGTTTCTGAGAATTGCTTTCTAAGTAATGCCGATAAAAGCTAGTTATGACATAAGATATTAGCTCATGTCAATATACACCAACTAGGCAAGTTACTGAAAAAAATATTTATTAATTGGTTTACCCAAAGTGAATTTAAAAAATGATTTGATTTGTGACGCATGTCAGAAGGGTAAATAAACAAAATCATTTTTCAATTCAAAAAATGAGATCACAACTAACAGACCACTTCAACTGTACATATGGATTTAGTTGGACCAGAAGAGTTAAAAGTCTTGGTGGCAACCTATATTCATTGTTCATTATTGATGATTTCTCTAGATTTACATGGATTAGTTTCTTATCATCGAAGGATGAAACCTTTAGTGAATTTATTATTTTTGCCAAGAAAGTGTAAAATGAGAAATGTATGTCCATTATAAGTATCAGGACAGATCATTGTGGAGAATTTAAGAATCAAGTCTTTAGAGATTACTATGACACTAATGACATTGATCACAACTTCTCTGCTCCAGGGGCACCTCAACAAAATGGAGTCATGGAACGAAAGAAAAGAGTACTCACTGAAATGGCTAGAGTAATACTGAATGAAAAGAACATGTCTCAAGTTTTCTGGGCCGATGCAATGAGCAGAACATGCTATATTTCAAATAGAGCCTACATCAGAACAAAACTTAGAAAGACACCGTACGAGCTATACAAAGGAAGGAAGCCGAACCTCGCTTATCTGCACATCTTCGGTTCTAAGTGTTTCATTCATAATAATGGTAAAGATAACCTAGGAAAGTTTGATTCTAAAACTGATGAAGGAGTGTTCCTAGGCTATTCTAACCGAAGTAAAGCATACAATGTTTTTAATAAATGAACATGTGTTGTTGAAGAATCAATTCATGTTGTATTCGAATGAATTTGAATCCTCTGGCAATATTATTGACGATGAGCAGGAAAAAAGAATGAAGTCAAGAAAATGGGAAACCTAATCTTAAACCTTACAATCCTGAACATGACCAAACCAAGGAAGAAGAACAACTACTAGGACAACCTAGAGCCTAGAAATACAACAAGAGTCATCCTCTTGAACAAGTTCTAGGAGATGTAAATGAGGGAGTTAAAACCAGGAAAACAATCTTTAATGAAGTTAGTTTTTCTGCATTTATTTCAAAGATAGAACCTTTTAACATTGACGAAGCCCTATAAGACAATGATTAGGTAATAACAATGCAAGAAGAACTTAATCAATTTGAAAGAAATCAATTTTGGGATTTGGTACCCCGACCTAAGGATCATCTGATCATTGGCACCAAAGGGGTATTCAAGAACAAACTCGATGAATCTACAATCATTTTTAGAAACAAGGCAATATTGGTGACCAAAGGCTATAATCAAGAAGAAGGTATTGATTATTAGGAAACACATGCTCTAGTGGCCAGATTGGAAGCTATACGAGTACTCTTAGCCTTTACGTTTATCAAAGGATTCAAACTTTATCAAATGGACATAGAGTTCATTTTTAAATAGATATATCATAGAAGAAGTATATGTAGAATGACCTCTAGCTTTTGAAGATGTAACTAAGCTAGACAATGCTTTCAAACTAAAAAAAGCTTTATACGGTTTAAAATAAGCCCCTATAGCATGGTATGAAAGACTTAGTAAATTTCTCATCGATCAAGGTTTTGTACAAGGAAGAGTCGATATAATACTATTTACAAAACAAAAATGAAATGATATTTTGATAGTACAAATATATGTTAATGATATAGTTTTCGGTGCTACTAATTAAATATTGTGTAAGGAATTTTCTGAGATCATGTAGGAGGAGTTAGAGATGTTAATGATGGCAAAATTGAATTTCTTTCTTAGTTTGCCAATCAAACAAAGAAAGCACAGAATTTTTATATCTTAAATAAAATATATAAAGGAGCTATTGAAGAAATATAGGATGGATGAAGCAAATGGAGTAGACACGCTTATAAGTTTAACTACGTTGCTTGATACCGATGTTAAGGGAAAAGATTACAACATCACAAAATATAGAGGAATGATTGGATCATTACTTTATCTTACTGTAAGCAGACCTGACATACAATTCAATGTTGGTATGTATACAAGATATCAATAAGCACCAAAGGAATCACATGCTGAAACCGTCAAACAAATCTTTAGATATCTTGTCGACATAGCAGAATTAGGTCTCTGGTAATGAATACCTAGTTGCATACTCAGACTTTGATCATGGAGGCTATAAGACTGACATAAAGAGTACCAGTGGGCAATGCCAATTCTTGGAGGCTTACTTGTGTCATGGTTCAGCAAGAAACAAAACACAGTATCTCTTTCATCAACAGAAGCTGAGAATGTCGCAGCATCAAGTTGTTATGCACAAGTATTATGGCTAAAGCAACAACTAAAAGACCTTGGTATATATTTAAAAGAAATACCTATCTACTGTGACAATACTAGCACAATAAGCTTGGAAAAGAATCTGGTCCAATACTCTAGAACCAAGCATATCAATGGTAGACATTACTTCATCAGGGATCATGTTCAAAAGAAGGATGTCAAAGTGATATTTATTCCAACTCATCTTCAACTAGCTGATATCTTTACAAAACCCCTCACCAAAGATCAATTCCTATTTAGAAGAAGAGAATTGGGAATGGTAAATCCCAATGAATTGTAAGTTGTTTTAAGTTAGAAAATGTAATTTGATCATGTTTTGATTATTACTGACTTAAACATTAGAGTATATAGTAATTTGTTTTTGCAGGACTTTGATACTCTGTTATATGGTAAGTAAATCAAAGGTTAACAAAGTAGCACATCACTCAAGTGATAACTAGAAGTAATGGTCAGCATCACTCGAGTGACCAGTCGAGTGATGACAAAAAAAATTAAGGCAGTAAACATTAAATCAAATTAAATTTAAATGAAATGGCATAACGGTTGAATCTAAATAGTCAGAAGTTGAAGAGACTACTCACTCTAGTGCGTACTCAAGTGATCATCAGTGCAGATTGGAAATCAACCAAGTTTCAACTCAAATCTGCCTTCCAGTGCCATCAAATCACAAAGGGAATATATATGGGTAATTACAATATTATTCATGCCAGGTACACATTTAAAATTACATTATTTTTAAATTTATGTCATTATCACTTGAGTGACCACTCGAGTGATGCCCTAGGATCACTCAAGTGATGTCAGGCATAGGGCTTATATCTGTTGGCACTAGGTCATTTCTCTCCACTTCACTCCTAGTGATTCTCTCTGACCTCAACCAAAAATTTTTCATAAAACGTTACCTACTCAAAACCGATCAAGACCCAGTGATTTATACTCCCAAAAACTTCCTAAATCACTCAGATTGCTCTGCCCTAGACCTTTAACCGTAGGAACTCAAGAAGAGGGAAATCTGATTTTTGTACTTCAATCAAAATGGCAATGACCAAGATGCCTCGCACTAATCCTTTTGAGTCTTCTAAGTCCTCAGAATCTCCAGATCACACTATGTTTTCTAATTCTCCTCCTCTTCTACCACTGAAGAAACAAAAGACAACTCCAAAACCTAAACCTCAACTAAAGGCTAAAGGGATTAAGATTAAAGAGCTTGTGACTACAATAGCCAAGTCCAAGCTACTACCTATAGGAAAAGGGAAGAAGTCTAAAGCCCCTCCTACTCCTCTTTCTTCAGATTCATCAAACACTTTAACTTGGTCAAAGAAAGGATCAAAGTATGACAAAAAGCTTGCCAAGGCTATGGCAACCATGTTGGATGAAGCCTTTCAGACCAAGGGAGCCAAGCAGGGAATTTCCTCTAAATCTACCAAGTTTCATCCATAGACTTTAAAGGGAGAAGTTGAGGAAGTATATGACACTATTCCCCCTAAAGGCTTCAATACAAGCAAATTGGAAGAGCTAAAGAAGTATAACGAATTCTTCTTCCATCAGAAAATGTGTAAGATGTACTTCGTAGACTTTCAAGTTTCTTTTGAAGCTATTAAATTTGACTTAAGTGATTATCTAGAGGGGTACATGCCTTGGTTATCAGTAAACTTGCCTTATTGCACTAAAGTAGTTAACCATTTTTACTGTAATCTCGAGCCTGTGGTAGATGTCTTAGACCAATCTATGGAAGAAGAGTTAGAGACTCGAGTGAAAGGGAAAAGATTCACTATCTCCGCCTCCAAGATAAACAAATGGTTAGGGATTGAGAATCCACTTCTAGACAACCTAACTAACCTCAATCCAAATGATATCTTTAGTATCCCTAGGCCTGGTGAGAGAGTTGGTCCCTTGAACTTCAATCCAAGTAAGATGTGTGACTTGCACATAGACCTTTAGATATCTACTCTCGTGTATTAGTCAACAAATCCAATAATTTCACTCATTTTATCTGCCGGGATTACGGGAATATGGCCTCTCTGTTGCTGAAGGAGAAGACGAATTTGGGAGAGTTGATATATTCTGAGATCAAAAGATATAGATTCTTTAGCACTCAGACCACACCAATGCCATTTCCCCGGTTGATCTCTTTATTCCTAAAAAATAATAAGATTTAGTACCTAGAGCCAATGAGCCTGTTAAGAGGCTTTTGCCAGTTGGGAGAAATCAAATAAGCAAACTTGGGAATGAGCTTCCTCTAAAGAAGCCTATGGAGTCTACTCCCAACAAGAAGCAGAAAGCTTCTGAAGCTGAGACCAGCAAGATAGAAGATACTCAATCATCTACTCCCGCTACTCTTTCGTCACCATCCTTTATCATCATCCTTCTTTGGATCTATGATCAAGAATTACTTGAAGGAGGTTCTCCAAGAATTCCATGTGGACATTGCTAACACCAACACAGAACTCATAACCCATATGAATCATAAGATGGGAGAGTTGGTTGAGCATGTGAATCAACACAATCAGGCTATATTGGATCAGACGCGAGCACTTCTTGAGCATAATCAAGCTATGTTGGCTCAACATCAGGCTCAGACTAGTGCTATACAGGAGATTGGGAATCTTCTGAGGTCCCTGTATGAGAATATGGACGCCTTGACATATAGTACATTTACTCCTGGTTCATCTATCCCAACCTCAGATCCAGGCACTACCTCTACTCCTGTATTCAATCCATCTTATACCATCCCTTACACCACACCGAGCACTATCCTCTTTACTATGACTGATCCATCAACATCTACTCTGGTCCATATCACCCTAGATGAGTAAGCTATTGTCCAACCTAGCTCAGTAGCCACTCCTGTAGCTTCAACTACTGGGACTGAGCCTTTACTTTAGACTCCATCTCATCATTCCTAGCATTCCAAGGACACACAAGAGTTAGTGCTTTCATCCCAACCTTCATCACCTCAACATGTGCCTCACCCTCAGGATTCACCTTCCTTTACCCAGAGAGGAGGTGATACTCATGATGATGCATCTTCACCCATTCCAGCCATTCCTATCACAGCCCAAGATCCCTCTAATACTATCTCTAGTTCCAGTATCTTTGCCTAGGCTACCCTTCCTGTGATTTCAAAAAGGGGGAGAAGAATTGGTGATTTTAGTGGACTAAACTGACCATGTGCCTTGACTTTGTGCCTACACTGATATAGCTTGGGGTGCATTTTGGGTGTATTGTCATTTAGGGAGCCTTTTGAACTTATTTTGCTGTAATATTATGAATTTTTAAGTTGACTCTTATTCTGCAGATTATTGGAGTTCTCAATTTAATCTTATGAATTCTGCAGTATAAATGTTGTTATTACGGTCATATTTGTGGACTGATGAAATTTTGGCTATATATGCAAGGTGGTTACAAAATTGATCCAATAGTAGTAATATTAAAAACATACAAAGTTTTCAAAGTATTTGTTTTTGAATTCAAAATGGTTTCAAAGAATTTGTTCAAAAATCAACAAAGTTTTGCCATCATAAAAAAGGGGGAGAATGTTAGATCCTATGTTTTGATGATAACAAATTGGTGAACACAAATGGTTTTATAAAAGATTTAATTAACAAAAGTTTTGAACAAAAGAAACAACTTCCTTTGCATGTTCGTAAGTATTTTGCACTACTCTTAACATAGACCCTATAACACTAGGCTTCTGTTGTTACTGGGGGTGACCAAGTTCTTGGTGCCTTTCTCTATTGGCATCTTTAAGGTCCTTGGCAGCTAACTTGGAGGTTGACTATGCACGTTCCTCCCTGAATCGAATTTTTGAACTCATATTAGTCCTTCCCTCGCCATCTGTTTCTCTGTTCACGTCTCTGACCTCTTTAGCTGCAAGCTTCGCTATTGCCTCAGCTCGTTCTTCCTCGAATTGTCTTGATGCCATTGCTCTCCTACCTCACTTCCTCACTCGCTCACTGCAATTTATAAAAAGAAAAACCACAGATTGGACAATTAATATAATGTTGGTTTCTCATGGTACTGGTATGTATAAGAGGACGAACCAAGAATGAAGGAGGCAGCGAGATGCCGCTATGGTGACCTCTGAGAGCGGGCTCGTTTCTCCAATTTACATAGCCTTCCCACGTGGCTCATTGCTGATTCTCTAATTCTTGCCAATTTACATAGAAGAAAGGGAAAAATAAGAAGAAATTCACCTAGTCGAGTGTAATTTCAGTGACCCAACTCCACCCGAAGATGACAGTATCGCACCAGAAGTAGCATGTGATTTTTTTGCTTAAGACAAACGGTCAAACATTTCATTTTGAATGATCAATGCCCGCTACTTAATGGAATTGGCATTATTGATCAGCTTTTTAATGTTCATGGGTACTTTTGAATCCAAAAAATATTTACTATGCTGGTAGCTCTTTCAGAAAATGTTTAAGGGTAAAATTTCACCTTCGACCAAAAATAAATTTATTCAGCCCATGAAACATGTCAATCTCACTCTCATTGCCTCACCACATGTTGGATAGTTTTTTTAGGGTTAACGAGCAATTTTCCCTTGGAATTTTTTACCGAAGGGCAATTTTGCCCTTTAAGTTTTTTATAAGGCAATTTTGTCTGGACCGTTATTTCTATTAATTTTGACTGTTAGTTTATCAAATATGTTGAACTGACAATCCATATATCATCACATCATTTTTGTTAATTTGGAAATTTTCCCTAGAAGTCCATGTGTCAACTACTTCATTTTTTTTCAAAGTTAGATCTAAAACTTCCAAATCAAATTTGCACCTTAACAAAAATGACATGGATGACAAGTGGACCTCCAACTCAGCATATTTGGTCAACTAATAATTAAAATCAATGGAGATAATGGTCAGGACAAAATTTCTCCTGGGTGAAAGTTTCTAGGATAAAATTGCACCTTAACCCCTCTTTTACTGAAGATAACAGCATGTTTGTTTTACCTTTTTTTAACTATAGTATAAGTATGTGAGAGGAGTTTTGTTTTGGCTTACAGAAAAAGGATTTCTCAAACCATGGTCTAATGTTACCAAACAAATAGTAGAACTAAATTCATTCACTCATAAACGGGGACAACAAACAAACTAAAGGAACCAAAGAAGAAAAGTCAAGATAAAATCAACAAAAAGCAAATATGTCTAGAACCCTACATCAACAACCATCAATTGAACAGGGGAGGGTGGGAGATATGGATCTAGCTCATCTCCATTGCTCTTCCTTTCCTTTGCCCTTATCACTAATGGATCAAAAATTTCAATGGTCCAGATAAACATCTCATAATAATATTGTTATAATTTTATTTAAAAATATATAAATAAGTTTAAAATGCTAACATTTCATCTCAAGAGTTGTAGATTATTATTATTATTGTTATAATAAAGTAAATATTCTTCCCATTTTTCTATTACAGTTCATATTAAATTTTACCACTTTAAATTTATTTTGTATTTTTAAGAAAAAAAATTATGATAACATTTTTATATAATGTTGAATCTGGACCATAGAAATACTAATTCAATAGTGATAAAAGGTAAGAGGGTAAAGGAGAGGCACATGAGGGGAAGGGCAATGGAGAGAAGCTAGATCCAGGTGATATAAGAAACAAAAAAATTCACTACTAGTGTGTCTGTGTGTGACATATTGGCTAACGGGATGTTTGATGGATTTTAGTTAACTTTATTAAACCTGTCTTAAATTAATGGATTTTTTCAATTTTACTCTCATTTATGAATGGTGTTTTTTAACTCACTTTCTCATCTTTCTCTTTTTTAAATATAAATTAACTCATTTTTGTTCAATTACATTTAACAAGCACAGACACCACTTGTTGTGCGGGAGCGCACACTTCACCGTTCCATTTACTTTCTCACATTCCTACTTGCCACTTTCTTACCAAACATAATGTTCATACAACCAACATATATACAAGTCGACCACACTCTTAACTTTATATAACAATAGGTGTTCATTGTCATACTCCAGATTAAAATGTAATAATATTATTTGTGATCAGACAATAACTTAATGTATTAACTTTCATCCACAATTCTTATATATTTCTCATTTACTTGATATTAATTTAACAATCACTACTTTCTATGATACCTTTATCTGTTAGTACTCTATGAAGTAACTATATAACTTGTATTTCAAACTGCATGCAATAACTCATAAAATGAAAATCATAAGGCCCGGAATTCAAAATACTTTCCTGTTAAAAACCAAATCTCACAATTTCAGGTGAGCCAGTAGTTTGAACAAAGGAAAACTACCATATATTATTGTTGTAGCAGAACTCATTACTTCATAATCACATTAATTCTTATGTTGATATTGATACATATATTTAGAATTGACATTGTTGCCATGTCATCATTTTTGGGAAAATCATACTCGGGTCCTAAGGACTAGAAAAAATAAAATAAATTAAAAAGTCCCATAGTAGATGCCTCTATCAAAAAGCTCCATAGAGACTTCATTGATATTAATTATGAATGTAAAATTATCTTCTTGCCCTTAGTATTTGATATTTGGATATGATATGATATTAAGTTATATGATTAGCTGCAGGTATTTATCAATCATCACTCTATGTCTTATCAAAATAGGCACATGCACTTGTCAACGGAAGCTGTTTTACTTAACATAATGGGTTTGTTAATTGCCACTCAATGAATTGTCAAAATAGGAATATACATTTGTTAAAATAGACAGATAAACTTGTCAAAATAGACACATATACTTACCATTTTATAAGTTGTAACAATAGGTATATAAACTTTTCAAAATAGGCACATAAGCTTGTCAAAACAGGCACACACACTTGCCAATTTATAACTTATCAAAGTAGGCACATAAACGTGTCAGAGTAGGCACATAAACTTGTCAAAGAAGACACATAAACTTGCTAAAGTATGTACATAAACTTGTTAAAAAAACAAAAATACTACCTTTTTTTCATTTGAAACAGACAAACGGGCACAAACGAAAACCTCTAGCTCGAGAAAAGAACTGGGTCTAATCCCTTTAGTTCTTGATTTCCCCTTCATTTCTAATTATTTACTCCATACATGGAGATTTTGTTTACATACAAAAAGATTTGGATCATTTTAATTTTATTTTAATAAATAAATAAAATATAAATATGATTTTTTTTGAATTTAACACTAACAAATTGATGTTGCAAGTGGAATTAACCCATAACATTCCACTTACAGGAGAGCATACATGCCACTAGGTTATAAAGCCATTGGCTATAAAATATGATATTTCAGCAGGTATAACATACCATTTAAATAGTGGGTATATAGGTGAAGCATGAGATCATTTCCCAAGTAACATGCATGACGATCAAATAGGAATAATATGGTATTTCATCAAGACAAGCGAGGATGAAAGTAAACAGCAATCTCAGTCATCCCCTTTATCTAAAACTTAGTTCAGCTCTCCCTTACAAAGACCATAAGCCCTGCTACAGTACAGATAATACACAAAATTGAGCAAGCTCAAACCACAAAGCAAGCCATAATAGTACTCATAATGACCCTTGTTTATGTTACTTGAAAGCCAACTAATGTTTCCTGCACTAGTGGAAAATTTGTCAACCAATTTCAGAATGAGACTTGATACTAAGCTTCCTGCAGATACGCCAAGTCCAACAAAAGAAGAAGCTATGCAAGACATGGATTGTGGCATCTCAGTGAGATAGAACTCTCTTTGTCCGATTGCATTAAAAGCATCTGCTATTCCATCAAGTACTTCCTTTGGCAAAAGCCACATTGCTGAAATGTTCACCACTTCTTCTGGGTGTTCTGAGTAGCCTTGTTCTATTGCAATCCTGCGCCTGACACTTTCTACAGCAGCCATTGATGCTAGTGCTAAGAAAGAAGAAAAAATTCCGAACCCCATTTTCTGCTTCACTCCGATGCGAGTTGGTCTTCCCATTATCCTTGACGCCAATGGGACAAATACGTGATCATAAAAGAGAATACAGATAACAAGAGATATGAGCAGGAATGTGCCAAAGGAACCGGCTGGGATTTGAAAATTTGATGTAATGTGGCGGTCCATAGATGATGCCTCTAGCACTAGAAAAGAATCCTGACTTAACCCCACGGCCCACATGATTCCCGATATCCAAATTGGGAACACCTTAAAGATTACCTTGAGTTCTTCCACTTGATCTACTGTGCAAAGATTCCATGGATTTGAAGCACTTCCATCTGGTGTTAAATCTTGCAAAGGGTCTTTAATAATGCATGCTTTATTCAGAAACCTACTCAGCCAAAGAAGAACATTAAGTCACATGGCTCATTATTGCTCAAAATTTTGAAATTGATTATTGACTTAATATTTGTAACTGCAGATTCCAATATGGTGTTAACATTTTCATGGCCAAACCAGCCAGGGATTACTGAATACTTAGTCCATATAATATCCCACAAAACTATACTGTAAACTCTCTGAGTAGTATCCATGTTGTAGCAACTCTAACAAGTTATTTAGGAACTCCAAGCATATAAATAAAAAACCAGAATAGTTAGGCTTATTGTCAGTAGATAGATACATGCTTGATATCAATCAAAAGCATGTAAAAAGGAGGAGGAAGAAAGAGGCTATACCTTAATTTGTCACTTGGTTTGACGAGTTTGGAATCCTTTTCGTGATGGTAAATGGTAGTCATGTCCACCTGTGGGTGTTGGAGATGTCTATTTTTGAAGGAAGCTATAAGAACCTGAGCCAACCGACTAAATAGGTTCTCTTTAGCATCCAACTTGACATAGAATGGAGAAGCTAAGAAAAAAGACAGAGCAGATATGAACATTAAGACCACGGGAATTCCAAATCCCACCTTCCACCCCATTTGATCTTGAACATAAGTGATAGCAGATTGAGCTACTAGGGCAGCTACAGAAGTAGCAGCGTAGTACCAGCTGAAGTAGCTATCTTTGATGCGCTTTTCCTTGTCTCTGTAAGTTAATTGATCGACACCAAAGGCCAAGGATGCTGATCTTATACCACCTGCTCCAAAGGCCATGAGGACGAACGAAGCATGTAGGGGGAGTAATTCAAATGCTGTGGGGGAGCTACACGTGCCCCCGACATTGTAGCAAGCAGAACTTGATTTGGGAATCATGGTTGTTACCCATAAAAGAACCATTCCCTGCAACCATTAGAGGAAAAAACAATTTTAACTCCACCATAATATCAGGCTGAGCTGAACAAGGGAGGTATGTAGCACTTGACAAATTATAAAAATTGGTGCATGCTCTCAAAATTGTGGCAAAGCATCAAACTAGAAATGAAACTAAAAACAGTAACAAGTCCAACATTAAGTTACATTATTCGGGGAATTTTCAATCAACCCCAACCATTTTATTTCAATCAAAGCCTAAAGAATTCTAAAACTTCTCTGTATCTTCACTTATCAAAATAAAATTAAGTTTTATGGGTGAAAACTGAAAAGACAATGATGCCCATCCTTTATTTAAAAAAAATCAATCACTGCCGGCGGCCTACCATGAAAAATTAATTTTGTGTTATTCATATGTCCATTCCACTTATTTATGAAGAGTTGCACACTTTTAAATGAGATTTGTTCAATTTGTGTTGGTCACATGTTTATTCCACTCGTTCGAGTTTGACACATGCAAATGAGAAGTATCCAATTCCTCCAACAGGTGAAATAGATACATGAACAATACAAATTAATTAGTTAGCAAGATGATCAGGTTGACTGAAATAAAATCGCTACAGTGGCTTAACTGAAAATTTCCTTAAATTTTAGCCCATATGTCATCCTTAAAATCACGGGGATTTGCTCAGATTTAGACATGAAACCATCTGCCCAAATTCAAAAGTTTATGTAATGATTGTAGCAAGTTGCGGATAATCAGCTATCATTTTAAGAAGAGAAATGAGAAGAGAATTACAAGCAGACTGGCAATAGAACCGAAGGCAATCATGGGGTATCGACCCACGAAAGAATCGGCGAGGAAAGCACCGAGAACTGGGAGGAAATTGGCAGCGGCGGTGAAGAGAAGGAGGATATTGGTGGCTTCGGTGGTTTTCATGCCACAGTCTCTGGTCAAATACAAAATCATGTTAGGCATCAACCCAACACTAGCCAGCCTCTCAAATGCTTCATTCGCTGCCACGCAAAGTTAAAGAAAGGTTAATTAAATTGCAGACAAACCAATCTCGCAAAAGCAGAAGACTTATGATTTAAAGTTATAGGGAAATTAAAGAAACGGTAGACACACCTATGATGAAAGGTAAAGTTCTGAAGCCACCCTTGTTGGCATTAGGGTCGGAGGTGATAAAAAATGGTTCTTCCTCTGCAGTGCTTTTTATCCTCATCTCTGGTGTGGCCATGGCAGAAAGAACTCCAGTGCACTACGTTTATACTGGGATAGAACTCTGATTGCGGTCGTCCGAACTAATAAAATATAAAGAGTTTGAGACCTTTTGAAGCATATTGAGTTTTTTTATTGTGAGTGTGTTTGGGGGGCGCTTTTGGGCCCCCAAAAGCTTAATTGGCGCCCAAATCCCAATTGACAATTGGAAAAAAAAAAAGAGTGTTTAGTGTCCCCAATTGCCAATTGAGCTTATGATGATCAAAATAGCTTATGTCATAAGCTCAACATTGGAGCTTTTACTGATTTAGCTTTTGGGGAGGGGTGGGAATGATTAAAATATTTTTTCAATTGTGTCCATTGTGCTATCAAACTGATTGCAATTTTACCCTTAATGTACTTTTTCGGCTACAAAAATTAATTTCAACTATTTTTTGGTGCTAATACCCTTAAAATATTTTTTTCAACTGTACCCAGTGTGTTATCAGACTAATTGCAATTTTATTCTTAATATATTTTTTCAGTTTCAAACTATTTTGTGATGCTTTTAACCCTTTAAAATATTTTTCAGTTTCAAATTAGAATCTCCCAGTATTTCCCCTTTCATTCTAATTAATTAAATTAGAATTTTTCAAATATATCAACATCCTAAAATTTAAGACTTAATATCTTTACTCATAAATTTATCTAATTTATGCAGTCAATTAGACAAAAGGAAAACACAACGATGACATGGAAAATTAAATATAAGTTGAATATTTTTACTTAATAAATTCAAACAATATATCCAATCTGAATTATCAGATTTATTAATTTGATATGTCCTCGTTGTCTAAACCAATAATAATAATAATAATAATCTCATGACCATCATAATATTATCTTCATAATATTGCATATAACATTTAATCAAATTCTCATTTAAAAAACAAATAGGAGTTTTAGTTACTACCCAATCAAAATATCACATTCGAAAATTCACTCCAATAGGAAATCCAAAATTTAATAATTAAATAATATACTAATTAAGTTCAATGAACAATAACCTATAACCGCATGATTTTTTTTTTTTAATTGTGTTCCATTAAATTTTCTTATTCCACATATATTTTTAATATGCCCATCAATATTCCTATTAACATTAAGATAAATTAAATTGGACACGTACCTGTTAGAAAACCGATTCACATACATCAATAATGATAATTCCAACATCTCTCTTTTTCTTCATCTTCCCGTACTGTTTCAAAGATAGTTTCTTCTTATCAGACTTGCAGACTTCTTTTCTGCCTCTTGCCTATGTTTGCAAGTATCACAGGACCCTCAAAATCTCTTTACCATAGAGATTAAAATAGTCTGGTTGAAGGGGAAATTGGGTATTTGTCCATGACAGTAATAATCATGGCTCTCCTTGATCATAAGATTATTTTAGTATGATTTCATCAGATAGATACAAGATCCAATTCTCACTCCCTCCATTCTCAGTTATCATCGGATCAACATACCTTCTCGAAGACATAGCCATATCTGCTTTGCCTATCATGAAGCACCCCCACAATGGGGTAATATATCGAAAAAACCCAAGACAGAGGCACAACGCTTTTCCTTTGAGTTTTCACAGCGATTTAATTGTTATCACTAACAGGAAACACGGCCGAATCTGTATGGGCGTTGATTTCACCAAGAAATTGCTAAGTCCGGAAAATTTAAATTCAAGATCCGAAAATAAGGACGCCATAATTGGTTCCTTTAACAGTGGAAGATCTGTGATGTTAAACATGAAACTTCCCGATAAATATAGCATGCCTAATTTAACAAAAATCAAGATTCCAAACAATTTTCCAATGAGCGCACTGTACGGAAATCCCATATTTAAATAAGCCCCATTATTTGAACCATATAAACCAAAGTCACAAGCCAAAACAATTCCGTATTTCAAGTTAACAAGAAAATTTAGAGGAACCAGACCCATTCATTTAATTCGATCATCGCAAGACTACGATCGATCTTAACTATAATATATCCAACTGATGCAATATCTAATGTCTACCCCACAATCAAAAACTTATTGCAACTCGTGAATTATTTCACGATTCCCAAAGTTAAAAGTCAAATAAAAGGAGGCAGAGATTAGAATAAAACTTATCTGATTTCAACGCTCATCATGATGCACTTCCAATAAGCAGGTAATATCTCTTAAAATTGTAGGCAAAATCTGTAAAGAAACAAGAAAATATTTGATTTGAGTCGCGTCTAAGGACACTGTCCTTAAAAGATATTCCGTAGCCCCCTCAGTAAATAGGAAACGGCATCTCCCTAGGATTAAACAAACACTTTCTGTTAGGATACAGGGCAACAAGATTGGCGGAAGATAAAGTAACTCAATGAGAGATTACCGATGCTTCTATTTCTCTCTTCTCCAAATGGTGTCACAGTTGGAGTATTTATAAACATGAATCAATGCCTTAAAAAGGTGCCTCTTAAGACTACATCTTTTCAAGTAGAAGTCATAACCATATATTAAATTCATGAACCATGTTAATTCATGAACCAACACAAATCCCTTAGGGCCCGTTTGGTTAGATTGCAGACCCCTCTGGTAACGCAATGGACTACAATGCAATGGGGTGCAATGCAATAATGATTACCATAATCATGTTTGGTTGCTTAATAATAAGATGTGGAGAAATTTTTTTTTATATTTAAATTGAATTATGAAAGGACCAAAATACCCCTTAAACATAAAAAAAAACCTCCATCACCAATCATCTCCTTCCTCACCCCAAATCACAGTGTCAGTGCATAACTCAAACAAGAATAATCAAGTTAAAATTTTTTTGAGCAGATCTGAGCAGTAAGGTCGCATACTAACGATGGTGGAGGATTGTTTTAAATTCTGATTGATTTCGTTCTTCATGAACGAAACCTTGTTATTTGGATTTGGTACTGGAAGCTGTGCAAAACGAAGTTTCTTTGCCAAAGTGATTTTGAATTGCGGCTGATTGAGAATGCGAATATTTTCTTATCATAGACCAGCCTGTAGGGTTTGCTGAATATTTCTAGCTGTAAGGCCAAAGTTGTAAGACCGAGACCATATTTATTGTGGCTGGAGCTTTTTGATAGACAGACTGACACAATATTTATGTCACCAATCAATATTGTGGCTGAATATTTCTAGTTGTAAGGCCAAAGTTGTAAGACCGAGACCATATTTATTGTGGCTGGAACTCACCAATAAACAACGTTCGACCGTCTGCCGTCTCTCAACGTTGTTCTGCTCTTTGTTAGGGCTTTCCAGAAGAGAAAGACGATGATAGCATGTTTTTTTTTATTTGTTTGGTGAGGATATATCTTGTCATTTTATTATATCAGTGGGGTTAAATTTGAGATTTCATCAATGATTACAAGCCTGCAATGAGTTTTCATAGGGGTCCCCCTATGAATGGAGATTACCATAAAATATGCAATCTATTTTACAATTGTAATCTACATTACCATTAATAAGCCCAACCAAACAGGCAACCAATGGTAATGTAATCAAGATTACCATCGCAGGTGTGCAATGCAATCTAACCAAACGGGCCCTTAATTTATTAAGACATGACTTTTCAAGATACATCTCTTCATTTTAAAATATTTCATAATATTATAGAAACTTTTTCTTTGACACACCCATACGCAATATTTACAACAGTCATCACTTTTGTTCACAATGAAGACACCGACACTTCTCAAGTGCGTGCGTAGGATATTTCTGTGAGGTTTATTAAAATTGCTGAGACAAGCTAAGCATGATAATTAATTAACCTCCATTAATTAAATTTTTCAGGCTCGTATAATTGATGCACGTGAATTTTCTGTGGAGTTCCGTATAATTGAAGGCAAGTGCCATAATGACAATGCCCTGTGGAGTTCCGTATGGGTTTCATGGAGCTTTCATGCCAATCTCATTTTAGAAATTCCATGTTCGCTAGTTGTCTGTTGTTGGAATCGCGTCATGATCATGAATAAATTGTACATATTTGATTGGGATACAAATTCGTTCGGTGTGATAAAATAATCTACTATTATATATATAAGGGCTAAGGTGCAAAAATAGCCATCAATTTTGTCCAAAAGTGCAAAAATAACCATGAACTATTTTTGGTAGCAAAAGTAACCATGACGTTAACAGACATTAACGTCCGTTAATGTGAACTTTTTAAGGTGCTAAAATAGCCATTAACTAATGTCAAAAGTGCAAAAGTAACCATAAACTTTTTTTTAGATACAAAAGTAACTTCTTAAACATTAATTCATAATTTTTTTTTGCTTTTGTGTTGTGAGTGTTTTATCAATTTGAGGATTAAAATGACAAAACTTATGAATTAATATTCAAAAAGTCAACTTTTTTTATTTTGGCGAGAATGACGAAACGAAAGAAAATCATCACCTAACTCCAAAAGATAAAATTCAAGGTAATTAAACTTGGACCTGTCAGTGAACTGGCCGGGGTACTGGGTCAAGGGTCAGTGGGTCAGACTGGAGCTAAACCGGTGAGAAATGGAACATTTTAGGCTTATAGTATAAAATTCTAAAGGAAAAATAAAAAAAATATTTTTTAAACAAAAATTAAAAGCTTAACTCAAATCTACTGACCGGTTAGCCGGTTTCTGATCTAGTTCGGATCAGATAACTATGATAAAATCCTTAACATTAATTATAAAGTAGATTTGGGTTAAGTTTTTAATTTTTGTTTAAAAAATATTTTTTTTATTTTTCCTTTAGAATTTCATACTATAAGCCTAAGATGTTCTATTTCTCACCGGTTTAGCTCCAGTCTGACCCACTGACCCTTGACCCAGTACCCCGGCCAGTTCATTGATAGGTCCAGGTTTAATTACCTTGAATTTTATCTTTTGGAGTTAAGTGATGATTTTCTTTCGTTTCGTCATTCTCGCCAAAATAAAAAAAGTTGACTTTTTGAATATTAATTCATAAGTTTTGTCATTTTAATCCCCAAATTGATAAAACACTCACAACACAAAAGCAAAAAAAAATTATGAATTAATGTTTAAGAAATTACTTTTGCATCTAAGAAAAAGTTTATAGTTACTTTTGCACTTTTGACATTAGTTAATGGCTATTTTAGCACCTTAAAAAGTTCACATTAACGGACGTTAATGTCCGTTAACGTCATGGTTACTTTTGCTCTTTTTTATAAAGTTTATGGTTACTTTTGCTACCAAAAATAGTTCATGGTTATTTTTGCACTTTTGAACAAAGTTCATGGCTATTTTTGCACCTTAGCCCTATATATAATCAGCATAATTATATCAAATATACAAATACGGTGCGACAAAATATCAAGGTATTAAAACCCGGACAGGGTATTGAACTGGTCGGGGTACTAGGTTAAGGGTCAGTGGGTTAGACTTGGACCAAACCAGAGCTTAACCCGGGCCAAACCGGTGAGAAATTAAAGATTTTAGGCTTATTAGTATGAAAATTTAAAGAAAATTCATTTTTTAAAAAAAATTGGAACCCAGACCAAACTGGTCTGCTAGTTTCAGGACTGGACCGGCCGGTTCATCGGTTTCTGGGCCGAACCGACCGGTCCGATCTAGGTTCCTGAACCTGACAAAATATTGTAAGGCCATCATACCCAACACTGATTGCTATTTGGTGATGACATTGGGCCAAGGCCCCACTTTTTACCAAGAAAAAAATATTGAAAGGCCAGAATCAAAGTAAATATGAAGCCAATAAACCATAAATATCTCCTTTTTTTTTAGCTTTATCAAGAACAAAATATCTTGCTAAATTTGATAAGGAAAAAAATCAAGGTAATTAAATCCGGATTGGTTAGTGAACTAGTCGGGGTACTGGGTCATACCGGAGCTAAACCGGGATCAAACCGATGAAAAATTAAATATTTTAGGTTTATAGTATGAAATTATAAAGGAAAAATTTAAAAAAAAAATATTTTAAAAAAATTTTGACTCGGACCGGGTCACCAAACCGGACCGGTTTAGTGCCCGGGTCGCCAGTTTTTGGTCCGGTTCGGCTGGTTCGGTCCGAGTCAGATAACATGGAAAAAAACACACATATACTAAATTAAAAATTGAATTGAAAACTACGATTATCTAAAGAATGATTGAATAATTTTTTCTTTATAGATGTGCGACATGGAATTTCATACAAACAAGTTTATATTATAAAGTGGATACAAAAGAGATAGTAAAACGGGTTGAGTCTGTCAAGCTAGCCTGTTTAGACCCTGACTTACAAGAGTCGGGCTTAAAATTTTTGTCTCAAAAGTGAAAATGGGCCTAAAGGGCCAGCCCTGTAGGGTTGAGGGCCTAAAAGGACCGACCCTTTTAGGCATGCTTGTTTTTTTAAAAAAATTATTTATATAATAATATTATTATTGATTTTTTATATTTTGTTAATGATATTGCAAATATTTAGTTGTTATTATTTTTTTTAGAGTTAAGTCATAAGAACATCTTGTATTAAGAATCTTAAAAATTAAAAACTTATAAAAAACATTTCTTATTTCATAAGTACTCTTACTAATTTTGTATTTTTTGACATATTTTCTAGTGATTGTTTTGTTTATATCTTGTGTTGTTTATTTTGTTGACTACTTACACATTTTAAGACATTTATAAATAGTATTTTTAATTTTTTTCAGTCTTTTCATTAATTATTTATAATTGTGGTATTGTATAATAATTTACATTTGATTATGACTTAGTGACTGTGTTTGTTTGTTGTATGATGTATATCATTTACACATTAATTTTAACAACATTTATATATTAAATTAGAACTTTAATTGTTATAATTTTATTTCTTTTAAAAATTTGAAAAAAAAATATTAAAATAGATTCGGCCCTGTAGGGCCTGCTCTGGCCCTTACGCTTAAGGGCCGGACCTCAAAAAATGACTATTTTTTTTAGTCGGGTTTAAAAGGGTCGGCCCTTTCAAACCCTGACCTCGCAACCCTTTTTACCAGTTAGTCACAAACATACCTAAAATAACCCAATGAAGTTGACATGACTAAGTGCCTGTTTGGATTATCGGTGAAGGAGTTTTTTTGCATATGAGCTTTTGGAAAAGTCATATTGTAGATGTGATTTGTGTTTGGATTGGCAGTGGCAAAAATGACTTTTTTCCTAACCTTAAATCTATTTGGATTAGTGTTTGAAAAACCCGTTTAGAAGGGAAATGACTGAAAATGGCATGAATCTTATTGAATACTACACACACACATATTATTTGTATATATTGTGATAATTGAAGTGAAAAAATATAAATAAAATTTGATAAAATAAAAAAATTTCAATTATTATTTAGAAAAAATACACGAAAGTACTTAATTAAATTTGTTATTTTTTTAGCTGATAGTATTAAGTACATTTATTTTTTTATATTGATAGTATTAAGAAAAATACACAATTGCATGTATATGATTTTTTTTTATTTTTTTTATATTGATAGTATTAAGTAAATTTATTATTATATTTCGCATTATGAACGTGAGACAGCTGATGATGGTGAAATATATGGCATGAATGGGGTGATTGTATGGAAATATAATGAATGCATAAGTAAAAAAATAAAAAAGCTGTCAAATAAAAAATACACGAAAGCAGCTTTAATTTTTCTTTCATAGTCTCCCACTGTGACGCCGCCCAAAGAACCACTCCAAGGCAGCTTCTTCAAAAAGTAGCTTTTTTCATTTAAGCTCATCCCATATCACCGTATTCCCAAACATATACTTCCTACTCAACAGGGCTTTTGGGTCCTAAATGGGTTTTTTTTACCCCTGCCGTGTTCCCAAACAGACCCTAAAACAGCTTAAGTAACCTTATATAGATGTGGTACCTTACTACTTTAGTGGTTTGGACCGATTGGCCAATTCTAGTTGCACAAAGAGCCGAAACGGATTCTTATTTATAATTGGGTGGCATACTCTGTATATCACATGAAGTCTGTTCATAATTCATAAGTAGAGTATAATTTCTTATACATTTTATCATATCTAATGATCTGATAATAGCATTAATTTAAGAGAGAGATATGTATTGAATATACAAAAATTTATGACATGCCATGTCCAATGCTTGGTGTGTCCATTGCCAAGGAAATGATCAAGTATTAGTACGCAATGATAAGATAATTGCAATATCAAAGGTGGAATGGGTAAGCATATCATGATGAGAACAAATATAGAAAATCAAAGGTATAATGAAAGAAGGAAAGTGAGAGCAAAATAATCAAATCCGAATTATATTAGAATCCCCTCAAGCTATTGGTGTTGAGATTCACATATATGACAACAACCAAACATAGCTTTTCCTTGGGAACATGAAGAAGACATAGTAATGAATATCACCCTATCTCAAATACCTTCTACCATTCCCGAACCCTTGTTGTCATAAGAAGAAATGAAATAAAAGAAAATTCTCTACCTTCTCTCTTGCCTCCTTTTTCTCCCAAAATTTTTATGTGTCTTGCTCTAAAAGTCAATTTTTAGACCAGTATTTTTGGAAACTGATCTAAAAAGTGTGACTTTTTAGACCTTATGTGACTATATATCTGGTCTAGAAAGTGGACTTTTTAGATCGGTTGTAATTAGAACCGGTCTAAAAAGTTGCATTTTATTTTTAAAAAAATAAATATATCTGCCCTACATATCCTTTCCACTGGACCTGCCAAATAGCACAAACATACTCATAATTCTATTAAAAAATTTTCTGAAACTGTGCAAGAGTTATTCTTGATGGAAGAATTACGCATGAATGAAATGAAAATGGGGCTTACCATGATGTCGTGGCCCCTATTCTTGAGTGTAGTAGGAGCTGGTTTGTAATCTCTCTTAAGTTTACCCAAGTCTGGAATTTTTAATTAAGTCTCTATAGTTTTTTTTATAAGATTCTTATACTTTCATATGTTTTTAATAAGGTCCTTTTAGTTTTTTTCATTTTAACTTGTGCTATTATTTCAACTGATTTTTTATGAGGTCCTTGTAATCTGTTAATTTCATTTATTAATGTAATTGAAATTAAATAAATGAATAGTATTCAAATATAATTTAATAACAATAAAATTGAATTAGTAATTATAAAAATAATTAGTATACTTAATTTTTAGTTCTTGATTAATTAATTAATTTCAATTCTATTCTATTTTTAGAAATTTTATTATTTTAATTCAAACTTTATAATTACAAAAAATAAATAAAAATGAAAATAAATAATATAAATATATATTTAATCAAAAAGTTTAGAAGAATATAATTCATAACAAGAAGAATTTTAAAACAAATCGTTATAATAATTTATTATTTATAGAATAATATTTTATATTTAAAGGAGAATATTATAAGAATTTATTGGATAAAAATAAAAAGCTACAAGGACCCAATTAAAAATCAATTAAAATTATAAAGACCTGATAAAAAAACCAAGGACATGATAAAAAACAGGTGAAAGTATAAGGAATTGATAAAAGGGGAGGAACTCTAGCGACCTAAGTAAAAATTGATTGAACCTGTAAAGACTTGGAGATTAACTATTCCTAACTTTTTTTTGAGATAATAGGAAAATTAAATAAGTTACATTAAAATATTTATATTCATAATTATTCTTTAAACTAATTTGTCTAACTTATGATTAACAGTATAATCTAATAATATACAAGCTATGTTATGATTAAATAATTTTTATTGATTACTTAATTTTATAATTTTTTTAACATTTCATCTCCATAACTTCTTAATTTTTTAGGTTAAATTTCAATAGTCTATATTTATTTATAATTTTTTAATTTAAGATTATAATATATTATTATAAAATATTAAATCCCAATCATTAAAAACTAATTTAATGATAGGAAAAATAAATGAAAAGAAAGGTTAATAGAGAAGTTCCTGAAAGGGAAGTCTACTTTTTTTTTTTTTTGGTTAAACCATCCGGTATCTGGGGGGTATTCTGGGTTCATTGCCCGCCCTCCAACTAATCCGGACCCAACCGAGGAGCACTTACGCGGGCAGGTCGGTACCGATGGGACAACCTTTTTGAGGCTGCGTTAATTATCGCGTCTGTCACCCCCCAGGATTCGAAACCTCGTCCTGAGGGATGCCGGCCGTAGACCCTTCCATCTCGACCGAGCGCCCATTGGTAAAGGGAAGTCTACTTGCCTTACCCTAATATGTCCTCACAATTAAAAAGTTTACATATGTTACCCTAATATGTCCTCGCAATTAATTTCTATCTATGTCATCATAATTGCGCCCCAGTGCTCATGCCAAGTATATATAATGTTAAAAAATAAGTAGAAAAAATTGTTCTCTTTTTTTTTTTTGGGTTTGCTCTTGTGATTTTATATTTGTAAAGGTAAGAAATTGATTTTTTTTAATCTCTTGCTTTGCCTTACGTCAATTTCATATTTTTCACAAGGGAATCATAAAAACAAGATATTTCTAAAAATTGATATTACTAAATAAATTTCTCCTCTCTGATTCAGGGATTCACCCGTGTCCTATTTTCATTTTCACATGTTTATTTTTATTTTTATATTATTTTAGTGTGTGAGGCAATATATTTTACTTAAAATCCTGGTTTTCAAATAAAACGTAAAAGTAATCTTATTTTAATATAATATTCGATTTAATGGTTTTTTATTTGAATTTATTTTTTATGGTATTGCTTGAGAAAATGGGTTGAGGATGGCACATACAGTGACTTTTGACCGACTGTGATCCATCTCATCCTCTTTGGAGGGCTGGTCTGTGATATTCGAGATCCATAATCATGATCATCACCAAGCACTCCAAGGAAAGCCCATGCAGTGGGCACAGACATATTGCTCATTTTAATCTATCTATGCTATTAATTTGTTATTTTAAACCTCCTTGACCCATTTTCATTTTCTTTTATAGTTTTTAACATTTCACATGGCATGGCTCCACTAATTTGGGCTTCCTTGCACGTCATATATTATTACCTATAGCCTCTAGATTCATTGTTTTATATCCGATCAAAGGCCCACTAAATTGATAGCCACCTTAATTAATAATTAAGATCCGGTTCATGAAAAGCTACAGAAGCCCAAATAATTGTTCCTTGCATGCAAGCGGACAAAATACACAACAATAAGATCAAGACTGAAATGACAAAACTACCCTTCTACTTACTCTATATGTTGTGACTTAAGGATAAACAAAGAAGATGCATCAGCATTACACCACTCACAACCACATTCATTTTTATTAGAAAGATAAAATAGGGGCATGGGATAGCGTGGACCACGTTGGGCAAGCACGAGGGCCGCGAGTGAAGAGAAGAATATATTATACGGTGGATGAATCTGCACGCTGCCCTAATTAATTATACAGTGCCTGTCCGTGTAACTTCAACTTCAACAGCAATATATTCGTCTCCATTCCTCGTTTTTATTTATTTATGCTATTAATTTATAATTTTATTCGACCACAAAAAAAAAATTATAACTTTAAACCTCCTTAATCCATTTTCATTTTCTTTTATAGTTTTTAACATTTCATATCACATGGCTCCATTAATTTGGGCTCCCGTGCATGTTATTGATTATTACCTTTAGCCTTTTAGATGCATTGTTTTATATCCGATCAAAGACACTAAATTAATAGACAGCCTAATTAATAATTAAGATCCGGTTCATGTTAAGCTACCGGAGCCCAAATAATTGTATTCGTGACACAAATGAATCATATTCGTAATATAATCAGAGAGTAACTTATTAGGGGTAGATAATCCAATGATCAAGATCCGGTTCATTTTTAATTTATTTATGCTATTAATTCATAATTTTAAACCTCCTTAACCCATTTTCTTTTTCTTTTATAGTTTTTAACATTTCATATGACAAGATCCTGGAAAAACAAAAAACAACGACAAGATCCAGACAAGATCCAGACTGGAATGACAAAACTACCCTTCTACTTACTCTATATGTCGTGACTTGAGGATAAACAAAGAAGATGCATCAGCATTACACCACACACCGGCCGGCCACGTTCATTTTTAAACACTCTGGTTTGTTTAATTTAGATTTTTATTAGAAGATAAAATAGGGCCATGAGATGGCGTGGACCACGTTGTGCAAGCACGAGGGCCGCGAGTGAAGAGAAGAATATATTATGAAAAATAGTAAAAGCAGAAAAAACCGCATTAAGCTTCCTTGCAGTGGTATATAAATGCACCCACCTTCCTTATTTTTTGTCAGCCATCACTACTCTTATAAGTTGGGGATGATCATTAGAGAGGATTTTAGATAATTGATCCTTTTGAATTTATAATAATTAACGAAATTAATTAGTTGAACTGTGTCCATATTAATGCTTGACGGGACTAAAAAGAAGTTGGTTTAGATTGGAACAATAATGTTGCAAGATTAGTTAGACTTATGATGTGATAAGTTTATATTTTCTTTTCCCTTTTCTTTTCATAGACTTATTTTTCTAGAATATATATGTTCTATCTTGATATTGATTTATATCTTTAGCCCAGAATGGTGATTATTCCAGTGGCTGATTTTTTTATATGGTCTATAATTCATAGCTTAAAACTTCAGTTCTATCTGAATGGTATGTTTCAGAACATGAGATTAAATTATTTGTAATTTTCTTTTACAACTAACTTTCTTTCAAAATGCCACTTAAAAGAGATCAATATTATGACTGTTCTAACTTTGTAATCCCCCTTTTGCAATCTCCACACCCTCGCTACACTCGATGCCATATATCGATTTTGAAATTGGTGTTGCAACAAACTCATCTAATCTGTAAGTCTTTATATTATATATATATATATATATAAGAAAACTAATACTATGTATCTTATACTCTTATATAAACAATATTCATAACTCATAAGTGTAACCCTTATTTGTGCTCAAGTTATTCTCTCATTAATTTGTTGATATAGTTTCCTGTTCTGTGAGTGCTTTTTTTAATTAATAGAAACTACCTGTGAGCTGTAATTTTGTGTGTTATTATGTGTATTATAGATAGGAGCTTGACATTCTTTAAAAATAAAGTCATTAAATTAATCCTCAATACGGTTTGTTTAATTTAGATTTTTATTAGATGATAAAATAGGGTCATGAGATAGCGTGGAGAGTGCAGCGATCACGTAGGACAAGCACGAGAGATAAAGTGGGAAGCAAGAGAAGAATATAATATTAAAAATAACAAAAACAAAACAAAGAATAAATAGAAAAAACCGTATTAGGCTTTACTGGTAGTAGTATATAAATGCACCCTGCTTCCTTATTCTTTGTCAGCCATCACTACTCTTCACTTTGGCTTCATCTCATCATCGTCCCAAAATGAAGGGCTCTCTCATTCCCATCCTTACCTTGCTCATTGTAAGCTTCCATTTTAGTATCAATGTTGGTGCCAAAGGCGAAGCTGCTACCATCCACCGGCACAACATGGGATTTCCCCTCGTTTATTACGATGCCCGAGAGAGCCAATTTCTTCATAAAATCGATGTGGCTGTGTTATTGGAGAAGGACTTGAAACCTGGTCACAAAATCAACATGGACTTCTCTCCTAAGAGCACCGACCAAGCCTCCTTCCTTCCTCGTGAACTTGCCGATTCCATCCCCTTTTCTTCAGCCAAGGTCACCCTCCACTTCATGTCAACCTGGCCCTTTTGCTTTAATCTATCTATCTATAAACCTACTCACAATTTGTTTTTTTGTACAGTTGGATGATATATTGAAGAGGTTTGGTATTAGGCCTGGGTCTGAAGATGCGGAGATTGTGAAGCAGACACTGATAGATTGTGAGGCAGCAGGCATAAAAGGAGAGGAGAAGTATTGTGCGACGTCTTGGGAGTCCATGGTTGATTTCGGGACATCGAAGCTCGGGAAGAAGGTGGAGCAGGTGTCCACGGAGGCGGCGGCGGTGAAGGAGAGGGGCATGCAGGAGTACACAATAGGTGCCGACGGAGTGGAGAAGGCGGGGGAGGATCTGGTTGTGTGTCATAGGGTGGATTACCCATACCCCGTATTTCACTGTCACAAATTGGAGAAGACGACGGCCTACACGGCGCTGTTGGAGGGTGCCGATGGGATCAGAGTGAAAGCAGTCGTCGTTTGTCACGCCGACACGTCAGAGTGGCATCCAAAGCATGCATTTATACAAGCCGTGAAAGTGAAGCCTGGCGCTGCTCCCCTCTGCCACTTCCTGCCTCCTCGTGACAACATTGTTTGGGTTCCCGAGCGCCTTCAAATCCTCTAAGACTTCTATATATATATATATATATATATAATCTGTGCTCTTGTCCACTAGTTCCTACCGTCCATGTTTAAATAAGGTGTGCAGTTCCATTCTTATGGAACTGACCAACGTTTATGTAACATATAGTACGAAGAATGTGATCAATCTTGTACGTGCTGGCTACACGCACGCAAGCCTGATCAGACTACCTGTCTTGTTTGCATATGATGATGCATATGCTTCTTGTATAATATAATGTAGTGACGTTTTCAATTTCTCACATTTTTTGTGGTTTTTCTTACGGCAAGTATATAAATCATAAGTAGTATAACAAGTTATAATTTCCATGAGGACTAAGGTAAAAATAGGCTAATTAATGTAATTATGCTCTTAGTTAGGTTGGGCAAAATCATTTTAAAATTGTTTCACTTTGAGAAAAGCAAATTTGGTTCAAAACAAGCTAATTAAAATAAGCTAAGTAAAATTTGATTCTCATTTTAAGAAATTAAGGCTCTAGGATCACTTTTTTCCCTCTATATTTCATAAGACTAATTATTTTTCTTCTCAATTAACTTTAATGAGTAATTGAGTGTTTATCTAAGATTTAAAAGTATTGGAAAAAAATTTTCAAGTTAGAACCAATATCTATTTTCAAAGAACTCATTCAATCTTTTATAATAAATTAATGAAAATAGTTATTAAGACCTAATCTTTTACTAACAATACTAGGTTAATAGATAAATCTCTTTTTTATTAACAAATTATCCATTCAAGCATGAATTTCAATACTCGTATGATTTTATCCAAGTTCTTTAGACAAGCAAGATCTCTCTCAAGCATCATCTCATTCAATAGATCAATCCAAGTGGTGGCCAAACACTAAGAAACATGAAATATAGAATAAAATCAACACATATAATATGTCATTAAATGCTAGAAAAGAGAGAATAACAAAATCTCACTTCATATAGAGGTTCAAAGTGATCCTAGAATGAAATATTTAGAAACTCATATATTGTGAATTTCCATATTTGTCTTGTAAATGCTCTTCTAAGAACAAAATAAAAGAATGACATCATTACCTTTTTAACCACAAAAATTAATTTCATTGTGTTCAGGGTGCAATAAAGTTTCAGAAAGTTTTGGGGTTAAATGAAATTAATTTGCTGTAGAGGGTGCTAACTGAAATTTTCCCATTTTTCTTTTACATTTCATATGACATGAAACCACTAACATGTGGGTTCATTAAATCAATGGGCCAGCAACCTAAATAAATTGGGATTCGACTTTCCTCCTTTGCAAAGGAGGGTCCGTTGCAGCATTTGGACCATTGGATCAGATCTCAACGGTTCAGATTTAATATATTATAATATTATAATATATTAAATCTGAACCGTTGAGATCTGATCCAACGGTCCATATTCTGCAAAGGAGCCTCCTTTTCTCCTTTGCAAAGGAGGAAAGCCGGATCCAAATGATTGTGATTTGTCTAGCTCAACAACCAAATGACATGAATGATCTGAGAGGTCACATTCCCGCATATTTAATCTCGATGTAATTTCAAATGATCAATGTCTATCTCTAAAATTCAAAATTAAAAAAAAAAACGGAGACGTTATGAGTGTATGTTAGGGATGGAAATAGGTCAGGCCCTTAACAGGGACCTACGGCCTAACCTACATAAAGCCTAGCCTAACCTATTTAGAAAATAGGCTAGACTTAGGCCTATTGTCAAACCTATTTAGATAAACAAGTCAAACCTATTTTCATAAGGCCTAGCCTACAGGTATGACCTATTTAACTTTTTTACTTTATACTTAGTATACAAATATATAATGTCATCTAAATAATTGTATAAATTATTTATAAATTTACTAACTTAACCTTAATTCTAATTTTTGTAGGCAAAATCTGTAAAGAAACAAGAAAATATTTGATTCGAGTCGCGTCCGAGGATACTGTCCTTAAGAGATATTCCACAGCCCCCTCAGTAAATAGGAAATGGCATCTCCCCATGATTAAAACGAACCCTTCCTATTAGGATACAGGGCAACAAAACTGGCAGAAGATGAAATAACCCAGTGAGAGATTACCGAGGCTTCTATTTCTCTCTTCTCCAAATGGTGTCACGGTTGGGGTATTTATAAATATGAATCAATGCCTTAAAAAAGTGCCTCTTAAGACTACATCTTTTCAAGTAGAATTCATAACCATATATTAAATTCATGAACCATGTTAATTCATGAACCAACACAAATCCCTTAATTTATTAGGACATGACTTTTCAAGACACATCTCTTCATTTTAAAATATTTTATAATATTGGAGAGACTATTTCTTTGACACACCCATACGCAATATTTACAATAATCCCCCACATGTGTCAAAGAAAACACATCATTTGCTGAGTTACACCCATAGATATAACCATTATATCTGGCGGTCTGTATAATGAATGCTCTAGAGATTTTGCCAAGATCTCATAGAAGCGGCCACACTCTACATTCATAGAGGTGATTTCATTTAAGTTTGTGCCTGCACTATAGACATTGCCTCGTTGAAATTTGAAATCATTAAGAGCTTTACTTAACTTACAATAATGCAGTCTAGCACATTCAAATAAAGTATTATAGGAAGGAACGTAAAATATATTTGTGCTAGTCAGAACTGACAAACGACTTATTCTTACCCATTGAACATTCTTCATGGGATCACTAATCATAAAGGTTGGGTTGCCATCGTTGTCAATTAATAGCTGGCTTTAGTTCCATTCCTCTTGACATTTCAACAATCATTTTCCTCCCAAGGAGTTTCGTTAACGGATCCGATAGGTCTATTATTGACCTCACAAAATCAATTGAGATAACTCTACCATAATTCTTAAGCGCTTATTCATATAATATCTCAAATGATATTCACTTACATCATTGTTCTTTCTATAATGGCTATAACCATTTGACAATCGCAGATCATCGACACTAAGAGTTGGTTTCTTATCAAAAAATTTGCTAAGAGGTTTTCAACATTCTTAGCACTTCACCCATTTCCAGAGTAATCAACTCCAACTCACATAATATTTTATTTTTGCCGCTACTAAAAGTGAATTTTCTCTCATTAACTGAATTTCAGTCAATATCTATGTATTTCTCTACAATGGGAATCCATTGTATATGATGTCATCATTTATGACATCCCTTAACTATTTCTTTCTCTTCATGAGAGTTTATATATGCTCAATTTCCACTCATCATCTGCTATGTCACAGGATTAATTAACATCTATCAGTGCTACAAATTCTCAACAATTTGTGCATATATTGATTGAGCTTTAGAGTAACCTCAAGTAGTATCATGAGGAATATTCATATAGTGGTTCTCAGAACCAATCTTCAAAAACATTTCTTATTTATCACTATTCCTTATGATTTTAACATCCAAAATCATATTAATTCTCTCATGCTTTCAAGTGCATGACATGATATTTTTGATCATGCAAGTCATTAAAATTCATTATTTGTTCACAATAATTATGCATGCATATGCCAAGATAAATATATATCCACAAATCATGAAAATTTATAACACATTTATCTTAACACTAGATAAATAATTAAATTTCCATATCACTATTGTAATGCTTATTTAAAGTAATATGCAAAATTTAATAATTCACATTGCAAGATTTGTTCTTCACAGCAAATAACAAAGCGTTCATTAAATTAATTTTAATCATAACACAAGTAATTTAATTCTAAGTAAATAGAATCTCATGATATAATTCCTTTCCATGATAGTGAAATTAGAATTTCTCAAATTCTAATTTCACATAAGATAACAGAATTTAGATTCAAAATTTGTTTTCCAGAAAATCACATAAATATGATCTCATATGTCAAATATATTATATAAATAATATCACGCAACAAAATTTTGTTTTTAAATACAGCAATTACACCATGCATAATAGAATTGTTGTAGATACGTTGATGTCAACAACTAATATGCCCACTACACTCTTCCATCTAAATATTTTAAGTATTTATATATAGAGAAACCAAATATCCTCATCAAACAATAGAAAACCTCCCATTGAAATATTCCAATTATATAAAATTCTAATTCTGATTAAATTAGAATCTCCCATTATTTCCCCTTTCATTCTAATTAATTCAATTAGAATTTTTCAAATATATCAACATCCTAAAATTTAAGACTTAATATCTTTACTCATAAATTTATCTAATTTATGCAGTCAATTAGATAAAAGGAAAACACAACGATGACATGGAAAATTAAATATAAGGTGGATATTTTTACTTAATAAATTCAAACAATATATCCAATCTGAATTATCAGATTTATTAATTTGATATGTCCTCGTTGTCTAAACCAATAATAATAATAATCTCATGACCATCAGAATATTATCTTCATAATATCGCAGATAACATTTAATCAAATTCTCATTTAAAAAACTGGAGATATAATGGGAGTTTTAGTTACCACCCAATCAAAATATCACATTCGAAAATTCACTCCAATAGGAAATCCAAAATTTAATAATTAAATAATATACTAATTAAGTTTAATGAACACAAACCTATAACCGCTTGATTTTTTTTTAACTGTGTTCCGTTAAATTTTCTTACTCCACATATATTTTTAAGGCTAAAGTATATATTTAGTCCTTTATGTTTACTCCAAGGTTCAATTTGGACCCTTACGTTTATAAAGTATACTTTTAGTCCCTCAACTCTAACACCGTTAGTTTCATCTAACGGAAAATACTAACTGTGCAATTAAATAAATTATGCTTGAATTTAAATAATAATAAAAAATTATTGTATGTTCCAACTGACCAATTAAAAAATATTAATAATTTAATAACTAGAATAATCACCATATCTTCTTCCCACTAATATACACTCCTCACTCTCCTCTATTAATCAATTAATAGCTTCTCTGCTCCAATATTCCTTCCATTTTCTTACTCTTCTCCTGGTAGTTCGCACTCCTTCCACCTCTAATTCATTATTCTTCTCGCTGGCAATTTCTGAAGAAAATATGCGATAATCTGTTATTTTCCAGTAAAATTGTTGAAACCACACAGAAACGCAAGAGTGAGAAAATGCAGGAGCTCCTCGCTAATATCCATTAGAGCAGCCTCACTAGAGAAACAGTAGAAATTAGAAAATTTGCTTTCATGACTACAGTGAATTGTTGTCGAACTCTATTTGTTCTATGGATTTGGTTTGCTCTAATACAGTGAACAAGTTCAAAGAGGTAGACTCGGACGTCATAGAAGATGTTGGAAGACCAAACTTGGCAGATTAGTTTCCTTTTTTTAAAGATGTTGGACCCATTGGACATCCAAAGGTGTGTGAATGTCTACCTGTTTATGCGTTCATAGCGCAAAACTTTACTACTCAAGCTGCGTTATATACTCATCATCAATACATCGCAGGATTCATCATGACAGGAGCTTTTGCTCATGGAGCTATCTTTTTTATTAGAGATTACAATCCAGAACAGAATGAGGATAATGTATTGGCAATAATGTTAGACCATAAAGAAGCTATCATATCCCATTTAGAAAATCAATTGAGCTAACCAAAACCAATGAGATTCTAATCTCAAAGAAAAAAGGGGGGATATGGCGAAATTGGTAGACGCTACGGACTTAATTGGATTGAGCCTTGGTATGGAAACCTACCAAGTGATAACTTTCAAATTCAGAGAAACCCTGGAATTTAGTAGCCACTGGATTATTAGAAAATATATTATATTACCCTCATTGATAATAACTAAAAATATCGTTCGTATACTATTATTTCAATCTCCCGAATGGTCAGAGGATTTAAAGGATTGGAATAGAGAAATGTATATTAAGTGCACCTATAATGGCGTTCCATTATCCGAAACAGAATTTCCAAAAAACTGGTTAACTGAGGGTATTCAAATAAAGGTTCATTTCGAGAAGGTGTTGAAGGTAACTCATGACTTGGTCAACCAAAGGATACATAAGAAATAAGATAAATTACATAAGAGATAAGATAAATTGGAGTGGAGAAGCCATTAATGGAGAAGAGTGATGAATGTATATTGGTAAGAAGAAGATGTAGGTAATTGTTATGATTATTAGATTATTAATATTTTTTAATTAGTTAGTTGAAACATAGAATAATTTTTTTATATTATTTAAATTTAAATATACTTTATTTACACAGTCAGCATTTTTTATTAGATGAAACTAACAATATTAGAGTTGAGGGACTAAAAGTATACTTTATAAACTTAAGGGATCAAATTAAATCTTGGAGTAAACATAAAGGACTAAATGTATATTTTAGCATATTTTTAATATGCCCATCAATATTCCTATTAACATTAAAATAAATTAAATTGGACACGTACCTGTTAGAAGGCCAATTCACATACATCAATAATGATAATTCCAACATCTCTCTTCTTCTTCATCTTCTTGGAGACTTTTTTCTACCTCTTGCCTATGTTTGTAAGGATCACATGACCAATTCAGTTGAAGGGGAAATTGAGAATTTGTCCATGACAGTAATAATCATGGCTCTCCTTGATCATAAGCTTATTTTAGTATGCTTTCATCAGATAGATACAAGATCTAATTCCCACTTCCTCCATTCTCAATTATCATGGGACCAACATACCTTCTCTAAGACATAGCCATATCTGCTTTGCCTATCATGAAGCACCCCCACAATAGGGTAATATATCAAAAAAACCCGAGAAAGAGGCGCAGTGCTTTTCCTTTGAGTTTTCACAGCCATTTAATTGTTATTACTAACAGGAAACACGGCCGAATCTGAATGGGCGTTGATTTCACCAAGAAATTGCCAAGCCCGGAAAATTTTCATTCAAAATCTGAAAATAAGGACGCCATAATTGGTTCCTTTAACAGTGGAAAATCTTTGATGTTAAACATGAAACTTCCCAATAAATATAGCATGCCTTTTGTTGCAAAAATCAAGATTCCAAACAATTTTCCAATGCGCGCACTGTACGGAAATCCCATATTTAAATAAGCCCCATCATTTGAACCATATAAACCAAAGTCACAAGCCAAAATGATTCCGTATTTCAAGTTAACAAGAGAATTTAGAGGAACCAGACCCATTCATTTAATTCGATCACCGCAAGACTACGATCGATCTTAACTATAATATATCCAACTGATGCAATATCTAATGCCTACCCCACAATCAAAAACTTATTGCAACTCGTGAATTATTTCAAGATTCCCAAAGTTAAAAGTCAAATAAAAGGAGGCAGAGATTAGAATAAAACTTATCTGATTTCAACGCTCATTATGATGCACTTCCAATAAGAAGGTAATATCTCTTTTGTAGGTAAAATCTGTAAAGAAATAAGAAAATATTTGATTCGAGTCGAGTCCGAAGGTACTATTTTTAAGAGATATTCTGTAGCCCCCTCAGTAAATAGGAAATGACATCTCCCCAAGATTAAACAAACCTTTCCTATTAGAATACAGGACCACAGAACTGGCAGAAGATAAAGTAACTCAGTGAAATATTATCGAGGCTTCTATTTCTTCCTTCTCCAAATGGTGTCACGGTTGGGGTATTTATAAACATAAATCAATGCCTTAAAAA
Organism: Inga oerstediana; assembly: GCA_963210345.1. Lineage (NCBI taxonomy): Eukaryota > Viridiplantae > Streptophyta > Magnoliopsida > Fabales > Fabaceae > Inga > Inga oerstediana. The sequence continues at coordinate 6,221,472 of OY723402.1, forward strand.
GATGCATCTTAAGACTACATCTTTTCATGTAGAAGTCATAACCATATATTAAATTCATGAATCATATTAATTCATGAACCAACACAAATCCCTTAATTTATTAGGACATGACTTTTTAAGACACATCTCTTCATTTTAAAATACTTCATAATATTGGAGAGACTCTTTCTTTGACACACCCATACGCAATATTTACAACAAGTTTCATATTTCATCATTATTACTCTCAACCGTTACTTTCGCATCAATCATTAACCTCCACCTCTCTTCTCTCTAATCTCTCGAGATGACAATGCTAACTCACTCCCTCTCCTTTAATTTGCACCGTCCACTAAAACATAATAATTTATATGAGTTTATTTTATTGCCAAATGAAATATTATAACCTTAGTAGGAGGATTTTGTCCCAATTTATGTGGGAACAGTAAAAGAGATAAAATCTAGTTTTACATGTTACTTGTTATACTTGGTCAATTTTAGAAAATATATCTCATTAGTCAACAGACATTAGTTTTTTTTATTTCTATTTATTCAAACAATTGTTATCATAAGATATTTTTTTCTTTTTCTTACTAAACATATATATTATTTTTCCCCTAATCCACTTGGATTCATGGCATGGTCTCAGTCCACCACAAGCGGCTATACCTTCCATGTTGACCGCTCCATTGTAGTCTTGACTACGATGATCTTTCTCTGATGGTTTCCAGGTTGATATTAAGCTTTTAAGACATAATGTAATATTGTAAATAAGCTTGAAGCAAATATATAAATTTAGATGCATAGATTTTAAAGGTTATTTAAAAGTCAATATTTTAAGTAGTCCTTTAAACAGACTTCAGGCCTTAACAGGTCTTTTGAAGGCCCATACTTAGGCTTGAAAAAAGCCTACATACAGGTTCAAGTCCAGGGTCAGGCTTTAAATTTCTATTGCAGGCCCAGGCCTATTTAAGTAAAAACTAATTTAGCCTAACTTATTTCCATCGTCATGTATATCAACATCACAATGTTGGGAAATAGTCCCCCAATCCTTAAATATACATGTCCGTTTGGGGTGCGTCTTCTTTGTTTCCTTTTTTAATAGCACAGGTGGCATTTTAAACAGTGGCGTGTAAAAAAAATACTTATGTGGCACTGGGTTGAACAGAAGTTTGTCTCTTTGTTATGGAAACGCCACATTGATCCAATTTGATTACTTTATGGTTAAAATTTAACTCCTAAATATTTTAGAGTGCTAATTATACTTTCAAAAATAGTTTGAAGTGTTGACTGTACCTTTACCCTTTAAAAAATAAAGACCTTATATCTTGAGGGAATACTGCCTCTGGTCCTCTATATATATATAATCTTATTTATAGTGTAAATTAAATTACACTATAAACAAAATCTTATATTATTTAGTGGGGGGAGTAATTTTGAAACTCCTCGACCAGTTTCAATTTTTCTTTTACACAATTACATTTCATATGGCATGATCTCAATGGGCCTTTGGGTTCACTAAATTGATGGGCCATAAACATAAATAATTGTGTTTAAGCTATTGGGCCAGCAACCTAGTGGCATGAATGATCTCGGGCAGAGGGCCTCAGATGCGCGCCCTCTGCTGCCTCCTTATTTTAGGGATCTTTCTAAATGTATTTTTCATAATTCTTTAGATCATTAGATTCTACACAAAATGAGTGAAATTTTGATATCTTATAGGCAAAAAATGAACATGTTTTCAATTTTTTAAAGATATTTTAGAAAAATGATGTTTTTTTGTTTTCCTTTTTTTTCCACTTTAAGTACTATTTTTTTGAAATATATTTAAAAAATCATAAAAAATTGAAAACATGTCCATTTTTTATTTATAAGATATCAAAATTTCACTCATTTTATATAAAATTTAATGATCCAAACAATTATAAAAAATATATTTAAAAAGACTTCTAAAATAAAGGGGCAGCAGAGGGCGCATCATAGGGGCGCACATCTGATGCCCCAAATCCAATGATCTCACATTGTTAATCCTGAAGTTATTCAGAGGCTTCAGGCTTGTATCTACCATCGCTCCACGCCGAGATTCTGGTAATGATTCTATGATACGGAATGCTACTTCCAATGATATGTTCAGTGTGAGAAGTGCTTATTTAATAATTGATGATACATCCTCGAATCGTTATATAATCACACTATTACATTTTTAAACCGTAATATTTAGACCGATTATAATAGATAAGGTCTAAAAAAGATAGGTGGTGGCAGTTTTATAATTATAAAGAATTTGTAAGACCGATTTTTAAGATATATGGTCTAAAATAAATCAGTTAGACCGGTTATTAAAATAACCTGTCTAAAAAGATAAAAAATTTTAAAAATTAAAAAAATTGTAATTTTTTAGACCGGTTATTTAGACAACCGGTCTAAAAAAATTTTTTAAAAAAATCTAAAAGTTTTTAGACCGATTTTCACTGATAACCGGTCTTAAAGATGAAATATTTTAGACAGGTTGTATTTTTAAATTTTAAGATCGGTTATGATTCACAACCAGTCTAAAAGGTTTCCCAAATCCACCACCACCCGCGCTAAAATAGTTGAATCCCGCCCTAGCGATATGAACCTTGAACCTTGCTTCTCTTCTTGTCACAATTTCTCATTTGAACTCCTCCTCACCCCTCTCTCCGTCGCCGCTCCCACTCCTCCTCCTTCCTCCTCCTCCTATGTTCCTCATGCATCCACACCAAAAACGACCACGTGAACCCCAAAAACCACATCGAGTGTTACCATCTTCTTGCGGCTGCAGAGATTTCTGGTCAGTGTGGGAGATGCATTTGGTTGAGATTAGCTTGTCTCTTAGATGATTTATTTTTTCTTCTTCCAAATCTTACTAGAATCTAGGCTATACGATCTTCTTTTGGAATTTAAATCATCATTTCGTGAGGAATCAAATGCATTTAATCTTTCTTTTTCTCATTTTTGATTCTCTGTTATGCTTCAGCTGAGCCTAGCCTTTCTATTTTATTTTCCCGTTTCTTTTACTTTAGGTTGTTGGTGATACCTGGAAAAGAACAGAATGAGAGATCTTATAAATCAGCCCAAGATTTGGAAATTTGTGGGAGGTGTATCAGCCATAAATGGCTTGATTTGCTTTCGTCTAAGCTCTACCGCCGACATGACATTTTTGAAGTTGGATTTTTTCGGCCACCTTGTTTTTCTATTAGTGGGTTTAATCTTGTGGTACCTCATCGTAGAGGCCAAGAGAATTCCAGTTTCATCTAGTTCCATCACTTCGAATGTCTATGATCTCGTTGTTACAAGTATGCTTTGCTTACATTTCTTATTATCATCTACTTGCAGCTTCGTTCTTTCATCTAAGAGGAGCAACTACCACGACATATTGTATTGAAGAAGGTGCTTCTCTTTCGAACTTCAAATTTTCATCTCCATTTTGAAAGTTTTAAATATGTTAAGATATTTTAGACCGGTTTGATGACTTGATATTTTTGTTTTTTCAGTTGCTACCTTTGTTAGCTTCCGCTCTTGAATTTGGTTCAGCTGTGGCCCCTGCTTTGACAGCATTGTTGAAAATGGTTTCCTGGCTTTCAGTTGAGGAGTTCAGTGTCAAGGTAAGCAACTTTTTCTCCAAATGCTCAATACAATTTTATTTCCTCTTGAACAGCCCTTTTACATCCAATTGTGTTAAATACTAGTCTCTTTATTGTATTACTTGGCTGTTTCCAACTTACTGTTATGTTTTATGAGAAACATATTATCCTTGGCATCTTATTAATTTCAGGATACGATGGCCCAAGCTCTTGGTATCTATCTTAGGCTTCTTGAAAACCCTCGATTTTCTGATAGTGTGCGGAAGTAAAATAATATTATATTGAGCATCAACTAACTTTTCTTAGTGTAGCCATTTGTCTATTAATATGGCATTCTTCATCAGTTGCCTTGCATTCTTTGAGATACTAATATCTTGTGTGTCTATACATGTTTTTTTGCAATTGTTTTACAGTACTATTGCAGCTACCTTCAGGCAAGCTGTGGCCTTAATTATTGTCAATTTTTTATCTTATGAGTTATTGTTTTTCATCATTTAATTACAGTTGTCATAGCTTAGTTAAAATTATATGATAGTAAAAATATAGGGCACTTTTTTTTTGGATTGGGATGATTTTAAAATCCTTCCAATAAAAAAAAACCCCTATTTATTTTTTTTTAAAAAATATCACTTTTAAGACCGGTTATTTTAAGAACCGGTCTTAAAAGTCTTAAAAAAAATTTTAGACCAATTTTTAAACAACCAGTCTAAAAAGTTTGAACTTTTAAAACCTTGTCTTCGAGAAACCGGTCTAAAAAAATGATTTTTAGACCGATTTCTTAACTGGTCTAAAAAATAGTAGACTTTTAAGACCGACTGTATTAAGATCGAATCCAAAATCAGTCTAAAATGTCATTTTTAACCGGTCTTAAAACTGATTTTTCCACCAGTGTCATGGTTTTTTTTTTTTTTTGATACAATCCACCAGTGTCATGTTTATAAGGCCATGTTTACAAACTCCTTACTAATCTATGGAGAAGTCAATGGTCCAATGATAATCTCACTTACCCGTTTGCAATGCGGGTTTTTGGTTGAGCATTTAATGCAATGCAGAAGATGGATCCTGAATATCAAATTCAGCTGCTCTCTCTCGTCATTTTGGTTCACATTTAAGGGTGAAAAGCAAGTATTCTCACTTCTGTCAAGCGATATTTGAATCTTATAAATTTCATATAAAATACTTTGATTTATTATATTTTATTGTCAAACTATATATGACGCGCGTTCCTTTTCTTCACACTTTTTTTCTGTTCATGCGATCATCTGACTTATTTTAACTGAGGAGTTATATGATCATTAATTTCTGACTAAAATATAACAAAGTGGACATTACTTTTTTTATGCCATAACTTGATCGAATTTGAGCATTGTTAGGTTTAATAGACACTTTTTGCATTCACATAGGCTCGAGTTCAAAATCTTATGCTTTAAGTTGCAGTGCCTCTTGCTGATGGCAAACTAATGATCACTTTTACTAAAGACAACATACTACTTCAGGATTTAGATATAAGACATGACTGTTTTTTTTAAAGAAATTAACGAAATTAAATAAGTTACGTAATCATATCATATATTGTGTATGATTAAATTATATATCAATTTATAAGTCAAACAAATTAGTTTGGAGAAAAAATAATAAATATAAATACTTTAAAATAATTTAATTTACTTCCTCTATCTCAAAAAAAAAAATCAACTAATTGTTATATTTAAGATTCAAAAACGAATTAGTTAAAGAGAATGAAAGATGTAGATGATAAGGAGGAATCCTAGGTGGGGTTGACAATGCTTGTTTGGATTAACGATTGGAATGCTTAAAAATAAATTTTCAATCATGATTTACAGTATACGAAGTAAGTATGTGAGAGGAGTTATGTCTCAATTTACATAAAAAACAGCTTATAAACAACTTGATCGCTGAAACAAAAATAACTGAAGACTCCTTGGCCCTCCAAATCTGACTATTATTATTATTATTAAAAAATGAGTCAGAGGTTGTCACGTTGGAAGAAGCCTTGTTGCTTGCTGCCACAGTTGACCGTCCACGCCCATACTCTGTCGCACTTCACACCCCTTGTCCTTCAGTTTCCTAAGGAACAATGAAAAATGCTTCTTTTTCAAAATGATTAAAAATGGGTAGTTACCTGTTATGCGTTGTATATAAGAGAGCGGACTCTTCAACTTCGCAAAACAATGCAGAGTCTCTTTCCTCCTACCAGCTATAAAAAAACTCTCTTGTGAGCTTTTGGTGTGCCAAACAGAATTTTGGTTCACTCTGAAAAATGGATCTGAACAAGTACTGGTTCGGTTCAAGCAGGGAAGTAACTCCCACCATCCGGTTAGGCAGAAGCTACACCTACGGCGGCTACACTAAACCGCACCGCAGCCGAAATAGGTCGGGAAGCTATGGCAATACGAAACCGACGGTGTGGCAGGTGCTTCTGAGAAAACTCAGATTCGGAAGAGATAATAAGAAATTGTTAAAGTCTACTTGTGGTGGCACTTATAACCCACAAACTTACGCCTTGAACTTTGATCAGGGATTGGCTTGTATGGAACCCGACAACGTTTGTCGTTCATTCTCTGCTAGGTTTGCTGTTCCCTCCTCAAGGATTTTCCCTTCCACTCATTTGTTGGATTGTTGATCGAGCTTATTTACATGCTGTGTGTGTGCATGAGTTTTCCTTTTTTCTTTCTTTCTGTAATCTCAAACTCCAATTGTATTGTTAAAACCGAGAGCCCAAACTGACTGAAAATACTTAAAACATATTATTGAGAGATAGATCTTCTAACTGTACAAGTATTACAATATTTATAGACACCACTTGTGGCAACAGACCGACTTACAACATACTAATCAAAAATAGCCACACACAAACTAAATCAAACACTTTACAATTTTAATTATTCTCAACACTCTCCTTTAAGTTAGGAACTGTATAATCAAAAGTTCCTAACTTGCCTAAAATATAATGATGTTGAGGACCTCCAAGCCCCTTTGTTAATATATATCTGCCAAATTTTCTGAGGACTTCAAATAGCCCCATAATGGAATCTTCAAATGCATTCTGGTTATATTCTGTTGCTTTGATTTCTGATATCTAGCATATTTAGAAACTTGAGAGATCTAACGATGTTGGATTCAGTGTCCTTTACAATGATAAAAACATATTAACCTTCAGCTATATATGTGGTTCCTCTGTCATTTCTGGCACGCTTTTCTGAGTTACTGCTAATAGCATGAAATTATTTGGTTTGTTGATGGGTTAATTCACGAAAAAAAATCCAGATTCAATTAGGTAATGTAATCATAATTTTAATTCATACATGAAATAAAGAAGAAAGACAACAAATGAGAAATAAGGTGAAGAACTTCCTACAAGATAACACAAGAACCGGAAAAACAGATAACCCAACAAGAGAAGTAACTAGGTCAAATTGCTTTACAAAAGTTAGCCTCCCGAATTCTAGTATCTGAGCCGCGAGCATGAGATCGAAATCCTCAAATAATTTTGGTACAAATTGTAAGAGACAAAAGAAACTGACGATGATTTTAGTAAATAGAACGATATGAATTAAATCAATGGGACCTCCTGGGTTTACTGAACCTTTTTTCTTTGAATTGAGAAAGAAAAAGAACCATTACTTTTGGGGATACCCTCAAACACTGAATATTTTCTAAGGATGGCAACAATTACTGGCAACCACTTTCCGCGCAAGAGTCATAACTATTGAGGCAAACAGTGTTTATTGCCATTTCTGTTTCAAAATGGAATCTTGCAGCCTAAATCACATTTCTCTGTTCATATTGAATGTGTAGATCATGATTGATTCTGAAATGTTTGAGTTCGAAAAGGAGTTGAAATGGGCAAATGGAAATCATAAGCCGAAGTCCAGAACTTTCATTGTACATCACACTGTCTCGCTCGTCGCTTTAACATCTTGTCACATTCTGACACGCATGAGCCCAGAGGTTTAGAAACCTTTTCTGCAAACAAATGGTAACATATCGCTAGAGAAAGTCCCTTTGGCCTTTTTATGCATTTCTATTCAGCAAAAGACACCTCAGCATTATCCTTTTGTTGTTTCGAGAGTCGGAATAATACCGTTCAATTCAGATGAAGTGAACACGTCAGAGAGAAGGATGTTATGGGGTACGAAATTCATTGGAGCAGCATACTTTATTTGAACCAATTTCATTTTTTTTAAAAAAAAACTACTTATTTTCAAATAATGATTAATTTTTCTCGAACCAAATAATAGTATAACACAAAATTCCTCAGAAGCATCAATACAAAATACTAACAAAAATAGGAACTTGTATACGCCAAGAATTATTTATTAATGAATGGGTTTTAGTGTTTAACAGGGCACATAACTATAAGAATGATATATTTCTTCGCTTCAGTAGCGTACAAAGAAATATATATACCCTAAAGATTCTCTCACTGTTGCTGCTTGGCCGCTGCATGCTTGCATGGTATCTGCTGGTTTTGATTCTTTAGCTCATCTCCAGCCACCAGAAAATATGCAGTGTGCCTGAATTCCAAGAAATCAGTAAATGCTATAAGATAAGTAATCTTTAAACCTTTTTATTTGGTCATTATTTGGTCAATAAATAATCTTGCAACTTTAAAGGAGAGAATATGTACCTGAAAAAGTTCATCATTTTGATCTTGGAGTCATCATCTATATCTGATGTACTGTCCAGTGCTTGTTGCATGTGATGTAACCACCTCTCTGCTGCTTGGTGCGTCACAGGAAATGGTCGATGTCGTGCAATCAGAGCAGGATGTCCTGCCATATATCACCGGGAGATCAAAGGTTAAAAATGCTTTCAGGTGATTAAACCAAACAATTTACCCAAAGAGAATACTGAGATGGAACTGCAAATAAGCACAGTAAGATTGTAATAAAAATTAGTTCATAGTTCTATTTTAACAATTTTTTGAGTCTCTTCACAGACATGTTGCTGAACTCACCCACACTAGTTTCATTCTTAAAGGTTATCCACGGCTAGAAAGTTGTCTGCACTTCGAATTTCCTATAAACAAGTTTAATCTTATGATCTCTAGCGTCAGTGTTTTGGATTCTTGTTCTGCAGGGTCAGTCTTGAATCTTAGTAGATTTTGTATTGACTAGGTGATTCCCTCCTACCCACTCTATTGCTTAGAAAACATATTTGAATATAGCAAATGGTTTAGGATTAGTAAATCATCAGGAAAAATCGGGAGAGATGAAGCTCTAGGAAACTGAACATTCATCACTCAGGATTGCCTCTTCTCAAAGAGAGAGACCTCACATCAAGACCCTTAAAAATTGAAATCGCCTAGAATATTAGGTGTTACTCTTATTTATGCACCTTGATCATTTTCGTGGAGTCCATTAAATATATTTCCCAAATATCATAACAGATGCTCAAAACCTTCAAATTCATGAGGAAAGTATACTGAAATTAGAAATTTGAAGCATCGTACAGATCTGTAGTCAAAGTCAAAGAGTAGGTCATACAAGCAGGCCATCATTTTAATGAAATAATCTTTGAGCAATTAAATGAACTCACGATTTATACTAATAAAAAGTTCCGCTGAAACTGATAGCAGCTGTTTCACTGATATTTTCAGAATTTGGCAGCATTCAATACATGTTTTTTGTAAAGAATATTAGGCTCTTAAAAGCAAAAGGAGCAATAAAGTCAACAAAAAATAAAAACAGAGGAGTAAGCTCACCTCTTCTCTGTGAAAAGAGAGGAGGACCGCCCATTCTTTGAACGAAGAATTCATATTGGTTCTGAATTGCGCTTTCCTTATTAGAACCAGCAAATATTGATCGAAACCATTCTTCCTCATCATCATACACCCTGATCCAAATTGCTCAAATTATCAACGAAACATTCAACCAGATACGGCAGCACATCAAAGTTCGTAATAGGCCTGGGATGAAGAGATTAAAAAGGGGAAAACTAGAAATAAAAACAATTTGAAAGCCAAACATAAATGAATGAATAGGGACCTGTTGTAGAAATTAGTGGAGAGGTTAATGAAGGTTTGAAGGCCGAGCTTTTGAAAGAGATTGGTTTCATCAATGGCGAAAGCATCGTCCGTGGGAACTCCGCTCCATTCGGAGGCCTTCTGTTGCAGAGTCTGCATCCTAAAACGTCGCTGATTTGGGGAAGACGACGATCGATGGTAGGTAGGGGATCGCGTGGAGGGCACGCTTTGTAGTGGAAGAGTGAGAGAAGCGGCGGAGGAAATACGCAACTTAATGGAATCACTCTGAGCCAACAATGTCGTCACAATTTTTTATAGTCAAATATTCGTTGAAATGATAGATAATAATTGAATGTAGACGATTTATTTATGTCGGTAAAAAACCGTATATAATTTATTTAAACACCGAGTTCAACACATTTTATGATTTTTTATTTCAAAAATCAATATAAAATTTAATATTTATTATAAGCCTATGCCTAGTCTATCTCTGCCTTATTCTTAAAAATAGGATTGAAAGCAGGTACCATAACATATATTGCCTTCTAAAAACATCCTACTATTTTAATTGGTTAATCACAAAAGGATGTTTTTGAGTTTTAATTTAATTATGAATTTAAAAAATTCTTCTAGATAATAACTACCATAATATCAATACCCACATTTCAGTATTACCTCTTAAAAACCTTCCACTATTTTTATTGGTTAATCGCTAAAGGATATTTTTTAATTTTAATTTAATTACGAATTAAAAAAATTCCTCCATATAACAACTACCGTGAAATCAATACCCACATTTCAATATTGCATCCTAAAAACCTCCCACTATATTAATTGGTTAGTCGCTTCCAAGTTTCAAGATAATAACTACTGTGAAACTAATACCCAAATTTCAGTATTGCCTCCTAAAAACGTCCCACTATTTTTATTGGTTAATTGCTTAAGGATATTTTTGAATTTGAATTTAAACTAGCAAGAATATTGTGGAACTAACATATTTTCTCACTTAAGAATAGAAATTAAATTAAATTAAGATATTTCCACACTTAAGCATAAAAATTAAATTACATCTTCATTACCTCTCTTTCTTTCTGATTGGCTTCATCTAAAAAATGTTTTCATAACACTTTTTTTGATTTTTCACTCACTTAATTTAACCTTTTTAGATAATTTTGCAACTACCTCCCCAACCTTTTTAGATAATTTTGCAACTACCTCCCCTGAATCTATCGTTATTTCAGGTCACATTGTTTTATTTAGATTTTTTATTTTAACAATATTTAAAAACCGACATTCCCATTTTTCACGTCATTGGTTATCACGTTCCAGTATTGCCTCTTAAAAACATCCCACCATTTTTATTGGTCAATCATTAAAGTATATTTTTGAATTTTAATTTAATTAACAATTTAAAAAATTCCTCTAGATAATAACTACCGTGATATCAATACCCACTTTTCAGTATTGTTTCCTAAAAACCTCCCACTATTTTAATTGGTTAGTCGCTAAAGGATATTTTTGAATTTAAATTTAATTACAAATTTAAAAAATTTGTCCAAGATAATAACTACCATGAAACCAATACCTACATTTCAATATTGCCTCCTAAAAACATCCCACTATTTTTATTGATTAATCGCTAAAGGATATTTTTAAATTTGAATTTAAACTAGCGAGAATATTGTGGAACTAACATATTTCCTTACTTAAGAATAGAAATTAAATTAAATTAAGATATTTCCACACTTAACCATAAAAATTAAATTACATCTCCATTACCTCTTTTTCTTTCTGATTGGCTTTATTTGAAAAATGTTTTCGTAACACTTTTTATTTTTATTTTTCAGTCACTTAATTTAACCTTTTGATAATTTTGCAACTACCTCCACTGGATCTATCATTATTTCTGGTCACATTGTTTTATTCAGATTTTTTATTTTAACAGTATTTAAAAACCGACAATCCCTTTTTTCACGCCCTTGGTTTGATTGCATACTAAAAATTGCCATCATGAGCTTACGTGGTCTGTACACGCGTGTTTATATACTCATAAAAACAGTCTTCGCAATTGTGTCTGGACATTGCAATATTTGGTTTATGCAATTGATTTGATTACACATTAGAACATCACCTACCTACCAATCAATTTACGAGGAATTTATGCATGGAGCCATAGAAAAGAATATTTCATTTGGGACATTAGTATGACTTCTGACAACATTGGAGCAAAGGCTCCGACTATTTTGTCATTTCATGAAATCTCGCCTCAACATCCACATTTGCAACACCTCATTTGAAAAGATATATATACTTAACGTTCAATCCTTTAAAACGTCACTTATGAACTTATGGATTCTATCCGAATAAAACTTGAATAACAATTACTTGATATTTTCAACTATTAGTTCAAAGTTTCAAACAAATATTTATCAACCAAATATTTTAGGACAAAAAATGATCTTAGTGTCATGGCAATAAAATATAAAGTGGCATAAAGGTGTACAAGGAGCATAAAAGAGCCTTCAAGGCTCGCTCCACATGTGCCTTCCCTTGCTTCCTACTAAAATATTCACTTGAAAAATGTTAATATAATAGGATGAGATTCAACGTCTTAGTAACTACTGAAAGTTTTTTCCGTACACAAACAAATCACATATGATAAAAAGAAGGAACTGATTACATATATACTTGTATATAATATGATCCTCATATAAGACAAAACAAAGTTTAATCATTATCAAATCAATCTGTATTTTCATCACAACATGTAATATACGATTATACAATATGTAAGATGCAACCTCCCTTATATCACCGTCCATCCTTATTCCGCTGACTAGAGCCATAGGCTAACACATAGTCCAACAGGAACCCATCGATTTGACTGGATTGTCCCAAGCTCACCAGTTCTTAAAATACACCCGGCTAAAGGTGTAGAGCTTAAATCTGGACTATAGCTCCCCTCCTTAAAAGAACACAACTAAGGAGGTGTCACATATCCCACAGCTCCAATGCAATCCCGGACAAAGAAAAACATAGAAGAAAGGGCCCTGACAAGTGCCATCCACTGCGCACTGAGTGATGGCATATCACGTGGTAAAAGATCTCAACATATAAATTCCTCCTTACTCCAACCCATCACAAATGCATCCGCCATGACAAGTATATTCCATCATCAAAATATATAATTAAAAGGCAAGATACAATAAATCACGCTTCCGTTCGTATAAAATATCATCACATATTCAAACATGCCTAAAAGGAAACAATAATCCAACGATACATTAATTATAATTAAATTATTTACTATGTGAATAAAGTGAGTTATAAAAAAATTTACTTGTAACATTACTTACTTGGGAATTTATAATACATACACATATATACATGATTCAGTCCATTTGTTTTTTTTAATAAAAGGTAATCATTTACAATCATACACAATTCACAAGTATATGAAAGAATATTCAGAGTTGCATATTGCTCCCTAGCGTACAGATAATCACACTAGTGTTATTCCAAAGCTTTCAATGAGAGTCTACAAAATTTTGAACATAAATATTTATCAATGTATTACTCAAAAGATACTCTATCACTACTCCCTAAAATAAACATATTATATTATTTTTTGTACATCAAAATGTTTCATATTAAAATTTGATAATGGTTGTGAATAGATAATAATAATATTATATATATATATATAGTCATAAGGAGAGACCTAAGACTTATCGATCAGAAGCAATAATTATTAATATATGATATAATTTATAAAGAAGGGAGTTACTGGGATGGAAGGAATATGAGAAAGGGATTTGAAAGAAGCTTGTACGTCTGGGTGGTGAAGAAAAAAAAATTAAAATTATACTATACAAGGAGAAAGGTGAAAGGAGGGATATAGGTTGGACAAATACACACACAAACACAAATATGATGCATACGCTCAATATGTGCATAAGAAAACAAAATGGGATATGTGTTGGTAGGATGAAAAGACACATGGAAGGTGATTAGGTGAATAACATACACACTCACAAGAAAGTATCAAGGGGGAAGTGAGGGCATGATATACTATGCGGTGGTGGTGTGAGAGAATCAAGGCAAAATGACAAGGCACACAAGACAAAATAAAAGCTAATGAAGGAAGAGAGATGGAACATAAAAATGGTAACAAGATTGGAATAGGGAACCAAACAAGAGGAAAAGAAAGGAAGAAAAGAGGGATACCTGACTGTGGAGAATATGTGACGGCGGTGAGTGTGAGGAGGGTAGCAAAGGGGAAGGTAAATTTAAAGAACAGTGAGATAGGGCTTCTCATAATTGGGCTTCTCACAATTAGACCATTCTTATATTTTTTTAGTTCTAAAAGTTGCTTTCATGTTAAAACTTGAATCCTTATGAATAAAATTTGTGACTCAATTAAAAATAATAATCTTAAGGGCTTCCTAGTTATTGTTTACTTCCAATAATATTGCTTAATCGTCTCCAAAAATCATAATAATCTTATATCTGCATGTATGTTTATATATAAACAATTATTTTAAGTAAGAATTTCATCTTATTTTTAAATTCATCAATCTATAATCTAAATAAAATAAAATAGATTTGAAATATCAAATATTTAATATGAATCATTTTATATTTAAGAATGTACTTCTTGTCAGAATTAATTCTCTAAATCATAAAAAAAATAGGATGTTGCAACATCAGTCTGCCATATCAGGTGTGAGGCTGTGTATTCATTTATTCTTCCGACCTTCATGAACCAGTACAACCATACTCTATTCTACGTGAATCCATTTATGCTTCATGAATTGTGCTTGAGATTCTGATTAATTAAAAGATGACGGAAGAATATGACGTTATGTTCTGTTTTGTCTACTTTGGAGGTTCAAATCCCATACTAGCAAAGGCTAGAAGGTTAGAGATAAGCCACCAACAAAGGAAAGAGTCACGACAAATTCGAAAGCGAGAATATCCATTTGATAAGGGTACTGTTCAAAGTAGATAGTCCTTTGTTCAATACTAAAGCATTATGATTGATTGTAATTCTATGACCTCACCAAGTATTACATGTCTTACAGAAAATGAACATGCAATGGGACGTCGTGTTAAATCAAAGGGTGTTGCATTTAATCGACAACCACTAAGTTCATGTACTAACAGTAAGCCTTATTTCATAAATTATCATCTTCTTCAACACTAATAATTATGTGTCTACAGCCTTATTCTAGCGACCTGCTTTATCATCTTCTTCCATTGTTTTACTTTTTTTTCTATTCAAAAGTACTATATTATTATGAAATAGAACTGCATAAGTGTTTTAGTATTATTATAAATATGAATTGAAAACATGAACGCTATAAACCCAAATAAAACTCAATGTCATTTTCTTCTTTGGAAGGCTAAGAATCATTTGATGATGAAAGAAAAATATGATATAATTTGACGTCATTTTCTTCCTTAAACTTCTACCTTAAAACTTACCAGTGTCATTGATATTCCCAATTAGGTCGTTATGAACATCTAACTCAAATGCACTAATAATAATATAGTCATTCAAATATCTTACTTTCTCTTTTTTTCATAACCTTAAGCTTCATTAGCTTGTGTGTGTCCAAAAAAAATAACCTTAAGCTTCATTCACCATCGCTTACAACTTTTAAATTCCCAAAAAAAAAATACTCTCAAATTATTTTTGGATTCTCTCTTTTTTCATATTCATAAGATTAATTGATGTCATATTTTTTGAAATTATTACATGATTTGATGTCAGCACTTCTTCTTATTTGATTTAAGTCTCTTATTAAAAAAATTTAAATAAAAAAAATAGGTGGGTTACAATTGATGTATGTACGATGAGTATACTTGTGGGATGAAGGAATATGCAATCACTAAAGGCTATTTTCAAATTTTAATTTAATTTCAATTTCTTTATTTTTTAAAGTATAACAATCGAGTTTAATGAAATTTGTGTGTTTAATAGTTTTGTTATCTATCATATATAATAATCACTTTTTATATAAGACAATCAAGTAATAAAAGAATAATTTTAGTAACCATGATCAAAGCTCAATATAAAATTAACAGTACAAATTTTTTTAAAATATGAAATAGATAAATTTAATTCTTTCATCTAGTCATTTATCTTTTTTATATGTTTTTAATTCTCACTTTGATTCTGTCTTGTCAATGTTCTCAAGAATTTCTATTTAAATCGTTTAGATTCTTTTTTTAAATTTTATTTCTTTGATTTATAATAAAGATATAGATTACATATTTTTAAAAAAATTAAATTAATTTCATATGATGAAACTTCTCATACCTATTCCCAATTTATTTGAGCGCCGCAATTTTATATGCCTTCCTATTAAAATTGGCTGACTTATTTGAATTGAGTGTTGAAGCCAAACAAAGAGGAACATCCAAAACTTTATGAAGCAGTGAGTAACTTCACGATGCATGGGCCATGTGGAGTACCAAACCCTAAATCACCTTGTATGAATAATGGCAGGTGTACAAAGCATTTTCCCAAGTCTTTTAATTCAACCACAATCATTCATGAAGATGGTTTCCCACGATATAAAAGATTGGATAATGGTAGAGAAGTTTTAAAGAACGGAATACCTTTAGATAGCAGATTTGTCACACCATCTAATCCATACTTGCTCTTGAAGTATCAAGCACATATAAATATTGAGAGGGGAAACCAAGGGGAGTCCATCAAGTATTTGTTTAAGTATGTTAGCAAGGGACATGATCGGGCTACCGCAACTTTCTATGCAACATCTTCTTCATTAGACAGTAATGTCATTCATGATGAGATAAAGATGTATCATGATGTAAGATATTTGTCACCGTGTGAGGTTGTGTGGAAGATTTTTGGTCTTGACATTAAGTATAGAAAACCTTCCGTAGAAAGGCTTTCCTTCTATTTACCAGACCAGCAAATAGTAATACATGAAGATATATATGACTTGGCTGATGTGTTGAACCAAAATACCTACAAGCAAACAATTCTCCAGGCATGGATGACTGCAAACAAAAAATACAAGCAAGCTAAACAATTGACATACTCCGAATTCCTTACAAAATTTGTATTCAAGAGAGATACTCTGGAGTGGGATTTACGAAAATCTGGATTCTCAATTAGGAGATTGTATTATGTTCCCCCAGGATCTGGTGAGGCCTTTTACTTGAGACTATTATTAACGTCGATCAGGGGCCCTGAATCTTTTCTGGATATACGAACAATTGATGGTGTTATGCACAACACTTTTTGAGATGCTTGCTATGCTAAGGGTTTGCTTGAAGATGAGAAGGAATATATAGATGGAATTAGAGAGGCTAGCTAGTGAGCATCACCATATTACTTGCGGCGCCTTTTTGGAACCTTGTTATTTTGTAATTGCCCTGGTCACCTTGAGGTAGTATGACAACAATCATGGCACTTAATGGCAGATGACGCAGTCTATAGACAACGACAAATGACTAGTCATCCAGATGAGTATTTATATTTAAAACATACATTGTTTTCCTACTTAAATTAATATGTACTTTTATGAAATCAATAACTTTTATCCATGATAATATTATGTTTTGATCATATTGAAAATTGGGAAAAGATATTAATTCAATTATTAACAACTAAATTATTATAATGTACTCCCTCCCATAAAAATTATACGATTTATAGTAAAAGTTAATATTTTTTTTAATACCTAAGTATCTATTATTCTAAAGCCCACAATAGTCAAACTTGGATTTTTTCTTATTTATTTCAAAGACATCAATTTTGTATTCCTTTCAGTTCGATAATATACTATCAAATAAGTACTTACATGCATATGATTTTTATTAGAGAAATAGGTTCCATTAACCATGAGTGTTTGCTTACATGTGCAATGAACTGTTTGTCTTAATTTTCTTATCATGCTTACACAATATCTCATTTCAATCATGTTTCCTCAAGTTTTAATTTGCTTGAGTCTGAATTACACAATCTTACTTTGATTGAGCTGGAACATGTTATGAAAATAAATGGGAGAAGATTGTGTGACTATCCAACAATGCCTTCTTTTGACGCTTCAACCTCTACTTTGGTTGGGAATAGATTTATACTAGAGAAGATGAATTTTTACAGGAATGCTCTATTGGAAGAGTTACATGAATTACTATGTAACCTCACACTGGAGCAAAAGGCCATTTTTGACAATATAACTACTGCTGTTAATGATTCTGCAAGAGATTTCTTCTTCGTTTATGGATACAGTGGTAGTGGGAAAACATATCTATGGAAAACACTATCAACTTCATTAAGGATTGAGGGTAAAATCATACTTAATGTTACCAGCAATGGTATAACATCCCTTCGCTTGTCAAAGGGAAAAACAGCTCACTCTCAATTTGCTATTCCTCTTTCTATTAATGAAGATTCTGTTTGCAATATTAAGCAAGTGACACATCTAGCAAAACTACTACTACAAACCTCTTTGATTATATGGGATGAGGCACCAATGGCTAGTACGTATTTCTTTAAAGCACTTGACAAGACATTGTGAGATATAACTGGTCGATATGTGAATGGTGCAGGAGATAAGCCATTTAGTGGTAAAGTTATAGTTCTTTGTGGAGATTTTAGACAGATATTACCAGTTGTTCTGAGGGGTACAAGTGAAGATATTGTGTTCGCAGCTATTAATGCCTCATATTTGTGGAAATATTGCAAAGTCTTTACATTGACATAGAACATGTGTTTGTTGACAGCTGAATCTATGAGTACTACTACAGAGCTTGCTGAATTTGCAAAGTGGATTCTTGCGGTTGGTGATGGTAGTGTGCCAACATAAGTGATACCAATGATTTAATCACTATCCCAAGTGAATTTCTGTTACAACCCACCACAAATGCATTGGAGTGCATTATACATTCAATTTATCCATATTTGCTACTTCACTTACATGATAAGTCGTACTTCCGTGATAGAGCCATTTTGACATCTACATTATCTGTAGTAGATGAAGTCAATAATGTAGTGCTTAAGATGCTTCCTGATGAAGAAAAGATTTATTTAAGTGTTGATAGAGTATCTAAACAGAATGGTGCCCTTAGCTCTATTGCAGATATGCACTCAGTTGAGTTATTGAATTCAATTTCTATGTCAGGTCTTCCAAACCATGAGCTTTGACTGAAGGTAGGTGCCCCATTATATTAATGAGGAACATTGACAAATCCATTAAACTATGCAATGGAACTCGATTAATTATCACAAGATTAGAAAAACATATTATTGAAGCTAACATTATATCTAGAGACAATCTCTCAACCAATGTGCTCATCCCACGAATCACCATCACACCTTCAGATTCAACTTTGCCATTCACCTTATGCAAGCGACAGTTTTCAATTATGCTTGTATTTGCCATGACAATTAATAAGAGTCAAGGTCAGAGCTTGCTTAATGTTGGATTATATTTACTACATCCAGTCTTCACACATGGCCAATTATATATCGCAGTCTCACGTGTGAGACGAAAAGAGGGGTTGAAGATTCTTATTTTAGATGCAGAAGGGAAACCGACAAGTCAAACTTCTAATATAGTTTATAAGGAGGTTTTCTACAACTTTTTACACTAGATTATATAAATAGATATTGTGTTTGAGTTTGTTATTTTATATACAAAATACTAAATTACTATCATGTTACATCTTTTAATCTCATGCTAATGTGCGGGTTTTAAACTAGTTAAAAATACAGGAGACTGTTCCCATGAATATTATAAGCCAAATCGCGGGTTCCTCGGGAAAATATTATTTGAAGGCATCGCCTAGTTAAAAATTGGGCCTTAATGGGCCGAATCAAAAATTTATTTGGGCTTACAATAGGTTCCCCTATATGTCCCGAAAAGTAGAGGCACGGCGAAAACTGAAGACGATGTGGTACAAGCCCAGTTTTAAAGTTGTGTAAAATTTTAATTAGGATCTTGATGCCTTCCAAGTGTAATACATACCCAAAAAAATCGTTCAGTTTGCATCAAACACACGTTCGCCTTCCCGGAAAAGTATATGGCGATTCAGGCTTTCGGCACATAAAATGTAATCTGACAATTGTAATTTGCTTCGCTTAATTAAATAAATTTCGTCACATATACATGTATTTTTTTTAATTAAAAAACAATTACTTTAGCAAGTAATTAGGCATATTTATCGGTCTGGTTATCATGAACGTATTGAAAGAATGTGCATATGCTATATTATTATACAGAAGAATGTCGTGTAAGATTAGCTTGTCCATTATTCTCCTCACTTGGTTCCTTAAATTCATTATTGCCCAGGAAACGTGCACAGAGAATAGCCTTTTGAGTTTGGGACACTTCACTTATAGTACGATCTGCGAAAGAACATATATATATCTTTTCAAGAAAACGCACTCTTACACGTAGCAAGCTTTGCTAGTTTTTTCCAACCTAACATATCTGTTCATAGCATTGAACCACACATGCAAGAAAACTCACTTATATATCATCATTCCACTAAAAAGGCTTCAATTCACAGCAATATTCTAGAAGAGTCACTGTAGTGAGGAAATTTCTAGTGAAGCCTCTATTTGTCTATCTTCTGTATATATGCTTTCCTGATCTGATAAGGCAACTGTATGTGAAAATCCTTTCGGTTAAGACTTAAGAGCAACTAACTCTTTTGAATATATATATATATATATATATATGTCGAGTACGTACTCTTTTGGAAACAATTTATGGGTCGTTTCTGGCATTCTATCTATATCTATTATTTCTGATTAAAATCATATGAATTCATATCTGATTTGTGTATTATATATAAGTCAGTTTTATCGTTTCGGTGTAAATTATTCATTATTGAAATATTTGGTAGTATTGCAGTCTAAATATTTTATTTTGAAGTGCGTGACAAGCTAAGTATGGCTCTTCAAGTATGACTTGAAACCTTCTTTAGGGTTAGGGTTTTGCTTCGCCTTCCCGGCCATGACAAATACCCGTCAACCACTTCACCATTAATCGACAAATTCGTTGAAAAATTTATAACTAGGCTGGTTAAAAACAATATTGAAGGGAAACATAATCAAAGACGTGTCTAATATAATTTCAAATAAGCTGAAAAAAAGCAATACTGACACCATCATCAATTGCTTTTGTAATTGCTAATTGACTACTCATTTCAATGACAACAATCAGTTTCCATATAATAACAACTCATTAACTAACCTGTATGAACCAATAAAGGTCAGAATTTGATACATGAAAGCGCATGTAAGCCATTTTGATCAGGAAGTCTTAGCTTGTGCTGATTCAGAAGATAGAAGACACATACACAAGCTATAGCTAGGGAATGCATATGAATATTTACTATTCTAACCTCACAAACCCTAAAAGATCTGTCTTTATATATATGTATAAAAAGTGCATAATTAAAGTCTTATTTCTCATGCATAAAAGAGATGATTAAGTTTTATTGGGAACGCAATGATACAGATAATATATAATACTGTTATGAGCTTTAAGTGAAGAACAAGTAGGCCACTGTCGTTGGTTAATTAAGCCAGTAATTAATTCTGGTCTTCCTCCTCTTCTTGAATCTATATATCCGTCCAAACTGCTTTTGTCATTTTTATGTATTCTAGATTGATTGATTCATACAACATATATATAGTTAGTAATTATCCGGAATTAATCCATGTTTTGGTTGGGTTAGTTGAAATTGAATGAATTATATGAATGAAGAACACAGCAACAATACATATAATAATTCATCATTAATTTCATTGACTAATGTTATAGCTTGCTTGCTGCAGTAACTTGAGTTGCCAATATGCTGAACAATGCAAGAGATAACATTCCTATATAGCATGTAAATAAGGACAGGAGAGTACTTAATTATGATTGTCTGTGTTTTTGAAGCCACGAATCTAATTAATTGATAAATTAATTTTCACAAGTATATAATTAACTAATTTTTCCGTCACTCGTGTGTCACATCCTCGTATTGCAATCATGTTTTGAACAAGCGAGGCTTCAGAGTGAAGACTAGCTAGTGTGAATCCATGTTTTGGGAACAGGTAAACATGAGAGAGACACTTTAAATTAGATTATGTGAAGTATGTGATAAGAAAACGCCATTGATATTGATAGAAGGAGATGTGGACACAAATGAGAGTTCTGCATACAACGCATTGATTGTTATATTGCTTACAATGTCAATGCCAAAGCTATGAATCTTTCCAATATCATAACTAACCCAACCTTTGAAAAGGATGAAAGATTGATTTAATTAAGGAAACTACAGAGCATAATTCATGTTATCCCGACAGATTAACCCGTCTATGAAACACGTAAACGTGACTTTTGATATTTGAAGACAAAATTAGTTATTAACCACACTACATTAACCAGCTAGCTGGGAATTTGAAAACTGCTTTTCGAAGAAATCTATCGTTTAGCCATTGTGTAACTTTATCTGACCGTGTAAGCTGGTAACAGCATATAAGATCGTAATGATAATTTGTAAATTATAAATGGTCAACTGATAATTAATCAAACCTGATCATAACTTTGCAAGGAGAATAATATCAATCAAATGGCACATATGGAGAATTTCACATTCATGTTTTTTGTATATGTACTGAGTTTTGTAGCTATTGGATTTCCATTGGTAGACAACTTTTAATTAATTTACTAATTACTTGTTAAGAGACGCAAGTAAAGAAATTTCAAGGTGATTGATTAGAAAAGATCCGTTCTGATGTTTCATTCAGTTTTTTAGTTACAAAAAAAGAACAAAACAACGTGGGAGAAGGAAGGGGAAAAAGAAGTACGTACGTAGAAAGCTCTTTAGGAATTTGTGGGATGTTGAGTACGTAATACTTTGCATGTTACAATGGTGAATGGTGACGTGAACGTACATGTATTGAATTGGTTAAATTTCTAAAGGCTTTCACCTGTCTGCCACCTAATAATCAACAATGGCTTCTTCACTTCTACACTAACAAGAGTCTTATTTCATGGGCATTCAAATTTGTGATTAAAGATATAGATTAAAAACAGAAGACCACATCGTATTTTAAAGTTAATTACTATACATATAGGGAGTAAGGACGTTATTGGATTTAGAATTGATCAGATTTAAGATGATGAATGCATAACAGTTAACGCCGGCCCTTTGAGATGATGAAGTCTATATATAATCTTATATCCCATGCACGTATCTAATTAATTCGAGGAGTTAAAAGCGTATAAAGTGTAATTCGGCCTTTTGGGGGGGGGGCGGTTGAAGTTAATTAAGAATAATTTAAAAACTCAATAATATATTTTTCAGGTGTATGTTAATAAAACGTCTGTTGAACGAGAGGCAGCTCAACAAAGACGACTTAATAATATTGCAGCAGCCTCAAGTTGAAGCAGCTGCTAATATTATTATATTAAATATATACAAGTATCATAAAGTTTAAGTAAGAAATTAAACAGCAAATATGAAACATATCCACGGTAAAATACCTACCAATACTGATGATAATGTCACGTTCAATTATTTTTCAATCTCTGCAAATCTTCCTTCCCATCCTCTAATAATTTGTCAAAGGGCAACATACAGTAGTCCTCACACAAATCATTTTAAAAACACTAATTGGTCAATACACGGGTCTTCATTTAGTGTTCTTTTTCTGCGAAATAATTTATTCGCAGATTGCCCTTGTCCTTAGGGGAGAAATGAAAAATATGAAATGAGAAGGGGGGAAAAATCAAATGTGAAGAAATGTTGAAATATGCAGCATGATTATGCCCTAAAAACTGGTGAGTGGTTTCAAGAGTACGTAATGATGAGACAGGCAAGAACGAGGAAGGAAGAAGGACGCAAAATCAAAAGCATGTTATGACAAGTCAAGGGCCAAGATTGAGACGATCGATGATCTTAAATTAGGATTCCGTTTTGTTTTCAGTAGCAAACGTGGCCTTAGTGTTTTGCTTTTTTTTTTTTTTTTTTGGGTTGGCGCCTCAGGGAACTGCGGGATAGTGTTCCTCGTCTATTTGCTGGTCTACTTTGACTTTTTCATTTAGCTTTACATTAAGATAAGATCCAACGTCGCCCACATAGATCATCACTTTCGATGACGTGGCAATTCCCCATTGGAACTATGGAAATCATTCATCTAAAGTAGGTAGAAAGTAGGGCCCACCACATCACGTGTGCATGATTGACTTCCATGCTCATTCCTGGCTCTGAAATCCATGCCTCTTCTCATCCCTCCCTCTTCGCCGTTACCGGCGGCTCTTGCAAAATATCGTGATATTAATTATAGAAGCACCCCAAAGAAACACTATTACAACTGGAAATATTGAAAATTAAGAATAGTAGAATACATAAATCAATACTAACTAAAATAATGTAAAGACATCCCTCTCGGTCTCAAATTTGAGTCCTAAAAAAGATATTTGTAATAGAAAAAGCAACCACAAACCTCGAACAAAATACAGATGATAATGTCAAAAAAAATAATGTCATGTATTAATATTTAAGGGTTAAATTGTTCCTATCACCCTGAAATATATTTTCAGTAATACTTAATATATTCAAATAATTTCTAATGTTTTCAACATGACAAAGTGTTTTTTCAGAACTACATAGTATTTTAAAATAGTTTTTGGTGCAATTTTCCTCATAAAGTATTTTCTGAGTAAGAATAAGCTATCAAGGTACTGAAAAATGGATCGGACACTGAACTGGTTGGGGTTATGAGTCAAAGGTCAGTGGTTCAGATCTGGGTCATCTCGGGGGTTTTGACCGGAGTCAATTTAAAAAATATATATATAATTTAAATATTTATGCATACCATTTAAAAAACTACATATAAGAGCTTTTTTTAAACCAATAGTCCAATATAACCTCCTAAATTTAATACCAGCAAAAATATCAAGTACATGAGGATTTTTCTCCAACCAATGCCAAAAGTTTCC
Source organism: Inga oerstediana (assembly GCA_963210345.1). Taxonomy (NCBI): domain Eukaryota; kingdom Viridiplantae; phylum Streptophyta; class Magnoliopsida; order Fabales; family Fabaceae; genus Inga; species Inga oerstediana. The sequence goes on from OY723402.1 coordinate 6,246,032, forward strand.
AACAATCATTCTAAAGTTCCTTGCAAATCAAAAAGTTTTAGGGAAATAATTTTTTTAAAAAAAAAAACAAAAGCCAAGTTGGAGCATAAAATGTAAAAAAAAAAAAAAGGGTCACCCCGGTTCACACAGGGTTGACCGGTTCAGTTCCCAAAGTTTTCCTCCACTCAACCGGACCGGACTAGCGGCATGTTCACTGATTCCCGATTTGAACTGGCTGGTCCGGTTCAGTTTTTCATACCATGTAAGCTACTGAAAAATACTTTAGAAATTGAATGCACAAAAAATTACTCTTATGTAATGAGAGCTGTTGAAAATTTGCTTCAGGATGTTGAATGCTAGTAAAAGAAAATGCTTTAGGGTACTAAATGTAACTTATAATTAATCCGTAATTTCATGATCCTATGCATAATGAGGAGGGCAAGATGGTCATTGAATTGAAATTAACTATGGATGTAACCTTCTTGGTAATTACACATATAGCTAGTCTATGCAACTTGAAGGTGAAGACCCACATTTGGTGATATCTTCATAAACACACTCTTCCATTTTTTTTTAATTTTTTCCCTCTCGTCATTGCCCTCTAGCTTAAATATTCCCTTGACTTGTCATGCATGGCAATTGATTACTCCTAGCCAATAAGTCTGCCTTGCCCACCTTAAAACTTTTCACACATGGGTTGCAGTATCCCTCAAGTCAGAATTTCTTCTGCAAGTGAATGAAAGATCAACACCCTAATTATAAAGCATCTAAAACCCACTTGAACAAGAGTTTGCACTCCATGCAAGTAAGCGTCTCTGCTTCTAATTAAATTCTTTTTTCAAGTTTTCAAGTGTTATATATTGATTCTTGTATTTGAGAATATAGGGGCGATCCATGTAGAATTTCATCGCCTGTGGGATATATTTCAATTAATTTGAATAAGCAGAGAAATGAAATGATGATATGATGTGGGTTTATGTGTGGAACAGAAGAAAGAGAAGGAAGCGATTAGGAAAGAAGGGAGGGATAAGGAAATGGAAGGAAGTGGAGGGACGTCAAAGGAGGAAACCCTACCTCCTGGCTTTCGATTTCATCCCACAGATGAAGAACTCATCACCAGCTATCTCATCAACAAGATCTCTGATTCTGCTTTCTCCGCTCGAGCTGTCACCGACGTCGATCTCAACAAATGCGAGCCATGGGAGCTCCCTGGTACGTACTTCTCCTCTCTTGCCCAACTTCTTAATTAATGAGCACCATCTAGGGTTTCTTAACTTCATAGCAGAATTACTTTAATTATATGAGACACCTCTTAATGTAGAAAGATTTTAAGTTATTACATGCTGGATTAAACCAACATATAGTTAGACCCTTCTAGGGCAGGGGAATCACATGTACTGAAAGGGGTAATTACGAACTTTTGAACAGGATACCGTTTGATAATATAAAAAGAAAAAATACAAGCTGGATTCATAGGTTGAGATATATGTATTTATATATAATGTGCGCATGTGAATTAATAGGGAAGGCGAAGATGGGAGAGAAAGAGTGGTACTTTTTCAGTCTGAGGGATAGGAAATACCCGACGGGTGTGAGAACGAACAGGGCGACAAACACAGGCTACTGGAAGACCACCGGGAAAGACAAGGAAATCCTCAACAGTGCAACATCGGAGTTGGTTGGCATGAAAAAGACTTTGGTTTTCTACAAAGGCAGAGCCCCAAGAGGTGAAAAATCCAACTGGGTCATGCACGAATACCGTATCCACTCCAAATCCTCCTTCCGACTACACAACAAGGTACTCTCATACATATATTTTCTTCCACTTCCTAACCTCAAAAGTTACCCACACCTTCCTCGTACTACCCTTACAATTACAGTACTATATAAGAAATAGTTCCCATATAATTAGTTGCTGCTCGTCCAATCCATTATTACGTACTCGATAAAAAAAACTTATCGGTTATATAGTCTTGAATTGCCTACCAAAATGTCGAGCTTGTAAAGAAATTTAAACTCAATAACCAACAAACGCTAATGATAAATTCAAAACTATATACTCTTTTTATCTGATTTTTAATATAAGAGCTAGTTGATTTTTTTTTTTTTGGAAATGTTAAGGAAGCGAATTAAACTAGTTAATGATAGTATCTGTTGTGCATCCTTAAATTATATGATAGTTTATAAGTCAATCAAACTAATTTGAAGATGAATGATAAATATAAATACATTAATGTGACTAAATTAATCTCCATAATCTCTCTTAAAAAAAGATCAATCAACTCTTATATTAAGTATAAAGGTAGTATGTTATATACATTTAGATCCATATATAGTAAACACTCATTTGATGTGTATTGTGTGAATGAATCAGCAGGATGAATGGGTGGTATGCAGAGTGTTCCAGAAGAGTGGAGGAGCCAAAAAGTACCCATCGAATAACACAAGAGGGGTGAATCCATATAGCCTGGAAATAGGTCCTAACATGGTGGCACCTTCAATGATGCATCATGTGGCCGATCCTAATTCTGCTCACTTCCTCTACGGAAGGAACTTTGTCAACACTGCTTCTGACCTTGCAGAGGTTGCTAGGGTTTTGAGAGCCGCCGGAGGAGGGGCTGCCACCACCACCGCTGCTTTCAACTTGCCAATGCAAACCCATGCTCAGCTTAACTATCCCGCCACAGCCGCCGGAGGATTTACCATTTCCGGCCTCAACTTGAATCTCGCCGGAGGAGGAGCAGCGGCAACAGCCGGGCAACCTGTTTTCCGGCAGATGAACCCTCATGATGTGGGCCCCAACATGTTGACAGCGGGCAGTTCTCTGAATGTATCAGATAATGTAGGGTATGGTGCTGCAGACATGAGCAACCCTAATAACAATATTGGTCCGAGCAACAGGTTCATTGGGATGGACCATTGTGTGGATTTAGATAACTACTGGCCTTCCTACTAAGTTCTTGGGAAGATGTTCATCCAATTAGTTTTATAAGAATATGAAAATTTTAATTATGTATTAACTGTGTAGTTGGATATTCTATCGTCTACCTTAATCAAGGCTGTGCTTTTTCTAGTGTTCTTATAATTAAGTTGATCAACTGGGTTTAGCCCATAAAACAAAAGTTGATCGACTGCTGAGTAAACACCCTCAATCATAGTATTATTGTTCCTCTCACCAAGCTTTTAATTAATTAGCTTTTTGGACTGCCTTTATATTCTCATTTATATATATTTCTACATACTTATTCCCTTGTTTTTGATGATATGATTGGCATTCAAAGCTATATATATATATATATATATACTGATATTTACATTTGCAGATATTAATAATTCGAATTCAGAAGCGAGCACAACACTTCGGTTCCGTGTAAAACAGGTTCCGTAAAATTTATTTTCACCGAGTAGTCATAACAACAAGCAGCTGTCTGAGAAGAGATAATATTTTGTAAACAAAGAAACTTGTCATAATTTTTTTATAAGAACTTGTCATAATTTTTATTTTATATATAATGATATATATGTGGATTGATGTTGGAGATTAATGATGAGATATATATGCAAAGGAAGCATAGCTTCTGTTGATATCATCATGTTTTGCATGCGCCAAAGGAACTCGATCGATGCATAGCAATTTTCCTAATTCCTATATATATATATATATATATATTATATTCCGTAATTTTACTCACTATTAGTTTATTAAGAGTTTAAGACTCACAAAACCCGATCTTTATATACCTTCAATAAAAATTTTACTTTTGTTCAGAAAGCGTCCCTTGGTTTTTGGTCTCCCGCCGCTCATGAATTAGACCACAATTTAGTGATTTACAGCATAGTTATATGTATATAGATATAGATATGTATGTCAAAGTAAAGAAATATATACACTACAAACTAAACAAAGCAGCACGGACTAGTTCAAGCTATATAGCACGAGTGATAAGAACTCTTGCACTCATAAATAAATACCACCTCTTATCCTAAATATAATATTTGGTTGATTTTTTTGGGGAAGATCAAAGAAGCTAATTTATTTATTATAAAATATTTATATTTATCATTTTTTCTGCTACAAACTAATTTGTCTGACTTATAAATTGATATATCATTTGATTATACAAATATGATTAAATAACTTATTTAGTTCCTTTAATCTCTCAAAAAAAAAAAAAATTCAACTAGATCTTATATATATTTAAGGTTGAAGGTAGTAGTTTGGAATTGGATTTTAACCTTTGTGTATCAAAAAAGTTATTTTTGCTAACCTTGGTCGAAAATACTGTCTCATCAATAAAATGAAACGAAGCACAAAAAACTATGCAAGTCGTATTCTCTCCGATCCTAAATATAAGATAAAATTAATAACTTCCTTTAAGGAGATTAAGGAAACTAAATAAGTTATTTAATCAGATTATTTATTGTGTATCTTTAGATTATATATCCGTTTATTAGTCAAGCTAATTAGTTTGGAGAAAAAAAAAATATAAATGTAAATAAAGTAAATTAATAACTCGTGTACTCATTACACAAATCATAGACCAGCAATTTTTTGGTATTTTTGGGCTCTTTTAATCCCATTTTAACATCATTTCGTTCGTATGGTTAGATATAGATTTTGTTTATCGTTTAATCAAAAGGAGAATATGTAATGCCCATGCTAACATGTAAACTGTTGGTTTGAATGTATGATTCTGTTCATATATATATATATATATATTGTTTTAAAAAAAAAAAAGTCATGAACATATCTATATACATTGGGGGGAAAGAAAATATTCTTCATCAATAGTAAAAACTAATTTCTCTACCAACTACAAATGGCCAAAAAAAATTTCTCTACCAACTACAACAGAAACAAAACCTCCCACGGCTCTCTCACCGATTTGTGATGATAATAATTGTCAACATATTTTAACATATTCTGTATTATCAATATCATACCCTATTTCACATCACTCACTGGATTAAAAAAAAATCTTTTTCATTAATGGGAAAATCATACTAAGGCCCCAATAAAAAAAAATTAATTTCAAAATAGTCTTATACAAGTGAGAGAACAACTAGTGACAACTTAAAAAATCACCATTGACAAGTTAAGATTTTTTTGATATTATTTTTTTCATCCTCAGACTTTGGTATAATTTTCCCCTCATTAGTTTACATTCGTCATCCTGTAGTCCGCCCATTGGCTATCGGTTAATATGCCGGCAGCAGTCGCTTAAAAATAGTTTGAGCCGTCCAGGTAATGCCCTGAAGCCGCTGAAATTACATGCACACACTGTTTGAGGTTGAGGGGTTTGCCAATTTTCAAAAAATAATCCACGAGACTCAAAAACGTAATTTCGAAGCTGCAGTGAATTATAAGCCGCCGTAAATTATATTATTTTCTTAAATTTCAAATTCCATCAGGTAATCCTCAATAACCCACATCCGACTCTCATTGTGATGAATAAATATTGACGCGGACACATCTACGTCAAGAATTTAAACCCAACAGAAAAGAATGTAATATAACAAATATAGCACAGCCATAATACAAGAACGTCAAAGTATCTTATACGTCCAGCTCTACAGTGTGACATCAGAAACGTAAACTCTCCCAAAGACCAAATGCAGAAGCTTAAGAGTCCAAAGAAAAGGAAATCTCAAGCCCTAAGATGCGCGCGAGACCAGGAAAATCCATCTGAAAGAAATCGTAACATTGTGGTTTCAGAAAAATGCCAGAATAGTGTGGTAAAGCTAAAGACGGGCCAAAATGCTGAACCATCCTGATAAAATAATCTTCTACAGTGCAAGAGTTATATTATTTCATGCTCCCATAGTTCCATTCATGACAATTGGCAGAACAAATACATATGACCAGCAGTAGCACCTCTCGTGTGTCTATTCCTTACTCTGCATGGTGAGGAATTTTGAGGGAAAATGAAGTAACAAGAAAACGAGGCCTTTTCACCAAGCATCTATATTATATAGAATATAAAATTTATTTTAAAAAACCGGATTATTCAAAAATCAAAAAGTGTGACTTATCTCAAAATTCATGCAGGGCATAGGCTCACAATCTAGTTATGAATACAGACTATAAAACCAGGCTTTTAGTCTTTACATCACAAGAGTTATCTACCTCAATAATGTTAAACATACCTTAACTGCCCTTCTAAAAATTTAAGCAGGAAACAAGGGTGTGCGTCTACTTGTCTGGATGCCCTCTTTTAGCTTTTCGGCGTGCATGGTGGGAATTTACGTTTCGAACTGGTTTATTTCCCTTTTTGCTGCAGCACATAGATAAGAACTTGAACCAGCTCCAAATTTCAAGTATATACATGTGTGTGACACAAAGAAAGCAGATTCAGCATAAAAATTTTGAAAAAGTATATTTCAGGGACTGACCCGAATATGGCAGAGAAAACTCTAGCCAGGAGAATAACAGGTAAGGCTAAGATAGCAGAGGCCTGCAAGTTAACAGAGCATTTGTCAAACAATGTAATCATTGATTGTCATTTTCAGGTACTGTCTAACTAGATAGGACACAAAGAATCATATGATACAAACCGCAAACCACTCCAACTCCTTGGTAGCCAGGGGTCTTGTAATTTCATGCTTTTTCAGCGTCTCCTGAACAGTAGCTTGGACCTGAATAAAAACAAATAAATAAAAACTCAGAATAACATAACATGGCCAATCCTTTCTTGATGAACAGTCATAGAAAAGTTAACAGAACTCTTTGAAAGAGCAAAATTATACTCCCTCCAGTCCTTAGTATAAGAGCTAGTTGACTTTTTTTTACAGGAAACTTAAGGAAGCTAAATAAGTTACTTAATTATAACACATGTTATATATCATTAAACTATATATCAATTTATAAGTCAGACAAATTAGTTTGAAGAAAAAACAATAAATATAAATACTTTAATGTAACCTATTTAGTTTCCTTAACCTCTTAAAAAAAGTCAACCGGCTCTTATTATATTAAGGATCGGAGATAGTAATATATTTAAGCAAACAGGTCCCCTCAAACATCACTATAGAATCATGCCATGGTCTCTTAACTATGGGCTACATAGGAGTCAAGAATTGTGCATGTTGTGATCAGAAATCGGATTATGCAAACTATGGGAATATTGTGCATTTATTTTGGAATTAATTGTTATTAAGTTTGATATTTAATATATCTTAAGATTAGATATAGATATATTATGTCTTCAAATATTATATCATAGTTATTTTGATTTGATTTAATTAAATTAGATTCTAGGGTTAGCTTTCAGTTTGCCTATATAAAGGCCCAAATGCACTTTCTTTTATTCATGGATTCAAAATAATATTTTTCTCAAATTGTACACATGATACCATAGCAAATGAAGAAGAAGAAGAAGCGAAAGAGGATGAAGAAGAAGATAAGAAAGAATAAGGAGAGAAAGAAGAACAAGAAAAATCAGAGTTCTCAAAATCCATCCTCAGCATCGTCGGCATTGTCAGAGTTCACCGTCCATATCGTCACAGGTCAGTCCATCCCTGTCAATATCATCGACTACCAACAGAGTCAACCTCTTCACAATTCGCCGATCGTCTATACGTTGACCTCTACACAGCTCACCATCCGTATGTGTTCGATCCTTCAATACGTGGTTTATTATCTAAATTGTTCATCATAGGTCAATACCACGTCAAGTTCTGATCTCTTCATGTTCTCAGAATTTCTCTCTACCACCAATCCAAGTTACGCACTAAAAAGCTCAAATCCAGTTGTGTGATCTACCGTCATTGCACCTAACATTCATAAGTCTCCTCTCCACATATGGGAAATTTAGTCGAAGACGGAGAAAGGCTTATTCTTTGCATTCAGTGCTGTCAAGTCCGACTATCATTCCAAATCGGCAATTCAGGCTGCTCTTCCAAAAACGGCGCAATCCCCGGTTGTGCTAAGCATTGTCGACCACCAACTGAGTCGGCCTCTTTGCAATTCATCGTCGGTACCTGTTCGACTGCCCATCCACAACTATCACGGGTCAATTCATCATCCAAGATTCTGATTGTCTCACATTCTCGGAATTTCTCACCAAAGTATCGCCAGCTTCAATTTATCACCAAATTATCGTCAATTTCTCATCATACTCATATTTGGCATTTTTTAAGTCCTTCCAAGTGGTAATTTTACTTGTACTCCAAAGGGTATCTCTCTCATTAGGCCGTAATGAACTATGGCTCCTTCAATGCTTTAAATACCATAGGCACATATACCTCTAAGACTGAGGATGGAGCTTCAGGCTCCTCATTTTTTCCTCCTGCATCTTTAAACGAGCCACAACATCTCTCTATCACAACTCATCATTTCAATGGGAACAATTATCTGATATATGTTGTTGGCAAAGGAAAGGAGGATTACCTCAATGGTTTAGCTGCTAAGCTATCTCAGAGAATCCAAATACAAAATCTGGTATGCAAAAACGAATATGGCCAAGTCATGACTCATAAATTTCATGACTTCAGATATTAGCCAAAACTACCTCTTATTTCCAACTGCTGCAGGAGTATGGGAAACCATTAAAAGCTGTTATTCTGCCAGAGAAAATACTGCTGCTATTTTACAAATCAATGGTCTTACTCATGAATTGCAACAAGGTGATATGGATATTGCTAAACTTTACAATAAGTTCATCACGTATTAGTAGCAACTTGATCTCTATGACTCTCATAAGTGGAAGTCCACTGAGGATGTAGCAACCTATCCCTAAATATTGGAGAAAGGTTGTATCTACACTCTTCTCTTGGCTATCAGCCCTACTTATGATGATGTAAGAGGCTGTATCATGTCCACTCGACAAATCTTCAAGTTACAGATGTGTTAACAAAAGGATTGCTCAAACCTATATGTGAAAGCTATATAAGCAAGTTGGACATGATTAACATCTATGATCCAACTTAAGGTGGAGTGTGGGAATATTATGCATTTATTTTGGATTATTTAGATTAATTGTTATTAAGTTTGATATTTAATATATCTTAGGATTAGAAATATCTTAGTTATTTTGATTTGATTAGATTAAATTAGATTCTAGGGTTGGCTTTAGGTTTGTCTATATAAAGGCCCATATGTACTCTCTTTTATTCATGGATTCAGAATAATATTTTTCTCTCAAATTGTCCACAGAAACAATACCAAGCTTTGACCGATTTTCTAGTTATGGTCATACAAGAAACAAACAGTGAAAATTTTCATGAACCATCATCAACCACTTCATACGGTTTTTAAACTGGTTGAACTACTGAGACTATTCGTAAGTAAAAGGAGCTCAAAAGATGCAGAAAGCAGCAAATGCTATTGCACTGGAATATCATGCAAAAGGAAGGAAGAATTGTCTTCCCACTGGTAAGCCCAAAAAAGTTGGGGGGGGGGGGGGGACTCAGTTTTACACTTTTAGGCAATAAGTCAATAAGGGAGCTCAATGTAGAACAATATAAAATACCATGTCAATTCTTGTTTACATTCAAGGGGATGAATCCTCGACAAGGAAACAACACCTACTTCCCACCATCAGTGAAATTGTAACAAGTACTGCAAAATATTTGATGACATCAGGAAAGTTTTACACAACACCTGACTATGATACGTAGTAGCTGATTCCAAGAATTTTCCGTATGCATGAATAGCCTTCTTCGTGTAAGGCTTCAAAACCACTTGTACTTTATCAACATGAGGTTTGGCAGCAACAGCAACATGATTAATGTATGGCTTTGTGAACTTTTTAGCTTCCTGTCACTCATTAGAAAATACCTTAAGTTACATGTCAGGAGGGGCGGGAACCTTAAGGATAAAATGGTGAAACAAGTACCTGATAATAAGGATCTACAAATTCTTGCAACCTGTTAAAGTGTGGAGTAACTGCATCTTTTGCTACCTTGTAAGCTTCAACAGTTTTTGTAGTTAATAATTTCACGTGAGGTTCAGCACTTGTTTTCACCACAGACCACTGCTCTTTTGCAGCAGGGACCCATTTCTTGAAAAGGAGAAAGAGAGAGTTAGAGGGAAAATAATTCAATTGGACCAGGGTATTTATCAAATCAATTACTTTTCACAGATACAAAACAAAGCAACTTCCATATGATAATATTGCCTCAAACAAGTAAACTAAACAAAAAACTCTGAAGGAAATTCATCTTCTACACACAGGCCATGGGCATTGGAGTAGAAGATACTTTCTAGATAATGAAACTACTTAAAATACAGGCCATGAGACGGCCCATTACTCCATTATTCCCACATGAATAAACAGAAGCATATCTAGAAATAACAAATGAAAAACCTATAAGAAACAAAAGTTGATTTTTTCACCAAAAAAGGTTTATTTGCATTTTTTCCTGGTGAATAAATGACTTACAGTTTTTATGGTTTCCACGTGAGGTTGCGCCCACTCTTCAGCTTGTGCCTTCTTCTCAAGGGCCTGTTGTAGGTGATAAAGATTTAAAATAATCAAACCAATGATTTATCATTGATTATGTGTCACATGTATCAATAGAAACTAATTAACCACCTTCTGAGAAATCATTTCCCAAGCAGGTTTCCCGTGTTCATTCCAATGAGCCTCAACCAAGGACTACAAAAATAAATAAATAAATAAATCAGAACTTATTAAGAGCCACTTTCAGAGTATCATGATGGATATCACATCAACTCACCTTACAGTGGACTAAGTGCAAAGCAAGCCAAGGTGGAAGCCAAGCGCCATGAACCTGATCAATTAGATCAATATGCATCACTTAAATGCCAAATACATGCCAAAAATATTATTCATACAATCACTATTCGCCATATAACTGAAATAAATTTTCAAATCTCTCCAAAAAACTTGAGTGAAACAAAATTAAAACCACTTATAAGACACTAGAAATGTGCAATATTGGCTCAAGACATGTCTATAAATCCCCTTCTTGAGCTTTGGATTGCTTTATTTATTCATTATGAACTTCAAAACAAGGACGAAACCCAATGTATGGATACATCTAATCTAACCATGCGGTCAAGAGCCCAAAAAATCTTTTTTGTGTCATCTGCGTAGATGGAATAACTACCAAAGCTCACCTTAATATCATACTCCCGCTCAATGACCAAATGACATCATCTAAGCTCTCTTGAGGATGATAAGAAGCTATATGATCAATCACATTCTACTCCTAAGATTGATTATTTTTCATCAGATAATCACATCAAGATATTTGCATGGCTGACTAAAACAAGCCAACCGTACCACACACCAAGTCACTCAGTTAAATCAGCTAGCAGACAAACATGGTTCACAAAATAGGCATTCATCTCTGCCACCCCCACAATAGCATTCAATAAGTAACAAATGATTTTGCTTGTAAAAAAGTATCAGTGTTGCCGCTAATCATTTGCAAAACTTCCCTTAGATTCCAGCTTCCATAGGCGAACTCCTTGTCACTCATGCAAGGTTTTACTTTGTTCAACTCAGGTGATAAACTATGTCTAGCACCAAGCACACTCATGGTAATTAGCCCGAACTAATTCAAAGTTCATCAACTGTCTACCACTATGTCTGGGAAAGATAATACTTTAGATGCATGCACATAAGTTGTTACCTGTGATAGCTCTTCTCTTCTGGATGTTGCCTCAAGTTTTGCCTTCACCATTTCTTCCTAAATAAAATTAATTCCAAGAGAGAAAAAAACAGAGCAGCCATCAAAATTGTCACCAAGCACCTTGCACAATGAAGAGAAGAAAGTGAGGCACTAAAATACCTCAGCAACTCTAAGAGCACGTTCTGATTTACGAATCGCCTTCTTCTGTTTCTCATTTATCTTCTGAAGCTGTGAAGAGTCACCACTCAAGTCACCAAATCATCCTCAGACGATTTTTTCTATCATCAAAATTATTAACTACGTTTGGTGAACAATAAACTATATGTTGTCATGCTACCATTTGAGAAGATTGGGTTACAACCACCAATCTTATCCTTTACTAGCTTCCAAATGATAGAAGAATCATCCACAACCAACAGCAATAAATAGCATAGTGAATCTATGATAATAGCAGAGCTTATGTTCTAGCAGCACACAAGAAAACTAGGAGAGAAAGTTTGGCACTGAAGACTCTCATCGACACAACAGAGGAGAGGGTACACTGGATATGCTTGTAAATCCTCAACTATTTACTAGGAACCTCATATAATAGAGTGGGGGAAGGCAATTTAGCATGAGTATTTTCAACGGAAAAATTTAGATGAATGACTCCAGCAAAAACAAATGCACAGATACATATCTTTCCATTGCAATTGTGAATATAAGAAATTGATTCCCAAAACACTACAGATATAGGATGTGACTGAAGCAGAATACGAACAATCTAGACAAACACTGAACTTACATCTGCTAGCTTCAAGTTCAAGTCATGAATCTTTTTCTCAGCTTCATTTACCCGGGCTTCCAAGGCCACTTTTTCCTTGTTCTGTAATTCTAGTTCTCTTTTTAGCTTGCCAACCTATATAAAGAATATTTTTAGGTAAAATGAGTCGTAGAAATATTTCACGTTCCAACCAATCCACATCTGACCTGCTTTTCCAGCTCATCAGCTCGTGCATGAGCCTTTCCAACCTGCTGCTCAGCATCTGATGTTCCCTTTTTCTAGGAGAAAAAAACGACACAGTACAAAATAAGTTTAAAATAGGCCTTGGGATACAACAAAATAAAGATTAGAACATAGTTTAGGATATGCAATCCATCTCTAACAGTGTTTCAAAATTAATTACGACTGGTTTGAGAATAACATGATGAAAAAAAGAACGAAAGAAAGTATGCTTACACCGCTTGCATACTTTGAACTGAAGTAACACAATAATCAACATTTCCATGGTAAGTTGAATACAAAATACAGGATGAGAAATATTGGCTTCTAGAGCCATTACCTGCAGTGCAACAATGTCTTTCTGCAAGGACTCAATAGTATTTGAGCTGTCTTGAATAATTTTCTCCTTTTCTGCTATTACTACATCTTTCTTCTTCACTTCTTGAGATCTTTCACTGATTTGAGATTCTTCAAATACATTAGAAACCATTAGCCATAAGAAAGCGGAATCAAAACCCACCTCGTTGCAGGTCAGGCATAAATCGCAAAACTAATTTTACAGGCACTAAAGCACACATGCATAGACACACAAGGTGATATCTCATCAATCTCGTAAAACATAAAAAACCATTTTTGTTCACCCAGAAGACAAAATCTCTCAAATCCTTCTTCCATAAGAAATCTCAGGCTAATAAAGGCAATCCATAGTTGAAATTCATATCTTAAAAAATTGAGTCATACTCCAGGATTTTCTTTTTTGAAGAAATTGCGTTCATAGTTGCCATAACGGACACTAAAATATCGGAATGAACATGAAAATGACATTGTTCCAACTTCCTAAGGAGGGAAAATCATCGAATACACTTCTCAAATTTACTCTCTTGTTTTAGCCTTCCATTTTATCAGATAAAACTAAAATTGTCCCAATCAAATAAAGGAGGACCGAAAAGAAAATATAATTTGAATATTTATAATGAGAACTGACCAAGAATTTGGATCTTGGACCTGAGTTGATCCAATTCGATCTCAAGAGCCGAAGAATCAGAGTCACTGTCGACTCCCGTCCCTCCAACAGACCCATCCTGTTCACCGCCTCCACCGATGGAAACATCGGCCCTAATGTGGGCGGAAATTAGGGCAAGGAAAAGCGCGAGCAGAACGAGGAGCTTCGGAGGCGCCATGGAATTGCCGCCAACAGAGCTACAATGCAGACTCTATAAAACACGAACGAGGAACAGACACTAATTGATATTCGTTTCTTCACGGTTGGAATTTTTTGTTTTTTATCGAAATTCACGGTGTGCTTCAAACATCATAAATATCCCATTTTGTTTCATATTTATTCCGTGTTGTGTTTGACGGCCGCATAATGCTACTCCAGCCAATCTACCGATCGCGCTCTCTCTAGTGACGTGGGGTTTTAGGATCCATTGATCTAGATATAGTCAAAGCATTGACCAAGGTGCGACTCATCGGTAGTGACACGTATGAACGAGCTTTATAGCTTTCGAACAAAACGAAAAAAAGTGGGTTCGTATTTCATTTACATATATAAAAGTTCGTATTTATTTTAATTGAATGAGGTTAACGAAAAAAGGTGGGTTCGTATTTTATTTACATATATAAAGGTTCGTATTTATTTTAATTGAATGAGGTTGGTGTGTATCTACCCGGAAGCGAGTAGATCTCATCTGATCTTTATATCGAAGTCGCATCTCTTTGCCCAGATATAAAATTAAAAAAAAAAAGGTCGCATCTGAAGAGCACGTGGCAAGCGAGGATACATCTTTTTTGTCCCCAAGACAGCAAGAGGATTAAAAAAATACATCCTTCAGTCTTAAATATAAGATCAAATTGTTTTTTTTTTGGATGAAAGTGACAAGAGAAAAGTCTCTTAGATCAAATTGTTTTTTAGATAAATTAAGAAATTTAATTAAATTATTTTAAAGTATTTATATTTTTCATTTTTTCGTCAAACTATTTTGTTTAACTTATAAGCTAATATATAATCTAAGAATACACAACATATAATATGATTAAGTAATTTATTTAACTTCCTTAATCTCTCCAAAAAAATGTCAACTATGTCTTATATTTAGGATTGAAAGTAGTATGTCATAAATATAAGACCTATTTAATTTTTTTAGAAATATTAAAAAATTTAAATAAGCTATTTAATCATATTATATGTTGTGTATGATTAAATTATGTATCAGTTTATAAGTCAGAAAGATAAGTTAAGAGAAAAATGATAAATATAATTAATTTAAAGTAATTTAATTAACTCCATTCATATTCTTAAAAAAATCAACTGTATCTTATATTTAAGACTGAAGATAGTATTATTATAATGTACACTCTTTATTTCATTTATATTTATAAATATTATTATTTAATCTAAATACATGTGAATACCAATATCAATGTGCTACCTCCGATTTTAAATATAAGAATCGGTTGATTTTTTTGAAAAATTAAATAAGTTAATTAAATTATTTTAAAATATTTATATTCATCGTTCTTTTTTTAAATTAATTTATTTTATTTATAAATTTATATATAATTTAATCATATATAATATGATTAAGTAAAAGTGAAGTAATAAGTTTTTGTTTTTTCACACCTTCAACGGTTGGCGGAGGCAACGGGGGTTATTAAACTTTGATAACTTTTTCCACTTACGCGTACTCTTGTTAATGCAGGATTGGTTGGTAGATCTTTTTTATATTCTAGAAAATGGATGGAAAATTGACTATTAAATAGGTTAATGAGATGGATCTTGACTAAATAAACTAGTCGCGGTGGTTGGGTCGTTGACTAAAACTAATTCTAAAGTTAGGGTTGCAGATAATCCTGAGAAAAACGTATATTGACTTTATTTTTGAAGACTTGACTCCGTTTTATTACTTGAACAGATTTTCGTCTTAATTATCATTGAGGTGTTCGATTTTTTGTTACTCCCTTCTCTTCTCCTTTAGAAATGTACTGTTAATCAGGGGGTAAATTTACAGGGCAAGTAATTTGTTGTTTTTACTAATAATGACACATCCATATATGTATAAGCAATGGATTCGATAAATGAAATGATATAGTAAGATGATCTGTCGAATTCCTTATTATACAGTTCATGAGTTGTGTGACAGAGCATTAGCAGTGAGAAAGATTATGAGTATTGTAAATACTGCATATGGGTGTGTTAAAGAAATAATCTCTCCAATATTATAAAATATATTTAAATGAAGAGATGCGATGCAAGAAGTCATATTCTTATAAATTAAAGGGATTTGTGTTGGTTCATGAATCAACATGATTCATGAATTTAATATATGGTTATGACTCATAATTGAAAAGATGTAGTCTTTAAGAGACGCCTCTTCAAGGCATTGATTCATATTTATAAATACCCCAATCGTGACACCATTTGGAATAGAGAAATAGAAGCCTCGGTAATCTCTCACTGAATTACTTTATCTTCCGCCAATTCTACCGCCCTGTATCCTTACAAGAAGGGTTCGTTTAATCCTGGGGAGATGCCGCTTCCTATTTACTGATGAGGGGGTTGCGGAATATCTGTTAAGGACAGTGTCTTCAGACACGACTTGAATCAAATATTTTCTTGTTTCTCTGTAGATTTTGCCTACAATGAGGACGCGCAAGTGTGCTACACCAATAACGCTACTTCTGATTCTTAAAAAAAACTTCTTTAATCTCTCTGAAAAAAAAAAATTACTGAATCTTATATTAGAGATTGGATTAGAAGTATGCTTTTATTCGGATGTTTTATGTGATTTGTCACAACTCTTGTACAATTGATATGTGTGTGTGTGTCTGTGTGTGTATGAGGAGTTATTGGGGGCAAAGGAAAGTGGGAGAATTTAGTTGTGTTTGTAAATGCTCTGGCTTTCAAGAGCATTTACTAAGAATGCTCATATCATTGTTCACTCTCACTTCACCATCCAACTTAATGTCCTTAATTGCATCTCTATTTCACCGTTTTTTTAAAAAAAAAAATTATTTCGTTTTATGTTGTGGACCTTCTGGACCTTGATAATTAATGATTTCTCTCTTGTCCTTTCCCTAAAGAACAAAAATGTGTCCGCCCATAATTCTTAATGTCTCTCCAAACAATAATGCCACTTGTTTGTATTATCTTTCTGTTTCTCGTAAAAGGCAGGCGAAATTAATTAAAGGGCAGCAATATGGAATGGTAGTTAGAAACTACCAAAACGTGTTTCTCCCTCGTGGCAAACTTTATCACATCACATAATATGACTTGCTGCTCGCTAATTATATATATCATTATTCTGGAATAGTAATTTGAAGAAATTAAACTGTGTGCAATATAATCCATTACCATTATGGGTTAGCTCAATAAGGAACCTACCAAACTCTTGTTTGAAGCAACACAAAGATAGTAGTAATACATAATGCATTGCACAATATATACTGAGTTATATTTAAGCCTGGAAAAAAGAAAGGAAGTTCTTTTATACAGAACCAAATACAAGGGAAAAGCAAAGACACTCGTTTTGATATATGGAACATGTACACCCATGCAGAGGAAACAACAGTGTCAATCAAATTATAGGCACGTGCGTGCGTACTTCAATACTGATTGAGTTTGCTCAGAATAATTAAGTAAACGAAGTCAATCATAAATATTAGACAAGCCATATATATATTATAAAGCACATGCATGCTACAACCTACAAGTGTGGAAACAGTCACGGGACTCAAACAATATCATCAGTCAATAGGGCGCACAGCATCACTTAAGACTGGTCCAGCAGGGGTTGAAACTGTTACTGGTGATATCTAAGTTGTCAAGTGTAAGAGATGAATTCTGAGGAGTAATGGCGGAAGCATATGAAGAGGCATCGTTTCCATTGACAGTGATGGTTGGTGACACGTGTGCCATTCGCCGCACATTATGTGGGTTCAGCGGAAGAAGCTGGTTGTTTATGTTGCTCACACAGCCACGACGAGCCACTATGTCTTCTGCCAACTTCACCTACATTTACATACATACACCAAACAAATTTCAATTCCTTAGCTTTCAGCTTTTTTTTAGTTACAAGAACAATCACTAATAGTTTGAGTTATAAGTGGGATCGAGCCTAAGACCTTCCACTTTTAGAGGAACAACCATACTACTAGGTTATAAGGCTTTTGATGGTAGTAACTTTCGGCTCTAAATGATCATAATGTTAAAATTAATTAGTTGATATGATCTCCCACATGATTGATGCACAACGTAATTACCTTAGCTCTCAAGGCTTCCACATCTGATTTGAGCACTCGGTTATTAGTATCAGCGTCACGAAAATGTTGACCAGCATCTGCAAGCTGCTTGGATAGAGTTGCATTCTCCACCCTCATTTGCTCCACCTGAGAAAGCAATAAAATTCAAAACTTCTTTTATAGAAAATGGAAATACAAGGACAAAGAGCACCATATAACTGAGAGAAATATGTAGTGTGTCCATATCTTAATTGCCGATTATTCAGATACCTTACTAGGTGCAATAATTCTAGTATTTTATAGATATACACACACACACCCGTGCTGTGCGCTGCACTACAACAAAAAGACCAATTAAACACCTTAAATTCAACAAAAATTAGTTATATACTCATACCTGAGACTCAAGATCAGCCAAGTGCGCTTGTTTTCTTCTTCTCGATCTCCTTGCAGACTCCCGATTAGACTTCTTCCTGAGACGTTGATAACAATTATTGTTAAGAGGGGAAGGACGAAAGTTGTATATATAACCAGTTTGTTTTGAGGGTTTTGATACACACACACCTTCTGTCTCGCTTATCAGTGGGATCTATGACCTGTTCACAAGGACCTGTTTCATCGTCCTCATCAGACTGCTCACCACTTGAAGCTCCTATTGCTTGATTATCTCCTTGGATTGGTTTATTATCTGAAATAGGGCTTCCAACTGGCCACTCATATATGCAATTCATCCAAAAAAATTATTAATTAATTACATATATCTATATCAACCTATCTTATTATTGTGTGACGTGTCGTAATTAAGAAAATTAAAGGTATGTTCAAATAATCACAAATATCATACGTGTCGCTCATAGCATCACCATTACCAGAAATCGATGACTGATCAGTGATAGAAGAAATTGGAGAACGATTGGGAGAGATGTTGTGGACCCTAGCAATATCGTTCTCTTCTAGTTCCTCCCAACGATAATCCTGCAGATATGAATACTACATAAGTTTGAATTCTTATTTAGAATTCAAGATTATTAATTCAATCATTAAATCAAATCAAATTAATAATATATACGACTGACAAAAAAATTACTAATTAAAAAATCATATATGCCAGTAATGTTAGTTTAAGCTATGGAATCCGGTTTACTATCTTTGAATCTATAATTGATTGATGAGTAAGTGAGATTAATTAAAATTTTAATAAAAAAAACCACACATTTGTACCCGTACAGAGGTGAAATAAGGTAACAAAATTGATTTCATATACTCTTTGTTGTTCCTAGCCAAAAAAAAATATAAACAGTTTACTCCTATATAAAATACAACAACTATATTGTCAGTATATGAGATATTAGGCATCAATGTATTTTAACTTTTGTTGGTTCTAGTGTATTTTAAGAATTATTATAATTTTTATGGCAAAAAAAAAAGAATTATTATAATTTTATTATTAATGATAGTTTAACATGATTTCAAAATTATTTGCAAGTGGATTTTTATTATTAAAATAAACACATGTTAAGATTTGATTGGATGAATGGATAGATACAGAAACATAAGTTTTGTTTCAAATAAAGAGGATCTATCGTCCTAGAATAGTTTATTTGTAGTGCATCCATGGCCGGTATTCTAAATATTTTTTTATATGCATCCAATATTCTAAAGTTTTTTTTTTTTGTCCATCCAGCATCTTAAAATAATTTTTTTATGTGTGACCAATATCCTAAAATTTTTTTTTTTTTTGTGCATCCAGCACCATGACACAAAATATTCATTAGGGTGGTGACCTATGAATGTATATGAAAAATACTTAAAAGTGTTGGATATCCTTAAAATACTCCAAGATGATGTGCATGAAAAAAATACTTAGAGTGGATGCACCTTAATCCTAAATAAAATTGCAAGATGAGACCCGACCCCAGGGAGCATGATTCACGATGACAAAATTACCCCTATGCCTTGATCAAAATATATTATTGGTAACAGTTTATCAAAAAAAATATCGGTAAGAGGGGTGTGCAAACACAGTGGGGACAAATAAACTTTGACTGGGTCCGCATACAAGACTTTTTTTTTTGTTTTTTGTCAAGAGCACTACAAGACTTGTTAACAACAAAATATTTCCTTTTCCTGATTAAAGAGCATAAAGGCGTAGTTATTTTTCTGGAATGATTATTCCCACTAATTCCAATACACAGTGATAATTTCCTTTTGGCAGTGGATATCTATCGGTCGAGAGTTTGGTGAAGGGAGGTGGGTAATAGAAAAGGCCCCGTCAATAGGTTAATCAATTATGATTTTTTTCCATAAAATACTCCAATCATTTGAAAATGCATGCGGATAGCACTTTATTATTACATTAGAAATATTAGGAACAGATTTAAAAAAAATAAAAAACAAACAATATATATCTGCTAGGCTAACAGAATTTGACAGTAATTTATGCTCATATTATATATATGATGATTGATTGATTTAGTTATAACATACTAGCAATATAGAAGGAGCCACTTTTTGCATGTCAGTCTTCACAAGATATAAGAGAAATACTTATATATTTTAGGAACACGACCTCATTTATACTCAAATTAATTAAAATATAACAACTTATGTTATTTAATTTTATATGGCAGATGAAAATTTTATGATTTTAGAAAATAACAAATCATGGGAGATAACTGACTCTTTTTGTTTTTTTAAATTATGAAGTTTATATTTTTTAAAATCATAAAATTTGAATTTTTTTATATGACTCATTTGCGATGTAAAATTAAAATAAGATGAATTGTAGTATTTTAATTAATCAAAATATAAATGAGGTAACTAAATATTTTTGGAAAGAAAGTGTGTTATTAGATGCGAGGTTGCCACGTCACAAGTGATTGGAACCGCTTGGTGACGTGGCAACACGTGCGTCCAACGTGGTTCCTGTGTGATGGTAGCAGTGAAAGAGAGCAAGAGCATGTCACTAACCCAAACGGCCTCAAGGTCATCGAAGTTGACGCCGCTGAAGTATGCATCCTCACCGCCGGCGAAACCTTTGTTGACACTGTGACACACGAACTCGCCCGATTTCACGTCCTCGTCGATCACGGATCCGTTTGTCATTTCCGACATGATCGCCATAAGCTCCGACGGGATCCGTGGAAAGTCGCCGCCGGCAGCAGGGTACATGGACGACGCAGTAACAGATTGAGTGGAAGGGCAGGGAGGCATGACAGCGGCGGATTTTTGCTCCATATTGCCGGAGAGAACACAGAGACAGCAAGAGAATGATATAGAAAGGGAGAATGAGAGAGAGGGGAAACGGGAATGAATGAATGGGCTGAAGGGGTATAAATAGGGATGAAGTGAAAATCCTTTTTGATTTACAAAAAAGAAAAGAAAAAACAAAAGATGAAAAAAAATATATAGTTGGACAGCACATGAAGTGAAAAGCACCAAAAAGGTTTTTGACGATGTGAAATCTCTAAATTAACCTTATGTGTCACCTTTTTTTTTTTTTTTTTTTTGATCGGAATCCTTATGTGTCACCTTGGATGAAGGAATATAAGGAGCCCGTGAGACATGATAATTTAATTATTAATGAAAGAGCAGGAGGATCAGTTTCCGAAAAGCAGATCGATCGCTCAAATAGTACTCTTAGTATATAAAAGTGTCGTGATATTTAGATGTTTGAAAAAAAAATGTAAATTGTAAGTGTGTGTTTGTTAACTTTCTGTGTTTAACAACACAACAATATCCGGATAATAGAAGTTTTTTTTTTGAATTTCTTCCCCCGGTATCCCACATCCGAAGGTGCAGATTAATCCGGGGTGCCCCTTGGGAGGAACTTCCCAGGGATCGAGCCCAGGTGGCGGGAGGGAATCTTTACCTCCCTTGTCTCAACCATCGGACCAAGCCCCCTGGACGATAATAGAAGTTAATCGCGTGAGGTTGAGGAAATTCTCGACCCTTCTAGTAAAGCATGAAATCAAATTGACAAAGACATTAATTAATTCTCAGACCTTAGGATGGTTAAAATAAATAAACAAAAATAAATTTAAAACTTTCAAAATTAAATATAGACATGTACTATTATTATTACTGTTGCTACAATTACTGCTGCTGCTGCTAATATGGTATGATTTTTGCACTCATCGTAGTAACTAGATGATGCTTAAATTGAAACATATATATGACTCACTCACAATACATGTATGTATAGTATATTAATTAGTTATCACTGGATCATACCAAAAATACAACATGTTTCTGCCAAATCAATATAACATATCATTATATCATTCATTCTCAGTGTTCATATGCATGTAATATGTGTGTGTGAGTGTATAACTTCATTTACATGAATAATATGTTATTCATTTCTGAAAATTCATATAATACACAAAACAACACATATAATTTGAAAATAAAGCCAAAAATAAGTGGGACCCATGCATCGAAAATCAAATCATTAATGTGAGGATTCAAGTGCCAAAAATGATGACGTTGGATTAATAAGTATCGCCCATTTGGTTTCGACCTAATTAGTAAGAAGTCACTGTTTACGCCCCACTCGAACACTAATTATTTAGCAAGTGGGGGCAAGTCCTCCCTAAAAGACAAAATTCTCCTTCCAATATCCAGTTGTATAAATTACTGGTATGAACTATCCGCCTATTAAAATAAAATAAATGAGAAGGTGACTTATTAATGAGTATGTGTTTAAATTAGTTTTTGGAGAATATTTTTTATAATTTATAAAACGAGTATGTGAGAGAAGTTCTATCCTAATTTAAGAAAAAGATTTTTAAAAGCTCGGTTTGGGGTTATTCAAACACACACAACACACGCAAATTAAATCGAAACACGTAATGATAAGAACATCAATATTTTATCAAGAAAAAAGGTGATGGCAACTCATTATGTGGTTTCGGTTATTGGACACATGCATGAGAGGCAGAAAGAGAGAGAAAGCCAAGGGGTAAAGAGGAGAAATGGGAAGGACGCACAAATCAATAATGCATGAGTTAAATATGAATATAATTTTACTTTGGCATAATCATAACACCAATCATGCAATTAGGGAAAGGCATAAATAGGGAGTGACCACAAGGCAAAGTAGAGGGGGGGGGGGTTGGGTGCACGGGCAACACTTTTTTTAACTTTTGGAAAAGCCTCGGGGGATGGTTTTTTAGGCATATCACATGCAATTCAAAAGTGGGTTTTCTTAAGGTGGAAGTTCTATTCAACTTCAACACTTCATTGCAATTTGAATATGACAGCCACTTGCATTTAGATTTTAAAGAAATTTGGTGAAATGGAATTTTTATTAGTCACAATGACTTAATATGTCTTTTAAACAAGGGAAAATACAGGTATTATGCATTTATAATTTCATGCACAAAAATTATGGATACTCAAATTCATGTCCTTCTTGCTAAGAAGATTTTCCATGTAAGGATTTTTCACTATAAAATCGATACAAACACTTATATACACAGGATCTTGTTTCTTTCACTTTTTGCTTTGTAGCGTATTCGAATAGTTTTCCTTTGACGATAGAGATTATCTCTCATGCATGCATGGCACTGAGATTATATTTGGATTCTGCTTTTATAAGCCTTTAGCTTTTTTGAAAAAGGAACTTTTGCCTTAGCTAATGTCTTGATTACTTGTACACCCATTTACAAAATGAAAAATATACATAAAAATGTAAATAAATGTAATTTTTGACAAATTTAATTCAATTTAGCTTGGCAGCTGATATCGTCAAGTGAGCTTCCACTTGAACATCCCACCAACAACTTTAATGTAGACACACACACACACACATTGAAAAGTTTTCACGAATGGGATCCCAAAATCCATCCAAATCAAGACAAAATTTGGTATTAGACCTTTATTTATTCAATGTAAATAAACTCATATACCACCAGTTGCTTGCTTGTCTAGATCTTATACTCTTCGCCTTGATTTTTTTTCTGCACATACTTTTTAATATCGATCAGTATTTGAACTCAAACGACATTGTTCTTCTTAATTAGCAAAGTTAGACTTTAACATCTATCCCAGATAACCAGCCACAATATTTTCCAGGGAACAATTTGAATAGAAAATAAAATACCCAGGGTCAAAGTTGAAAGATTTTATCTCTGAATTATCATAAAAATATTTAAATGTCTAGGTAAATATTTTATTCAAAAAAATATTGGAAGAAATATAAAAGCTCAAATACCCTAGAGCTATACAGTATATAGCATGATCGATATGTACGTGAGAACTTTTTGAACATTCAAAAAGAGAAGTATTTTCTTTCTTTATGTTTTTTGAATGCCTTTTTTAATTAAAAAAGGCATTCAAAAAAGAGAAAAGCAACCCAACTGATGAATTGAAAAGAGTTGTTTTATATGAAGAGAACATCGGCACATTACTTAGCAGCTAAGTTACAGCCATGCGCTTGGGCTAACTTTAGTATACGTATGTATGATTTAATTAACCAACTGATATATATGGTGGCGGCTTAAAAGCTAATTTTGCTCTAAAAGTATACACGAAGGGTAATTTTGTTTTAGAAGTGTCAAATTTGGAGCAATTTTACTCTAACCATTATCCCAGTTAAATTTGACCATCAATTGATCAAATATGCTGAGTTGGCAGTTCACGTGTCATTCATGTCACTTTTATTTTAGGTTTAGATGAAAATTAACCCTGAAAGTTTTTTATAAAGAACAATGTTGTCCTGAAAGTTTCTAAGTTATAGCAATTTCATATACTTGCTATTATTTTGATTAAATTTACCTATTAGTTAATCAAATATGCTTATTGACAAGGCTATGTGTCATTCATTTCATTTTATTTTTTCAAAATTAGATTTTAAAATATAAGTAATTTTTTAAAAATAAATGCATCCCAAGGTGAAAACATTTTGTACGATGAAGAGAAAATCAAAGAAATATTTACTTATCTTGGCATCATCATTGGGGTATGGTGGCAGAGAATTTTCAATGGTATTATTCTCGATAATCTTATTTAGTGTGTTATGCATCTAGTAATTTAATTTTCTTTTTCCTTTATTACTCTCTAGCGAATGTGAGCTCCTCCTCCATATGTAACTTTTTTGTTTTCAATATTGTTCACATTGCTAGTTTAACATATTTGGTTAACTAACAGTCAAACTTAACCTAGATAATTATCAGAGCAACATTGCTATGATTTGGAAACTTCTAGAGCAAATTTGCACTTTTACAAAAATGATGTGGATGATATATGGATGACATGTGAACTGTGAGCTTAGCATATTTGGTGTGCAAATAACGATCAAACTTAACTAGAATAACGGTTAAGGCAAAATTGCTCAATATTTGACACTTCCGGAGCAAAATTACTTCCCAAAAAATTTTTGGGAAAATATTGCCCCTCCATATATACTTTCGGGGTAAAATTTGCTTTTAACCCTATAATTATTTATTTTTAACCTGTTGCTTTGATATAAAACATGGGCAGACTCAAAAGGAAGTTCACTTCTATAACACACAGTATTTCATCTTTTCCGTCTCCAATGAGACGAATAATATATGTAGTTATATACTAGTGATTATATTGATAACGTGATCAAACAGTAAAGATACATTCTCTCTCCACTTTACAGGAAATATATATTCCACAAAGAAAAAGGTGGCGTGTGAACAAGCATCGCAAGGCCCTGGCTTAATAAATTACACACACACAGTGTGTGTACTCTTTTTATTCTTTATTTCTTCCATTGTTGATGCCTCCCGGCCGATTACCCTTTTTGTGATTTTTAATGGGTCTGAAAGTAGCCAAAACATGAATATCATAAGTTTTGCTATGCCTTATCAGTGGCTCTACACAGCATAAAAATCTTTATAAAATGAATAACTAAAAAAGACACAGGTCCTTTGTTATTCAAAAAAAAAAGACACAGGTAGAAAAACGATATGAAATTCCTAGCATATAAAATATAAAATTTGCAACAAATTATGTAGGGTAACAAAGAGTTTGACTTATCTCAAACACATAATGCATATGAAAATAATAGTAAAATATATTTAATAAAGAAAACCGGGAAAGTGTGGTTTACTAGTTATCACATGCATATTTCATGAAAAAAGAGTGAGCATAAAGTTAGGATGAATTCTAGTCTTATATATTGATTAGTCAATACTTGTGAATAATATGATATAGCTTTTTGTGAAAAGATTGAATACATGGATAGACAAATGGGCTGGTGGTTCTTGAACAAATGAAAGCGGGTTTCTTAAGGGTGAAGTTCTGGCTAAAGGAAATGCAGGGATCCCACAAAACGTTGAGAATCTACTACATATATATGCTAATCCGAGACCACTACTCAAAGTTTATGTTTCTTTCGTATTTTTAAAATTAATTTACTTGCACAAAGTATTGTGAGAGATAAATTGATTCTCTTACTTATTTTTATTTTATAACAAAGCTATTTTATCATTGCATGCTCGGAAACAATTTATAGTCTTATAAAAATTTGTCGAATAAGGTTGTAACATCTCAGCCGATGTCGGACATAACATTGTATCCAGGTTCTTATAAAATGTCATTCGTTTTCCTCTCCAGCCGATGTGAGACATAACATTCCACCACCTATCTTTGTGCTCAGCGTCTTCGCTGGCACATTGGCTCACATTGAACCCAACTTGACTCTGATACCAATTATAACATCTCAGCGCCTTGCTCTTGATATTCTCGTTTCCCTCCCCTCCTTAGCCGATATGAGACATAACACTCCACTCTCCTTTGGACACATATCAACCTCAACCTGACTCGAATACCATTTGTAACATCCAAGTATCTCACTTTCGATATTGTCCGCTTTGGGGCCCGTCAGACCCTTCCGGCTTTAAAACGCGTTAAGAGGGGAGGTATCCATACCCTTATAAAGCATCTTTTATTCCCTCCCCAGCCGATGTAGAACATAAAAAAAGTCACCAAAAGAAGCAATCATAGTAGTTGAACCACCAGAAACCAAATTCATGGGAAAAATTTGGCAAATACGATACTAACAAGAAGATCATAATGTAAGTGAGAAAAATTTGGAAACCATAAAAGTAAATAGAAACAAATCAAAATGAAATGCTACTAGTCCAGGCTAAAGAACTTTAGCAGCATCCTTTCCAGAGTTATAAACCAGGAAACAGAAGATGAGGATTGACTAAGTCAAGAAGACAAGTCATGGTGGCTAGTTACCTTAAAAAGAAAGAAAAAAAGGAGGAGCTAATTGCAATTGAGCGTGGAAACTCAAAAGAACAAAGCACTTGGATGATCTGAGACTGCAGGTTGCTTGTTACTCGATAGTGACTTCGCCTGAGATGCACACTCTTGAATTACATTTCAAGCAAAATGTTCATTGGGCTTCTATTTTTAGTTTAATCCGTTTTTTGCCCTTTTTGGGAAAGCCTATAATGGGCTTGTGTATGAGTTTTTTCAATGTCTTCCAATGATTCCTTATGTTATCTTTGCCAACCTTCCTACCAAATTGTGCACTCAACACTTCAACAATAATGTCATAAGCTGTTGTGGTAAATGTCCCATTAACTTTGTTGTCATGTTCATACTCATACATAAATGCATCGACAAGGGCATCATCCATAGGCCTCGTCCAATTGAGCAACTCATTTCCATCGTTTGATTTTGTCGCCATTCTATGCATCTATTCCTCACAATCAATAAAATACACTTTTACAAGGTGCTTCTTTATGCTCTGCAACCTTCACAACAAAGTTCCATCTAATCTAGGATTAACTATTTGGGAAAACATATATTGCCAATAAAAAAAAAGAATAACAACAGAGCAAAAGATTAATCCTTTGACACTAATCATCTAAAGAAAAGCCAGCAACGCAAAGTGAGCAGGGGAGGGATCAAACGTTATTATTCAATGAAACTTCATACAAAGGATTTTCATTGATGTCCTTGTTGGCTTTCTTGGCACATGAAAAAGGAAGGTCGAGATTGTAAAGAACAGGGATGATAATGCAAGAACACAAGAAGACCAAGACAGGACCAAAGATCCAAAGCAGAAGAGGGATTGCCATGTAGAAGAGCCTATTTCCCAGAGTGTTGAGAATGAAGCCTTTCTCTAAGAGCTCGTGGATGTATTGTGGTGTGACCATGGACGTTGGATCTTGAGGCGTGTTGATGAGAATGTTGACCTGGTTTATGAACCTTATGGACTGAGAGTGACAGAAGAAGGAGAAGAGAAAGACGATGAGGAGGGTGACATACTTGAGAGCCACCATGAACTCGCCGTGAGCTCCATATACGGTGTCGTTGAGTGGCTTCTTGACACTGTAAGTGCTGCTGATAACTGCTGCTAAGCCTGAACAGAGGAGGATGGCAGTTGTGGCCATTAGGGTCGATCCCATGATTGTGTTCCTTAATGATTGAACTGCAAGGATGTTTTTCTTCTCGTTGTCCTGTTAATTAATTGTGTTCATCCACAAATAACGTTGTTAGTTGTTGTTGCTTTTGGTGGGTCACCCAAGAAAACTGAAGCAACTAGTCATGCCGGAAACATGTTTGCGATAATGCTGCAGTGGGATCGTGTCTGTATGCCACTTCTTTGATTATATGAAAATTTCTTTCTTTCTTTCTTTATCTCAAGAATCATAGGAAAATTAATCACAGGATTCAAATTAACGTGCCCTGGGAATATGTTTGTGGAAAATAGACTGAGTGATACAACAGACACAGTATACAAAGACATGGAAAATGTGCTGGCAACTTACAGTTGACTCACGAAGGTTCCAATACATACACGATATATGGTTGAGAGAAGTCAAGAACATTGACAAAAAACTTAACTTTTTTTAGCAAAAAAAAAAAAGTAGCTTTTATTTTCTCTGGTTGCACACTACTATATATTATCTGCCAGAAGAAGCACGACAAAAGTTTGACATCAATGTAACAACACTAGAATAATGAGGGGAAAAATAATGGAGGAAAGAAGCTGTGGAATATAATTCATCATACAATATAACATAATGGACGGATCGATTAAAGGAACTGTTTATAAGCATATTTAGTTCAGAGGATTTTTGTAATGACCATAAACCTATTGGGAGAGCTTAGTCCCAAAAAAGATGGGCCTAATAGGACCCGTGGGACTCATGAGACAAGAACACCATAGTATTTCATTTGGCCTTTTGTCCGTGGGTAGCCCTCTACTGTGAATATTGACCTCTCAATGAAAGCATTAATATAATGATCATAAATTTAAAGAAAGAACCTAATCTCAAAAGATTAATTCATTAGGGTAGGGAGTCTCTTGAAGTTATAAATATAGTTCATTTATAAGATTTTTCTACATGGGACTCGTAATAACTTTGAGTTCACATTTTATAAGACGAGATACGAGAACGCACTAAATTAAGAGACGGTCACCAAATTATTTGACCACACGTACGTACAATCAGAAAGATGAAGTTCAGTTCAATTACCAAGCATATTTCTTAGTAAAAATTATCAGAAGAGTTTTATATAGATGTCTTGTGCTGGGAACAAATTAAAATACCCTTTTTCCCTTGCTTCCCTTCTTATTGATCTCGCAGGCAATGCACCGGAGATTAATTAGTTGAAAAGGTTAACCAACGGAGACATTAATTGCAGGTCTCTAACTAGCTAGAATCAGTATATATAGAAATATAAATATGAATGCATGAATATCTATCGCAGACACAATCAAATGGAACTGAAGTGATGAATCAGAAGAAGTAGACGTAAATGAATGAATACCTTAATCATTTGATTAACCCAGTCTCGGCGGCCACTGGCATTGATTCCTATAATGGTGGTGTGAGGCTGAGTCCTAACTCTGTGCCACAGCCACAAATGGTAACCAAAGTTCATTAGAATCGCCAAAGGCACCAAAATCACGTCCATATAACACGTCCTCCATTCCATCTCTCTCTCCAAATGCTAATGCCAGTCCCAGAAACTGTGTTCTTGTAGATGCCTCTGTTTCTCTCTTCACAATTTTACTTGTCTTGCTCTCTTCTTTTTCTTAGCTCTATATATGTGCTCACAGCTATGATATTTATAGCTGTCAAGGAAGCGTGTATACGGACTCCTTCGAACGCGTGGCTTGATAATTAAAATATTTATATATTTATTTTCTTTTATATGATGATTTTATAGACGATATTTACTTTTAATATAATAAATTTAGGTGTGATTGATAAATAAATATTGTTTTTGGAATAAACAGCATTTTAAAAAAAATAATAAAATACATAAATAAATAAATAAAAAGTACTGTAGCAGCCACCGGACACTGTAGCAGCCGCCAGGGCACTGTAGCAGTACTGTAGCACACGTTTTTTTTCCCTATAAATAGATATCAATGCCAAGCTCAAAGGGGAGGAGAGGAAGAGAAGCAGAGGTTTCCTTCTCCGACAGGGAGAAGTCCTTCTCTGACTGGGAGAGATCTTTCTCTAACATTTTTGAGTTCTTTGTGTTGTTTTTTAGATTTAATTTCATGTATTGCATGCCTCCTTCTTGGAAGGCTTAGGATTGTATTATTTTTTGCATGCCTCCATCTTGGAAGGCTTAGGACTGTATTACATTTTGCATGCCGCCTACATGGAAGGTTTTACCTCCTAAATGGACGGCTTGATTTCTTTATCTTTCATTCATCTTTTGGTTATGTTTGAGAATTTAATATTCAAGTTTATGAAGTATTTCTGAGGATTTCATTCTAGTTTTATATAATGTCAATTTATTTTGGTTTTGTTTTTAATTTCATCATGTGCTAAACTTTCATTTTCCTAGGGTGATGATGTAGCTTACTAATGATGGATTGAATCCTAACTTATTAAATCTAGTTTGAATTTCTCCTTCATGATTGAGTTTTAATTATTATTCTTAATGCTTTTGATTGACTGGCCATCTTTTGAATGATTTCAATATACATGTTGAGACCGGAAGGAGATACATGTGTGTAGACCCTATAATTAAAACCATGACTTGCATATGAAATAGGAATATATTCATATGAGTTGTGTAGTCTTACTGAGTTCTACAAATCTTAATGCATAATTAATTGCTTAAATTCATATAGGAATATATTGGATTAGCAATTGATTATAGAATTGCTTGACCTTGGAAGAGGCTAGTAATTAAATTAGAGAAAGTCGATTATCAATCATGTGGAATAAATTGGGCTAGAATAGATAAGTGATTCAATCCGGAATTTGTTAAGTGAAATCTGACCCCTAGGGCTTTTTCTCATATTTGCTTTCATATCATCTGCATTCATATTTAATTGTGTTTATTTTATTTTCTACTCTCAATCACCAACTAATCGATCGACTAAATAGAGTTAAAATTACCTATTTTGGTACTTAGTGCTCAATCCTCGTGGGAACGTTACTCTACTTACTTCTATATTACTTGATTATGACAGTGTACACTTACACTATTTAATTGATCATCTACACACGTATCATGGTTCAGCGTGCAAATAAAGTTAACTAGCGCGAACAAGAAAATTAAAAGCCCTTTCTTTTTAATTATATGTGATCATGATGTAAGTGGAAGTACTCGTGAATGAAGCCTTTCCCTTGTTCTCGCCTAACTCCTTTTCTTTCATCGGTTTCTCACACTTCACTGTGATGTTTGTCGTGCAACCTGTACACTTACACGTTATTTTTGAGGCATGGAACTTTAACTGGAACACGGTTCCGTGAGGTATGGAAGATCGTTTCTCTAACTCCATTTATTTTTTCAAAGACGGGACGGAAGTGAATACCGTTAACTTGTTGATAACTTATGAGGCCCTATATACATGATTTGTGCACTCTCATTTATTACATGGGGGAAGTGTGGTGTATATAAGTATATTCCACTCCGTAATCTCAATTTTGCTCTCTGCACCCTTCTTCCTCAGTTATTATTCCAGAGACGATCGGTTTATAAAACTGTGACTTGCAACTATCAGAAGTTTGATATATTATTGAGTTATTTTTTCCTAATGATAGATTCCAACAGTGGTTCGACTTTAGAAAATCATTTTAAAATAATCAAACAAAAAAGAGGAAGATCAAGAAAATGAAAGACGCTGGAAGATTATAGACAAAAATAAAAGAGATCACCATCCATATCAATATTTTAACATAATAATGAGAGTCATTCTTGAAGCATTTAATTATTTGATTATTATTAGAACAGTTTCTCCAACACAGATGACTAGATGAGGGCTGAAGAAGAAAGACCAGAAGGACTATTTTTAGTTCAATCCGTTCTTCTTCTTCTTCTTTTTTGCCCCATTTTGGGAAACTATAATGGGCCTGTGTGTTTGTTTGGGCTTTTTCTTTAACAAGACTACAATTCAAAGTCCATTATAGTATAGAACCTCTGAAGTTTGTTTGGGTCATGTAGAACTTTTGAAGTTGAGATTTATGATTCTAGAAAAACAATGGATTACCCCCACACACGTTCAGTATCAGCATGATTGCGGTGGCTCTAGTCAGAAACTCAGAATGGTTCTGATATTACATATTTAGATTTGAACGACCAAATCTATAACCCCAACTTTAGTTGTATAATTCTATTATTATTCTATAACTGATATTTTTATTTTAAAAAAAAAGATATGAACTACCAAATGCCCTCATGGTAAGAGATTTTATATCTATAATTAAATTGACAAATTTTACAACTACAGTAAAATATGAAATAATGCACTATTCCCCAAGTACCTGCTTATATATTCATAGCAGGCAAAGTGGGATATAATTTCAGGTATGATGGTCAGCTACAGTTCACTACCAATAATTTGCCTAGAAAGGGGGTAAGTGGGAAAAAGAAGATTAGGAGGGTCTTAAATTTTGAAAATAAATCAAATTTACAGATTGTGCTAAGACATGATAATAGGGGAAAGGAAATTGACATGGTGGAGGGGGGAGAAAGGAAAGATGACGCAGAAGATGAGGGGTGTGGTAGCTGGCCGAAAACAGCCACCAAGGCATTATAAGTTGCTTTGGGTGGAATTGTCAGGGTTTGGGAACTACCCTGACAATTCGAAATCTAAAGTTCCAGAGTAGGAAATGGAAGCCTCAGATAATCTTTCTCTCGGAGACTAAAATGAAAAAAGAAAAAATTGAACGGATAAGGAGGAAAATGCAATATGATTCTGGGGTATATTTTGATCCGATTGGGAAATCAGGGGGTTTGGCGGTATGGTGGAAAGAAAATGTACAGCTGAAAGTGGGGTATACCAGTAGGTATATAATTCACCTGGTGGATGTGCAAATGGGAGGCAAAAGTATGGGAAATATAAGTTTAGTGTATGGACCAACGGTTAGGAGAATGAAAGAAGGTTGGTGGGCTGAATTGGAAAATCTGAATCCAGGTCCGGAAATTCCATGGTTGATATTGGGGGATTTCAATGACATGCTGTATTCATCTGATAAAGAGGGAGGAAGGGAGTGCTCACAAAGGGATTTAGATCGTTTTCGGAACTTCATGATAAGTTGTGAGCTTATGGAACTTGAGTCGGCTGGGTGCAACTTTACGTGGAGAAACAATAGAGAAGGAAGTGAGTTTATCAGAGAAAGATTGGATAGGGCAGTGGTAAATCTGAATTGGAGAGCTAAATATCACAGAGGGCAAGGGCATGTGTTGGAATCAATAGGCTCGGATCATTGCCCAATTTTAGTGGAATTTGAGCATTGTGAATCCAGAACACCGCAATTATTCAGATTCGATGCTAGATGGATATCTCATCCGAACCTGTTGGAAGTAATTAAAAAGAACTGGAGGGTGGAAGGGAGAAGTGTTGACTTGAATGAATTTGTGAAAAGTCTGAATGGCCTAAGAGATTTTTTGAAGATTTGGGGAAAGAAAGAGTTTAAGAACGGGGCTAAGCAGATTAACAACCTAGTAAATCAGGTACAGATTTGCCTTGATTCTGAGTGGTCTGCTGAAAAAGCTAGGGAGATTAATGAGCTAAAACAGAGAATTGGGGAATTGTGGGAGCAGGAAGAATTGTATTGGGCACAGAAGTCCAGAGTGGAGTGGCTGAAATGTAGAGATAAAAATTCCAAATTTTTCCATATGACAACTATTCGCAGAAGATGTAGAAACAAGATCACCAGAATCAGAGACAGCAATAATACGTGGTTGGAGTCCGAGAAGGAGATTGGAGATTATTTTGCTCAGTTCTACAACTCTCTATTCTCTACAGTAGGCTTAAGGGATTTTGACTCGGTCCTGGATTATTGAGCAGGTGATATCAGTGGAAGATAACAAACTATTGATGGAAGACATTACTTCGGAGGAAGTTAAGAAGGCAGTTTACCAGATGGGCGGAGAGAAGGCACCGGGTCCTGATGGCTTTACCGGGTTGTTCTATCAAAAGGCTTGGGATATCGTTGGTGTACAGGTATGTGAATTGATAAAAAATTATTTCAGAAATGGATTCCCTCTAAACATGATAAATGAAACTGATTTGGTTTTAATACCTAAAATAGACAATCCTGAATCGGGAAATGACTATAGGCCCATTAGCTTGTGTAACTTTTCTTATAAAATCTTTTCTAAAGTTATGGCCAATAGATTGAAACCCCTGTTAGATAAAGTGATTGATGAAAGTCAAAGGGCTTTTGTTCCGGGTAGATTAATTCAGGACAATATGATTGTGGTGCATGAGATGTTTCATCATATGAAAAACAAAAGGCAGGGACATTGTGAGGTAGCAATTAAGCTTGATATGAATAAGGCTTATGATAGGGTGGAATGGGATTTTCTCTGTAAAACACTTTTAAAGATGGGTTTTGATAAGGGTTGGGTAGATAGGATCTGGTGGTGTTTAAACTCTGTCAGTTTTTCAGTAATGTTATCTGGTAAGAGAGTTACAAAGATTTCGCCACAGAGAGGGTTAAGACAGGGGGATCCACTATCCCCATACTTGTTCATTCTGGTTAATAATGTCCTGTCCAGGTTGATAGATAGGGATAGGAGAAGAGGTCTTCTGAAAGGTGTCTCAATTGCTAGGGGCGGTCCTGAAATTACACATAGCCTATATGCTGATGACTCTGTATTCTTTCTCCGAGGTGATGTTAGTTATTGCAGAAATTTGAAAAGAGTGATTGATGATTATTGCAAAGCTTCTGGCCAGGCAATCAATGTGAACAAATCCTGTTTATATTTCTCAAAAAATACTCCTGAACTCCTGAAAGAGGAAATTGGCCAAATCTTCCAAATACATGCAGTAGATATTCCTGGTAATTATCTTGGGTTGCCGGTTATTTGGGGTAGATCAAAAATCCAAGCTCTGAATTTTGTAGTGGATAGAATGGAAAAGAGGGCCCAAGGGTGGAGAAAACAGCTGCTTTCGGAGGCAGGGAGAGAGGTATTGATTAAATCAGTAGCTAACTCTATCCCAATGTACTCTATGTCTTGCTTTCTTTATCCAAAAAGTGTGCTAAAAAGGTTAGATGGTATTGTGTCTAAATTCTGGTGGAAGTGTGAAGAGGGAGAGCGAAAAATTCACTGGGTTGCTATGGAGAAAATGAAGAGGCCTAAGTTAGAGGGGGGATTGGGTTTTAAAGACTTTGAAGCTTTCAATCTAGCTCTTCTAGCAAAACTAGGGTGGAGAATTTTGCAATATCCGGAGCAACTCTAGGTTAAACTCCTTAAAGCCAGATATTTCCCTAAAACAAACTTTCTAGAAGCTATAAAGGGGAGTAGCCCCTCGTGGTTATGGTCTAGTATAGTGGAAGGGAGGAGTGTGCTGGAAAATCAAGTTTTTAAGAGCATTGGGAATGGATTTAGTACAAGGGTGTGGAGAAACCCGTGGATAGGAGGGCTGCCAGTGAAGAGATTGTGGTCCCAATGCCCGCATGAGTCCTTTCTAGATTTAAGAGTGTCGGATTTAAGGAGGGAGGGGAGATGGCATTTATTGTCTATAGAGGGGTGGATCTCAGATGTGGAAAAGGAAGCAATCAAGAACACTATTGTAGCCTCTAGTAATAGAGATGACAAGTGGGTGTGGACTGGGGGTAAAAGAAATGAATACACTGTTAAAGAAGGGTATGATATTGCTAGAAAGAATGTTCTGAGAAGACAAGAAAATATTCCCAATTCTTCTAACAATTCCCATAGAGCTGTCTGGAAATGGATTTGGAAGTTGAAAATACCTCAAAAAGTAAAAAATTTCATGTGGAGGTTGATGAATAATGCCTTGCCTACTCTCACTAATTTATCTAAAAGAAAATGCTGTGTGTTGGACCTGTGTTTAATTTGTCATAAAAGAGAAGAAACTTTGGAGCATTTATTTTTACAGTGTGAATGGGCAAGATTAGCATGGTTTGGTAGTATGTTTTCCTTCAAGGCTGAGGAGTTGGAAAGTATAGATCTAAAAGAGTGGGTGGCAAATTGGCTTAATGGGAGCTTTTTGTCACATTGGCAGAAGGCTTTATTGTGTATGATGCTATGGCAGCTATGGAAGTCCAGAAATGCATTCCTGTTTGACAACATAACCCCTGACCCAGTGTTTGTTTTCTCCCAGGCAGGTAAAGCATTAAATGAATTATGGGCAGTAAGAGGATGGAGTGGTAAAGAGACAAATAGAGATCTCACAAGGCAGCCAGAGAGTTCTGATCAGCAGACATGGAAGCCGCCAGAAGGTAACTACCTTAAAATTAATACTGATTGTGCTTTCTCTGAAGTGGATAATAGAGCTGCAGTTTCCTTTGTGGTAAGAGATGAAAATGGATGGTTGTTAGATGGAAAATCAAGAATTGTGAATGCTCCTTTTGTATTAATGGCTGAAGGTATTGCTTTTTTGGACGCTGTATTATATGTTAGGGATAATCAGCTGACAGATATTATTTTTGAGTCTGATAGCCAAGTATTAGTCAGATGTCTTGAAAGTGACTCTCCCCCAAATGACTGGAGATGTACCAATATCCTTGAAAATATTCAATATTCAAGGAAACTAATAGGAAATCATTCTTGTACATGGATTTCCAGGAAAGCGAACTTAGTAGCCGACTGGGTTGCTACAGTTTCATTGCGTGGGTCTTGCCCATCGGACTGGGTCTTGAGACCTCCGAAACAACTGCTGAAGCTGTTGGAGACGGATACAGGCGAGAAGTTAAGGGCTCCAGATTAGTGCTTTTGGT
Organism: Inga oerstediana; assembly: GCA_963210345.1. Taxonomy (NCBI): domain Eukaryota; kingdom Viridiplantae; phylum Streptophyta; class Magnoliopsida; order Fabales; family Fabaceae; genus Inga; species Inga oerstediana. The sequence goes on from OY723402.1 coordinate 6,282,992, forward strand.
TTTCTGGTTGATATTTTGGGCCTTTGTAATATTTATTTCTCGCTGTACTCTTGTTTATGGTTTATGATAATGAAATCTCTTTCACTGGCAAAAAAAAAAAAAGCAGGCAAAGTGGGATATTCTAACAAAGACCACAAGGCATGAATAACACTTGCATCGAACTACTAGCTAACTCGAGTAAAATAAAAACTCCTCTCAACAATTTTTTTATTTAGTCATTAAGTCTTTTGATCTCTTAAAATTATTAAGCAACATACCACACATTTCTAAATTAATTATTTGGCTTTCAACCCTTACCTCCTCACACTGGAATTTAATTAATTAATTAAATAATGTTCCGCACGAACACGAGACACTACTCCACTTATACTTCCTTGAATAGCCACTTCCATAATATGTTCCTTTTTCTACCATAGGGACTATAAATTTCTCTCTTTAAAAATAAAAAGGACAAAGCTCAGAAAGAATGAGAGATCGTACATGTGTAGAGCTTTACATGAACAATCTGTATGATATTGGTACTGTAGACCCACCTCAAAACTTCTGGCGACAGCTTAATACATGGGATCAAACGTTACTACCCAAATCAAAGATCACACAAAATCAGGATTTCCATTATCGATGTCCTTATTGGCTTTCTTGGCACATGAAAAAGTGAGGTCGAGATTGTAAAGAACAGGGATGATAGTGCAAGAGCACAAGAAGACCAAGACAGGACCAAAGATCCAAAGCAGAATAGGGATTGCAACGTAGAAGAGCCTATTTCCCAGAGTGTTGAGAATGAAGCCTTTCTCTAAGAGCTCGTGGATGTACTGTGGTGTGACCATGGACGTCGGATCTTGAGGCGTGTTGATGAGAATGTTGACCTGGTTTATGAACCTTATGGACAGAGAGTGACAGAAGAAGGAGAAGAGGAAGATGGTGAGGAGGGTGACGTACTTGAGAGCCACCATGAACTCGCCGTGAGCTCCATAAACGGTGTCGTTGAGTGGCTTCTTGACACTGTAAGTGCTGCTTATAACTGCTGCTAAGCCTGAACAGAGGAAGATGGCAGTTGTGGCCATTAGGGTCGATCCCATGATTGCGTTCCTTAATGATTGTACTGCTAGGATGTTTTTCTTCTCATTGTCCTGTTTTTGTTCATCCACGCAAATATACGTTGTTAGTTGTTACTCCCTCCGATACTAATTATAGGATAACATTTGAGAGTTGATCTTGATCCTAATTATAGGACAAAGTTCTAATTTTTATCAATTTTTGTTAATTTCTTCCCAAAATACCCCTATTGATACTTTCTCAATAATAATTACAATAATAATTTAATAAGAGTAGATCGGAAGTTGTTGAGGGAGATTGACAACGCCGGATTATGTGAGAGGTTGGAAAAGTCGTGTGTGAGGTAGGAGGGGTATAAAAAAAACAGAGAATTAACGTAATTGGATGTCATTTTAAATTTTAAATAAGGGTATTTTAGGAAAATAAATATGATTAACTAATTTAACCACCATCCTTAATTTTTCCAAAATTAGGTAAATATATCCTATAATTAGGACCGGAGGGAGTACTACTTTTGGTGGTGGGTCACCCAAGAAAACTGAAGCAGAGAAACATGCCCGAAATGTGTTTGGGAAAATGCTGCAATGAGATCGTGTCTGCCACTTTTTTGATTATATGAAAAGTTTCTTTCTTTCTTTCTTTATCTCAACAATCATGGCAAAATTAATCACAGGAGGATCCAAATTAACGTGCCCAGAATATGTTTGTGGAAAATAGACTGAGTGATACAACCGCATACAAGACAATGGAAAATGTGCTGGCTACTCACACTTGACACATGAAGATTCCAATACATACATCAACACGCACGATATGGTTTAGAAGTCAAGAATTAATATAATATTGACACAAAAAATAACTTTTTTTTAGTGAAAAAAAGTAAGTAGCTTTTATTTTCACCAAATTAATTATACAGCATAATCAGAAGGATGAAATTAAATTAATTGCCAGATTTTGTTAGTAAAAATTATCAGGGGAGAGTTCTGGGTGTCTTGTGTTGGGAACAAATTAAAAATCCTTCTTATTGATCCGGTAGGCAATGCATGCAATATGATCATATTGTAAGAAATCCAATCTCAGATTAGTTAAAAAGGTTACGGAGACGTATTGATTGCTGATCTCTAATAACTATAAAGAATTATAAATATGAATGCATGAACACAGACTTAATCAAATGTGTTGTATATATATATGAAAATACCTTGATCATTTGATTAACCCAGTTGCGGCGGCCACTGGCATTGATTCCGATAATGGTGGTATGAGGCTGAGTCCTAACCCTGTGCCACAGCCAAACATGGTAACCAAAGTTCATTAGAATTGCCAAAGGCACCAAAATCACGTCCATGTAGCACTTCCTCCACTCCATCTTGTGATGTTGTGTTTGTTTCTCTCTTCACAATCACTTCTCGCTCTCTTCTTTTTCTGGGCTCTGCGATGATCACACACTCCTATGGTATATTTATACACGTCAAGCTAAGCAAAAGGGTGTATGTGGACTCCTTCCAAGGCGTGGTTCAGCGTGCAAATAAAGTTAAACAAGAAAAAGGCCCTTTCTTTTTGGCTATTTTACAAATCCAACCACATTTTATTTTATATGATGCAAGTGGAAGTAGTACTTGTGAAGCCTTTCTCCACGACTGACTCATTTTCCTTCATCGCTTTCTCTCACACTTCACCTTGATCATTTGGTTTGTCGTGCATATATATATGCTGTACATCGATACGTTAATTAACTATTTCATCACTTTTTTATTGGACCGAAACGTTAACTAACTTATAAGCCCCCCATATATATTACTCCTATCTCATGTATATGCACAAGTTTAATAGTGGTTCACACCAACAATAATACAAAACATAAAGTCCGCCGTTATATATACGAATTCTCTTCATGTAACCCTAGTTCATCTACTTAGCGAAATGGAAAGAAAATGGTGTACCCTCATTTATATATCATATGGGACTTAATTACCATTCTCTTTAATTAACTGCCTAAAGTTGTAGATAGGTGGCAATAATTAATTAATTGCACGACTTTTGAAAAATCTATCTCCAAATGAAACACATCCACATATAACATTGCGTGCGATTTGTCCTGTTTATACGAGAATATTGCTCTATGGTGTGTGTGGGTGGGTGCGGTATCGTTTTGACTCACACACGCGCACACACACATATAATAAAGTTAAACAGTCGAAGGTCGAAGAGACGAAGATGATATAATTTTAAAATGTTTCTTGTGTGGCCACTCAAACTTTGGGATTTTACATATCATTTGCGCGTTTTGCTTTAACCATACATATACGCGACAACTTTTGAATTGCCATATTAAGTACGTAATCAAGCGCATGCTAATTAACATATATAATTGGGTAGGATAAAGAGGAACAGTGGCAAAATGGTGAATAGGCGAAAGAGAGAAGGATAAAAGGGGAAAGAAGGAGGAGAGTGAGAAATGACAAGGCGCATTAAACATAGGAGTCCAACATAAGAATTAACCAACACACACGCCTTGCTCCCTACGCAAGAGTATACTTTTTTGGTGAAAGTAATCTGATAAATTTTTAGGTAAAAGTATACTTTTGGTCTTTTAAGTTTAGACGAGACTGTATTTTAGTCATTTAATTTTAAAAAATGTGTTTTTGGTTAGTCAAAATGTTGAGTCAAAAAATGCTGAGGTTCCATTTTTTATTAGTGAAGTTAATGATGTTAATTTAAAAGGATAAAGAACACACTTTTTAAAAGTTAAATGACTAAAATAAAGCCTCATCTAAATTTAAAAGAGCCAAAAGTATGCACTAGCCTAAAAATTTATCAGGTTACTCTCACCAATAAAAATTTCAATGAAGAATTTTCCCTCCAAATTTCTTTTTTTTGGATAAAATATAATTATGTATTTTTTATTATTTTTATCATTTGCTCTTTCACCACCAAATTATTTAAAAAGTATGACATTTAGAATGTATTTTTAATTTAATACAGTAAATAATTTTTTAGCACATCTTGTGAAGTGTTTTTTTTTTATTGCTCAAAATTTGGTGAAGTGTTTTAGGAGATGAGGGTGGTGACTTTTTTATTTGAGGGGGCGAGAGGCAAGCTACAGATGAAAGAAGGGAGCATTATTCTTTTGCACACAAAACAACGTCACCTCAAGTAAAAGAGAGGCATGGGACCGGAACAGTCACGGAGATAAGCCAGGCGTATAAAAATGTGCTCCTAGCTCCTAGTTCCTAGCTTCCTAACTAACAAAGTTTAGCACATTTGATATATGGTTAGGTTTCTTAAACATAATTTTCTGAGGCCGAATCAAGTCGTGTGCATGGAAAAAGTTTTGTTAGGAGAAGCAAAACTCACTTCGATAATTTCTATAACTCAAAAGGATTAATCTCTAACTATTAGCTAAGAAATGCAGTTTGGATTTTACCTAAAAAAAAATGTGCTCCTTGCCCACTTTCTTTTAAGAAAAATAGATGGGAGCACGGCACCATATGATATAGGTAGAGTTACGTGGTCATGCGTAAACAATTTAATCACTAAAAAGTTTACTGTGTTATTCATTTCTATATGGGATATTGTCACTGCATACTGCTGTGTGTGAAACTTTTTATTTTTTAGTCATTAAATTACTTACATGCATAGTAGTTATAACCCTAAGACATAAATTAAACATTTATTGAGATTAATGCTGAAAAATATTTACCCGCTACGATAAACTATTTAAAAGCCAACTTGTATGAACATCACTTCTGAAATTTATATACTGACACGAAATTAGGCTACAAAAAACTACTTTTTTCCAATGAAAGCAAATCAAAACAAGTGGAACTAAAGAAAACAAAAATAATTAGAACTCAATATATATATATATATATATATATCTTTTAAAAAGGGATATCCTCTATTCTTCTTTTACTTTATAGGCTAAAGCATCACTAATAGTTGTTACTGTTATTGTTTGAGGGGAAATGATCATATATAGTATGAAATGTATGATATATTGCCACAGCATGACGATAATCAAATATACAGTTCAGGCGGTTAGATTACTTGTTCTGTCGTTTAGCTTGGGGAGGGAAGGTACAGGCTTTGATGTAATTAAAACTAAAGGCAAGAAGTTTCAGATAAAAGAAACTAGGATTAGAAACTAATTATTGTAGTTCAAGTTTTATTGGGATTTTCCCAAGTTTAGATAACTGTTTTTGTATTTTAGTATCATATATAATAACACTGCATAAAGTGAGCACTATTTTCTATTTGGGGTGTACAAAAACAAAACCAACTTTGGTTAGCCTAAACATGCAAAGCAAAAATGACGCCCTTTCGTTAAATGGAACGCTGCTTTAATTTTGGGAAATCAGTTCAAAGTAAGTAATGAATAAAGAAAGTGCAGTCATTGGGCAAGCATGACTTGGCTCTGTTTTGTGCAGCATTGCGGGAGGATCATGTAATATAAATTATATTAATACTACAAAAATTAATATTTTGGTATGTTTGGATCAAAAGAGGTAGCCTTTTCTTGTGGTGGCGTGTGCCCTTTTCTTCCAAACTCTGCTTTTTGGAGGACTTGATATATATGGTGAACACTCACACTGCATCATTGTTGACTATTAATATATGTATATAAACAATTCATAAATGCTTTTTAATGCAGAAATTTAACTTTTTTGGAAAAAGAAGTGTCCAATAATATGTATATATATTGGAGGGACCATAATAAGAAGTGGGTGGCCAACAAAAATATGGAGAAAGTGGATTATTATTAAGATATCCACATTCCTTCATCTGCATCCACTGTTTGTCTAGTGCTCGCCAAAACGAAGCCAAGCCATCACAAAATCCTCATCTTTTCACTTCTACTTTAATTGCTACATCTTAATCGAGACACCCCCCATTATTTTGTTTATGTGGTAATTGCTTCTGCTAGTCATCCCAAAATACCTAACATTTTGAGAATATGCCTCTTAATATTCTCCGCCACTATTGTCCTGTATTTTAGCTTCAATAAACTATTCACCTTACCTATTTATAATATGGGTGAATATGCAAAAATACTCATGAATTCTTATAAAAAGTGCGTCCAGAACTATATACATTTTAGTGCTGTAAAAATACCCATGAACATTGAAGATGAGAGTAAAAATGTCAACACCGTTAAATTTGATCTAGCGCCATTATTTTTTGTAGTAGGGCCCATACTCTTTTTGCATATGTATATATAACAGTGTTAGGTTATATTTAATGGCATTTATATTTTCGTTCTCATTTTAAATATTCATAAATATTTTTACACCTCCAAAATATATATAGTATTAGACACACTTTTAATAAAAATTTATAGATATTTTTACTTTAGTTGACAAGTTTTGTGATGTATTCTATTAATTTAGGCCCAAACACACACACACACACACACAAAGCTCAATGCTCATTTGAGAGAATGCTTCTCATTCTCTCAGATTTCTCCACTCTGCGAAAAAGAGATATCGGACATGATTTGAGCCTCCAAATGGATCCACGTCTGAGGATATCCGTGCCAATTAAATTAAATGCGTGTAATTATATATTACCTCCCGTCTTAAATATAAAATCTATCTAATTTTTTCTAGGTAGATTTAGACATTAAACTATTTATATTTATTGTTTTTTCCCTCAATTAATTTATCTAATTTATAAACTGATACATTATTTCTGATTAAATTATTTATTTATTTTTTTAAAAAAACAGTTAACTATATCTTATATTAACAATCAGGTTTGTACTAATTATCACCTGAAAGAAAAACTTCCAGTGCTGAGCCCTTTTTAACATAAGCAGATAAAGAGCAAGATGCTTAAAATGCCTGTGAGTTCCACTGCCCCATCATGGTCTCTATTATGAAAAGCATGGATCAGGTGAAGCGCTTCATGCTTGTAATAATTTCTTACACCATTTTCGGAAAAGTGATTCACATTCAAATTAGTATAATTCATTGTACTAATAAAAATTGTTAACCGGGGAAGACAACCCCATCACTTCCCTTACCCTCAACTTCCTCTTCACTTCTTTTTGTTTTTTTTTTATTTTGATACATGGGAATTCAATAGACAAAAAACTAGAAAGAAAACAAACGAGAAAACAACTAAGTAATGCCTCACGCTATGAGGAGGCTCGTGGTCGACTCACCGTTAGATCAATCCTCGCCGTTAGATCAATTTTAAACGATTGTAATTTAATATATTATAAAAAAGTAAAAACATATAAAATATCTTAGTAAAGTGTGAGTATATGAATTATTTAGAAAAACTTTTAATAATTTAAATTTATGTATATATATTTTTTGTTTTTTGATATTATAATTATATTTTTTTATAAGATATTAAATATCAATAGTTTAAAATTTATCTAATAGTATAAATAAAAAGTAAAAGAAAGTGGAGAGGGTGTTTTGCCCACACAGTTGCAAAGTTTTAACGAGTGTTCCCTTCCCTCCAAATGGCGGGTATATTTGGAAAGGAGGCTTCAAGCCTATCTATCTTATTGTGACTAATTTAACCCGTCATAAAACATTTTTACATGTTCACTTTTGTCCTTGGCGTCACCGTAGTTCTCAGTTCAATCCTCTCATCGCCTCCACATCCTCGTTATATTTTGTTAATTACAGTTATGCGAAAATTATTATTTAACTGATTAGTTTGATTTTTGAGTTCCCCAGTCATTCAGCCAAGTCTTAATTACTTATTTTCTAAGTATTTAATTTAATGCTTTTTCGGTCAGATTTGACCTTCACGTCCTCTACTCAAAGGAAGCAGATCCTCTCATCATCTCATTTTCTCATCATCCCTCATGAACCCATCTGAACCGTTGATTTGGAAGAGGAGCCATTTGGACCGTTGATTAAGAAGGGGAGAGAAAAGTGAAAGGAGTGATAACTTGATGACGTGGCTCATCTTTTACCTTTTAGATTGATTGGACGAACATGATTTAGAGATTACGAGGGATGATGAGAAAATGGACAATGAGAGAAACCGAACCCAAACTTAAAAAACCATCACTCAAAGTCAGCAGCTCCAATGCAAGGAGCTCTTTATTTTCTAGGCATAATCAATGTTGTTAGTCCAAACAGGGCCTAAATTGGGAGCAATGGAATTTTCAAGGTGTGATTCAGACTCAGATTTCTTACGTTTCACCACAACATTGAAATGATGAGATATTGAGATTTATTTTCAACGGCAAAAGTGACTTGATATCTTTCTTCTGTTCCCTTCCACCTAAGTAAATTGTGAAGATGAAAAGAACTGTATTCATTATTATCCCAAGTGACTTTGTCAAATTTCATCAACGAAGCCCATGTACTGAGGTTGGGTAGGCCCCACCTTAAGCATAAAATCTTGGTTGAATGTGCCAAATATGCTCAGAAACAGACTCCGCACAAATAACTTTACACATAATTGGCTGAGCAGATAGAAAAATTTAATGACGTTGTAAGTATACAACACATCTTATCTGTTTCAGTAACCTATGTTTTACACAGCCTTCATCCTTCACGGCATTGTTGAGGGCTCCATCTAGTGATTGTGCGCTCTTCTACTGTATATTTTGCCAAGCATGAAGGAGAGTCATCACCAACACCATTTTTACTGATGTACAGAACCAACAAAGATTTTGCAACGCTTCCAAGTAGTCTTGTTGTGCAGTGAAAATCAGACCACTCTCTTAATCTTCCATTACAGTCATTATCATCCCCACCTGATAAAACAAGTACCCCATACTCAGAATGCACCAGAGCTGGATGATGGCGATACACAACAAAGTCCACACCATACTGAGCTCCAGGCCTCACTACCCAATTTTTCAATCGAAGGTGAGAATAACCTTTGTAGAAACAAGAGAATGCTTTTTTCTTGGATTTCATGCGATGCCATAGTTCTCGATCATCTTGGGGACTGTTATTACTGCCATTAATTTTAAGGCATTTCAATGAATAGCAAAGGTAAAAGGCTTCTTCCAAGCCTAACTGAAACCATTGTTTGTCCTTCTCGACTGTACTCACTGGTTGGCCAAAGCATGCTTTAACAAAGAGATCTGTTTGTTTCGCTTCAAGTGCAACGCGGACACTATTACCAGAGAGAAATCCAGCAGCACCTGATTCAACTAGAGAAGACTGAAGCAGATATATTATCTTTGACATGGGCTCTTTGTGCGCTTCAGCTTCTGAATCTTTTTTAGCTTTTGTATCTTTCCCTTTCCATCTTGGTGCCATTTTGCTTTGCTGACAAGAGAGAGCTAAAGCCTTTTCCAGTGCCTGGCAAAGTCCAAGGTCAATTTCCCCTTAGAACTTACAAATATGAACAATTTTGCTATATTTTCTCATATGCTAAACCAACTTATCAAATACACTACGAAAAATGAGGTTAATATCAAGACTGGGCCAAGCTTGGCTTGAACCCGATTTTGGCCCTGTATCTGCAAGTCCATCCAGTCCTTCAAAGTTTATGGGGGCTAGGCAAGGCTAACTTACATTTATGGCCTAGCAACTGGAACCAAAATATCAAATGTAGTGCATGCCTAACTCAACAACTAGAGCTGTGAGCATTTCAACAAAATCAGCAAATAAGAAACTAATAAAGCAACATCCTGTTGACCCCAATATGCTGGTTATGCAATATAAATGTATGTTAAGTTTTCAAGTAGACCTGATCAGGGGCAAGACATAGTCAAACCTCTTGTTTATAACCTTGAGACGTCACACACACACACAAAAAGACCCAAACCAGACCAATCGAGTTAAAAACACTGTAACAGGGCAGCAGATATAAAAGCACTAATGGACGTATGAAAGAGACTGGCCATAATAACAGAATTTTGAAGACAGGCAGTTCCCAACAAAAGAAAATATAATTTCAAGCAACGAAATGACTCTCAACCTGCACTTATCTGCCAGAGCCTCACAGCACTTTAGACAATCTGCAACAACTTAACCAAGTGGTATTTTGCACCATAAGTCGAATTGTACCTGATGCAACATATTAGTTCAGCAAAATAAAAGATGAGATTTAGATACAGCAAGCAATCTGATTGAAAACTAAGCTCTAAAAATAATGAGATAAAAGGTCAGATTAAAAGAGCGATATAAAGAAGACGGAGAAGCAGAGCAAAGGCGCAAATAATAAGAATACCAATAGATTAGCTGACGAAGAAGAAGAAGAAGAAACTGTGAGGCAGTGCGCAGCGCTGAGAAGAGAAAGATATCATGAAGAGAGATGCAGAGTGATCAATCCGCGATGGAAGCCAGAAGGAGAGGGAAGGCGCTGCTAGGGCTTCTACCGTCTTCGTGTGCGGTGCGCCGTGCTGGAGTAGAGCTCCGGCTGCGACTGCGAACGACTGAGGAAGGGAAGGGCTTCTGAATCGTGTACGTGCTCATCCAATCAATGAGCACGCTCAGCTACCAAACGACGCCGTTCGGAGCATGGTGAGGAGGCCATTGTAGGGGTGAGCAATTGGTGTTCGGTGAAAACCGAAAGAACCGAAATGAAGACATTTTAGTGACCGAACCGAAACCGAAATGTCAAAATAACCGAAACCGAAATGACCGACTAATTTTGGTTCGGTTTTCGGTGAACTTCGGTTATTGAGCCTTTTGGGCTTTTTTTTTTCTGCAAGCCGATCCATACAACCAAACTACAAGTTTACAAACCCAAACAACAATTCTAACAGAAAAAATAATTTGTACAAACCAAAAAAAATTAAGAAAACCAAAGATTTTCAAATCATCTTTATATCAAAATACAACCAGCACATTAAACCTCAAAAAAGTTGTAATGTATCAGATTCTGCCTTGCTCCTTAATGCCCCCTGAAGGTCCGAATGGCACCTACAACTGAAGGAAGGAAAGACAACAAATTAAACAAAAACAAATCAACTGCAGTGGACTAGTGGAGTGAACAAAGAATTTTTTCAAGTCTAATATTACAGGCTTCAATTCAGCTATTCCTAGACCAGAACGAATAGTGGAGTGAACATAGAATTTTTTCAAGTCTAAAATTACAGACTTCAGTTCAGCTGTTCATCATGTGCAGCGGACTAATAGAGTGAACATAGATTTTTTTCAAGTCTAAAATTTTCCCCGAAAGGTACCTTTTTTATTCAAAAAAATTTAAAAAAATTCTTCATTCCACACAGAATTCACATAAACGAACACAAAAAAGTGAAAAAGGTATCTCCTTCCCCGAAAGGTACCTTTTTTGTTCAGAAAAAAGTAACAACCTTTCATCATTATAGTGTAATACGACAGACAGAAAAGATCAAATGAAGAAAAAAAATTCAGACAGAAACGAACAAACAGTGGAACATAGAAGATGATTAACACAGCAAGCTTACCCAAAACTGTAGCTTGAGGGTTGAAGACAAAGGGAGGACCACGGCAAGCTGCTCGACTGATGGGCTGACGGCGACGCTTTCATAGACGGAAGGCGAGGTGATGTCGTTTGTAGGGCAAAGGGAGGACGGGAGGCTGCTCAACTGAAGGCGATCTTCCACGGACGTTGAGGCGACACCGTTGGGAATCTGCAGATCTCGACGATCTCGACGGCGATCTCGAAGCCGTTAGGGCAAAGGGAAGCTGAGGATCTGCGTGCTCCACCCTCGACCGTCGAGATCGAGAGCCCGGAGTTGAGTTCAGAGGAGGAATGGAGAACTTCACACATCAGGACTCAGAACGGAGGAGTCGAAATGTCGAACCATCCGGAATTGAAAGTCTGGCAGTGGAGAAGAGAGAAAGAGTCGGTCAGAACTCGTGAGTTAGAAGAAAGACGGATGCCAAATCTGAACTATTGCGATTGAATTATTTAATATGAATTACAAATTGTTTAATTTTTTCTTATTTTGGTTTAGAAATTAATCAAATTATGCAATTATGGATCTGAAATTTGAAATATGGGCAGTGGACTATTGGGCTCAAACTGACTGGAACTTAGAAATAAGTTGGATCGAATTTATAGTGGAATGGGCTTTAAACCTAGGCCTGCCTGATGTTTTTTAGTTTTTATATGGTTAGGCAAAAAAAAAAACAATTTGTCACAAACCTCGGTTATTCGGTTTTAACTGATTTTTTTTTTAAAAAACCGCACTAATAACCGAACACTGAAACAGCCGAAAAAATAAACCGATAAAAACCGATTAACAGAAAAAACCGAACCAAAAAAACCGAATTTATTACGGTTCGGTTCGGTGTTCGGTTTCGGTTTGATTTTGCTCACCCCTAGGCCATTGTTCGTCTTTTTTTTTTTTGCCAATATTGTTCGTCTTTTTTTTTTCCCTGCGAGACGCCACCGTAAAAATGAACTACCTTTTTATGGGAAATTAAACCTAAAAGTCCTTATAATTTTTTTTCAATTTTGAATTGGGTTAAGGTGCAAAATTCACATGAACTTTTGTCAAAAGTGCATCCAACACCAAATGCTTTTTTTAGGAGCAAAAGTGCCCATGAATTTTTAAAATAGGTGCAAAAGTCACATAATCCGTTATCTTAAACTGACGTCTGTTATCTTCAATATTTTGCTGCCACGTGGAAACCAAGTGTGATTTGAAGCATTTGACTGAGCAAATGTGTAAATGTGGCAGGGGTTTCATTTCTCCATTAAACACACACAAAACTCCACCAAGTCCATGACAAAGAAATAGATCGAGCATAAGGTTCAAGCGTTCAACGAGAATTGGGAAAGTATCTTCGACAAAGATGGAGGAGGTCAAACGATATGGAACGAGCAAGGATGAGCGACAGTCGGAAAAGCTTCATCGCTTTGTCGTCGACTTCGACTACGGGAGGTTATTCACCCTTAAGTCCTCAAGTGCAAAACCGCTGCACAAATCAGGGCTATACTTCTCAAAATCTCTTGGAATGCTGCCCAAAAACTTGTTGGTGAATACAGAAAAATTCTGCAACGTTTTTAACTGGGAAATAGTCTTGGGCAACACACCATGGAGAAAATTGCTGTTGACATCAAAAGTTGTCAATGAAGTAAGATTTCCAATTTTCATGGGGATGGTTCCTGAGAGGTTATTTGAGGCAAGAGTTATGTTTGTAATGCTTTTAAGTCCCCATATGGTTGAAGGAATTGGACCAGAAAATTTGTTTGAAGAAAGGTCTAAATTTGTCATTGCTTGCAAGCTCCCAATCTCGGGAGGAATAGTGCCAGAGAATATATTGTTGTATAGAAAAAGAAAATCAATTTTTGTCAATAGGCCAATTGATGCAGGAATTTCTCCCCGTGAAATTATTGTTTCGAAGTTGCAAAGAAATTAACTCAGTCCATTTAGAGATCAACGAAGCAGGTAAGACAAATCAAACTCAGAAGCATCAATTGAAAAGGCATGAATCTTTTCTCTCTTTTTTTCCGAAAAAAAGGCATGAATCAAGCCATATTTACACAGACTTATGTAATAAAAGAAAAACTTATATCAGATCTCTACACAAATCTCTCTAGGTCATTGAGGAGAAAACCAAAAGCTATAAGCACACTAGCAACGGCTCGAGCTGATTTGAGATATGAGACGACACCTCCTCCTCACAACGCTCCACCGACCTCTGCTTTTCAGTCATTCGTAAACTCCACACACCATTGCATCTGCACTATAAACCTCCGGTGCGGTGGCAGTGTTTGCTTTTTCAGACGAGAATGATGAGGGCAGAAAAGATGATTTTGGGGGAGAAGATATGAGATCGGAGGGAAAATAGGGTATAAAGAGAGGAAGGGAGAGGGATCAGCGAAGGAGGAGCAGAGGGAGAGAGATCAGCGAAGAACGAGCCAGAGGAGGAAGAGGGAAAGATACGCAGGTAACAATTGGTATGAGTAAGTAGTGATGATGGGCCCTTTTTTTTTCATTTTTGTTATTTATTTTTAGTTAATATTCAAACCTCACTTGCCTTGCCATGTCAGCATCTCATCATTTCAAGTTGTTTATTATTCCTCCACATCATGCTTCTGGTCAGCAATTTTTGTCAACAAAGTTAAAACCCACGGTCAACGTTCTTAAGATAACGGGTTATGTGACTTTTGCACCCATTTTAAAAACTCATGAGTACTTTTGCTCCTAAAAAAAGCATTTGGTGTTGGATGCACTTTTGACAAAAACTCATGTGTATTTTTGCACCTTAACCCATTTTGAATTAGGTCTTTAGATATTCTTTTTCTTTTGATTGAACATTTTAAATCTTCTTTTGTGATAATTTATTTTTGACTTATAAATATTTATAAATTATAATTTATAATATACGAAATAAATATGTGAGAAGAGTTTTATCTCAATTTATATAATAAATATTTATTGTCAAAAAATAAGTGATACCAAATACATACTAAGTGTTTAGATCCATTACTCCCTCAACTTTAAAACTGTTAAATAAAAAAAAAATAGAGTTAAATTTCTGTAACTAAGCACACGTGGATTGACAACTTGTAATTTGACTCTTTACCAAAGAAATGCAAGCAAGGGCTTCACTATCTTCCCTTACCTGCGTCCTCTCTGACCATATTTTCCACTGGCCATGGATTCAGGGAGAAAGATGAGCTTGCTACCACAATAGGATACATTATCATATATTTTCGATAATCCCGAGATATTCTCCCCAAAATGAGAAAATGATCCGCACCTAACACGCTCACATTTTCTTGCGTTTTGGTTTTATAACAAGCCATTGAACAAGATAGGAATCAAAGATTAGAGTCCCAGGGAAAAGCAACTCACATCAAGATCGGCGTAAAAAGGAACGAAAATTGCAGAAGCAAGAATTGAATCATTGGTCAAGCACCTATAATTTTTCATTCTGTTGTGAAAAACTACCGATAACAAGAATTGATTAGTGGAATACCTACTCCTGTAATTTTTCCCGTCACTCTCCACGAAGTGCCCAGCGCCGCTCCGATTCAATCCAAATCCCTTTGAATCTGAAAATTTTTGTGATTATTGCCGCCTATTACATTCCGCATTGCAAGGAGTTGAAATCTGAGGATCTGAGAGGAGAACGAAGAGGGGTTTCAGGGGAGGGGAAGAGAAAGAGAGTGAGATTAAGAGAGAGGGAGCCACAAAAAGAGGGTGATGTTATGGAATCCATGAGTTGCAGAGGGAGACTATGAAAATGGCAATACCGGCGGGTAGTGATGCAAGAGTGAAGGGTTTTTCAATCAGGTTTAAGCCCTTTTTATGGGAGAGTCCAAGCTGGCAAAAAAATCTAGGTGTCCGCCACATCAGAACTCTCTAACAGTATTCTTAACGTGGTTAGTCATATTTAACAGATTTAAGAACCTAGAGACTAACAGATCAAACGGCATCAACTTAAAGGACATAATAAAAAAAAAGAGGGTTAATATAATTTTTGGTCCCTGAAATTTGATTCAATTTTGGTCTTGGTCTCTTAAATTTAAAATTGGTGGTTTGGGTCCCTAAAGTTTGAAAGTTTTGGTTTTGATCCCTTAAGTTTGAGAAGGACTTGGTGGAAAACCGAACCGAACTGGAAAAAAAAACTAAGTCCTTCTCAAACTTGAGGAACTAAAACTAAAACTTTCAAACTTGAGAGACTAAAAGTCAAACTTCAGGGACACAAACCACCGATTTTAAACTTGAGGAACTAAAATCAAAATTGGATTAAACTTCAGGGACAAAAAATTATATTAAAAAAAACAAAAAGTCTAAAAACCTTATTTTTCGACACATGCTCACCTTATTTAAAATTGAGTATATGCTCACCGAATCAATAAGCACACGGCCACTGTTCGTCTGTTTTTTTTTCCCTGCTGCCTGCGAGAGGCCACTGTAAAAATGAACTGCGTTTTTTATTAGATTAGGCATGTTTGGGAGAGCTTATTTTGAGAAAATAAGCCCAATTTACGCAAGCCGAGAAAAAACTCCTCTCACATACTTACCTCGTATACCGTGAATCATGAATTATAAGCACTTATTGCTTAAAAATAAGCTCTTTCAAACGAGCACTAAGAGTTTTTCGTTCGAATCTTAGAAGACGAAAGGTTCTCACAATCTCACCTTTCTCAATAAATACTTTTTCCAGAATTTGAACTTATTCTCCTCTTTATAGCTCAACCAACAAGACTAAAACTCAGGAACTTGCTTGTTTTGAACCAATTATTTATCAACAGGATTAATTTTTGTTGACAGGCTACCTTGTTACAATAAAAATTGGGGGAAATCTAAATTAAAATGAACCAAATTTGATTGGTTTTCTCCAATTTCACGTCATGGGGGTTGCTCATTAAAAATATCCATAAATATTTAAAATTGGAGTAAAAATGATGTAACCGTCCAGTCCAATGTAACCTAACACAATTATATATGTATATGAAAAAAATAACTTGGCCCCCACCATAAAAAGTAATAATATTGAATCATATTTAACGATTTTGATATTTTTATCTCATTTTGAATATTCATAGTGTTTTCGCACCTTAACTCATTAATTATTAATTCATGGGTATAATTCTTGTACTAATTAATTTCGTTTTCTATTGTGAATGTTGTGACCATTTTAATGATTGAGCTGAATTATTGATTTTGGGTGGGTGCCGTTTGAAACCAGTTCAATAATAAAATGCGAGGCTATCCCTCCTTGCCTATCAAAAGCCAGAGCAGTACACACACATATAGCTCCAAAACTCGTGTGCTTCCAAAAGCTATTCGGTGTCCTCTTTTTTTTTTTTTTTTTTTTGGACTTCATTTTCTCACTTAAAAAAAACATAGTTAATAATGGATGATATTTTCCCCTTTTTTAAAAAAAATGTAATAAGAATCTTAGATGGTTGTGAAATTTAGATCGTAACCTGCAACTGTGTCAATCCGAAGATCACGGGACTAACCCAGCAGTTAGCGAAATTGATCATTTGGTTGTAATCCAATGAGCTGGCAAAATCATATGAGTTGATAAGGTTACAAAAGATTCCCAATTAAACATTGTTGTTGGAATTCATAGTTCAAACAACCAGACAATTTGGTAACTGAGGAAAATCTGCTGGTGTGGGAAGCTGGAACTACTGGTACCTAATATACAATAATTGAGCCGTTTAAGTTTCTTTTTTCTTTTTGTTGTTGGAATTCATTGTTGTAAACTTTCGGTATCCAACGTTTTTTCTGAATCACATTACTAGATATCTGAGCAACTAACTGATTTAAATTGAGGCTTTGCTATTTGGATACTTCTTCTCAGAGATCTTTTTTAACAAAGTGGAACTAGAACTCAGTTTGTCCTTCATGTGGTTTAATTGGTCCACCATTAGACATATTTAACATCTATTCATTGGTTTATTCATGTTTTGCAAGTAGAAATAAAATAGCCTCCCAACTCCCATCACCCTATACCCATTTGATTATCTTTATTTGATCCTCTAAGTTCTCAAATTGGTGCAACGAATGCGGATCATGTTAGAGGCCCTTTAATGATTTTCCAATCATTGTCTAATTATAGAATTCAAGTCAAATACCTCTCCCATTTTAGTTTGTAATTAATATCATAGCACTGTCCTAACCAATAACCAATAACCAAATTTTATAAAAAGAATTAAGAATTTTGTTAATATATTCAGATGGTAGTTATTTTAGACCGCATGAAAGCATCGTTGACATTTAATAGCTCTACATCTCTTCAAGGGTCAAGCAATAATGATCATGTAGCTATAAGCGTTCGTCTGGGTAGAATAAGAAGATAATATAAATTTGTGGTATTTTTCGATATCTCTCGAGAAGATTGCATGGTCGCGACCTAAAATCGATTGACATTGCATTGAAAATATCTTTTTTTTTTTTACCGTTATACAAAAAGGGAAATTAATCAAACTTTACCAACTACTCTCTCCCCGATTTTATTTATAAGCAACTTTCTCCTTGATTATGTAAAAGGAACTGATAATTAAAAATAATAAATGTGTAAAAAATGACATGTTTTTTTTTTCATATATGGCCCTATTTATGAAAAGAATATAGGAGAGAGAATAGATTAAAAGTATGAGAGATAATGAGTATAAGATATGAGAGAGAATGAGATTTAATAAGGGTAAAATAAAAAAAAAAGCTTACATTTTCAGATAAAAAGTGGAAGGTGCTTATAAAGGAGATCAATCCTATAAGAGAGAAAATTGCTTATAACTAGAACTGGAGGGAGTACTAGTTACAGTACACACTTCACTACTAATTATAAATCATATATTTATTGTCCCAGCAGAGCACTTACCAAAAAAAAAAAACATGCCTAAAGAATTATATTACACTTCTTCGCACAACGTTAAGGATGCTAAACATCCGGTTAACATTCAATATTATAAGGGCCAATGGAGAAAAATCAGTGTAAATTTCTGTAAATTATTAATAGGCAGCAGATAATTCATAATACCACACAGCAGAAAAGTGAGAAAACTTTGTGTGTGTGTGTGTGTGTTAATCTTTCTAGATTTTACCAAACCCACTTCTAAGTTGCATTTTCTCTTTCAAGGAAAGTTCAAGTTTGAATAGTTTGCATTTCTCACTTTCTTACATTTCCTCGGTTGTAGCACGGTTCTCCCTCCAAATTTATTTATAAGTAATTTTCTCTTTCATAGGATTGATCTATTTTATAAACAACTTTCACTTTTTCTCTGAAAATATAAACTTCTTTTTCTTAATTTATCTTTATTAAATACTCATTCTCTCTCATACTTTTTATCTATTCTCTCTCCTATACTTTTTTCATACCAGTTCATTTTGCGTAATTAAGGAGGAAGTTGCTTATAAATAGGATCGGAGAGAGTATACTGAACTTATAATATTACTCCCTCCGTTTCTATTCATAAGCAACTTTCTCTTTGATTGCGCAAACGAACTGATAGTTTAAAGTGATAAGTGTGTCAAAAATGCCATATTTTTTCCATATATGCCCCTATTTATGAAAAGTGTATAGGAGAGAGAAGAGATAAAAAGTATGAGAGATAATTAATACTATTCCCTAAGATCCTATTTATAAGCAACTTTCTCTCTCACATAATTGATCCCTTTTATAAACAACTTTCACTTTTTGTTTGAAAATGTAAGCTTCTTTTTTCTATTTTACCCTTATTAAATATTCATTCTTTCTCATATCTTATCTCCATTATCTCTTATATTTTTTATCCATTCTCTCTCATATACTCTTGTCATAAATAGGGGTATATATGGAAAAAAAATGGCATTTTTGACACACTTATTATTTTAACTATCAGTTCGTTTTACGCAATTAAAGAAAAAGTTTCTTATAAATAGAACTGGAGAGAGTATTTAATAAGGATAAAATAGAAAGAAAAAAAAAGTTTACATTTTCAAATAAAAAATAAAAATTGCTTATAAAAGGATCAATCCTACGAAAAAAAATTATTTTTAAATAGGACGAGGGAGTATTAACTTGGGCACAAGAATTAAGATTGAAGTTGGACTCGTAAAATAAAGCTCGTGAAACTGACTAGGCCACCGTCTTGGGGGTGGTTTTAAATTTAATGCCGTGTCATATGGATCTCTTAGAAGTCCTCAAATGACTACGATTTATAAAATGAAGGCATTCAAATAAAAGGTAGAGATCAAGTGGGGGAGGGTGAGCAATCAAACAAAAGGGGGGTTTGAATGGTACAATTGTGTTGTACTAACTGGGTACCTTTGACTGTTAGGGCGGTTTGCACTGGAAACCAAACCAGCCTGAACCATTTACTAACTTCAATCAGCAAAAAAAATAGGTATAATATTTGATTCTCAGAATCTTGTACTAGTCACCCCTGGTTTGAATAAAGCAACCCCCCACATGGATTTAACCTTCAAAACAAGGATTGAAGAGAGAGTAAAGAGAGTTCAGTGTTACAGAGATCAGTCACATGTGAAACCAGGGGATAAACAAATTGAAACTTGAAAAATAATAACTAAAAAATTCTTGGGTAGTTTTTATTTCCCTTGTATTATAAAATTCAACACCTCAACAATCAGGACTCCCAAGGTCTTACCCAGTCTTCTATAAATTAGCAGCATACACAGGTTTAGCCTATTGAGAAAAAAGAGAGAACCAACTGACAAACTACCAAAACCCCAGAAGGCCAGAACCATGTCTATGGATCCAAAGAAGTCTAGCAAGATCACAGAAATTGTTAGGCTTCGGCAGATCCTCAAGAAATGGAGAAGGGTGGCCAGCTCTTCAAAAACAACCTCCACCACCAGCAGCAGCAGTAAAAGCATCAAGTTTCTGAAAAGGACACTTTCTTTATCAGAACGTGAAGGAGGGTCAAGCAATTTTGTTCCCAAGGGATATGTGGCTGTTTGTGTTGGGGAAGAGCTTAAGAGGTTCATTATACCTACAGAGTATTTGGGTCATCAGGCTTTCCACATGTTACTGAGGGAAGCAGAAGAAGAATTTGGGTTTCAACAGACTGGTGTTCTTAGGATCCCTTGTGAAGTATCTGCCTTCGAGAGCATATTAAAGATGATGGAGGGAAAGAAGGACAAGGTTTCCACTCAAGTTTTCCACTCAACAGACAGGTGCTCTGAGGACAAGCTTTCTTGTTCCCACCATCCTCACAGTCCATTGTGCAGATAGATAGATAGTCAGGAATTTTGAAATTTCTATCCTTCAACTTTTTTTCTGGTCCTTTTGTTTTGCACCTTATAAAGGCCAGTTAATGTATGAGAGAGAGAGAGAGAGAGGATGAGTGACTTCAATGTAAGACCCATTTGGGAATTATGAAGCAATGGATTGAGCTATATAGTTCAGTTCTATTATCCTAGAACTGAATTAATGATCGTAAAATATTAACTTTGTGTGTGTTTGGATTAGCTTTTTTTAATAACTTTTACGATTTACGAGTTAAATATGTGAGAGGAGTTTTGTCTCGAGTTGCGCAAACTGTGGTTTGAAACCACGGTTTGGAGGTTTGCCAAACACACACTAAGACTTAATATGAAGCATAATTAGAATTTGTCTTGGTCTTTTATGATATAGCTACGTTCCTGGGCGATGCAGCTCAGATCATATATATCTCAATATCAGGAATTCACATGACATTGCAACTCTCATCTTCCGTCCATGAGAAAATAATTGGCCATGCAAGCGCGTGTTTGTGTTTATAAGCAACTTGATTGTCACTTCATTGGCTGTGTTATTCTTCTTTCCAGAATGAAGTCACCATTCAGGTGTAATGAGAAGTAAACAATAGTTGGATCTTTGCATGAACCAAAGAATGAGCTCATACCAAGATCTGGGACAGTAGGGAGTGCCTCAATTCGCCTTTGTCAAGTTCTTGAACACTAATCTTGAAACTATGGGTGCCAAATTTTAATAGAAGTTAATAAACTGGTAAAAAAAACTTAGTATGTTATAGTTAAAGATCATGTAGTCTTGAAAAGATAACTAACTCAAAGTTAATTACAGCTTAACTTCCTGCATTGCCGGTACCCCTGACTCACCCAAAAAGATAAGTAGGAGATATTTCTTGATGTGGAAGTGAATATTAATCAGTCTTGGTACGGTGCAGAAGTGATAGCCTCGAATAAGAACCTATCTTTATAGGTTGAATTAATATTTATAAACTTTCAGAATGCCCTCGTATATGATTTAAGTGACAGCAAAATCGTACCATACGGACAATCTACGGAATTACCCAACTTAGAAGCCAGTCAATGTCCTCTGATTAAGAAGACAAAAGCCATGCATTTTCCAGGTAAATTGTTAAAGATCCTGCCACAAATAGATTGCCACTATCCTATATACACTAGGCAAACACATGCTTTCAATAATAAAGCCATAAGCCTGACAATATTATACTATTGAAGACTGCATTCGGGTCACGTCGATCCAAAATTTCTAATTGGCATATTCTCAAACATCTATTATGCATCTCACATGCAAGCATTCATTTCAAGAGCTAAACACATGTCAACAGTGCAAGTTGGGAAATCAAGCCTCTTTATCCGTTTTATATATATTTATATAAGCGATCACAAAAATATGGAATCGTCCATGAAGTTCCAACAATAAACCTGTTAACTAATGAAACACAAGCCCAGACACCCAATAACGCAGCTTTATGTGCAAGCCGTATCTATAAATATCAATTTAGCAGCAAAATGATATCCTCTAATAAGATATTAAACAGGTTATAAGATATTAAATCACCTTTAGATTCCAGTGAAATGAGATTAAAATAGATAAGTCAAATGGCGTACCGTTCAGATCCGAACCAGACGCCCACATGACATCTATACCCAGTTCCTCTTGGAAGCAGCAATCAGGTTTGCAAGGAATCCACGTGCCGCCTCTGTTTCTATAAGAGTCTGAATCACTAGAATATACTCATATTGCAACTTGGACTGTGAAATCTCAGGGATTGAAAATTCCATGAACTAAGAGACAAAAATAAATCAAAGATATGGATGTTTATTATATATATATTGATCTGATTATCTCCTTTCTTTAGAAACAACTTGAAATTAAAAAAACAGTTGTTTTAACTCTTTCGCAATCAACATCTTGATAATTATGTCTGTTCTTTTTCTTAAAAAATTTGGACAATAACAAGGAAATTAACTGCCTTATTTTTAATGATTGGATTTGTAAAAAAATATATTAATATATAAACGAGAAGCTCAAGAGTAGACATTTGCTTATAAGGTGTGATTATTGAACGCTTTGTTACTTCAACGTTAAATTGTTCACAATCATACAATTGAGAAATACTACCACGCTCAATATAAGAGTTAGTTTTGAGCAAATATATATATATATATATAAGAGTTAGTTTTGAGCTAAAAAAAAAAGGGTTTGTTGACTAATGGGTAAATAAAGGAAATTATTTATATTACTTCTTTGTAACAAATATATGTCATTTTTCCTAAAATATTGTATTTCATTATAACTATTCAGGATAGAAATACCTTAATATATGCTAATGGATAGGGAAACTTTGAAAAAAATATTATAAATTTGGGGGTCAAAGTATATTGGGGTCTTATATATTTAGGATCAAATTCAATCCTTAACTAGTTATTATATTAAGGACATGAGGTAGTACTTAATTAAAAAGCATTTATCAAGAAAAGAGACTATCTAATGAACTCTATTATATTAGAGGGCTAAATCCATGTCAACTGCTGTGAATTATTCCTAGCTTGATATGAAAATTTTTTGACCAGAAAAGGAGGAGAAAATTTGTTTTGTTAAAAAATTATTGTTCATAAATATATTACATATGATCTATTATGATTGCAGATGAGAAATTTGGTTGGATTTGTGATTATTGATGTTCAAAGGCATTAAAGCCACATTAGTTTTGTTAATGAGAAGCATTGGATTGGCACCCAACAAATTTTGCAAAGCATATTCTTATGATTTATTGAAAGATATTAAGTTGATTCGTGCATTAACTTAGCAGACTTTGGATGAGATTTGGCTGGATTTCTGGTAAATGACCGTCAAAGCAAACTATTTATTAATAAGTATCCTTCCTCTTAATATCTAAGCATGAGCTATGTATTGATATTAGTATTACTTTCAGTTCTGAATATAAGATCTCGTTTAGAAATAAGATCTTATATTAAAGGTCGGAGCTAGTTTTATTTTTTTTATTTTTTTGATAATAAAAAGTTTAGGTAGGTTCGACACCAGTCCCCTACCAAGGCCAGGGCACGGCCCTAGGGCTCTTCGAGCGCTTACAAGGAGCTTACAAGGGAATTACGAGATCGCCTACCAATGAGGCCTCCCCATCGGTCAGAGGGTTCGAACCAGTCCCCTACCAAGGCCAGGGCACGGCCCTAGGGCTCTTCGAGCGCTTACAAGGCGCTTACAAGGGACTTACGAGATCGCCTACCAATGAGGCCTCCCCATCGGTCAGAGGGTTCGAACACACTCCCTTATGATCGGGGTGGCAAGACCTTAACCAACTGTGCCAAACCTTACCTATAGTTACTTTTGGCCAAAAATAAGCATGAGCTATGTATTATTTATGTGAATAGTCCTTTGGTTTATGAACGCTTTTAGCCGCTAGTTCCAGTAATGTGATGCGATTTCATTTGTATTCGGATGTCACAGAATATGCTCAGATCTCTTGTTCTCCGGCAGATTAAAAAAATTCAAACGAGTGTTCCAATTGTTTTCATAAAACATCACATAAAATTGTTTTATAAACATAAAGATACAAAACAAAACAAAATCAAACAGCCCCTATAATTTCTATATTTGCTTCGCTTAACAGTTTCTGTGCGTATAATTATTCTAAGTTCAATTATTTTTTTTTTGGCTGACTGGATTCAAATCATATTAAAAAAATGTCCATAACTGTGTGTATATTAAAATATACTTTTCTTATTACAGTTTAAATTGTCATTACTCTTCATATCCCATTCTATCGTTAGTGTTGGAATTATACTGATGTAACTAACTATATATATAGATTGAAAATGTCATATTCACATCCTTGTTGCCAACTTACTATCTAGCGCAAGTCTTGGATCCTCTGAGGACTGAATTTAGATGTATTTCTTTTTGGTATTCATTTTTTAAAATTTAAATGTAAAAAAAATATTTTGCTAACAATAAGTTATTAGTCAAGATGATAAGCTATTTTATATTGTAAAAGGAAGAACATAATTTTAAATTTTGAGAAGTATTAAATATGGATACATCTTCTAACGAGTTGTGAGGAACTAACGCTCTTTGCTAGACCGAACTCCATTGACCGTAAAAACATAATAAATATATGCATTTTGGAAAAATGAAATTTTTGGTCCAAAATGATGAAACCAAAATAAAGATTTGGGCGACATCAGGTGCAGATTACAGCAAAGTTGATTCAAAGGACATCTCTGGCCCTAAACATGTACTAGTTGAAAGTTGAAACTCCAGGACTGAGTTAGATGATTGTTATTGAAAAGTTGGGTCAGTTGGTAACTGCCTGTACCTACTATAGCTAAGGGCTAACTGACATCAAGCCCAAGTATAAAATTTGAAAAATATAAAATCTAATTTATAAATTAGAAAAATTTATTTATAAACATTGAAGTTCCCACGTTGAGAGTGTATGCATGACTCTGAACTTTACATTGTCAGTCATATAATCAATTACATCCAAGAAAGGGTTATTTTTCACTTTATAGCCGGCAAATCGCACTTGTAAAGAAAGTATATGAATTTCTGTGACTTGTTTGGTGTTGTTCTGGCAATTGTAGAAAGACTTGGAGGTTCAAAAAGCTAGTTCTTCACCATCACTGTAATTTGGAAAAGTGACACATTTGAAGACCTTACACTTGGAACATAAGATAAATCCAGTCTGCAGCAGAATGCCAACACAGAAAGAGGTCCCAAAATCATTATCAAGGGAAAGTTCATACTCTTCAACAAGTGTTGATCATAATTAAATTTGATTTGAGTAAAGTAATTACAGTACTTACAGCTCTGCAAGATGGGCATCTACGGTAGATCCGCTTGTTTTCAGCTTTGACATTTGTTTTCTGTCCTTTACAAAAGTCACATAGTAACCATCCTTTTCCATTGCAAGGTTCACACATAATTCCTGGTGCATCAACCTATATATACAACTCAACCAAAATTAAACATGGGTACAAAATAGAATAGTTATGATAGAAGGAATCAAGGAAGATGATTAGGGTTAGGGTGCTTTAGAAAAAACATGTTATATTAACTAACTTAACTAATTTTTTTAATATAATTAAATTAGATAAATATGTATTATATCAAGGATAAGAGGGAGTAACCTTCACTCGTTATTTACATAAATTGTGAGCAATGTGCTTCAAAACAGCGATACGGGTTAAATAACCTCACAATTTATGTAAATGATCATATTGGCATTATTACAAGAAGAAAATCAAGGTGCAACTTCAAGTGTTGTTACCAAGGGCCTGTTTGGGACCACGGCTGCCACAAAAAAAAGCCCATTTGAGAGCCAAAAGTTCAGTTGGGTGATGAGGAAGTGTTTGGGACAGTGATGTAATGTGATGGGCTTTTATTCGAAATGCTCTTTATATTAGAAGCTGGCCAAGAGAGCTTCTTCAGCACGTCAGACCATGAAGGGAAAAAAAAAAATTAAAGCTACATCAGTTCTCTGCCATCGTTGGAAACATTAAACGCAAATTTTTTTTCTTTAAAGCTGCATCTTCGTGTATTTTTTTTTTTCAATAATAATTTTATTTTTTTTATTTTATTAAATTTTTTAAATATTTTTTTACTTCAATTATCATAATATATACAACTAACATATATATGTGTTAGTAGTATTTAATAATAATTGCACCTTTTTTATTTTATCTAGTTTTTTTTTTAAAAAAAATCATTTCAATTATCACAATATATACAATTAATATATATATATATATAGTATTCAATAAAGTTCATGCCCTTTTCAGTTATTTTTCATTTGAATGGGCTTTTCAAATGTTAATCCAAACAGGTTTCAAGTTAGAAAAAAAGTCATTTCTGCCACCGCTAATCCAAACACAAATCACATCTAAAATCTAACTTTTTTTTCCTATTTGACTTTTCTAAAAACACATCTAAAAAAACTTCTTCTCCGCCGCTCATCCAAACACGCACCAAGTTTTATGTTCAAAACATGATTATGGAAAGCTTGGCAGCACATGAATTGAATTGTTCAAAAATGTTCTCCGAGATTTTATCAGAACTTATTAGCAAACAACTAAGCGACTCACACACTTTAGCCCAGAAGTTTCGTGCTATCCCCAACCTGATTTATTCGACAATCCTAATGGTTCGCTTCTTTCTAATTTTACAAGGAAATGAACAAATAGACGAGTCGCACAAGACTGCATATATAGTGATGAGTAAACCCAGAAAAAATTGCACTCTAGTATGCTCCATATAAAATATCACTGGAAATTCGGAACGATGCTTGATAATCATGTTATGATGTAATGGGATCGTGAATTCCAAGGAAGGCAGAAGATTTACCTGTTGTGGAACTTGCTGAACTGGGGCGCAATGCATAGGCTTCAAGTAAATACGTCTTTTACTTGAAAGGAGGGAACCCCAATTTCTCAGCGAATTAAACTTCGCAGGGATCGGAAAGGAAATCGCCGCCATTATAGTCCTCTCAGCTCCGATGACACACACGAATCACCTCTGCATATATATACACCTCTTCTTCCTCATCTCATTATCCTGTAACAAAAATTCTAACCCTCAGTTTTCGAAAAAATAACATGATTGCCACTCCCGTCGATTCTGTCTCATGTGTTACTGTTCATGACAACGGCTCAATTGGGCAAGGCTCCTTCGCTTCCTTTGACTTTGTGCCATTTGATGCATCTCATCTCTCACCCAAAAATAATTACATGTCATTTATTATTACTTTTTTGAATTTTGGCATTTGCTTGGAATGGTTGAACCTAATGGTTTTGGTGAGATACACCTTTATTTGGTATTCATGTTATAGTGCAAGAGATAATTCTTATACTTTTTTCGAGAGTTATGTCTTTCTTTAAGAAACTTCTGAAATGCTATGAAGGGAAGCTGAAGAGATTGTTTGGATACTTTTCATTGATATTGCTTTTTTAGGGTTGAATATGTTTTCGATCATGTGTTTCAATTGATAGTATGTTTGATTTTAGTTATATGCACCCTACATTAATGTTATTAAAAAAAGTAGAGGATATGAAGGCCAGTTTTTTTTGGATTGATATTACCAATTTCTGAGCTCAACTTAGATGCCCGTCATGCAATATGTCCCTTCTCAAAATTTTTCCTGATTAGCTTTAAATGTAGCACAAGCTATATGAAGTGCTCAATTAGGTGCAGGTCCTAAGCATGATGACTACTATGTGAGTAGGTGATTCAGATGCTACCATACTTTATGAGAGCTGGTAATACAGGCCCAACCCGCCTGTGCGGCCCGCATTTTTGTGGATTGAGATTTCCCCTACTCTAACCTGTCAAAACTTGTGGGTTGGCCCGTAATTTTTTTTTACATATAATAATTTTACAAAACTTATATGTTTTCTATTCTTATCTTAGTATCTCCCAATCTAAAAAGAAAAAATCTTAACCTCTTCCTTTCTTTTTTAAACAAAATTATTATATCTTCGTTGCTTGAAGATGAGTTTATGTTTTGTTTATAAACTTTGGCAAACTTTTGTCTCTTGAATTGTGGATTATGTTTTTAAATTTTTATAAGAGAAATGATTGATGTTAGGAAAATAAATTTAATGACTCATATACATGTGTCTCATATTTTCGACCTTCTTTAAAAAATAAGATTTTTTTTTTTCAAAAAAAAATGCGGGCCCGCCGATTGGCCCGCATACCGACATTGCGGGTTAGGGCTGGCATTTTTCCAACCCACAGAAGTGCAGGCCGCACAGGCCTGCACCGCATGGCCTGCGGGTTGATGAGAGCCAGCCCGCAACCCACAAGTTGGCCTGCATTCCCAGCTCTACTTTATGATTATGAATAGCGACCGAATCTGTTCTTTTCCATATTTAGGAATATTATATTGCAAGAGAAATTATTTTAAGATATTTGCAGTTTAAGTGGAGAGCTTATTTTTATGGGTTATGTTGCGCATTTTCTTTGTGGCCTTATGCTTTTATGCTTGAAATGGTTTGTTGTCTAGGCTATGAATGAGTGTAAGGTTAGGATGTGCTTACATATGGTGTAGTTGTTGCTCCCGCGCAATGTACTGGGAGTTCATGCTTGTTTCATTAAACCATCAAGTATGCCAGCGGCAGAAAAGCCCAAGACATCGGAGGAGTACAATTATTGATAGAACCATTACAAACACAAGGCACAGAATTTTACAAACGATCGCCTTCAAGGCTCAAGTGGCTTGTCATTGCCTTGCTTAAAGACAGATTCATATGTCTGAATTCTTCGCTTTGATTCCGGAAACTCCAGTTCTTTTATAAATTCCTCAGTCATCTTGATGAATTCATTCATGTAGGTTCCTTTCCATTCCTTTAAAATCACAATCACAAGAAAAATAAGAACTTATCTTGGAATAGATGAGGAGGTAAAAAGGATATTTGAATTATAATATATGAATTTGGTCACACAGAAAAAAGAAGTACAATATACAGGGTTCGTGAATCAGGACCGGATCAGCCGATCCGGCCCGGAAACCGGCGAACTAGCGGGAAAACCGGTCTGGTTCGGGTCATTGTTTTTTTTAAAAAAAATAATTTTTTATTTTTTCTTTAGAATTTCATATGAATACACCTAAAATCTTCAATTTCTCATTGATTTAGCCCCGATCTGACCCATTGTCCCTTAACCCAATACCCCGACCGGTTCAGTACCCGGTCTGGGTTTTAATACCTGGATAATATATGGACAAATTATTTGAAGACTAAACCAATTAATCACAGGTATCTGACAATCTCAAGGCATAATTTCAATCTGTATGCATCTAGAGAAAAAATCATCATAGCGGCAATGAGGGTTTTCAGGATTTAACCAACTTGCTATATTGCCAAATTACTAAGACATCACATCAACAATGACAGTTCCCTTCTGCACCACAAGATCATAGTTTTTCACGGCTACTAAATTAGCCTACAGACTAGAAAAACAGGGTATCATCCCCCTTTCACGATCTCTTTAAGGCATAAAATAAAATTAACCATGACAAAACTTATAAGATATCTGGGCATAAGAAAATTGAAAAGTTATTAGTGTTTTACCTGTCCTAAATATTATAACAATTTTCTTTTTCATACAATTTGTGCTTGAATGTTTTATAAATAAGTTTTCAAATACTTGAGAAATTAGACTGTTCACAAACCATAAGCTATTGAACAGGACAGATGTAAGCACATAATAAATTGTGACAATGTTTAACAGATTTCAAAATCTTTCCTGCCCAAAGAAAAGATGAGGAAAAACTAAAAAGGAATGCCAAACATTTATTTAAAAACACTGTCCCAGTTCCCACCCTATATTTCATGCACAAGAAAACAACACAGGTATTGATGAGAGAAACATTTCATGAATACTTTGAAACTTCATATCTTGCTAGTCACTAAGCATATTATGTAAGGTTTGAAAGATAACGACCACATCTGACCTATATCTTTTACCTGATAGTGTAGCCGCTCAATTATGTTCTAAAACTTTAAAGTTAGAGACTTGGATCAACTATATAACTTTGAAGAATGTAAAAAATAAAGCTTGGTTGCTCACCTCAAAATCCCAATCTCCATACAAGTTTGGGTCACTTCTGTTGCTCCAAATGTAAGCATGAGCTTTTAGCTTTTCAGAATTATCCTGCAATTATTGTATTTTTTATTAGTATTTTCCCAAAAGCACAGATTTAGTGTATTTATATATTGAATTTGGGATAAATGAATATCCACACCATCCTCACTCATCAATTAAAAATGACTCGAACTTGATTACCCACTTTGTGGATCTATATCCCATTCAATCTGTCGTTTGGTCTTTTTCTTCAGTTGTTCTTAGGTCAATTAATGCAACTCGAAATGCAAGTATGTGATGAAGCCGAGAAAGACAAAGAAAATTGTTTTAGATAGATTGTCAAACTTACCTTCAAATAAACATCAACATCTCTTCTTTCATATTCAACATCCTCAAACTCGTCCAAAATAAATAATTCCAAATCTGAGATACCCTGCAGGACCTGAACAGAAAGAAAGGAAAAGGTATGAGTAACTCAAGATGACCACACCACATCTTGTTTGAACAATTATCGATGAGTAAAGAGAAACTAGTGAAACAGAGAATGTATCACATAAGTTCATAAACATGCCATACATAAGAAGGAAAAAGAAAAACAATAACTTAGGATGTATGTATTTTCCTACGCCTTCAAAAATTTTACACAGGTACGAGATCAGATCTGCTCAAAAGTTATAGAGATAAAACCTTGCAATCAGTCAGGACGCATTCATTTCTTGCAAGATAAGATTTTAACCTGACTCGGATTAACACGTTACTTCCATACAACTAAGCCAAAAATTTATAGATATGGTCAGCGATGTAAGAATATAGTAGGTTTCCATTCAAAACAAAAAAAAAAAAAACAGGATGGAGATAGATGACTAGCTTGAGGGCTCCAGGTGTTAAATGATGCCTTGTAAATACAAAGATGCATAAGCAAGTATTGAGGGTTGAATAAGGTCAGGGATGTTACAGACCCTTCCAGTAACTTTCTTATCCTCCACAGGCAGAATAGCGGGATAAACACGACGTTTGATGCTAAATCTATGACTGCAAGTCAAATAAACAACTAAGTTAAGAGTCACAAAAACATAAACGGCAATAAAATCACATAAAACGACCAAACTCTGAAATAAAACATGGGGTATCCTATCTAAGAGCCTGAATCTAAGGAATCAATCGAGATAAAAAGGTGATCAAATGCCCAAACCCTTGAGATCAAACATTGTGTTTCCTGCAGGAAGTTGAGCTCCAAAAATGGAGCATCACCAATCGTTGATAACTTGTTAATGGGAAGCCAGCATTTCAAGAAATTTGAAATTCCTTGGTATCGGAATTCTACGCTACTTATGTGGATTGCAAACTAGGTGGCCGATCAAATAATGCAAATCAGTAATCAAATTGATGAGAGAGGGAGAGATATACATACTGGTTGGAGAGGGTGGCAGGGGCGGAAGGAGGAACACGCTTGAGAAGGACTTGAACTACATCGTCGGCTAAGAGGCTGCCATAGACGAAGACGTTATGGAGGCTCTGATTCGGAATACCCACAGAACTAACCGTACTCATCTTCTCCAGTTCAATCACTCCGCTTCTATGCACTTCTAGCTCGATCAATTGCAGGATTCATATGATAAGATATATGTATGTTCATTAAAATTTCGAGCGAGGAGGACTGGTGGCGGAGTTACTTTAAGATTTGAATGGTTAAGATTTAATATTATAATATCTTAAATCTGGATTGTTGAAATCTTAATCCAATAGTTCAGATTAAGAAAAGGATTATAAATAGATAGAAAGGAAAAGGACCGTAACTAGATTTATAACGCCCATCACATTGGGTGTATTTTATTATTTTCTTTATTTTATACATACTCATTTTAACTTAGTCTCATTATTCTATCTGTTGATAATACAATTAGGGATAAGCATGGTGCCCAGTGCACCTACCTTGATCCTACAAAAAATTACTCAGTCAAGCCCTAAAAAAAGTTACCCAAAAAAATTTTGGGTAGCTTTGGAAGAGTTAATAACCGAGCAGGGCCGGACATCGGGCAAGCGATGCTGCCCTGCCCAGAAAATTATTTTCATTTATTTAAAATATAAAATTTTATATCAATTAAATATTATTTCATATATATTTTTTTGTATTTAAAATATATATTATCTATTGTATAATACTCTTCTGATCCTCTCTTTTTTGCCCTAGCCACTAGACACTGTTTACAAGTAGATTTTTTCCTTTCTTCTTTACTTTGTGATGTATTAAATTATAGTTGCTTTTTATTTTTTTTTCCAGTGCTTCATCATTTGATCAACTTTTGGGATATTGAATTGATGCAAACTACTTTGACTTCACTGCTTTAATTATAATTTTTTTGTTTCTTTATTTATAATGGATTATGAATGTTGTTTAATTTTTAAAGTATGGATATTTGTTAAGATATATGATAGTTTTTAAATTTCAAGACTTAAGTTATAGACTTATTTTGAAATATCTCAAGATGTAGAATCATCGAATGTATTTGAAGTTTATATTACTTAGGGTGAAGTTAAGACATATGGTCTTAATAAGTATAAGAATGTTTATGAAATTTACACGGAATTATTTTTTTCATATATGGACAAAACAAAGTGTTATCATTTGGGCAGGAAAGCCCACCCTACCCTACCCAACCCAAAATGATTAGGGCTTTTAGCTGGCAGGGCCAAACATTAGGCCGAAAAATATAGCCCGTTCATTTTTCGGGCTGGGCATCGGGTAGGGATCTTGCCCTGCCCAGCCCTACTCATGCCACCCCTAAATACAACAACGTAAAATCTACAGAATGTATAACAAATATTATTATACTAGTAATGGTTTATTAAAAAAATTTCATTCACACAATATTTAAAATTATGTCTGTTATTTTACCATCCATGTTGAGAATTAAGAGCTCCAAACATATTTGTTGTGTATCCTTTTCTTTTGATAGAATTTTCCCCACTCCATAAATGAGAATATTCTAGTAAAGCGATTTAAAAATTATTTTTTAATATGACTGAAATGGCATTCCAAGATTTTGGGACTGAGCACATATGTCTTTTCTTCCTAGTTTGTTGTTTTTGGATAAAACTCAAGAAGCTGTTTTAATATTAGGCATGTTTATATCAGTAATCATTTTGATTTGTACTTCCCAAAAATAATTCAATAAAACCAGCCTCTGCATCAAGGTAATTATAATGAAAGCTAGGCTCCTTAGATTGAATAGGTGAAAATTTTAGCATATGAATTCGTTCCTGCAAGATCATCCCCATTGAAAGTTTTAGAGTAGCCTAAAGTCAAGTAACAAACCACTCGAGTAATAAATATAATTATTTATTAATTTTTTCAATTTAGAAATGCGATATCTATTAGAAAATAGCGACAGAAATAAGTTAGTAAAGAATGGGCAATGGTTATTAGATATTTACTCACAAGTTACTCTTTGATATATATATATATATATGAAAACAAAAGAACCAATAATTTTGCGCAGAATTGTACAGAATCCTTCACAAGTCATTGCTAAAGAAATAATAATCCTTTTATCAGAATTATGTCTTCAAAGAAACATTGGATCACCCGACAATATAAAAGCAAATTGCAAAGTATACATTCAGGGTCAGGAGAGAGGTTGCAATAACAAAGGGCCTACATGTCCATGGGACTTGGAGCTGGAGATCTAAGAATGTCCAACAGAGAAAACTGTGGCTCCAGCTCCTCATGCCACAGAGGAAGTTGGTCCCCTGGGTAAAAGTTCCTTGTCACTCCTTCTGAATTTATCTACACAACAAACATGGAAAACAGATCACGTGATTTCACAATGTAGGCAAGCTGATAGTAATCAGTAATCACAACACCAAATGATCTTACATATTAATTAAAATATAATCAACTCTGAGTTCCATACATAATACAGAATCAATCAAACTGCCTCTTATTTAGAGTTTTTATACTTTACATTGAAAATATACATATTATAACTTTTGAACTGAAACATAACTGAACATCGTTTATCTATAAAAGCTTTACCCTACTTGCGTTATTATTGAAAATCATAATAATTATATTTTGGATTACAGAACCTGATAAGAATTGCATGTGGCATTTTCCACCACAAACAAGATTAGGGAAGAAAATACTAACAATCACAGTGCGTACAACACCACCACTTGCCCCATCACGTGCGATAGCCAGTGAAACTGCCTTTCTTACTAGCTCCTGTTGTTAGGACACAAAAATAACCATCAGCAACAAAACTCTAGACATAATCACCGAAAAAAGAAAAGAATTTAATCGTCCAAGTTCCTAAATCATGAATGACAAGGTGACTAACTCATGTAGCAATCAATAATGACATAGAAATCCTCTCCAATTGTTCTATTTGGCTGTTTGCTTTACAGATCGGCTAAAATATGGTTTTGGTCTCTGATATTTTGAGTCAAATTTCAAATTCACCACAGAAGTTTTAATAACTTCCATTTTCATCATTAAAAAAGGTTTAAAGTTTTCCTATTAAGTGGCAATAATTACCCTCCTGAACTTATCGTCATCCATATATGACGTACTAATGCTCAAGCATTCTCTCTAACCCTTCCCTCCTTCCCTATACATTTTCAGGGCAGTTGCAGAGGAGATTAATGACCACACACCACTCAGTCTACTGACTATCTTGTACTTGTTGATGGAGCATTGGCTGAGCACTTTTATGAATACACATTAATTTGGCGCAGGGACACATGAAGATTGAGGCACATGCTCATGATGTGAGGCCAACAATAGAACACCAGACAAGGATTTACGTTTTTCTGGGTTCCTGTGCCCTCCTGCCCCCAAATAGGCTGTACTTTTACAATATAAGTCTCAATATGCAAAAGAATACAACACGGTAAGAACATAAAAATGCATGGCTAAGGAATGATGGTCAAATGTCTCGATGTCCCAGTTAACCTCCTACCATGGCCAGCATCCATGGTCATTCCCTCCTCTAAAACTTCTGAGGATGACGAGAAGAGATAAAAAGGAAATAAAAGGACAAAAGCAGGGAAGAACATTCAAACATTAGGATGCTGCATAGACACAAAGTAAACGGTATGCAATCTCCACCATTTAGGTTGATGAATCCAATAGATTAATATAGCATCGGAACTTGGGAAACCACAGCAGTGATTTAGATTAACTTGTTCATTTAGTTAGTTTTAGGCAGGACTAGAAAGAATCAACACCCATACCTCTGCTTCATCCTTGGTCATCCCTTCTTTCCATGCTTGGTCAAAAAACCCATACAAGTAACTTGAGCCAGATCCTGTTAAACACATCATACAAAACCAAAAAAAAATAAAAATTCTAAGCACCTAACAAAAAAGCAATACTTGAAATGTAAAAAGCATTAAAGAAAGATGTATACAATATACATTATACCATATGAAAAACACCACACGAAAAAGTGCCATACACAATTGGGAACAAGGTTTTTTCATAATTGATATATAAGATGTGCAAAATGGCAGAATCAAACATTCATGGGCAATCTATATTTGTTTTTAAAACAGCTTCAACTTCCATGAACTAAACAAGAACCCTAACAGGTCAAATGATGATAACAAATCAAGAGACAACAGGTACCAACTGTGCAAATGCATAACCACACACACCCCCAGATGATGATGGTGATTGCATTTGATCACAATGTTAATGCTAAATTACCTCCGATAGAAAAAGGTTGTTGTACTATCGTCCCCCCCAAAGGAACTCCATAAATTTGCCCCCCTTCATATTTGTCCCATCCACCAACAATTAAGCCAGTCTCTAAAAAATTCTGTCAACGATAATAGATTTTCAGCAAAACCAGAAATAAAATAGCTTGAGTTCAACTGTTCAAGAAACCATAAAAGGATAAGAGCTCTGTCACTCTAATACACTGATGTTTTACGACTATAAATACGTTACATACTTATCTAGGTGCCCCAAGTCATTATTGCTTTAGCCTTTATGTCATAGTTAGATGGCACAGATGGATAAATACTAGAAAGAGATAATAGCTATCATTAAGTGGCTTGTTCTCAAAATATTCAACGTTTATCTCATATTCATCTCATAATAGCACAATTTATGACATTGCAATTTCTTTCACAATGTCACAAGACATATAATATTCAAATTATACTCAATAATTAGTACAAGGCAACATAATAAACATCTCACTAAAGGTAAGGCACATGATTACATATTTACCCCCCATTAAATTATAAAACATCATCCCCCCACTCACACAAGGTGGTGGGAAGCAAATAGAAAGGCTAAATATATTCCATCTTGTAGGAAACATATAATCTTTGAACAAAAATGAAGGCAAGAGAGTCAAAATTATTCATTATCAATATGAAGACTATATTGTAAATTTCTTATGAAGGAGGTACACTTTTGATCAACTAGTGCCAGCAATCAGCTAATTCAATTCTTATTAGAAACTCAGTGATATATCCCCCAAAAAAACAAAGAAACAATTTTAAAATTGGACCTTGTTGTTATAGGATAGAAGGCGGACAAGGTTCGCAGTCACTTTGACAGTAGCAGGTTGTCCAAGCTGAATTCTGTACAAAAAAGGAAACTACCAATGAGAGGAATATGGCTAGACCTATACAAAATTGCAATAAGCAAAGGATTAACATCAGGAAACAATACTGCACAATCAATAAAAGAACTAACATGAGAGTATATAAGCCTGAGGAACAGCGCATGGAAAATAAATTACATTACAACCAAAAAGCTAAACACTCCAAGAGTACACTTCATGTAATAAGAAAATCAAAAAGGCCATAGAGGAAAGGAGCCTCCAAAGAAACTAAGTTGAATAATGTTTGTTCGTCCGTATAACCCAAAAAGCAAAACGTTATTTCAAAATTCATAATATTCTATTAGTATAAATAGGAGCTGGATTCACTAACGTGTGTTGGTGAAGGAAGTAGCGGACATAATCAGACACTATCTGTGAATCTGCAGCCTGCAAGAAAATAATAATAATATAAATCAGTCTTCAAGAATCAAGAGCAGGAGTCAAGGTTAGAATTTAGAACCAAAAGAATGAGAGAAGATAATGCTGGATCACTCAATTTCAAATCTTCCCCAAAATGCTGATATCTGTAAACTGAAAAGATACATGTCGAGGGCCAAAATATAAAACTAGAAACAGATTGTGCAGAAGACTGAGGATCTAAGCCATCATTAACATTATTGAATAGCCAAAAGCACAATTATCCACCAACACATTAATTTTATCAAAGCCTTACCAAGGTAAAGCTGGTTAATCATAGTTCTAAAGCCTCAAAATGTTTATCTCACTTGTGCTTGATAAAGAATAATACGGTTGTTCAATAATAATACAACCAGGGTTAGTCTTTAAAACAGCAAATCAATGCGAATCCAACAATAAAGAGTAAGTGAAGCTAAACGCCAGCTAACAAATCAACCAACAAAATAACCAGCAAGAATCCTGAATTAGGAAGAATGATACCGATCCAGAGCGACAAACATAGACATTATCTGTCAGTTGTGTAATTTTGTCAGAAGCCCGATTTGCAACATATACTCCTGCAAAGGTGATGGTAAGAAATGGAACAAACACTCAGCCCCAAAAATAACCAGAAAAGGAAAAATCTTATTACGAACAAAATTTTCAACTGTTTATTTAAAAAGAAAAGAAAAGAGAAAAGGTCCCATGATAAGCTTCCACATTCCAATGGACAGTAAAAAGGCCCATGCAACATGGCTAAAAGGAAAACGCATTGCCGCTAACATCAAGCAGGGAAAAAAAACCCAAAATTCATAATAAGCTAAAGATAATATGAATATGAATTTATAGCTGGGCGCTCCCTTATTCTCACACAAGCCACCATATCAACCCCAAACTCAATTCCTAATTTGCTTAACGCTACCGCAGCTTAGTAAATAGATTATGAAGATGACAAAAAATAACAGACCACGCAGTAATGAGCATACCAGTACTGGTTCGGGAGTCGGCGCCGAGAACAACACCACCGTTGTAAGTGACACCGACGATTGTCGTCCCCATCGAATGAGGGGCGTTGAAATCTAGGCAGTTATCCATGCTTAGCCTCAGAGCAACAGACGCAGAAGAAGAAAAGGAGGTGAAATCGCACGAAGCCCCAAACCAGACTGAGATAGAGTCGCCAAACAAAAACAACAACGATATGATTACGGTATGGTGAAAGGAGGGGAATGGAAATCCCAGTTGACATGGCCCTGACTTGCCACGCAAGTTTTTTCCCCTTTAAATAATTAAAGTAAGTGTTAGTGTGAAATAATTTATTTTTGGGCAATAAGTGTTTATAAATCGTGATTCACGATATACGAGATAAATATATAAGAAGAATTTTATTTCATCTTATATAATAAAGACTTATTTTTTAAGAAAACACTGAACCAAACAAACCTTAATTTTGATCACGTTGTTTGTTTTTCTGTGCATTTATTTACATGGAGTTGAAAGTAAACTGCGAATTCTGCTATTTTATTAAACAAAATCTCTTTAATGTTTCGTTTTTATATTGAAGATAATAATTGAAGATAATAATAATTGTTTTAAAATTTTGAATAAATAATTAACAAAATCTTTTTAATATAGCTCTTATCTAAAATTAATTCACCCAAAAAACACTTTTTCTCATATGATATTTGCAGTAACAAATTTTGGAAGTCCTTTATTCGGTCTTATACGCTATGTTTTTTTTGGCTGATGCCTACATTTATTGATTTCTTTATATAGAACTATTTTTTGTACTTTTAGAGGGGATTAGTGAGATTGTTTTTTTGTATGCTAGCAAGTGAT
Source organism: Inga oerstediana (assembly GCA_963210345.1). NCBI lineage: Eukaryota > Viridiplantae > Streptophyta > Magnoliopsida > Fabales > Fabaceae > Inga > Inga oerstediana. Next base: position 6,322,086 of record OY723402.1, read on the forward strand.
ATGGAAGTTTTGCTACTGAGTTATAATCAAGTGCGGGTTTCCTTGGCTGGGTGTGAAAAACAATTTTTTTAAAAAATTATTATCCGATAATTGGTTTAGGATTCGTGTTAATCACGATGAGTTTTAGCAAAACAAATTATAAGCCATTTGGTAAACATTGCATAATGTACCAATGGCATACTTCGCTGTTAATTTCATTGAATACGATGATGATCCCAGTTCTTGTTGATAAGATCAAAATAGTGCTTTTTTACACATAAAAAAAATCACATTTTGCATAGAATTAAAAAGTAATTAAAAAATGACTTATAAGAAGTTCAACACTCCCAACCTATGCGATCTACATTGTTCTGAATTTTGGATTACAGTGTGAGGTTTGCTACATCAGCCATATAGTTCTATTATTGCTGCAGAATGATACATACAACCATAAATAATCGAAGAGAACATCTTCGAATCATCATTACACCCACTACCAATGGGCAGGTTAGTCTGACCTAAACGGTTAAACGGACCTAAGCAATATCTTGAGGAAATGGCTGCAAGTAGGATAAGCTAACGAAACTAATCAAACAAAACAAAAAAGGAGGGGGTGTTAAGTTCTGTATATGATTGTAGTTGGTGCTGTAGTTTGAGATACTTAATTGACTGACTGCCCTTTTCTTTTGGCCAGGTTCTTGAATCTCTGTTAGGCTCTAATACCGTGTTGATTTTTGTATGTGATTATACTCGGAGCTATTCACTATAGCTAAATAGTTGGGGTTACTTGGATAGGCTTTGGCTACTTGAGGATGGAGTGGAATTGGAACTGCTCTAAGTTTTAGAGTTGAAAGGCTTGGTAGAAAATATAATGGTTAGTGGCTCTACTGTGTAGAGTTAAACTAGGGAATGAATCAGAAATCACAAGGAGTCTAGAGCAATGGGTTCTGGTAGTGAATGAAGTTGAAGGGCAGGCATAGGGTTGTGAGGGTATGGAAGCTGTCCAGGCCCAACTAACTGGTCCTTCGTTATTACATTCTCCATATCTTCAATTACCTTCCTCACTTCATTTGCGAGCTCTATCACCATGTCATCCTCATGGCCTGCATGACACCCAAAACTCATCAAACAACCATAGACCAACAAAAAGCTTATTAGTGGATTTTATGTGCAAATTAAGTTCCCCTTTTGCATGCAGACACACAGTGGTTATCACGGCAAGCACTAGAACTAGAGTAGAGAAAAACTCACCAATATCATGCAGGGCCTTTTCTAGAAGGAAAATATAGTCCCTGTTGTTCCCGCAAGGGCCAGAAGCAGTTGCTATTTGCCTGAATGATCTCCAGATATTAGATAAAGCAAAAGGGGAAAGGATAGTATTTACACACAAACGAGGGAAACTGCTGCAACAATATACCTTGCCATGTTAAACAGTGGAGCAGGTCCTAGGTAATATTTGTTTGATTTGTCTGGTGTAGATGTGAATCTGGATTGTGGGAGTCTGTTAGTAAATTTGTCTTCACAACAGACCCATGATGTGAAATTTTGAATGGGCCCAGGTGAAGATAAAGAAATAAAAATGAGAGGAAATGCATGATAACTTACACTATCGCTCCAGTTAGAGCAGGGTGCAGTGTATCAGTTTCCTGTAAAAAATCACAAATTAGCACCAGATATAAATCTAAATCTAAATAATAATAAGGAAATTATGATATATAGGTAATTATTGAAAATCTCACCTTGTAGAAGTCTACAAGAGTCTTTTGATCATATTCACATTCCCTTCGCTCCAAATACTGCATCAAATGACAGAAGTGAGGGGAAAATGATGTTAAAAGAATAAATAACTGCACCAGGTCATTAAAAATGTTGAGTTTATCATAGTGCTTACTTCCTGTAGCCTCATTTATTTCATACAAGATGAATACGTAAGTTAATTCTGGAGATTGCATCAATATGACCAAATACCTGCATAGCCAATTTTTCCTTTTCAGGGCCTCCAAGAAAACAATAAGCAGCACCCCACTGTAATGAGATTAGGGAAGTCATAAAAAAGGCGGGGAAAAAATCTGTCTTGACTCTAGAGCAATTAAATAGATCCTTACACAAAAGGCCCCTTCTTTCTCTTCCAATGTGCAAGTCCTTGCGGGATTTTCAGGTGTACCTCGGTGATCAATGCATGCTGCAACAAGTAAATGACATGCCTAAGCAATGGTAAAAGGTGAATAACATTATGATGGTATGAACATAAATACCTTAAGAGCCTTACCTAGATCAAAGACACGTCTGTAGCCCTTTATGAAGCCAATGACTTTCTCGTCATATTCAAATCCCACGTTCCACACAAGCGAACCGTAGCCAAAAATCCAAAACACCATGGCTGTAAACTTCTGAAGAAGAACATACTCTCAGTGAACACAATTCACAGATAAATTTTAAGCAGATAATAAGAGCATTAGATCTTTCACAGGAAACGATTTAATATGAGTGAAACAGGGGAAGGCCCAACATTTACAATCCTTTTCCCCCATCTGCACTTTGACATAGGAAGTCCTGACTTTTGAAAAAGACTAAACTCTACTCAACCGGCGTTCAAACCCAAAATACAGATTTTCTATAACCCCGAATTCAGCTTCCAATTTCTAAGGCACTTCCATCGAACTCCTTCCCCCACAACAAAACAAAATGCAAAGCATATTAGTACTGTTCACAAGAGCGCCTAAACAAAAAATTTCATAGTCTAATAGGCTGGCCATACAAAAGAGGGAGGGAATGACTTAACAGTAAAGCATTATTTATAAACAAGCATTAGAGGAGGGAAAACTCAACTTTCTATGTTCCTAATGACTACGTACTCCATTAGGTGTGAGCATCCTGAACAAATTCACACATAAAAATGGGGATTATTCCCCATATTTTATCCAGCTTAGTCCCGCGCCGTTAAGCGATGCATAAATACAATCAATAATCACCATTGCGAGCCTCCTTAGATACTAATAACAGAATGGAGAAACATACGGAAAACGAAAAAACGACATTAACGAAAACCAAAAGGGTGGGTTCTTACACTGAGGTCCGGAAGAGGAAGGAAGTGCTAGAGCAACCTCCGATGGATCTAAAAGACAGGACAAGACGGGGCGACGGTAAGAAAGAGAGAAACAATTAGGGTTTAGCTCACAGGATTGGGTTGTGATTGTTTACCTCTTCCCCTCTTTCTCTCCTCTGGATCTGTTGTTGAACGAACAGATGACGAGATGATAGATGAGGCATTGGACGAGAAGGGCCTTCGATTTTATAGTGTGCCAAACATGTCATGATTCATGCGCCATGCATTGCATGCCTTGCATTGCTATTTTACTAAATCACGTCTAATTTAATCATTTCATTAGTGATGTGATCATCCAACAAATTACAACCAAATATCCTCATTTCATAATAACTCATTCAAATTCATAAGTGAATACAACTATTTTCTTTTCTTTTCTTTTTTCGGGGAGATTGTACGAAAATAGCAATGAGAAATAATGGTCCCAAAAGATTAAAGAGACGCTGGCTTGCAGATGCGCTTGGATGTGGTTGGTTGCCACCTGCCACAGCCTTGGGAATGGGAGTGCATAAAGTCCAAAAAAAGAGATTCATTGAACCTGGACATGAGAATTAGAGTATCAGGGGTTCATAAATATCCGAGATAGTTGTAGGGCTGGGAATTCGGGCCTAGGCCGGGCCTATGATTTAGAGACTGAAAATGGAAGCGGGTCTAAAAGGGTCGGCCTTGAAGTCCTGCGGGCCGGCCTTTTTAGGCCCGTTTAATATTTTTTTTAAATAAATTAATAAATATAATATCATTATATCAAATTATCAATATGAGAGACACCTAAGTTCCTAATAGAGTATTAATAACAGGCAAACACTTATTAATTGGTTTGATTTATTTTATTTTCTACAATGTTTTATTCATTTAAACTTAAAAAAAAGGTTAATTTGGACATTAGATGATTATTTTAACTAAAAATTTATGAGTTTTAAAAATAATGTATACCAATTTAAAGCAAAATAATAAATAAATTATAAAACTTTAAAAAAAAAATTTTGAATTAAAATGAGTTTAAGCCCGTTTAGGCCCGAGCCCGTGAAAAGCCAGCCCTGTAGGGCCGCGGGCTTCAAAAATATGGTACTTTTTAGGAAACGGGCCGGCCCGTTTAAGCTCGAGCCCGTGAAGGGCTGGCCCTAGAGGACCGGGCCAGCCCGTTTTCCCAGCTCTAGATAGTTGGGGGATTGGAATCCAGGAAGAAGATAGTGGACATGGTTGTAGAAGGGAATCGAATTTAACACACGAAGACGTGGAGAACATATGCTTTCGCAACTGTAGAGGAAAGTATTGGAAGGGGAGAATCCGGATCCAGGTGAGTCGGAATTTGTTTCTTCTTCAACTGATGAGAATAATTAAGTGATGGGTTGAGAATCTTGGGAAGGGAAAGATCCGAGAACACAGCAAGAATAGCGAGACGCGAGACCTATCTTATTTATAAGATCTTTTTAATTAATTCTCACATATTAAGGAGAGTTAACTAATTTATTAATTATGAATTAAATTTTTAATTTCATTCTTATTTATAATTAGTTCTAAAAGTTAATATGAATAAATTCCATTTCTTTATTATAATTAATAAGGGTAAAAAAGAACAAAATATATTTACTACCTTAAAAATGGACTTATAAATAGTATCAAAATTTTTAATAAAAAAGGACTTATAAATAGGATCAGAGTGATATATTCTCCTACATATATAAGAAAAAATAACTATTTTAAAAAATTTCAAGAGAACTGGTTATTTTTTATTTTGCGTAAGATAATTTTTTCTTAAAAAAAATCTAATAATAAAATAATTTTACCAATTGTGATTGGAATCATAAGCAGTTTTTTTTGGGAACTGAGTAATCATGTTTTTTTAAATAAATACCAAATCTATTGACTCGGAAAAAAAAAAAGAGCTATACAAAAAGCATCGACTAACTTAGTTTCTGTCATCAACGGCTGCCTCTTGATTGGGAGTTGGTTATTAATCAATTACAAAAATTTCCTACTAAACTATGAGAGAGCTTAGCAAAAACATTGTTTTCTATAGAGATGGCTGAATACAGCACGCCAATATCTATAAAAAATAATCTTAGCTTCATCTACTATATCTCTAAATGGATGGGTGTTTAGAATTGTTGCTTTACTTGGGTAAAGCATGAATTAAAAAGGGTCATACTATTCGATTTATTTGCTTGACCCTTTTTAAAGAAAACTAAAGGAAAAATTCCACTAAAATACAATTAAAATTGGGAAAGGATAAAATGGTGTCGTGGATTTTTTAAATCCCAAATCATAGTGTCAGTAGGAATTTGGGATTTGAAATTATGACCAAAAGACAAAAACGCCCTGACTTAAGTTTAAAAAAAAAAGATGGCTGAAATCACGTTGTGTTTTGAAGGGTGAAATTAACAGGTTGGGGGCAAATAACAACACCGGTCTCTATATTAACAATCATGTTTTAGACTAACAAATTCATTTTCTTGGTTTACAACTTCCTATCTGATAGTCCAAAACATGCCCAAGGAAAAGTGTGAAATTAGTAAGGTGGAGGCTAATAACAACACCCGTCTCTATATTAATATTTTACATTAACGACTTCAAAGTCTTGATTCACTACTTTTTATTTGACAATCCAAAACATGCTCACGGAAAAGTGTGAAATTAATAAGTTGGGGGGCGAATAACAATACATGCATCCCTATACTAATAACACCATATTTTACATCAACGACTTCAGATTCTTGGTTCACAACTTTTTATCCGACAATCCAAAACATGCCTATGAAAAATTGTGAAATTAACAAGTTGGGGCGGATAACAACACTTGTCTCTATATTAACACCTGTCTCCCACTCATGCACCTTCTTATTTCTTTTGCCTGCCACTTAACTAAGGGCATTTTTATATTTTCATCACAATTTTCAATCCCAAATTCCTACTGACAATCTAATTTCGGGTTTTCAAAAATTCGCAGCACCATTTTGTCATTTTCCAACTTTAATTGTATTTTAATGAGATTTTCCCAAAACTTAGAAAAGGGCTAGGCAGTCACCCTTAGCTAAGAAAAGATCAACCATTTATCCATTAAAATTTGTTGGTCTGATCCTAAATAGACCCTGGCCTTTGAAACTTGGAAGGTTGGCACTAAGAGCCTATTTGGTTGAAGGAAGTTTTTGGTGGGAAGATTCGGGAAGGGAAGGGATGGGAAGGGAAGATTGGGAGAGAAGTTTTAAAAATGGACATGTTTGGTTGACACGGGAAGTTGCTTAGGTTGAGAGAAGATGAGATATTTGGTTGGAAGAAAAAGTAGTGGTTTAAGCGAGAATATTGTGTAAAAAACCTAAAACAACCCTGACTTCAACGGAAATTCAAGTTTGAATTTAACAGCTCAATTCAAACTCAACCTCGTCAATACTTCTCATCATCTTCCTCGTTTGGTTTCAATGAGAATGAAATCATTCCACACACTGATTGGACCTGTCACACCCTTCTTCGTCCAGCACCAACACCTTTCTTTACCACCTTCACTCTCTTTCCACCATCTTCACTGTCTCCTCTCTCTCTCTCTCTCTCTCTCTCTCTCTCTCTCTCTCTCTCTCTCTCTCTCCGGCATCACTCCCTCTTCTTCCTCCCACCACTGTCACCTTCCCTTCCAGTCTCACCAAACTCACCCATCGTCATCATCATCTTCCTCTCACAAAATCAGAGAGAAAATGGATACCCCAACCAAAGAGAAACATAGCAATAAAGAAAGAGAGCGAGAGAGAAAGACTAAGAAAGCTTCTGCACAACTATACTTTTGGGGGGCATTTTGGTCAAACCAAGTTGCTTTCTTGAGAACAATTTTAAGATCCCACCACTTTTGGAGGAATATGAGGTTCCCATGTTTAAGGGACATGAGAGGAGACGGGAACTAATTTTTTGTTATTGTTGGAGCGCCAAACAGGTTTTGGATCAGGGGAAGTGTGGAATCTTCCCTCCTCTCATCTCCAGTTCAACATATCAAATGGGTCCTAAGGGCCAAGCCCATTGTTATTGGTGCCTCCAGATTTCCCCCCGCCTTTACTTATTCTATTTTTTATGTACTCCCTTTTTTAATTTATAAATCCCTTTTACTATCTCTCACATAAATTCAGGAAAATTTTAGACCTCATTAACTCCTATGCCTTAAAATTTAACAATTTTTCAACTTTACTTACATTTAATTTTTTTTTTTGATACGTTACCCCTATTAAATATTCAATATACCCTATGAAAATAAAATCAATGTAATAATATAATATCGCCAATGAAAACAAAATCAATGTAATTTAACAACTTCTCAACTTTACCCCTATTTAATATACAATATATTTATTGTCCTTATTTATAAGTGAGTAAATTAGAGAGAAGTAGCGAGAAAAATAATAAAAGAGAGTGTGCATGGGAAAAATTAATTATAAGTAAAATTGTTAAAAATGAATGGACCCTGTAAAGGGGACAGACTAATTCAGAAAATAACACCTTGCAGGGAGTGTTATATGTTTTGATTAGGAGGTTATGTCTGTGAATTAACATATGCTTTCGTTAGCTGGCAAAAAAATAAAAAAACACACACACATTATCATTCATTCATTATAGATCACTTCATCCATAGTTTTTTTATAAAAGTAAAAGCGAATTCATAAATCAAACATTTGTACATCAAATGTCCTCCACCATAAAATGATGTCATTGTAGTGAATTGTAAACATGTCTCCGAATAAAGTCTAAGGATTTGACAAATAATATTATATGCTAAAATTTAAAATAGTCAAGCAAAATGGAAATGTCATGATATAAGATGTGTTAGATGAGTTGTGTTTAGAACCTTCCAGAGGCAAGAATCTCTTTTTGAGGCACAATTCTGGAAGCCTTAAAGGTCATCCCTGATTGTTGAGCTGAAGAATGGACATTTTGTAATCCAATGAACGAATGCTCTAAAACAAAGCAAAGCAATAAAAGGCTGGTTTGAAACCTTCCTCCATAATAAAGATTGCATGGCTTGCCCTCAAAACAAATAAATGACTGATGTGTGTTTTTATTTACTTTACATTTCTCCAAAATGTTAATCCATATAATCACATTATTCCTTGAGGTATCATTGAGTATTTGAGAATGCGCACTTGCTGATGGGATGATCCGTCTTCATAATTTAAAGTTAATGCAGTAAAAAAGATATGTGCTTGATTTCCTTCATGACTAATGATCCAACCATCGAGCGCTTGGATCAACTGGTAAAGGAATTGTTTCAATTTAATCAAGGGTCTCGAGTTTGAATTTTTAGAACGCAGTAACGTAGTGATGGGAATTCTGTCTATAAGGGTCCCGACCTGCCTCAATTTAGATTAGTTGGGCTCGTTGATGTACCTGAAATATGGTCTAGCTGGGGATATTGGATGCTCACGCAAAAAGAAAATGAAGCCACTTAAAGCTGGTGAATAAATTGATTTCTCTAAATCCATATAGTTGAAGTGAGTTGGTTACTTTAGTGAATATGAAACCATCTTGATGAAGACCAATTAAAGAATGTTTTATCTAATATTTGAATCTGACCAAACTGGAAAATGGGAATTTAATGGATCTCATCCATCGTTCGAAGTTATAAAGATGTTAATTTTTTCCATAAAATATTAAATTATTAAATACTTTAAAGACCAATCCAAATATGATTGATTTATATTACTATAAAAAATAAAAAATAAAAACATAGGATGCCGTTTTGAAGTGTTTTTATTCGTGCCGTCGTTTTATACTCTAACTGGGTTTATGCTCTGCGTTTTGAAAGGTACAGCCAGACGCAGAACAGCTTTTTTAGGGGGTTAATGAAAAACAGGGGAAAGCTTTGGCAGTTCTTTCTGTGTGCGACGGAGGAGACCCGGGGGTACAAAATTTTTCTTCCTTCTTGTTTTGTTGCCAATTCAACCTCTGCATCCAACATTTTTGGTTCAATCATAAAATGTGAAGCCATTTAATCATCCAACCAGTTTGAGCTAGAAATAGGAACAAATTGTGCTAAAGATGAAGGAGGAGAAAAATGCGTGCGAATCTATTTCTGGTTCTCGATGCACACGATCTCGGGCAGCTCCAGATTGGACCTTAACGGAGTCACTCACACTCGTCAACGAGATTGCTGCCGTCGAAGCGGATTGCTCGAGCGCCTTGTCCTCGTATCAACAATGGAAAATAATAGCTCAAAACTGCGCCGTTTTGGACGTTGGGCGGGGCTTGAATCAGTGCCGGACGAAGTGGAATTCCTTGCTCGCTGAGTACAGCAAGATCAAGGCCTGGCAGTCAAAGTCGCCTCGCAAGTCATACTGGTCCCTGGAAAGCGAAAGGGCTAAGAAATTTGGGTTGCCTGAGAATTTTGACCACGAATTGTTTAAGGCTATTGATGATCTTGTTAAAGCAAGAAATGAACGTTCGGGAACTGACCCCGAGAGTGATTTAGAAGCAGAGACTGAGGAGCTTGATGACGATGTGACCGAAGAGATAGGTATGTGCTTAATTCGTTAAGATTGTTGTTATTGACTTTCTATCTGAGTTTCTTAGTAAAGGTCTGATTGTTTAATTGTCTTCGTTTGCTATTGTGGTAACATTCATAAAACCAACATGCACCAGAATGACCAGATAGTCCAAACACTGTTTTACTTAAGCCACGTAGCAACTATGGTCATAGGCAAGAATACTTCATATAGCATAATTGCTAATATTTAATCCTTTTGTATCATAACCTAGTAACAACTGTAAAGAGAGCTTTCAAATTCTGGTTGACATGCACACCTTAAAATGACTGAAATTAGCGCTGCTCTCTCAGATTATTTGTAGGAAATTTTTTGCATTTCTCTTTTGGCAAAGAAGTCTTATTGACCTTAAAAGAATCTTATTTTAAAGACTGACATTCCTTCTTTCATATGGTTTCCAGATCTAATGGCTTCGCCTCAATTAATTAGGAAAGAGTTGTGCATAAATGGAGCCTAACGCTCCTTTCAAGTAGCAACATTTGCATGTGAAAAGGTTTATTTGATAAGCAACTAAAGCTGATATGTGATGAGTTCAATTATTGTCTTGCAGTAGTCATCACAAATCGTTTTGATTAAGTCATCTGTAAAGACAGATAATCCTAACATATTTTTATTTTACAAATGTTGAAAGAATTATTGATTTGATTCCTTGTGTCTTGGGCTGCCCCTTGGTCGTAGAGTTTCAACTCTACTTTTGTTCTTGTTTTGGAGTGGTAAACAGTATATATGCATTTGGAGTTCTGGACACCCCTGTTATCATGCCGGGGGGATGACCTGGTCTGACTTTATGTATTTAATGAGTGAGCGTTGAAATAAGCATTGAAATGAAGAAATTTAGTAGTGTTATATGCTTGTTTGACACCTACTCTAGGCATTCAAAGAGCGAACATTGAAACAAGGAATTTCTGTTGTCCATCTTACAGGTAGTTTCTTACCTTGGTTGGTAGTAGCAAGGTATGATAGGATCTTCCTCTGTAACCGTAGGGCTTGGCAAAGTGTTTGAGTGCTTAGATTAGGCTTGTAGTTAGTATCATACATCTTAAACTTGGTTATCTGGACCTGATCAACCTGATGTGCATAGCTGCCTTCTATGTATTTCAAACCTCAAATGAACACATACACTTCAGCAAATGCTAATGTAGACATCATGAAAACCTACAATTGGAGTATGGGTAAATAAACGTGGTGAGGTAGGCTGTCTTGATTGAGTAAATTAATGAAACTAGGTATTGTAAGTTATCTTTGTCCCAGTTGGATGTTTGCCACTTATATCTAGTAGTCTCATTATGATTAGAAGTCGACGTTCATGAGCTTTTGTGAATTTGATAATTAGGGTCCAAAAGAAAACGGCGGCGGTGTAAATCCAAGAGGCATGCAGAAAAGCGTACGAATTGCCTTTCAGATGAGTCTTTAGAACTCTCAAAAGGAAGGGCTCAAAGAGACTGTGTCAAAGAAAGGCCTGAGAAAAGCCAAGAGCCTGAAAAAAATTATGTAGAAGAAGACCATTTGAAAGACTTGGCAGGAGAGAAACATACACAAGAAAAACCTTCAAAGGTTGACTTGGAAAAGTCAGTGAAGACGCTTGCGAAAGGAAAACTTCAAGAAACACAAGTTAAGGAAAGGCCAAGCAAGACCTGTGAGACATCGGAAACAATTGGCAAGGAAGAAAACGATGAAATGTTGGCTCTGAAATTGCAGGAGTTGGCGGAACAGGTGCAAGCCACTAGTACTGAAACAGCAAACTGTCGGGCAGATTGCTCACAGAATGTTGAGGCCTATCGAACTGAATTTACAAGACGTCAGGGAGACAAGCTCATAGCAAGCCTCGGAGATTTCGCAGACACTCTTAAGCAACTATGCAATCTTCTCCAAGAATGTAAATGAATATTACAGTTTGTTTGTTTAATTGTCCCATGTTATTGTTATGTTTGTGAATGGTCGTTCTTCTATGGCACATGCTTTTAGCCTGATGAATCGATCTAATGCGTGAAACGATTCCTTCTCCCTCTATTGCATTGTATATGCAATGTGATGAATTAAAAGATTGTATTTTTTTTTTTTTTGAAAATTTTATTTTATTTTTATATTTTAATGAAGCCACGATTCCACTGGGGATCGAACCAGAATCTCTGGTTCCGTAGACCAGCGCCTTATCTATTGGGCCGTGGCGTCAATTGATGTCATTTCATACAACGTTCAATTGATGTTTATGTTACTCTAAACCTTTTAATAATCTCTTAAAAGTAAAGTGCTGCATGATTATTTTTAGAGCGTGGAAGGATTTGGTCAAATATGATCATTGTAGAATCCCAAGTGTGCAGGGTTTCTATCTTCTGAGAGAAAACATTGAGAAGATATCAGCACAAGTTCTTCTGGTAATGGGCAGAAGCGTCGCAGAGAACTTAGGAGCGTATGTTTATAAGCAGAGGAGATGACAATGGAATAGAAAAAATTCAGATAAACACCAATGGTCTAGTTTCAAACAATAAAACCTGTATACAAGTCATCTGCTATTCTTAAGCGCAAACTTTTCATCATCATCATATTTTCCAACTCCTGAATCATTTTTGACTAGCTTCAGACACAAATTTAATACACATCTCTGTTACAGCTCCAGCGAAACATAAAACGCTGGATCTATCCAGTGACGTCTCCTCAACCTTCCCGAGTTTCAAGTTGAACCTTTCAACTTTGCAAAACTACAATAACGGTCTATTTCATCTCATACAACCCCTCCAAGCAAAGGCTTCATCCTGGGCATAAAGCACTTGGTCATAAAACAACCACCTTACTCAGAATCCAGAGCACCAGAGAAAACTCAAAGGCAAACAGAGTATGGAGTAATCCTCGATCTAGCGCGAACCCAAACAACGTTATCCCTCCATTATTGTGCTGCAAATACGTCACTGCGTCCAAAAGACACAAAACACAACATGAATATAACATAACACCTGATGAAACATCAACATCTTTGAGCATTACGAAACAAAGAATATTGGTAACACTCACCTAAAGCTTGTCTGGTTTGAAAGGAAGATGGCTGTTGAGGGGTTGCTGATATGTATATATCGGAGGAATCAGAATCACTCTCATTTCTCAATCCTTGTGATGGCGTCTGAGATTTCCATTGACGATCACATTCTGATTCCGCAGATGCATTTGTGACCAACATGTGCCATCTGGTCGCAATCGCCACTATCCCTTGAGCTCTGTGTGTGATCCTCGCAGCTCCCAATAGACACAAGCAGCACCCACATAATTGCACCACCGAACATATCTGCGATTTCCCACATTTTGTTTCATTCATCAAAATCCACTTCTTAAATAATTACTTATTAATCGACCAATCATAGTTACGTACCACGAGATCACCGGAATTGAAGAAGGTCTTCTCGTATTTTGAAGCCAAAACCAAAAACAGAGAGCCCAACTGACTAACAGTGATAGTAGCCAAACAACCAATTATGAAGGACCTATATCTATGGCTTGTAACAGACAACTGTTTTTTTATTTTGACATGCTCACAGAATATCACATTTGCATCAGACCCACAACCTTCGAATAGCTTGTGAACCCCTTCGAATCTAAGTATCTGAAGCTCGCAGGTTAGCCGAAACAGAACACACACCAACAAGAACACCCCTGTTCTGTAAACCCATGAAACCAACATTAACAAAAACACAATAGAGTTCAGGGGAAACCCAGGGCTTATATGTGGGACAGAGACTTTCACTGTCGAGAAAAATATGATCTTGTGGGCAAGCTCAACAAAGAAAGACGGTAAGACTATGGCAGTTAAGTATCTAAACACCTTCTCGAGAGCTCGAGTGTAACCTCGTCGGACGTACGTTGAGTCATCCTGCAAAATGTCTAAGAACAGAAGCTGTCTCAGACCGTACCGGTTGAAGAAGCTAGAGAGAGTGAAGAAGGCGATAATGGCGAGTAATGATTCTGGTAACTGAACAAGCTTGTTGAATGAGAGGGGGTCATCTTGAGCCGCAGATTTTGGGACTTTGACGAAGATGGAGGTGAGGATGGGGACGACGATAGCGAGAAAGACGAACAAGAAGTAGGAGATAAGCTTGCCGATGCTGGAAGAGTGATCAAGAGCACACCATTTGAGGCTAATCCGAAAGTTTCGGAGCTCGTCGGAGATGATGGACTTGGACCTCGCATAAGATGGCTGCAAAAGGAGAGGAACGTTGTTCGGTTGGCGTTCGTCGGCGAAGGACACGCGCCTGCCACTGGAGCAATCAACGTCGATGGCGGTGCTGGCGGAGGAGTCCATATCGGAGAAGAGGGAGTGAGAGACAGAGGAAGTGGCAGTTCTTGATGGTTTATATAGGGAAATGGAGATTATGAAAGAGGAGTGAAGAAGATGAAACCCAGGGGCCAGAGGAAAAGGTAGAAACCTTGCTTTGTCTCGTGAGAGTTCGTGTTTGCCTTAAAGGAGAGGGTTTCATGAAAGCCAAGAATAAAGCGGAGATGTCAAATTTGTATGTTTTGGGCGTTGCTTTTTAACGCTCACGTCCTTCTCATATTCTTTTCTCTTCTGCTTATATAGAATCCCAGTTTTAATTATAAAATAAAATTAATTTTTTTAAAGAAATTAAGAAAGTCAATTAAATTACTTTAGAGTATTTATATTTTTAATATTATTAGATTATATATCATTTTATTAGTCAAATTAATTAGTTTTGAGAAAAAAATATAAATATAAATACTCTAAAATAATTTAATTGGCTTCTTTAATTTTTTTCAAAAAAATCAACTTTATCTTATAATTAAGACCGGAGAGAGTATATGCTTTTAGTTAAATATCATTATTCCCAAGAGTATGAGAAAACTTTGAATGTGTGTGTATGTGAAAACAAAATTTTCCCTGTAATTTTACAATTGAAAATTTTATTCTTCGACTTTTAGAGTCAATGGTACAAGTTTAAAAAACAATTGCATTCTTTGCTAAAATTTGCGTCACAAGAACAAAATCGCAAAAGTTGGTTTGTATTATGATACTTCCTCATGTGCTTAATGTAAGATATATTTATCTAATTTAATTATATTTTTTTTTAATTTTTAATATAAGATATATTTATTTAATTTGATTAGATTAAAAAAGTTGTTTAAGTTAGTTAATATAGGGTATATTTTCCAAAACACCTTGATAATCTTCCTTCATTCTCTTATTCCCTCTCTTCCTTGATTATTGTCAAGAGATTTCAATATGGGTAAATTAAAAAAATATTGATAAATATAAAAACTATATCTTATATTAAGGATCAATATCAACTCTCTTGATATATTTTATATTAAATACCAGAAGAAATATTAAAGACGTTAGTTCACATGACATATGTTTTCTAAAAGATCAAAACACCAAAATCATTCTCTTTATTTCTCTCACTTGATTATAATTGGAAAAGTATTAATAAGGATAAATTAAAAAAAGATTTACAAATACAAAGAACATTGATTACATTTAGAATAAAGACCTACACCCCCAATTAATTCATACAATTAACACGGGAGGAGTAAGTAAACATTGTTTACATACATTGAAATGAGGCCCAAGTGAGATTTACCATTTAATTTATTGTTTATATACAGGAGTATATGTGTGTGTGTGGTCCTGCTGATGAACAAAGCAGTGGACACCAAAAATGGAAGTAAACGAACGGACAAACAAACAAGGCATGCAGAAAAATGCATGGCAGGGAAAGGTGGGTGGGAATGGTCCAAGTTTTTGAAAATTTGATGGGGTCACCAGACTTGCCACTTGGCACTTCCAGTCTCGCCTCTCGGCCGTTACCCCCCACTACAATTCTTCCACGTCACCAACCGAATTAATCCCAGCTGGACCTTCTCTTTTCTCCATATTTATTATCTATTACTCCGAAATTAAATTAAATCCTTTACTCATTAAACTAAACATCCCTTGTAAAGAGGTGACGCCCCCCGACAATGATCTGTTCATTGACTCACGAACTGATGAAAGTAAAACAAGGTCCAAGTTTAATGGGCTTAACGTCTCAGCCCAGAAACCCGACCCGACTGAGCCCAAAACAAACCCCTGCCTTTAAACTCTTGCCATCTTTTGCGTCTACAGTCTCCCACTACATCGTTATCCATCATCGCCAGAGGGAAAACATACCCGGGTAAAAAACGCAAATATAAATGATTTTATTTTCCTAAGTTTATATAATCTACTCAAAGAAAACTTGGAGGCAGAGTTCATCAAGAACTTACAAGATGGGACAAGACAAGTTATACACAATGGTGCCAATGTTCATATAGCATGCTCAGTGCAGAGAATAAAACAAGCATACCAAACAAAAAAGGAACGACAAAGTATAACATTGTCCATCGGAGAAAACAAAAAGAAGACATATTAGTGTCTTCGCCATAAACAAGAAAAACAACCCCAAACCAGCGCACAACCTGGCTCTAAAAACGCATTAAACTAAACTCATACCATATTTGGCCGGCAAAATAAACCAGCTCATTTCTTACAAGGGACGACCATTTCAATGTCACACCCTTTAATTTAATAAACTAATCATTAATTATTTCCTGAAGAATATAATCCCTATGCATGCTTATTATTCCCCTCTCTCTCTTTATGTGACCCAAAACTTGTCTGAGTTCTCATGGTGCCTTCCATTTTCCATCTTCTTCCATGTATGGCTCACCAAAAAACCTCTCATGGGCTTCTTATGATGCTCATGATCAGTTTCTTGGTTCTAACCCTTTGCTCTGTGCCATCTTTGGGAGATGACCCTCAGATTCTGATCGAGTTCAGGACCTTCTTGTCCAATGCATCAGCCTTGTCCAACTGGAACGACTCTACTAGTATCTGTAACTGGAACGGTATAAAATGTCGAAAAGGCGGGGTCCATCTGATACTGGAGAAGATGGGACTAAGTGGCACTATACATACTGATACCTTATTGGAACTGTCCAATTTGCAGTCTTTTAGTGTCAAGAACAATAATTTTGAAGGTAACATGCCTAATTTTAACAGGTTTGGGAGGTTGAAGGGGCTGTATCTGTCACATAACAAGTTCTCTGGAGATATTCCTGATAATGCCTTTGAGGGTATGAAATATCTGAGCAAGGTATACTTGGATGAAAATGAGTTCACAGGTCATATTCCTAGTTCTCTTGCTGAATTGCCCAATCTTTTGGATTTGGACTTACATTCGAATCGTTTTGAGGGGAACATACCAGAGTTCAAAACCAAGAATAAGTTCAGAGTTTTTAATGTGTCCAATAACCATCTCGAAGGTGAAATACCAGGAATCGGAATTGGCGATCCCAGCGCATATGAAGGTAAGCTCACAAATCATCTCTCTCACATGTTCCTGTATGTGTTCATATATTTTCTATGCTATTTGCATTTAAATAGCTTATTTCGCCAACGTTTTTTTAGATGCAATTGTTCAATATGAGATATCACTTTGTTTTGATTCTCACTCCACTGACAAATTCAACCTTTCTTTCTCGGCTTATTTTCACGGAGATGTGATTTATGCTGCACAGTTTTTTCGTTTTTTTAAAACTTGAATATACATGCAGTGCAGTTGAACTTCTGTGTTTAAAATCATTAATTAGCCTCAAATAAAATTCTAGGTTAAAGTATATTTGAGAACAAAATCAATTTGTTTTTGTTGATATATATTATGTTTAACATATATTAGTTATGAATCTAAACTATCATATATAAATTTATGGTCGATCGTTTTTCTGTTGCTTCTTTGATCATATTTTCTTATTGATCAATCGCTTAGTGCAAACATGCGCAACATTAATATATTATACGTGTAAATCAAAATATAGGAAAGGGATTTGATTTTTTAAAGCTAGTTGAAAGATTTAGCCGATAACAATTTTGATTTTCTATTCCGTGAACCATTTAGCATTGAATTTAATGGACATGAAGCTTTGTGTTGACTTAATTTAGTCATACAGAGTAAGCTGAAGCTGCATGAACGTTTATGCCACAGGTCAAGTATCTGAATGAACATACTAATTACAGTAAATTAAATGATCATATTCCACATACCATGTTCATGTGACAATTAATTTGTGGTGCAAATAGGAAACAAAGGTCTATGTGGAAAACCTTTGAACAATACCTGCCAAAAGTCCTCCTCATCAAGGAAGCGAAACATTCTTGTAATTGCTATTATAGTGGTGGCTGTGATTTTGTTGGCTTCCATTATAGCAGCTTTATTTGTTCTTCGTCGCCGGAAGCAAAGAAGACATAGTAGTACTAGTACTACTACTACTAGTCCTCCGACAGAAACTACTACTTCTACTAATATTCACCCAGCGCAACATCAAAACAACGAACCCTTGGTAATTAGGGAGAAGGCTTCATCAATTGATCTGACAGCTGAATTCAAGAAGGGTGAGAGTGGAGATTTGAACTTTGTTAAGAAAGAAACAGAGAGATTTAATCTCCAAGAACTTCTCAGAGCCCCCGCTGAAATTTTGGGTAGTGGAAGTTTCGGATCTACGTACAAGGCTATTGTTTTGAACGGCCCCGCCGTGGTGGTGAAGAGATTTAAACACATGAACAATCTTGGGAAAGAAGAGTTCTTTGAGCACGTGACAAGACTTGGAAGCTTGAACCACCCTAACCTTCTTCCTCTTGTTGCTTTCTACTACAGAAAAGAAGAGAAGCTTCTTGTTTATGACTTCGTTGAAAATGGCAGCTTGGCCAGCCATCTCCATGGTATATATACATACTAGTATAAGGGTTAAGGAGAAATCTTACTGGGGAAGTAATGATTCAGTAGTGTTGGGTATCGGAAAATTTTTGAACGAGCAATTTTGTCACAGAGGAATTGAAACATAGCAATTTTGCTCCTGGCCATTGAAACTATTGGTCAATATCAATTTTTTTAAGGTTAAGATGCAAATTTGTTCTGGAATTTTTTGTTGAGGAGTAATATTACTCTGAAAAAGCTTTTAAGGTTCAATATTACCTTAAATGTGTTAAAATGAAACAATGTTGCTTTCTACCCTTAAAAAGTTACCTATCAACCTCATAATATAGTGCAACATTGTTATATTTTAAAATTTTTGAAGTAACATTAAACTTAAAAAATCTTCTGAAATGCAACGATATTTTTTTAAAGGTAAGGACAAATTTACGGCTCTTTTTAACACTTCAAAGACGAAAATTGCTCATGGAAAAACTTTTGGATACGCAATCGTTGGTGGTTAGTGGGCCAAAAATGCACCTTAACTCCTTTATATATATAACTTCAAAAGCTGGCAAAACTCAATACTTATAATTTCAAATGCTGTTTATTTTACAGGTAGGCGTGGTTCTGGGCTAGATTGGCCAACTCGATTGAAGATCATAAAAGGGGTAGCTAGAGGATTAGCTTACCTGTACAGAGAATTCCCAGATGAGAAGCTACCACATGGACATTTGAAATCCTCGAATGTTCTGCTAGACGAGTCAATGGAGCCACGTTTGACGGAGTATGGACTGGTACCGACAATGAACAAGAGCCACGCTCAACAGTTCATGGCGGCGTACAAGGCCCCGGAGGCGAACCAATCATCGCCGGAGCAGCGACGTCCCAATAATAATAACCAGCTGAAGAGCGACGTGTGGTGTTTGGGGATTCTGATTCTGGAAGTGCTGACGGGGAAATTCCCAGCGAATTACCTGCGACATGGGAAAGGAGCGAACTCGGACCTGGCCACGTGGGTGAACTCGGTGGTGAGAGAAGAGTGGACAGGGGAGGTGTTTGATAAGGATATTCTGGGTACGAGGAATGGTGAGGGAGAGATGTTGAAGCTGTTGAAGATTGGGATGTTTTGTTGTGAATGGGAGGTTGAGAATCGGTGGGATTGGAAGCAGGCTATAGCTAAGATTGAGGAATTGAAGGAGAGAGACAGTGAGGATGATTTGTCTTCTTTTAATAACAGTGAGGTTGATTTCTCCTCTTCCGGGCCTGTCACCGACGACGAATCCTCGCTTACAGCACCCAACTAGTTCATCTGGGCAACACTATGAGATCAAAGTTTGGAGTTTTTTTTTTTTGTTTTTTAAGTTGTATTGTTATTCTTCTGATTCTTGCTTCTTTTCTGGCACACTTGTGTCGGTGAATTCGCGAACTGTTCGGTCGGTCAAAATACTTTTATTTACACTTACACTCAGCTCACGTTGGTCTTCGCCGAGAACCCCTTGCGTTGTGTGGTAAACGACGAGGGGCAAGGAAGGACCATCATCAATGGATTATTGTATAAATAAAAAATAAAATATTACAACCAAAAGTGGTTGTTGATATGACGAACACTTGAATTTCAGGCTTCTTCCGGGTGCCAAAGACTGTTTATGGAAATTTCTGAACAAATTACAGCTTTTAATTTTGAGGCATCTGCCTTAAAAAAAAAAAAGCCTCCTCCTTGCTTTTGTACTTCCCTATTCAGTGTTGTCCAAATAATATTTCTAATGTAACTAGTTGATTATCTAAATGTAAATTTGAGAGTTTGAATCTAAATATGTATATAGGGAAAAGAGATATTACATGCGTACAGTACATCTACAATATAAAATTATATTATTTTGTAATGAATGAATAGTGATACATTGATCAGAGATCAATTATCAATATGATGTGACTTGGGTTAATAAAAAATATGGAGAGAGGAAAAAATATCCTAGATTTTTAGGCCAGAATGTTGTGGTACAGTCCGAGTTGGAAGTTTATCCAAAGGATTGGTTTTTTGGCCCATTGGGTTGAAAGACAAAAACCAGGACGCCAACAGGTTTGAGACCGTCATCATTTAAATACGACTCCTCAGCCGTATATGTTTGTCCATCATCATCACCCCCAAATCAATCTATCATCAAAGATAAGAAAATGTCAGAAAAGAAGGAACGTCGAATTCTGGTGGCCGTCGACGAAGGAGAGGAGAGCGTGCACGCTCTCACATGGTGCCTCAACAATCTGATCCACCCTGATTCCGACGATACCCTTATTCTTCTCTACTCCAAGCCACCTCGTCCTGTTTACTCCGCCATAGATGGCGCCGGTGGTTCGTAATCGTATTGTGCCCCATCTCTACCTTTTTCTTCCTTTAATCATATTCACGTAATTTTGTTGTCAGGATATTTGTTCTCTGCCGATGTGACGGCGGCCATCGAGAGGTACGGGGACCAAGTGGCGTCCAGTGTGATGGAGAAAGCCAAGAAGCTGTGTGAGAATCTGCAGCCGCAGGTAGGGTTTAGGAATTTTGGATTTGTTGTTAGAATGAGTGATGTGTGTGATGGTATTGATGAAGGTGAGTGAATGAAACAGGCGAGGGTGGAGACGAAGGTGGAGAATGGGGATCCGCGGGACGTGATCTGTGAGGCGGCGGAGAAATTGGCGGCGGACGTGTTGGTGATGGGAAGCCATGGTTACGGCGTCATAAAGAGGGCTTTCCTTGGGAGTGTGAGCAACCACTGCGCCCAGAAAGCCAAGTGCCCTGTTCTCATCGTCAAGAAGCCTAAATCTTAAATCACTCCTTTCTTTCACTGCCTCGTAAATTTCTAGTGTTGTATACCTTTTGTTCTCCTCAGTCGTCGCACTCTAGCCTATCACCAGTATCACTGTATCAGTATCAATGTGATGTATATAAATTCTCGCAACTCATCGTGGAGTCCATCGGCCAAAAGTTCAATTAAAAGCTCGTGAACGTTGTTGCTACATGACATCTTTTATTATTAGTTGAGATTATGGTGCCTTGCTGTTGCTCGCCGAAGTAGAATAACCTCTAACTAAGTTGGCTAATTAATTGTCCTTTTGAAATCTTATCAAGTAAAATCAACAATAATTTTCCAATATACTACCTAGTCGGTTCAACCTCCGGTTATAATTCTAAATATAAGTTTTGTTTGTTTATTTTTTTTTTGAGATTAAGAAAGTTAAATAAATTATTTTAGAATATTTTTATTTTTATTTTTTTCATCAAACTAATTTGTATAGATAATAAATTGATATATAATGATATAATTAAATAATTTATTGATTCTTTTTAACCTTTTTTTAAAAATTAGATAATCGTTATATTTAGGATTAAAGGGAATATTTAATTTTAAAAAAGTCAATTGACTTTTTTAGTGAGAGCAGTAGCATTATGTTTCATTTGGTAGCACTATCAATTCATTCTGTATGTATCATGGAGTACTTATTTTGGTCTTTAATATATAAGATATATTATTTAATTTAATTAGATTAAAAATATCAGTTAATATAACATGTATTTTTCAGAGTTAATGAACCCGGATAGGAAACCGGCGAACTGGCAAGTAGACCGGTCCAGGTTCCTATTTAAAAAAAAAAAAATTTTTTAGAATTTTATATTAATAAACCTTAAATTTTTAATTTCTCATCGGTTCGGTCCCGATCTGATCCAATGACCCTTAACCCAGTACCCGGCCCGAGTTCATGAACTTTGGTATTTTCCAAAATATTCTAATTATTTTCTTTAATTCTTTCATTTTAATTTCTTCTTGATTATTGGTGAATAAGAATCAATAAAAATAAAGTAGAAAAAAATTAACAAACATAAAAACTGCCTTTAAACGTCAAAACCAACCTTTTAAATGTAAATATGTCTTATATTATTAAGGAGGGGTGAGTATAACATTAATCTCAGTGTTTTGAAACCTTGATTGGATCAGACCGGAAAACCGATTGGCCCGGTTTAGCAATTTTTTTTAAATCATTTTTTTTTAGATTTTATATTAATATGACTAAAATCTTCAATTTCTCATCAACCAAATTCCAAATTAACTCTGATCTGACTTCGATCAGACGTGATTCTTAACCCAAAACCCCCACCAGTTGAGAGAGTGATCCGGATTTGATGACCATGATTAATATTGATGATATAATGATTATTGTCCACCTTTGCAGTAAATATCAAATGGCGGGTGCTGTGTTGGCCCAAAAAATGGCGGATTGGTGGGTGTAATGTCTAATAATACTCTCTCGCGCCTAGATCCGCCGCTTAGTTTCACTCATTATCGCTGCCGCTACTTGCCGGCCACGACTACGATTTCCTTGCATGTAAAGTACCTCTGCGTTTCTGGATTTCTCCGTGTCATTTTCTTTTTCCTCTTCGTTGCTTCTGTGCCCCTGGATCAAAGGATCATTTTGAGGAAGAAATTAGACTCCAGTTATCTACTAGTTTTTACTCCACTATTTTCTAATTGCCTTTTCAACGCTATTTCTGTTCCTTTCGCCTAGGAAACTTGGTACTTATATCAATCGCGTAAAGTAGTACTCTTTGTTGAAGTAGTTTTCCCCTATTTCGCCAATTGAGTAGTGTCGTTGGTTAGCTAATTGCTGCTGAACATGACATACTGATTGTTCATCAAAGATATTCACGGGGCAGTTCGGTGTGAATTACTCTTTACAGAGGAAGAAGGGGGAGTTTCAGAATGCTAGACTATATCTTAACCAATTTTTGGTAGCAGCTAGGGCTGAACGAAGCTTTCTTGCACCATTGCTTGCTAAACCCGGTAGTTCAATGGGTTGGTGGGAAGGCGTTGAGGAACCTCGGGTTCTCATTGCCCCTGGTAAATCTATATTTATATCATTTCTTTTAAATATGCGCCTGATTTTCGGTTGTCTGTAGAAAGTAAAATCAATTCGTCATTCAGCTTGCCTTGTGTATCTCACGTTCATTGTCATTATCGAACGCATATGCATCATGTTGACAACTTGGCATAACTAAAGATTGCTTCATTTGTAGAGGTCACAAGTTATTGCTAATTAAGTTGAAACATACCTGAGGGGATCTTATATCTTATCGATAAGCAAATGTAGTATGATTAGCCTGTTTTTTATTGGGATGGCAAATTTCTAAACTTAATGAGTTATTGCACATAGGATTAGATGATTCTGAATGAAAGTAACGCTATCTTGTAATCTATGAATTCTGATGGTTGAAAACAACGCCATGTCCAAACAAGGTGAAAGAATGTCTTTATTTTAAAATTTAAAAGTAAGGGGCCATTTTATTGACAAACAACCAATTTTCTTCTGTAATACACATGAGTACAAGAAAACAACCAGGACACTCAAAATTAATATGCTATTCATTCAATATCTGTTTTGTATGCCTTTGTATCCTATGTTAGTTATAGCTACTGATTAGTTACTTTATTTTGATTTTTTTCCATTCACCGCCTTGTGATCGATACTAAGTATGTTAAGTTAGGGGACTTTGTCCTTTCTCATTTTACTTTGCAATCAGAAAAACTTTTGAAGTCTCTCCTCCTCTATATAACTGTAGATCTTGGTACGAGTGGAAATGGTTTAGGACGCTTGCTTTCGCTTCGTCATCCCAAATCAGGTACATATTTCAACGAAAATCTAATATTCTTTAATGTCCCTATCATCTTGTTCACTTGTTAACATAATGTATGAGTTCTTGCGAACTGTGTATCTCAAGAACATAATGCGTTGGTTAATTACTTAATTTAGTATAGTTCTGTTAATATTTCTCTATCGCTCAGCTAGAAATCCTTCTTGAGGATGTGACATCTTGAAGCTTTTGAATGTTATATCCTTCTCTTTTTGCTTCCTCCTCTTATTTATTTATTTATTCTAACTTATTTTAACTTGGTTGAAGGAAATGCTACTCGCTATCTCTTTGTAAATGGGATGCTTCAAGAGCTTCAATGGTTTAAAAAATCTTATGGATCTTGGTTCTTGGGGGATTATCTATGTGAAGGTAGATGCTGGATTTCTTTGGCTACATAGTATTAATAGTGCTCCTTATTTTTGCACAGTATATATAATTAATTAATTTTATGGCATCTGGTACACTTCTATTTATAATTTATCTTCTGAGAGGAAATTTTTTAGTACCTCTGACTAACAATTTTCTTCCATTGTCCTTTTCTTAAACTTAATCTGTAATCAATCTATAAATCTTTCACGTACGATAGATCTATTATGATTGCATAGATTCAACGTGAATTCTTGGCAATTACTGTCAGCTTAATCACTATTATTTTCTTCTCCTGCAGATGGTAGGTTGTATCTGTCTACTCCAGTGGATCCTGTTTTCGTCATGTTGCCCATTTTTGAGGAAGCTAGAATGAAGGTAATTCTGTGTTTCTCATCAGCCAATTTTGCAGAGGATGGCATTCCTTATTTTCCAATTTCTCATCAGCCAAATTGAAGTTTCAGCTACACATCTGGGGCTTCATACATGTATAACCAAGTTTTCCTATTAATATCAGTTCAACAGTAAAGGAATCCGCATAAAAAGTCAGTCACATGCTCCTTCTTGTGAGGCTGTCAAAGCATCTACTTATTTGTAGCGAGTTTTTCTTCTAGTATTTTTGACAAATGAGAATCTGTTGTTTAGTCTAATTGCATTTTTATATTTGTGAACTCCACTTGTAGCATCGATAAGCATGCAAGTAGGGGGTTTTTATTTTTTATTTTTTGTAAACTTAGCAATATCAAAGATATGTTCCTGTCTTCCAGGTTCAGATAGGTTCTACAGGTCTACTTTTTTTCTGGAAAGAGATAATTTATATTTTCTGAATATCTCAATCTATTATTTAATTGCATGCAGAAAAGGGAAGATCCTGGTAAATTCAGACAATTGGATGAGATCTTGTTTGTTGATGGATATCCTGAATATCAACACTTATTGTCCACTGTGGAGAACTGTATGCAAGTAGTTTGTGATGTTAAAGGTGATATGCGCAGCCCGTATTTAGAACTTCAGTTTGAAAGTTTGATAAGTGATCTTATGATTGAAGTAAATTATTTAGTAGATATTTGAAACATAAATTAGGAAGTCTGTTATTGATATAGGACTTTTCTCTATTATACTGATCATCTACAATTAAACAAGACAATCCCATTGTTGACCACTTCTGGCCAGGCTATAATTTTTGCTTCCTTTTTTCCCGTAATAATATCCAGGTATATAAGACCTCGATTTTTAAATCTTGACAATAGGATAGATTCTTTATGCAGTTTTGTAGCGATAATATGGTCATATGGGAATAGCCACATGGTTGTCTATAGGGATTAATTCTGCAGAGATCAAATTTCTACAAGACTATGGGAATTATAAGTGATTGTGGTGATTAATTTTTACCTCTTCTCTCTCTGCAAAAGCAGAAATTGGGTCAACAAAATTCTTCAGGCTTGATGACTCAAAGGTTCAACGTTGGCTGTATTATAAGGTACATCTCCATATCATCGCTTTTAATTTTGTCTGCACAATGTAGCAGTAGAGTAGTTCCTTCCCATGGATATCATGAAACAGTATGATAGTTGGTTTGTGAGCTGATGTCTGAGCTTTATGATGTTCTTGTCATAAAGTGACTAAGAGTAAAACATGGCTGATATATTTCCACATATTATGTTAGCCACTAGCGTCAAGGATGTTTTTTTAGGACATGTATCCTTTCGGTATATTGTGAGAGTGATTTCGTCTGACATGCCTTGTTAATTTATCCTAGGATATATATTTGGCTATTATTGATTTGGTTGCTTGAAAAGTTGTAACAAGTCTGTTATTTTGACATCTCTTATTTTAGGTTTGTCAGCTGAAGCAGACACTACCCCAGCTGGGCAAAAACTATGCTGTACAAGAAGAAAAAGACACATGTAAAGTTTGTAAACTATTTATTACCATACTGTTTTACTGCCCTGAGAATGTTGAACCGAGAATATCAACACTATATCAAAAGACTGAACATGTTGTGAAATTTGGACCCTGTGCTTATGTGTGCTCTCAGATTTGTGCGTTTTAACTACTGTGTATACAAACATAACGATGAGGCTAGATTGGCAACTTGTGGAATTGATGACATTTTAATCAGGTAGATGCATGTTAAACATGGGGTGCATATCAATAACATAATATACTGCATTGAAACAAATGATCATCTTTTACTTGTTATCAAATTCACATAATGAAAAATGAACCGCAGAATTTATCCTATTGGCCGATTACACTGTTGATAGTCAACACACTTGATAAAATGAATACCCCGATAGAATTTCCTATCTCTTCTTTTAGAATATGCACTTGATGATCATGTCTGGTTCCTTGGCATCATAAAGTTTGCTGCTTAATAATATCCTGATGTTACTGATGCAGTGGTTGATGCAGTCTCAATATTAGGAGAGTACTTGAGGGATGAACCTTGGTTGCAGTATTTGTGTAATCATCTTAAGTATGGCCTTTGAATGTGTCTTGTCACATAGATATTACTGGGATACACTCTTTGGGCTTAAGAGAGTTTTAAGAAGTGTTTAACTTTTGCAGGTTAGACATACTTGAGGTTACTGGGAAAGCACAAATGAGCGATGCTCCTGGGAATGACCCCCGTTTTGTTAATGAATCACAGGTATTTACTGATACAAGAGACTTGTGGTTGCTATTTTGAATTTTAATTTAATTTGATAGCTTGTTATCAATTATCATCAGGAAACGAACGATGATAAAAAGCCTGCAAAAAGGGGAAGACAATCTAAGAAGCCAAAAATGGAGACAGAATCACACAACATCAAAGACATGTTCACCAGGGCGTCCCGTAAGAAAAATTAAGGCCCTGTCATTTAGTGAAATCTGAATTAATTGTCATTAAATGAATGGTGTTCTTTAGACATGGGAGTTATGGGATAAGCGCTGAGTCAGATCCTAGTTTGTACCGTACAATTTATTTTTGAGGATATAATTAAATATTGTGTCCCTGTCACTTTCCATCTCACGTAGATAACCTATTTCCACTGCTGGGGTTTTAGCAGCTTCCATCCACTGGCCTTTCTCCCTTTTTGGTGGGATGGATGGTTTCGACTATGAAAGATCCTCATGTCCCTGAAAGGTTTCTCTCTGCGGACGAGTTTCGGATTTTCATTATGTATGTATTGAGAGTTACAACCTGGTTCATCAGATGTAAGTTTCACTTCAATTTTGGGTTAAAGGATATTAAATAATTTTAAGACTTAAAATTCTTTGCAAAATACATACTACCTCTTGTCCTTGATTTAAAATATGTAGTGTAGATTTCACTACAAACAAGATCTTATAGTAAGAACTGAAATTATTTACGAGTCACCTCTTTCAGCATAAAGGGGTGTTGCAATGAAGTGGCAAATATTTAATATTAACCCTCAGTACTAGATTTTTTTATATGCTAGGTCCATATGTGACTATTTTATCGATATATTTATGGTGACAACTTATACTATACGACAAGACAATTTATGTGCAAGTATTTTGGTTTATAATAGCTTAACTTTATTGCTCAATAACTCAATTCGTTTTCAATGAAACTTGAAGTGAAAGGATTTATAAGAGATTTATTTCAAGTTATTAAAAAGAAAAGATATTTCTATAATTAAATATATTTCTGTTTAATTTACATGCAATGACAAGAAATCTGTTTAATTTACATGCAATGACAAGAAATCTCAAAGTCAACTTATTTTTCTGTGTTGAGATTTTTGACTTGACCTTTTAAAAAAACATATGAATGGGTCGTTTTAACGTCTTAACTTGGACTGTAAATGCGTGCTGTAATAACCTGATTGACAGTGACAAAAACTTTAAAACTGATTGCTTGCACTGAAAGATAAGGGCGGTTATAGATAACGGTCTGCTAACTTTATTATTGTCCACTTGTGCACCCAACCATTATTTTGTCCTCCTTTAATTTCATCTTCCCAAGCAAAAGAACCAATAAAATGGAATAAAAGTTTCACAATCCGTATCTTCTGGACTTTTGTCCAGCCCTCTATTTGATATACCAATCAATATTAAATAGAGGAGCCTGCACCGTGACTACGACGAAAGCTTGCGCTTTTCACACTACTCTCCATATCCGTTTCAGGCTTTTCACCTCGCGGACTCAGAAGGGCTTCAAATCTTCTTCCTCTTTTCTTGCTTCTTCATCCACAACGTCATCTGCTAAGGTACTCACTCTCTACGAGTTTCCCGCTTGCATAATCATGAACAGAATTAGAGTCACAACCTGCTCTCATCAGTCGTTTCTATTTTGGATTGCTTTCCGTCGTTCATGCTAGTTTCCTTTTTTTTTTTTTTTTTGGTTTTGATGCTTCGTTGTGTGATGCTAATGCCCTAGTGTTAGTGATGACTCTTGACTGGTTTTGATGAACTTGTCTGCGAAAATATTGTTATTCCCCGGAGGAATCTATAAGAAAAATAAGTTCTCCGGCTCTTCTTCTTTCGTTTCATTCAGTAACTCAGCTGGGTTATCTGAGTTTACGACGTAGGAATTATTTCAAACCAGTTAAAGAACATATTGTGCATGATGCAACGGGTTAGAGAATGAGGTTCCATGTTAAGAAGGCGTCTACGCAACCCTTGGCTTTCGTGCAGAATTTGAAGCATCCTTCAGAGGAATATTCCCAAATCTCTTTAGGAGTTACTGCCTTATAGCTAGTTTCTCCTTACTCTTCTTTCTTCCATTCTTTATTGAGAAGAGTGCTTCAGAGAATTTACCAAGTTTTCAAATGGAAAATGATGCCCTTGCACGTGATCTGAATGTCCTTGGCCTCAGAAGTCTCTTTCAGAGAAGATTAACAGATAGAGATAAGAGTGAAAGCCAAATATAAACAGAGCTATATAGTATATTCTCTAGGTAATATATTCCATTTTGGATATTACTATATAAACTCATTTAATTTCTCTTCATCAAATAGGTCTAACTTGTAAGAAAGGAGGGTGGAGAGTGGAGAACATCTCTTGCTTCCTGCAGTTCCAATGGCAATGGTGAATACTGAACCTACATATATTAATAGCGATACTGCTTTGAAGATCCTTGAAGCTGAAGGTGTTGAGTTGCTTCTATCTTCTGAAGGACAGGTAACTTGGGTTATGCAGAAACCTTCTGAAGGCTGTACCTTTGTGTGTATAAGAAAATAGATTCATTTGTACACCATCCTAAAAAATCTGTTATCCCTTGTTTTGTCTGCTTGGTTAATATATGTTTAATGTTAATTCAGTACCATATTTGAACTGTGACTAGGTACCCTTGTCATCATGCTATGGGAAAACTATCTGCCTTTTCTTCTCTGCAAACTGGTGCAGGCCTTGCAGAACATTCATTCCCCATCTGGTTGAACTTTATCACACATTGAGAAATAAGGGTGTAAGCCTAGAAATTATCTTCATCTCCTTTGACCGTGATGAGGATGCATTTCAACAACACTTCAAGACTATGCCATGGCTGACCATACCATTTGATGTCAATTTGCATAGAAGACTCATTGACCGATACCGAGTGAATCGAATCCCATCATTCATTCCATTTTCCTCAAAGGGCATCGCAGTAGAAGAAGACTGGACAAGTTGCATTGAGGATTATGGTGCTGAGGCATATCCTTTCACAAATAAGAGACGTGAGGAACTGAAAGCCATAGATAAGAGAAAGCGCGAACAAGCAAGTTTGGAAGAATTACTGGGTCATGAAGGTCGTAACTTTCTCATCTCCATGGATGACAAAAAGGTAGCATGGTCCCTTGACTGAACCTGTTGCTTATTATGTCATAAGATAGTAAGTAGATGAAATGCTGGACATGACTGAAATGTGAGTTTGACATACATGTCCTTTCATGATTGACTTGATCTGTTTATGTAGAATGATATTGTTAGATTGCGAGAGAAATGACCCCTTAATGGACCACATTTTTAACTGTCTACTTCCCAATCCCCTCTGTATATGCCCCATTGAATTTGTTTCTATCTACTCTTGAAATTTTTCATGACATATTTAAGCGTACATAAGATTTCTTATTGTTGCTGGAACTGTTATATAAACCAATATATCGATGAAATTGTGCTATAAAATAGGCAAACTAAGTCAGTCATAGAAAGACATATAAACATGTCAGATTTTAGAATATATTAAGAGAGTCCTATATCGATTAATTGGACAATAAATTGAAGGTATATAAAACTGAGCTAGGTTCTATCAATTGATTTAAGTCATTTTGATAGAACAGACATGCTCCATTTAGAAGGTCATTTCACATGCTTGCATATCCTTTTTTCATGACCACTTGATCAACCGATCTCTTGCAAATGCCATTGTTAAGACTGAAGCACTTATGACATGTCTTGTTTTTGCAGGAACCAATATCTGGACTGGTGGGGAAAACAGTAGGCCTCTACTTTTGTGCTTATTGGTCTCCTCCTTGCCGTTCCTTCACTGTCCAACTTACAGAAGTATATAACAATCTCAAGACTGCAAAAGATCACTGCTTTGAGATTGTTTTGATCTCAACAGACAGAAACATCCAAGAATTCAACATCAACAGAAGTAGTATGCCATGGCTTGCTATTCCGTATGAAGACAGAACAAGGCATGACCTTTGTAGAATCTTTGATGTCAAAGGGATTCCAGCATTAGTTCTGATTGGACCAGATAAAGTCATAAGCATGAATGGGAAGTTTATGGTATGCACGTATGGCTCAGAAGCTTTCCCATTTACAGAATCAAGGCTGAGGGACATAGAAGCAGCTCTGAGAAAGGAAGGAGAGGCTTTGCCTCAAGAGGTTGAGGATGTGAAGCATGAACATATGCTGAAATTGGATATGGCCAAAGCATACGTTTGTGATTTCTGTAAAAAACAGGGGAGGTTCTGGGCTTTCTCTTGTGATCTTTGTGACTATGATCTTCACCCTAGTTGTGTTGATAAAAAAGGTGAACAAAGATGAAAGCTTTTAAAACAAGACGATCACACTACACTTGCAAGTGAGCAGCCAGGTTATATAGACAAGCTATTTTTTGTTTTTTTTATTGGGAAAGAAAAAGGAATTGATTGAAGAATATGTAAAACAGCAATGTCCTAAGAACCTCTTTATTTGGTATTACTCTGTTAATATTTATCTAAGATTCGTTAGTTTTTTACCTTCGGCCTGAAAATTTGTTAGGTTACTAGCTTAAGCCTTAAAGAGTTAAAGTCCATGAAATTCGGATCCAGTATTATCTTCTTTCTTCTTTTATTTTTAGTTTAACAGGGCCCTTCATGGGAAAAGGACAAAACATCATTCATGTAAAAGGAAAATAGTAAAAATTTGTGACCAATAATCTATGATCTACCCCTTAAATTATTTTATAAATTATTTTCAATATGTTTTACATAAACGAAAAAAAAAAAACCTTTAAACTTCATTAACTATGTCTTAAAATTCAACAACCTTCTAAATTTACCCTTATATAATATACATTATATTTTATAAAAATAATATTCATAGAATAATTTATAAAGGATAAAATTATATATTCATATGAAAAAGTTATTTTTCTGCCATATAAATATAATAAAAAGTTTTCTTCCCCTTCCCACTTTACTCTAAAAATATAAGCAGAGCAACTCACAAACTTTTTTTGTTGTTTGCCCGTAGAGTAACTCATAAACTATATTAACCTTGATGTTTCTTTCGAGAAGATATGAGATGAATCATTTTTTTTTTTTGGTCATGGAAGAGAGATAACCCGCAAAGTGAGGCTGTTCTCTCATGAAAGAGAGAGACAAGAAGTCAAGAACCTGCGTGCACATCTCATTGTGGAAAACCTCAAAATAGTTAAGAGCCCAAAAATTGCTGCTATTTCCTGACAGAAAAAAAACATCGGTCAACTGCTATTCTTATTGCCCTTTGAACACCCAAGTACAACAGAATGTATTCAACACAACAGAAAACATAACAATAAATCATCCTTAGAGATTTCCATGTTTCATTCTGTGTGGACTAAAAGAAAACCAAGACATTCCATTTTCACATGGTGTCCTATTTGTAACAAACATCTAAACGGAAAATATAAGTTGAAAAAGAAAAAAGGAAACAACTTTGGATAGTGCTAGAAGAACGGTGAGGTTATGAGTTGTATTGTTCAATGTTTTTGAGTTGACAAAGGAAAGACAGAGAGAGAGAGAGAGAGAGAGAGAGAGAGAGGAATGTGGTTGCCGAAGCATCAACCAGAGAAGAAGGACGGAGTTCAGGGGATAGTGGCAGTGGCAATAGACAGAGACAAAGGAAGCCAGAATGCACTCAAATGGGCCATTGATCATCTCCTTGTACGAGGATCCACCATAGTTCTTATCCATGTCAAGGTCAAGCCATCTTCATTATCTGCTTCGCCTTCTCTTCAAGCCCCAAGTAAGTACATATACATATATATAATGAAACAGAGCATTGTAAAATAGCGTTTTGTTTAAAATGATCTCAACATGTTTGTTTCTTTGCTTGCAGGGCCTAATGGTGCTGGTGATGAGAGTACTCTAATATGCAAAGATCCTGATCCTCAAACCAAAGAAATTTTCCTGCCATATCGGGTCTTTTGTACACGGAAAGATGTAAGATTTGTTTCTCTTTGTCCGGTCGAGAAAACCAAGAAAAGAAAAGGAACAATCTTTGAAAACAACAATACGTTTTTTTTTTAGATTTCTTTGACATAAACTTATGTTGTTCTTACCATGTCTTTGGTTTTTGTATGGTGTGGAAATTGTTGGGAATGGACCCATATAGATACAATGTAAGGACGTTATACTCGAAGCCGGGGATGTATCGAAAGCTTTAATCGAATATACTTCACATACAGCAATCGAACATTTGGTTCTTGGAACGTCAAACAAAACTGGTCTTCTTCGGTATGTAAACAAACACTTCATACGTATAAATAAATGAAACAGACTTTGACATTATAAAACCAATGAACAAACGTAGAAATATTACCACATACTAGTAATTAAAACCATGCTAGCTTGACCAACTATGATATGGATAATATGATTTCCTTAGTTTCAAGTTCTATCATAAAACCCAATTAAAAGGCTAAACTTCCTGAGTAGGATATATTTTGTCATTTTTTAAACTGATATATTCTTATCAGAAGATTCAAGACAGCAGATATTCCAGGGGCTGTAGCAAAAGGGGCACCAGATTTTTGTAATGTGTATGCTGTAGCTAAAGGAAAGATTCATTCAATGAGATCAGCTTCTCGTCCTGCTCCTGCCATTTCTCCTCTACGCAACCAGCTTATTCAACCAAGCATCAAGAATGATCACTCATCAGACCCTGGACCAGGACCAGGAGTACCTCCAACTAATAATAATAATAATATGAGAGGTTATATTCATCTCTTCAAATATCATTACGCTCGTTTATATAATGCTATCTCCTGTACTTAATATAAAAACCAGTTAA
The DNA here is from genome assembly GCA_963210345.1 of Inga oerstediana. Classification (NCBI taxonomy): domain Eukaryota; kingdom Viridiplantae; phylum Streptophyta; class Magnoliopsida; order Fabales; family Fabaceae; genus Inga; species Inga oerstediana. Next base: position 6,355,911 of record OY723402.1, read on the forward strand.
CTTTATTTTAGAAAGATTAAAGAAGCTAAATAAATCACTTTAAAGTATTTATATCAAACTAATTTGTCAAACTTATGAACTGATATATAATTAAATGATACATGACATACACTATGATTAACCAACTTATTTAACTCCCTTAATCTCTAAAAAAAAGTCAATTGAGTCTTATATTAAGGACCGGAAGGAGTATAAAACATATAGCCTCCTCCTCCATGTTACTCATAGAAATAAGTTTCAAACCAGGACGCGACAGGAGAAACCTTGATGGACCATATAATAAAGGGCAGGATGAACTAGAACCCTTTAGGTGAGTGACAATTGCTTAATGTTTTCTGGTATTGCTTGTTTTGCATAGTGAAATGTTATTACCTGAAGGCCCTAAAAAACAATGGAGTTTTGAATTGTAGGTCACCATTTACTAGGAGAGGTTTGAATGGGAAGTCATATGGGGAACTCTCAATACCAGATAATGACATATCCTTTGTGAGTTCTGGAGCTGGAAGGCCAAGTACAGATCGAATGTTCCCTTCATTATTTGACACCTCAGATGCTGGATTCTCAAATCCACGTCTATCTTATAGCTCAGATCCAGATCTTAGTTTTGAGACATCCTCACAGTACGGGAGAAGGTCTGTGGACTTGGTCAGCCCTCCTCCTGAATTCTCATCAAACTCAATGGATAGTGACAGACTTTCTTCTTCATCAGGCGTGGTAAGCACAAAAGCAAACAATTTAATCTTCATTCCCATATGAAAATTGTCATGAAAAGAAGGTTTTTAATAGGGTTAGTACAATTGTTGGTTTTTATAGTTTGATTGAATTTTAGTTTTAGTCCCTATAGTTTCATAAAGATTTGATCTGAATTTAACAAATGGTTTCTATATTTTTAACTAGTTTTAGTTTTTGTCTCTATACTTAAACTTAGATCAAGTCTTTATGAAACTATAAAGACCAAAACCAATGATTTGAAACTATAGGGAATAAAATTAAAATTCGATCAAACTGTAAGGACCAACAATGTATTAACACCTTTTAACATCAAAATGATGCTGATAATCTTGTTCTGAAATTGCAGGATGATGTGGAAGCTGAAATGAGGAGACTGAAGATGGAGCTCAAGCAAACAATGGAAATGTACAGTACAGCTTGTAAGGAAGCTCACTCAGCAAAGCAGAAGGTTTGTATTATGAAATTACATTACATCTGTTTTTTTGTGTTTTTTAAAAGGACAACAAGTTTCACTAGATCCTGCTTTTTTTGCATTATTTCAGGCAATCGAACTTCAGAGATGGAAGTTAGAGGAAGAGCGAAGATTAGAAGAGGCGAGGCTTGCAGAGGAAGCTGCATTGGCAATTGCAGAGAAGGAGAAGGCAAAATCCAAAGCAGCTCTTGAAGCAGCTGAGGCACAAAAGAGAATAGCAGAGCTGGAAGCACAAAAAAGATTGAGTGCAGAAATGAAAGCACTCAGAGAAGCAGAAGAGAAGAAGAAAGCACTAGATGCTTTAGTAAATATAGACGTCAGGTATAGAAAGTATTCCATTGAGGACATTGAAGCTGCAACCCAATTCTTCCATGAGTCACAGAAAATTGGAGAAGGTGGTTATGGTCCTGTCTACCATTGTTTTCTGGACCATACACCTGTTGCAGTTAAGGTTCTACGTCCTGATGCAGCACAAGGAAGATCACAATTTCAAAGAGAGGTAAGCTACACAACAAAATCAAGCTAACCCCACAAGTGTAACACAGAAAATTCAACTCTATATATGGCAAAGTTTGGATTTTGAAGTCATGTTGAGCAAAAAGGGCTAATCTTTTACAGGTTGAGGTACTAAGTTGCATAAGGCATCCCAACATGGTTCTCCTCCTAGGAGCCTGCCCAGAATATGGATGTCTTGTATATGAATTCATGGCTAATGGAAGCTTGGACGACCGCCTTTTTCGCCGAGGAAACACCCCACCTCTTCCTTGGCAGCTAAGGTTCAAAGTTGCAGCTGAAATTGGCACTGGCTTATTGTTCCTTCACCAGACAAAACCAGAGCCTCTGGTTCACAGGGACTTAAAACCAGCTAACATCTTACTTGACCGAAACTTCGTAGCCAAGATCAGTGACGTAGGTTTGGCCAGGCTAGTCCCACCAACTGTAGCAGACACTGTCACACAATACCGTATGACATCCACAGCTGGAACATTCTGTTACATAGACCCAGAATATCAGCAAACAGGAATGTTGGGAGTGAAATCAGACATATATTCCCTAGGAATCATCTTCTTGCAGATATTAACAGCAAGACCACCAATGGGATTGACTCATCATGTTGAAAGAGCCATTGAAAAAGGAACATTCAGGGAGATGCTGGATCCAACGGTGCCTGATTGGCCAGAAGAAGATGCCTTGAGTCTTGCAAATTTGGCTCTCAAGTGTGCAGAGTTAAGGAGAAAGGACAGGCCTGATCTGGGAAAAGTCATATTACCAGAAATAAACAGATTGAGAATGCTTGCTGAAAGCACTGATCACCATTCAATTGTGAGGGGCTATTTAAGCCCTCCAAATATGAGCCTAGTTTCAGCCCCCGTGGTATGGTTTTGCTTTTTTTTTTTTTTTCCATATCAACTTTTCTTTGTTTTTTTTTTTTTTTGCAGTGCCAAAAAAAATCAGTATTAGCAGTTTTTTATTCACAATGTGTGTGTTGGTTATGGTTGGCTAGGTGCACGGTCAAATTCGTTCCACAGCTCACTCTGGGGAGAGCACAAGAAATAGATCAAGTCCTGCTTGAGAGATCAACTATATTTGAAGCAAAATAAAAGAAAAGATTAATTGTAAATTACTTAGGTGGATCCTTATATGTAAGAGCGTACTTGATTTTCCCAATCCATAGAGGCAGTTTTTCAAGTATTCTTTTGGTATTATTATTATTATTATTATTTTCATGCCATGTAATAGCGTTGTATATTTTTTTAACTTTTCTTTTTCTCATGTCTCCATCGAGGATAATTATGTATATAGAAGTCAATTTGTTTCTAATTCTAATTAAAACTATCAATTAGAAATTTAGAATCGACATAAAATATACTTTGCTTTTTGTACATGCATGCTTGAATAAAATATCTAACATTTAATAAAAATTTATGTATTGATTTTTGGATTAAAAACTGATAAATACAACTATTCTCTCTTTCTTTAAAAAAAAAAAATTGTTTAAGCCGTTTTTAAACTAAAACGTATAATTTGATATTTTGTTCAAAAGTGTTTGACTCAAGAGGTTTGGATTTTCTCCTTTTCTTCTTTCTTCTCATAATCTCATATTTACCCATAGATTAAAAAGTATAGATGATTCGGTTTTAATATTACAAATAAATTTGAACTATTAAAGTGTTATCTACATCATTCATAACTATAATAAAGACAAAACAACAACAATAAAGTCTAATCTCAAAAGGTAGAGTCAGCTATATAGATAGTACGATGTCATTGTACTTTGTCAGAAATCAGATCTTTAAATATATTATTAATCAAAAGGTCTTATTCTCTAACCTCATTAAGTGTTCGTTTCAGTTTTCCTCGACCTTTTTTTAGAGGACTCCATACTATTTGATTAACTCTCCTTGCCGGCACACTCAATGGCATTCTTTAAACATGTCCAAACTACGTCAAACGATTTTCTACCATTTTCTCTTCAATAGATGCCACTCCAACTCGTTCACATATGTGATTATTACGATTTTATCTTTTTTTGTATGACTACACATCTTTCCCAAAATCTTTATCTCGTTTACCCTCATTTTATGTTCATGTTGTCCCTTTAAAGCTTAACATTCACTACTATATACTCCTTTAAGTCCTTATTATGAGACACCAACTACCAACAATTTTTTATTCTTATTATAAGACACCAACTGCCTTTAACTAACTCATTATTATTATCTTCCTATTGTGCCTTTATTTTTAAGTGACTCATTTAAATCTATATCATTAAAGTAGGGGTAAAGTTGGAAACATCTATCAATTGGATCAATTTAATGATTTAACTTTCATTCGTTGATTCGTGAGATATGGTAGTTGGTGTCTTATCATAAGAACCAGAGGGAGTAGTATTGTTGGTCTTATAATAGTGCGATAAAACGTCCCTGCTATCTTATTAGATATTTTTTTAGCACAAGTAACTCTATAGCTTTTCTCCATTCATACCATCCAACCTAAATTCTATACTTAACATCCCTATTAATTTCACCATTTTGTTGTATAATTAATCCCAAATATCTAAACTTTATCACTTGCGAAATGACTTGCCCTCTCAATTTAACTTCCACTTCACTTCTAACTTGTCTTTTATCAAAATTGCAATGTATATATTCAGTTTTGTTCTGACTCAGAATAAAGCCTTTCAACTTTAGAGTGCTTCTCCATATCTCAAGTTTAAAATTAATTTCCTCCCTATATTCAGCCAACACAATTATGTCATCAACAAAAAGTATGCAATTAGGAATCTCCTCTTTGATATGCTTGGTTAGAACATCTACTACAAGGTTAAACAAATAGGGGCTTAATAAATCCATATCGTGTGAATTTTCAAAAACTAGATTTGAATTTGAGGGAAAAAAAAACTAGGTTTGCAAAAATAGCTTAACTTAAGTTGTTATTGTAAAGAGATTAATTTTTAAATTTTTAAATAGTTAAATGATAAATAATTTAAAATTACAGAAATCATTTTGAGATTTTTTTTCAAAGAAAAATGAAATAATTTAAACTAATTCAATATTTTTGGATATTTTTGTTTTCAAAATAAAGAAGTTAACGAGATCAAAGTTAATAATAACAATGTATATTCAATAAATTAATATAACGATGAAATGAAATTCCCTAGAATTGAGATTTTAATTTTTTTTATTTATTAATAATAAAAATTTAATAATATGAATTAAAAGGATGGATTTAAGCCCATGCTTTATAATACTCATTTAATTTATTCTATTAAATCAATTAAATGATTACCACACCATTCGGTATAATAAATCTGATTCCAAGAAAAAACATAATTAACTTCTAATTTTAAATTATAATTATTATTATAAAAATATAAAACATTTAATTTAATCATTCAAAATCTACTCAACTAAATCGGATTAAATAACCCAAACTATAATTAATATGAATCATAAAAAACTTAATTAGTTTAAAGAAATTCCATTAAAACTGACGAGCTCGGGAAATCACCGAATCTTAGCAACTCATGACAGAAGAAGATGAAGCTCGACGGTTATGGAAACACTCGGCCATGGACAGACAAAGGCGGAGCTCGACTTGCTAGAGGAAGGTTTCCCGGTCTCCCTTCTTCACTGATGTCTCGTTCTCAATCACAGAATCGGGTCGATCGCCCTCGCTCTCTCCGCCTCTCCCAAAATCCACGTACGTGTCTCACTCCCTCTCTCTCTAAGAATGGTCGAGCCTCTCTCATGCCTCAGCCTCTGCGCCTCCCTTCCTCTTTTTCCTTCATTCATCGGAAAACCCTTCTTCAATAGCCTAAACGGTGAGTTTTAGCTTCTGGTCCTTTTTGTAATTTAACTGGTTCCCAAATTAATGATGGTTCAGTCCCTGAAATTTCAGATAATGCAATTTAGTCCCAAGATATATAAAATCACTTAATAAATCAATAAATTCCTAACAACGGTAAAGTGTCCAATTCAACCTTATATGCATAATAATCTATTATTTTCAAGCTAATAATCCCCAAAATTCCAGCAAAAGTCAGAGCATTCAAATTCTAAATTAAACACTTATCAAAGATTTAAAGCTGATCCTGATATAAGTCAATCCTTATAAAAAATTCTTTTGTGTCACCTCTAGACGTTTTAACACTAGTTGTTACTCCTCAGACCAAACAAAAAACAATAATTTATACCATACTATAATAATTGTTCATAAAATATAAAATTTGACCCTTCAATTTTTAATATAGGGGTGGAGATGGGATGCTGATCATAAAAGGAAAGAAAAAGGTTCTTAGAAGATCTGCTTCCTGCCCAAGAGCTTTGCCCAACCTTCTTGCAAAATATCTAATGAATATGATGGTGAGGTTTTTAGTAATGTTATTAAAATCAGACCGGAATAGTTGGTTCGACCACAAAAATCGTCGAACTGATCATGTAACCAGTCCTATCTGACCCGTTCAACTGGTTTAATATTTATTAAAAAATTTCTGATTTTAAAAATTCATATTTAATTTTATATATTTCCAAAAATTATAAATTAAGATTGTATGAAAAACTTGATATATCTACTTTCTAATGCAAAAAGAATTACTAAAAAATATTATCATTTGATCCTAAAAAATTATCAAATTTCAAAATTATTACAAAAAATATTATCATTCAAGGTTATTTTTTCATCGGTTTAGCCCCGGATTAGCTCCGATTTAACTTTAATTTAACCTACTGACCCTTAACCCACTACCCAAACTGGTTCAGTGGCTGATTCGAGTTTAATAACCTTGGTTTTTAGAGATTTTTTTGAAATAAAGTTTCTAAGTGAAAAACCTTATTATTCCTAGTAGAAATATTTTTAGGGACGTCACTGTTCTTAGGTCATTTTATGAGACTGTTTTGTCATTTGCATATTTTGATGGTGTTTATATGTCAGTCTCCCCTTGATATTAATTAAGGCTAAGCCAATTTAATTGTCCTTTTTAAGATCCAAGGACAGAGAACTTTTTCATATTAAAAACAAACGTCAACAACTGGCAACTATTGTTAATCTAATTGGTAAATGGTTGATTTATAACTATAAGATTATGGGTTTAAATCTTACTGATATGAGGACTTTATTGATAGACGATCTGTAAGCATTTTTATAAATGTTCTTTAAATTTGGAAGTATGTCCTGATCTTAATAAGCCCTCAAAACTCAACTCACTTAAAATTTTTTATTACAGAAAAAAACGTTTACAACCCATTTGATCCGCCTCAATATTGAAGCCCTCTCTAGTCAAGTCCGAACTAGCGACCCTAGTATTTGTCAAGTACTCAAGTTACATCCTGGTCTCGGTTTTTTTTCCAAAAAAAAAAACATGAAGAAGATAGATTGCTTTTTTTTTTTTTGTTACATAAGATAGATTGCTTTGTTTTCTTTTTCAACTGATATTCATGAGATATGAATAGTGATATTTGGTTTAAATTCTTTGAAACTTCTAGGGTGTGTTTGATTTGAGGGGAGGGAATGGGAGGTGGGTAAATTACCTTTTTGGGTTGAAGGAATTTAAATTTTGGACGGAAATCTAAAATTCTAAAAAAATGAGAAAGTGAATTTTGGACAGGAATCTAAAATTTAAAAAAAATGAGAGGATAAATTTTGGGTTTCTTTTATCCAAAATTGTAATTTTCCTATCCTCCCCTCCCTCCCCTACCTTCCCCTCAAACCAAACACACCCTTATTCTTATATTGGGCTCTTGCAACTTGTTTTTTTATTCCCTCTATATTTACCAAGGTAATAGAACCCGAACTGAACCGGGTGGTTCGAACTGAAACAGGTCCGGTCTGGAATTTTTATTTTTTTTACAAAAAATCAATTTATTTTATTTTTTTTAGAATTTCATATTAATAAACCTAAAATCTTCAATTTCTTACTGCTTTGGTCTTAGATTAACTCCGATTTAACTCCGGTCTGACTCACTGACCCTTGACCCAATACCCCAACCAATTCAGTGACCAGTCTAGATTTAATTACCTTGATATTTACCCATACATTTCACTATGATTTACCTCTTTACAAAAATTAATACAGTTTTTGACGAGCTTTTGTTATTTTTGATTTCATCTCCTACCTTTTCTCATACCAGAATTTGAACTCAGCCAAGCTCACCAGAGAGACCGAATATGCTAGTTTCATGTTATTTTTCATGTGCATCAAGAAAAATATCTAGTTTTAATTTTATCATTGCTTTTAATAATATTTTTTCCTTTAGATTAAAAGATATTACCGTAAATAAAATTACAGTCATATATATTTTTATATCATAAAATAAGAATAAAGCATATATTGACCTATATTACAGATGCCTTAATTCTTCTCACAGGACAAATGGGGAAAATTTGTCCTACTGCGGCACGGCCAACAGAATCGTTCAAGAGAACATAAATCATGAAATTAAAGATATGAAAAGTCCAAAATCATCATATACAATACGATTTAAAAAAAAAAACTAAAAGCCAAAAAGAAAACCCAGTGCAGCAGCATCTGGCAAACCCAATTAAGATCCTTTTTTGGGTCATCAAACGAACGATGAAAAAAATATTACATATACAACACCATAAAAAATCAATTTATGTGATGACTCAATCAAAAGCCCTTTTTTGAGAAAAATAAACAAAGGTGGAAGCTTGAGAAATGGGTCAACATCAATGCCCCCGGAGACCAGCAATTTAAAAAAAAAAAAAAAAGTTAACGATAGTACATGAGGTGCTGCCTCGAAGAATTACCAGAATAGGCATCATACATGGCTTGGGATGCCCCAGAGCTTAAGCCAAGGGAGGCAGCAGCAAGGCCTTGCTGACCAGTAATGTGCACAAGAGCTTGACCTGAGAGGCCAGATACAGCAGCCTGACTTAAGGCCAGTTGGCGCTGATAAGCCATCAACTCAGCTGGAGAATAGCCTTGGTTTGTGGCAAGGATTTGATAAGGTTGAGTAGGAGGGGGTAGTGGGTTTGAAGCTGTTCCAGGAGGTGTTGGCTTGTTACCCCATGAACACTGCAAAGATCAAAGCATATAATATAATCAAATATAGCTTATGGAAACAAAACTGAGATGTCATAATACAATCTGGCAAAACTGTCTTTCTGAGTCTGAAGGCATTAGAAATGCATCTTATACTTGATTTGCAATTCAGTAAAAAAGCAGAAGACTTCTCACCTTCATTGTTTTTCCACGAAGTATTCTTCCATTAGCCATCTGAATGGCCAACTCTGCTTCTTCATGAGTGTTGAATCTTACAAATCCAAAACCTTTATCCCTTTGAACTCGGACCTCCTCAATCACTCCAGCCCCCAATGCATGGAACTGATAGTGGAGTTCATTTTGTGTTACCTATGACCGCAAACAACATTTGTAGGAATGTGACAAGTTACTAATCTAGTCTGAAAACCAAAACAACTCATAATTTGAGATAAACAACAATACCATTCACCCTCCAGGAAAAAACAGCTGAGACATTAAATCGAAGCAGAAGCAAGAGTATTAAAATAGAATTAACAAGGCGTAAAACATCACTTTAAACTGCAAGTAGCACTCCAAAAACAAAATGTTGACTTCAGAGATGGCCTGGACTGGGTGGGATGCTCATTTATAGCATCTTTGGGAGTCCAAATCCCCCAAACACCTCTTTAATTAGATCAAGGCCAAAAATATAAAATACATACAAACCAAGGGTTTCAGAGTTTAGGCAATTGACAAAAATGTAATAAATTTAAAAACCAGGCCAAAAAAAGTTCACAAGTTAAAAGGGCTTTAAAACAGACAAGGGTATATAACCTATACAATATGGTTAAAGACTGCTTGCTATAATGAGCCAAACCAGTCCTGTTAACTAAAACAATTTCTCTGTAAGGGAATGAGACACTCAGATCAGAGTTATGTAATAATTTATCGTGTGAAAGATAACAATAACATTTCACTCCAATTCTTTTAACTTTAACTTACATCAAGGGGAAGGTTGCCAACATAAACGGTGGTATAGGCAGAGCTGTTTTCAGGAGCATCCTCATTATTATATTCCTGACCTCCATCTGTAGAATCATGGAGCAAAACAAAATGAATAACTTAATCTGTCAACAAAATTCTAAAGTTCCTAATCTGTTTTAAACATGTATCTTTACACACGAGCATACAGAATAGAAAATTTTGAGAGATAAACCAAGGTCTAAATGCCCAATTGAATTCCAGTCACCAAAAATTTTTATTTTTATTTTTATTTTCCTAAAGATGGATACAGATACAGTATCATAAAGAAAAAACAGCTAATGCATAAAATATGGATATCAAACAATGTTGAGTTTTCCAGTTAAATCAAGTTTGCTATACCAGATGCCTTAAGAGTTAACCAAGCACAATAATTTATTTCTGGACCTCATGAATCGATTGTACAGGAAAAAACACCTAGAATGACATTATCTAGAAGAAAGGTATTGAATGGTAGATAATATTGAACTGCTAGAATCCACATGCTTGCATATAAGTATGCTCCATCATACATTGTGAATTACATGGCATGTACATCAAATTCAAGCTAATGAGATAACCTAAATCCAGAAATTCAAAAACTATACAGGACAACCAACACCTATATAGCAATTGTGTTGCACAAATGGCTCGACATATTAAAAAAACATGATACCTGAAGACCCATTTGTTAGGACAACAGCATTTTGGGTGTCATTGTTCTTCTCCTCATTAGTACTTGTACCAGCGCCCTTGGTTCCCCAGTTGCATCGTATTTGCCTATTTCCCAGCCACTTACCTACAGGAGGCATTAAATGTCACAACTTGGCAGGAACAAGATGTAAAATGTGATCATTAAAAATAAAGAAAAAAGAACAAGTCAACAAATAGTTAAATGCCTAACCATTCATATCATTGATGGCATTTTGAGCATCCTGCATATCAATTGCATAAAGTACATGTTAATACACCGAACAAGCGCCTAATTAACAGCTCAGGGACTTATATTTGACCTAGTTTAACTTGAAAGAGGTTTCAAAGATACAACATTTACAACGTGATTTTCTGTTCTTAACAAGAGTAGAATCCTCTGATTGAATTGAACTAGAAACAGAAAATCTGAAAGATACTTTTAAGAGGACAGGATTTAGTCATCTTAAGAACACAAAACCCTGAACAGGCCAAAAAATTTGAGAGGACTAGTAACAGTCGTTAAAGAAGATAGATTCCTTCTTTTCAAGCCGGAGGGTGTATTAGTTCTTTTTTCTTGCACATTACAAATTACATTACAACAGAATAAGCAATACCTGCTGATCACGGAAAGAAACAAAACCATATCCTTTTGACCGACCAGTTTTGAGATCCCACATGACCTTTGCATCACTGCATATAATAAGAGGTAAAATAAAAAATAAGTACCAAAAACATAAATATCATGCAAGACCAAGTAAAGCCATGATGGTCATATTCAGCAATATCAGCTGTCCTTATTAAACTAGCTACCTAAAAATGACTTCAGTGACAATTAAAGAACACATGGGCCTCGATGTAGTGACTACAAAAATTGATAAAGAATAACAAAAAAGCAACGAGGAACTCACGAACAACTAGGATAGACTGAGAAGCATGCAAATAAAGTTGCATCAGTAACCTCTGGACTCAAATCACCAACAAATATATTGAAGTGCCCTGATATTTTGAACAAATTAAGGGAATATACGATTCAAAATAAGAATTCCCCCAAGAAACAAATGAAAAGAGAGAGAAAAGAAAAATTATAAAAATAATTACAACAAATAGGGCCAGCCTAAAAGTAACCTGAAGTATCCTCCCTATGGGTATTGGCATATGCCCAATTCACCTTAATTGCCTGACCATAACTGCAAATGGTATTGGAAAAAAAAAAAATTAATGCCATGCCACTATTCCTTCATATTACAATAAAAAGAAAAAGGGAAAAAAACTCTAGAATTTTCTCAAGATTAATTGAACGAAATAGTAGCCAGTACAACTATAACAATAACATCTATATTGCCAAATAAGTGAAATTCCTATAGAATGCCTCCTCATTCAAAATGCCCAAAAAGACCAACATACAAATATAATTCTTACAGTTGGCGTCCATGCAAATTCATTATTGCAAGGGCTGCAGATGCTCTATCATGGTAATCCACAAAACCATATGAGGACTGCAATGATGATGTCATAATAGAACAAGAAAACAAATCAGTGAAAATCAGAAAATAAAGGGCATGGATAACAAATAAAAACAAGGAACACAAATTGATCAAACAAAATATAAATTATAAGCAAAGGCTACACAAAGAGTCAGTCAAGGGAATTTTTATGCTGCTCCCCACCTCAGGACTCATGACTGTGAATAGACATGTAACAAATGTAAATTCTAAAGAAATCTATGACCTTCTCAAATGCTGCATTCTCTCTCTCTCTCAAGCTCTAAGCTTTCAGCTTACACAATTCCAGGTTAGAAAGGCCCATCTTACACTGCCAATGTTGGTAAATCACGATAGACAAGTGGTCACAACTTAGGACGAGTAAAAGGTGTTATAGCCCCAATCATCACAGCATGAAAAGATTCCAACAAAAAGAGAGATAGTGAAAACAATAATTCTCTTATATTGAAGGACAGCTTCACCAAACATTTTTTACACTGATATGTATGTACTATTAGAACTCCTTGAAATGTGCCTGAAGAGTGAAAGACGTTTTGGGAAAACAATAATCCTACTCTTATCACTAAGTAGCTCATATGATGAAAGATAGATGAGACAATTAACACAAATATGTTATCTTTTAGCTATTAAAATAGATTCTGGTCAAAAGAGGCTAGATGATCATGAACAACAGAGTTCAATGGTCATGAACAGGAAGGAAACATTGAGTTGCACATCAAAACAAACCTTTTCTTTCCTTATGAGCTTGCACCCAGTGAGAGTACCAACACTTTGAAAGAGTTCAGCAAGAAGTTTTTCAGTAACATTTACATGAATGTTTCCTACATAACTGAAAGCAAACTATTCAGATTAATGAAGTGCCAAGGTAAGAAGATTAGAATTTTTCCTCTGGCACGCCTATAATTTTAAATCATGTTAAACCAGTAGAATCAAATTTGCCAACAAGACATTTAGATCATATACATATAATACCTTGTTAGAAAATAAATTTATTAATTATATAACTAGAAATCAAACAGAAAAATGTAGCAATTGAAAATCAATGAAGTGAATGGAAGAAAACATCGCACAACACTCACATGCTGCGGCATGTAGAAGTGTCAAAGCCTGGAGGCAAATTTCCGCTTGGAATAGGCTCAATCTACAAGATTGCCAAAACAGAAAAATTAACCAGGGAAAGAGAGAAGGTCCCAGCAACTCTAAAACGACATTAAATAGAATCAAAACAAGAGGAAAAATTTTTGTCATGAGCTCAGCCTCCATGACATGCTGCTATATTTCATTCTGATTTCCCAGTTTTAAGTTCAGGAGGTTAGCAAATTGCGATTCTATTGGTCCCCGGTCAAATCTTCGTAGATGCGTTGCTTTGGTTTCGTTCCCTTGGCAGTGGTTCGCCTAGATGCATTGCTTTTAAAAATTATAGCATCTCACAAAATCTACAGTCCATTCCGAATCTCTTTCATATAAAATCTTGGGTAATACGAATAAGCGACACTAGGAAACCAAATAAATCAAGGTTTGCTGTCACTAAAGGCATAAAGAAGCGAACCTGGGACATAGTAGCGGCTAGCATCCCTGGGTGATACATCTGCTGTTGCTGAAGCAAGGCTTGCTGCATGAGGGCTTGCTGTTGCTGAAGCTTGAGCCTCTGTTGCATATTCCTCCCCTTATCTCGATAGAAATTATTGATGACAGCCTATGAAACAGATTTCTGGTAGAAAAGGGGAAAATAGTATAATAAATCGTCGAGAATCAGGAATTCAATGAAGACATTATATAATTCAAAGAAAAATGTTCTACATGCATTGGATTTACTTTCGTTTTTCGGCGATCTAACTCTTGAAAATCGTTGAGGAAGCGCATAATAGATTACATTTGAAAGGAAAATTAACTTACCCCAAATCTGGCTCCTTTGTTTGTGTTTTGGGATTTTGCACTCTCCCACTCCGCTTCAGGTACGAATGAAATAAGGCTCCGTCCGGTGATTCTCAATTAGGATTTCGGATTCGGAGCTGATGGTCGGTTTGGATTAATCCGAAGACCATTCCTTGAGTTTGGCGTCTCTTTAGAAAAATTCTGATGCACTTCACTGCGAATGATTTGATCGTGTATCGATCAAAAAATGATATTGATGGTGTATATTTTTCTATTATCTTTTTTACTTAACTCAAATTAAATTAAAATTCTTTCTTCAGAAAATTTCACTCTACCCTGCGAGCCATTTAATTTCAGGTAACTCAAAAAATTAAAATAAAATTAAGTTTGTAGGTAAAAAGACAATAATATATTTATTAAAAAAAATGTTCATTCATTTACCGAAGTTCTGACAGCTAATAACCGGCAAGCCGAGTCAAAGCAACTTTCAATGGCCGTCAATCAAAGTTCCAACATCATCCGGCCTATCAGAGATTCCATCACAATAAATTAATTTGCATGGTTTATATGCTTATTCCATTTATTCATGAAGAGTTGCATGCCTACAAGTATGACTTGTTTAATTTATATTGTTCAGGCATCTATTCTATTTATGTGCAAATGAGACTTATTCAATTTATATAGTTTATATATGTATTCCATTTGTTCATGAAGAATTGGTTGGCAAAAAAAAAGTTCATGAGGAATTAGACATTTGTAAATATCAATAAATGGAATAAATATATAAACAACACAAATTAATCGACTAATAAGAAAAGATATATGAAACTTGTTTATATATTTATTCCACTTATTCATGAGGAGTTAAACATTTACAAATGGGACTTATGTTATTAATTATTCATGATCTTATGTTTTTTTATTAACCAACTAATTTGTGTTATTCAAATATTTATCCTACTTATTTATGAGGAGTTAAACACTTAAAAATGAGACTTATTCATGATCCTATGTTTTCTTATTAACAAATTAATTTGTATTGTTCATACATCAATTTCATTTGTTAACGAGGAATTGGAAACTTATGCAAAACCAAACTCTAATAAATCCCATTTGCAAGTGTCTAATTTTTTATGAATAAGTAGAATATATATATATATATATATATGAGTAACACAAATTGAATGCGTCTAATTTGTAAGTGTGCAGCTTTTTATAAACAACTGGAATAAGCGTATGAATAATACAAATTAATTTTAACTGGCCAGAGCTCTAACAGGCCCAATGACGCCGGAGCTTAGATGACTGGCCGTTGGAGGCCACCCCAACTGTGACTATTGAAAGTTTTAAAAAATAAAATAAAATAAGGGTATTATTATCTTTTCAACCACAAAACTTAATTTCATCTTGGTCCATAACATGCAACGAAGTTTCAAAATTATGTGGGGATTAACTAAAATTAAATTGTTATTGTGGACTTAACTGAAATTTTCGCTTCGTCCTTAACCAAGAAAGAAAATCAAAATTCTCCTTTGACTTTATTTATTTTTTATTTTTTTACATCTATTCACTTAAATATTTTTAAAATTTATTAATCTAATGTAAACAAAAACTTCACATGAATTTACAAGGGGTTCAAGTGTTCTGAATCCCAAAATGGTATTGTAAAATGAGTCAAAATGTTGAAAATTTCTCCTAAGCATTTTTTATAAGTTCTAAACATTTTTTATTATATTAGTGGAACAAAATATTTAAATGCCTTAAGAAAATTTATATCGGAATTTCCTTTGAATATCAGAAATTAGATCTTTTCATTAAAATGAAGAAAAAACCAAGGAAATCAAATCTTCATTGGAAAAAAAAGAGTACAAGTGACATTTAAAATTTTATATCCAACAATTATGTTGTGGTTAAAATAGAATATATAAATATTATAAAATTATTATTCATTTTACTTGACTTTTTAAAACAGAACATCGTATACGAAAAACAGAGGACATATTTTTCAACTAAAGTTCGCTACATATAAAATAATTTCAATCACATCCTTAACGTTTTTTTGTTGTCAGCACAATCACATCCTTAACTATTGCCGATGACCAACCTGACTTGATTCCAATTAAAATTTTAACATTATAACATATAATTCATATTTATTTTACAACAATATTAATTTATATGCCACCTCCATAATAATCATAAGATCACATTCATGATCAGGGACAAAATTTATGAGGCTGCCTACCAGGGATAAGATATGAGTAGGAAGAGGTATAAGCATGTTTGGATTAGCTTATTTTTCAAGAATAAGTATTTATTACGTAAGTCGAGACAAAACTTCTCTCACATACTTACCTCGTATACCGTAAATTATGATTTACAAACACTTAATACCCAAAAATAAGTTATTTCAAACACAGAGACAGACGTACTTGAAAGAAGATAAAAGTTAAGGAAACTAACTATTGGTATTAAATTAAATTTTTCAAAAAATTATTTGCAATGTTTAACCTTTTAGTTTAGGGCCAAGAGAATCCTCGGCCCACTTGACAGTGGATCTTCGCTGAGGCCCCCGACTCTTTTGCTCAAGGAGCAATAGCCTGATTTGTACTCCTTTTATCACCAAAAAAGAAAATGAATGTATTGCAATATATATTACATTTCTAGCTAAAAATAATTTAAAATAAAATGAATACATTTCAGATGGGCGTCTCCTCGGGGCAAAGGATTCCCCCACCAAAAAAAAAAATAACTCAACAAAAAAGGGTTGCAAATGGCGCATACTCAGCAAGCTTCGACTGCTTGCTCAACCTTCGGCTTGCTTTTCGGCCGACCAGTTAATCTTACATCTTTACTTGACAAATATTCAAGTGCTTTCTCCAGGGTGACCTCATTGGGCTTCACGTTCTGCATACCAATTTCCAAATAAGAAAACCCCTCACCTCAAATATTAAAACTAGCTAACACCGAAAAGCAATCCTAGTAATTAAGGCAAGGACAACATTCTATTTCAAAATAATCAGGATGTTAAAATATGTGTGATAAAAAATAGTTGCCATCTCAATAGAATTAAATTTGCAAACAAAGCCAGACTAGGAGTTGTGACCAATTAAATTATACTGCCTACGTCCTTGGTAACATGACAGTCAATTGTGAAAAAGGATTAACAAGTAACACTTTAAAGATCAAGGTCAAAGAAATAAGTAACTGATGAAAAACTCACACACACACACTCAATCTCACAATAACAGATCTGATCTAGGAAAAGGGAAAGAGAAAGACAGAAACAGAGGAGAACGCAGCAGCCCTAGTTGTTTCAACCGTTCCTAAATGGCGCAAGGTCGTCCTAGTTTTCCCATATTTTCTATCAGTAACACTTCAAGAGATTGCTTCAATGCGAACATGCAGTAGGTGAACACAGCAGCCCTAGTTGTTTCAACCCTTCCTAAATGGCACAAAGTCACCCTGAAACTCTAAGCATTACCTTTGGGATAGAAGCTGTTGTTCGTCGATGTCTGACAGAAAACCCCACCCTAGCATGCTTCAATATAACTGGCTGTCCATCCTTGGGATGGTTACCCTAATAACAAGCAAACATTAATTTGTTGCAGGGAAATGCTAACCTCACCTTTGCAAAATGGTGAGCCTTTGTATGGAACAAAACACACTAGAAGATACCATAAACGCAGGTGCAACCAGGTCATAACTCAAAACAATATATATACAAATGCACGTAAGTGTAAAAGAATTTGAATAGAATAATGAGAGATTTACCAAGGTCACTGGGTATCGCAGCAACTCTACCGCATCTTCTAGAGTGATAGAGTCTGTACCTTTTATCTGGAAAATACCAATTCCGTAAATTCTATCCTTCTATTGGAAGAAGCTAAAATGAATCATATTTGCACAACCAATTACCACACATCATCGTCAGAATATATATCCAAAGGCATCACCATGGCAGAACTTAGTAAAATTAGAATTCCGTGCACCAAGAAAATTGAATGGTCACGCTGTAGCACTCTATTTTGAGAACACAAATCCATACTTAGACATCTATATACATTGGGGAAACAGTGTTCTCACAGGAAGCAACATATAACAATATTCTTATAGGTTTGGCCTTGTTAGTTCAAGGAATCTTTCAACAGCCATCATTGTGTAAATTCTACAGCCAAATATCATCGTAAATTCTACAACTGCATCAGTGTTGCACTATCCATTAGATATGAAAAATAATGTCAAAATTTTAGACTCGGATCCCCTTGCTTTCTTTCTTTTCATTTTTTTTTTCTTTTTCTTTTTTTTTTTTGGAATAAAAACTGAATACTTCATTAAAAGAAAATTAGAACTTACAAACAGTTATTACAAAGACTCTTCTTCTCTCATCATCCGCCACCTCACGGAGGTGGCGGTTAATCAGTATCCCCTTGCTTTCTAACCTCAGCAAGTCATACAGAAAAACACTTCCATATGTGATGATAACAATATATAGTGTGCATAGAACCACAAACAGATTAAGCTGTCAAACATCAATGGCAATGAACCAGTAAAATGACCCAGAGAGTTTGTCAGATGGTATACTCTGGAAAAAAGAAAATTGGACATACATGAGAGACAGAGGCTCTTTTAGGTAAGTATCCCTTCCTATCTTCTCCAAGCTGAACATAATTTCCGTAAGGACCAGTTTTCAGAAGAACCTGAAGGAAAATGATCAGAGTCATTTATAAAAATTCAAGCAACCAAGAAAAACATAAAATCCTACAGTTCGATGAAGCATATAACCGAGACCACGATCTAAAGGGAACCTTTTCATGTGATCCAGGGTGGACACCAAGGACTTTTGGCTCCTCTATTTTAGTGTTATTTTGTTCGACAACTTCTTCCTCTTCCTCACCATATAATGTTTTGGCAATATACCTGTTTTCAGAATAACAAGAGCCGCTAGTAACACATTCATTTCTAAATTCATAACACAAAATATTACTCACAACGAAAATTTCAAAAGAACACAACAAAAATAAAGTTACCAGACAAACTGACAAAGGTCCAAAATTTCAACCGAGTAAAGAATAACATTAAGATCCATGACGTAATGAAGGCATGGCTGACCTAGTCTAACATCCAAAATCGATCCTTGAAAATGGAACCTGAATGTGCAATGCGTTTATCACACCTCTAATGCAACTCATCCAATGGCGAGATAATGGATTAAGTAGATATTTGATTATCAAATGGGCAATCAGGATTATCTGAATGTTTCAACAGTTCCGATCCATGTATGTTTACTTTGCAAAATGCAAATTTAAATTTAGAAATATAAAATTTAGACTTGATGTAGAGGTGTTGCGTGGAAAGATGCATTAGACATTCAGAATCCTGTTATCAACAAGCACTTGATCTTATTTTTTCAGCAATCAGCATTCTGCTTTATTTGGCAGTTAGAAGTTTTAGTATAAATCAGACATGGGATTAGTTGACGGATCACTTGTGGTGTGACAATTAATGTAAAATACCTCGTTTGGAGTACTTAATCTTCTATCTCAATCCCTATCATAAGGTGAAGTAGAGACTAGGCCCTTATCATAAAGTAGAGCGTACAATGCTAAGTAACCCATTAGTGACATGCAAAATCTGCAGTAGACCAATTGTGGATTCATATCCACAATTTTTCATGTCTTATTCTGTGTTTGGGGTAATCTATGATTACTGCCTGTATCCTGAAATCCCTTTGAAGTACATGCATCGTATTCGAGCCAAGGTTTCACTTCAGAGTCTATTTTCCAAGGTAATTAAACCCAGACCGGTTAGTGAACTGGACGGGGTACTAGGTCAAGAGTCAGTGTGGGTTAGACAGGAACTAAACCGGGACCAAACCGGTGAGAAATGGAAGATTTTAGGCTTATAGTATGAAATTCTAAAGGAAAAAAAAAACGATTTTAAAAAAAATAATAAAAACTTGACCCGGACAGGTCTACTGGCCGGTTGGCCGGTTTCCGGTCTAGTCCGGGTCAGATAACACTGCTATTTTCATTATCAAAATAAATCTAGGCAATCATGCAATTTCCACATATTGTTTAACACGGTAAACATAACCAGACCCTTTCAATGCACTGTGTAGCATATGACAGGCAGAGTATTTTATAAATTATACACCAGTCAGGTTTTATAAACCAGATATGAGACAGAATACTCACTTGCACTTTGGATGCTGGTCACAACCTATAAAGTAGCCAGCACCAAACCTACTTACTTTCATAATCAAGGTGCCTTCCAAACAACTGAAACAAGTTCATATTGTAGTTAGCAGATAAAAAGGATTAATGATATCATGCAAAACATGAATGCAAAGACGATATGATGAAAGTAATCAAGCAGACATTTTGGCACTATATTACCTTGGGCATACCCTGCTCTGACCTGGTAGAGAAGCAAATAAATAATCCCCAAATTTTTTTTCCAACATCTTCTCCACCTGTAAGTAGCAAAACAATATTTTATTAGCTAACAAACTATAAAAGGAGTACTAGAGTAGCATTTTAATTTATATCAGTCAACAGCATTGTAAAATAAATCAAATTTAAAACGCAACCTTTTGCAGGATAACTTAAAAGCTTCCATGACCTGTCATATGGGTAATACTCAAAATTCCACATTCATTCTGAAACTAGCTGTATCCTATATAAAAATTAATGGACAATACAATATTTACCGAGTACTAGAATGTTACATGAAGCATCAGGATTGGTGGAAATCAGTATTAAAAGGTCATTGATGGTGCAGAGCATGAGCAGAATCAGACATCACTAATAATTGACCCTAGGCCATATACACACAATGACAAGAGAATAGCAAATCTGATAGTTTTAAAGAATTGAAAATTGAGCAAAGTAATTATATTTTGAGCAAAAAGAATGGCTGTACCTGATGAATATGAACATTAGCAGCACACTCACAATATGATTTAAACCGCGTCCAATAATCTCTGAGGAGGCCTTTCCATTCAGTTAATCCAGCGGAGACATTATCAAGCTGAATCAAAGGCAAGATTTTAAAAAAATAATACAATAAAATAGGATGGCAAATCCCTCTTCAACAGCTAGTATATAAGCAAAAGAAAAATGTAAAACAATAAATGAATATACAGCGAGCATGTGAGATTTAAACACGATGTAGATAAAACAGATACCTCAGTCTCCATATCGGCAGTGAAACTATAGTCTGTGACCTCTGAAAAATGATGAGACAGAAAAGCTGAAACCTATGCATCATCAAGAGAACAACGATGAAATGCTTGCCACATGTGGGCATATTCCAAATTTTCTACAGAACAATAAATTGATTGGCATCTGACAAATATAATGAGTCAACAGAGTAAAAGAATATAATGCACATTCATAAGAAATTAGAACAAAAGAAAGTGCGCCAATGGTTAAGTATTTCAAATGTGCATATAATGCACAATTTGTCCGATGCTTCTCATGCACTTTCAATTTTTCAAGAAAATAGGGGAGCGTGAGTTAATAGGTCTTAATGAGCTGAAGATGTATCCCCTTTTACAGGTCTAACAAATGTCATTGAATCAACAAAGCTGCAAATAAGATACAAGGCATAGCGTTATAAGAACATCAAGTTTTGGATTCTGGATGGTTATGTAATTGAGAATGCAATATGATATTAGAGAGAAAAACAGAAATTAATTGTAGACTACTCTAGCTTCAGACGCACACTATGTTGTTTTATTTGTTATCATAACATGACTGGCCCAGCAACATCCACAAACGGACATAGAATTTATCTGGGAAAGAGAACTTGTGATTCATAAAAATAAGCGATGCAGGGGAACCAAAAAACAAGGGAAAGCAAGAGAAAACCCTGAAATAATATATTTTTATAGCATCAATCTACTGTAGACAAGAAAGACAGTGTTCCGAGGACTAAAATTGTGGGAATATTTAAAAATCAATACAATATAACAGTCATTTTCATCCCCACAAAGCAGGTCATAAAAAAATAAAGAATCCTAGGCTTACCATGCGACCACGGAATTCTGGATACAGAACACGGTTTTTAACTGTCACATAGTTTCTGTCCTGATGCAAGAAGCAAACGAAGGCTCAGAATTTGTTTGAAACAGACACAAAATAGATGTATCCAAGGACAAACATTTTCCAGGAGCATGCAGTAAAATATACAAATGGCATGACAACAATGTCAACAAGAGAATTCTAAAATCTAAAAGTCATTACTCTAGGCATTGCTTGGTCTTTTAAGTTCAAACACTAGCGATTGCTAGACATTCCAACGACTAGACCACAAAACATTTTCTTAAAGCAATGAGAAAGACCAATGAAGGAGATGATCCCCAATCAGTTTTTTGGCCTAGGACAGTTAAAAGTAACGGAAGCCAGGGTCTGAGTAAAGCCAAACTGACTAAATTGCTCACAGTTCAGCTCAATCAATGACTTGAAGAACTCAAGCAAATTTCTTTGCAAATCACAAATACTAGTATTAATCTTTATGTAGTAGAAGCATAATAATCAGACTGTTGCACAAGTCAGTTACCTTTAAAACCTTCAATGTGACTGCATATGTTGAAGGTCTACCTATCCCAAGCTCCTCAAGCTTCTTAACCTATCAAATACAATATTGCCAAAGACAACCACATCCCCCCCCCCCCCCAAAAAAAAAAAAACCCCGGAAAAGAGGGGAACGTGGAGAAAGAAATCAGAGAGAGAATAAATGCAGGAGAAATGAAAACTATCCTCCCAGATGAAAGCAACCCTAATTATGGTCTATAGTAGCCCATTAATTCCAATGAAAGAAAGGTGATGACATACCAAGGATGCTTCAGAGTAACGTGGTGGGGGTTGTGTAAAGTGCTGCATAATTTCTGTTTGAACAAGATGTATTGGATCCCCTGGCTTTAAAATAGAAGTCAGTGAGGGGAAATATGCGACATAATGAAGTTAATGGACATGAAGGTCATAAATTAATAAAGCCACCAGTGTCTGCTCATCTCCAACCAAAACACAGAAATTATACCATAAAAACCTTGTGTTCAAAGTCAAGAGACAAAACCATGGAATGAAAAGGTATAATATCAATTGGGAGGGCTAGAAAGATCTGATGTTATTATAGGAACTAGGAAGACTCGGATGAGAATCCCACTAGAAAAGGAAACAAAAAAAGAATAATGCAAGACTCATTAGAATGAGCATTTGAAGGAGCCCCTCAAGAAAAAAACCATAGGCAAAACACAAAAAGAAAGGCAAGTACATCATTCTATCCAAATAATATAAAGAAAGAAGGCATCAGATTGGTTTGATTGGCATTAAAAAACAAAATAATTACTAAACAGCATCTAATATTACCTTCAAGGCCTTTAGAACCCCAAAATCTTCATCACGGTCTGATTCATAATTTTCTTTATTTTGAACCCCTTCAGCTTCAGTGTCCTACAACAAAAAAACCTTAATGTAAGTGAAGAGACAAAACCAAAATGAAGGTGACATGTGAACATTTTCAACCTCCATTAAATAAGAAAAGATATTCAAAACAATAAACAATAATAAACATCTCGCAATTTACCAATACTGATAAAGAAATAATTGAATGTAAGCTTCATCAAATAAGTAAACTAATAAACTATGCTTACATCACTGAAATCAATCATACGTCACCCACCAAAGTAAAAGTTTAAAATAATACTCAAACAAGAAATTGCACTGTTGCACACAAATCAAAACACGAGTATAAGAAAATTTTTCTTTCAGCATGGCAGAATTGTACAGAGAAACCTGCATGCATAGCAAACAATAAAGAAATCTTTGAAAGTATACCATTAGTAAAGATCCTGTTTGTGGCATCTTAGCTATGGTCAGAAGGGTGATATTAGAAAAGTTAGTTTACCAAGAGCTTGTATTGGGTTCCAAAAAATCATAGGCATTGTAACAGTTGCAACAAACCAGATGCTTAAACTCAAAATATGAAACTTGTAATAAAGTGAATGGATTTCCTTGTAACGGACAACAATCAGCTGTGCAAATAACTACAATCTTTTAATAGGCTTGATCAAATGGCTTCCTTACACCATCAAGAAGCTGGCATCTACATCATACCTTAAACACTGCCTGATATCCAGGGAAATCAACCCTTGAGCTTGCAGATCGGAACACGATGGACTCATTGCCATTTCCAATATCAAGTTGTATCTGGAAACAAAAGGATGTTAAACAACAATCTGATTTAAAATAGCTGACCAAACTCAGGCAGATAAATTTCATATGCATGTGTCAAAAACCATTTCTCCCAAAACCTGTTGCTTTTAGGCAAATTACCAGGGATAAATTTATTATTGATGGAAAAAGAAGCGTGTTATTCCTACAAGTTCCATAAACTTTATGGAGAATTAGTAGTCCAACCTGCTCAAAGACAGCATTTTCCATCTGACAAGCAACTGTTCTTGACCAAATAAGTGTGTATAACCTCAAGGAATCTTCCTCTAGCACCCCAACAAACATTGCTGTTAATGACAAGCCAGCAAGCAGTTACACCACAATGGGTTTGCCATTAAATATTTCATAAGTTCTTCACATAATTAAATCAGAAACTAAAGAAAATAGCATGCGTAGTAAAATAAGTGGCTTACATGGTAATCTACGTATATCAGTAGGCCTAATGGCTTCATGGGCCTCTTGGGCATTTTTCACCTTTTTAAAATATTTCCTTGCATTTCGTGAGGTAAAATCTTGACCATACCTGCATGCAGAAAGTTATTGTTTATAAAAAAAAATAGCTTAGTTGTAGTGAAAAATTACCAGACAATACCTTGCATGTGAATAGAACTGAACTACTATACTATTTTAAACAAAATCTTCTCTCATGCCTAATAGTAAGGTCTAATTCTTGTTTTCTTCTTTTGTCTCTAGGCGCAAATAGATGAGTTTCTCTTTCTCTATGGAAGAAGAATTTATTGATGATAAGTGAAAAGCCATGCAAAAACTGAGAAAATTTACAAACTCAGCAACGTAGAAAAGCTTTGTAACCCTGTCGTAAATCCACAGGGGATGCCCTTCTATTAAAATAAAAAACCGCTGAAACCCACAAAGAAATTCATTAAAATAACTTATACCCACAAGGAAGGAGGACTACAGATTAATTATGGAGAACTTATGAAGGATCTAAGGTGTTTTCTAATATAACATAGTCCAAATGTCACTCTTTTCTCACTTTATTTAAAAGTCTAAAATTCAAGTGACAATTAAGACACTCAGTAGACTTGTCACTTGCAAAAGAATACTGCTACCAAGAACATCTGGAAATGCACAAAGTGTGAATTAGGAAGACCATGCCATTCAAAATTGCAGTAGACGATTTGGCATCCTATTTGCACCTTGAATAGAACCGAAACCCATAATTCAAAATTGAAATAGGAAGACTACCATTACGCTTGTACAGTGTAATACATCAATAGTACTGAAACCCAGAATGAGCATAAAGATGTAGGGAAGAGAGCATCTCACCTTTCAATGATCAGTGAGCGTATACTAGAGACAGCTTCATCAGAAATCTAAAATATAAAAATAAAAAATATGAGGTACTTAAAACTGAAATGATTAGCTGCAGATAAGATTATTGAACCAATACAAGAAATAACTTTACATGTACCATTCGTATGTCCAACAGCATGAGTAAAAGTCAAAATCTTGATATGGTATGGGATCCGCATACAGATATTCTTAGGCACACAGCCTAATCTCATTAAAAATATAGCTCGGCAGAGTTAAGTTTATTAAATTATCTAAACCATTTTTACAGGCATTCCACCCTTCAGCCCAGCATGTAAGCAATTAACACTATTGCACCCCAATAAGTCTCTCATCACATGATAAAACAATGATATAGTAACCAATAATAATAAGATGATGATGAAGAAGAAGAAAATGCCATAGAAAAAGACATTCATGAAAAAGTATATCACTATGTTCTACCACCAAAGTGATACCTACATGCAATCCATCAGTTCTCATATATGTTATCAAACCCACTGCTTCGCCATTGGATAGTTCAACTCCCTCATAGAGTTTTTGAGCAAGCTGCATTCATTAGGCAACAGAAGTTACAGTCAAAAGTAATCCAAGAAAAATCACCAAATTTAACATAATCATACAATCATGGTTCTACAGGAAAATAAGCTTGGCATCAGTACACTTCAATAAACAACAACAACAATCCTTATCCCACTAGGTGGGATCCACTACATTGATTACACGACGACATTGTGCTCTATCAACAACCAAATCCTTAGATAATACACTTCAACAAACAAGTATGAAAATAGAAAATGAATTAATAAACTTGTATACCTTCATTGTGTAACTTGTTGAGAAATTCAACTTGTTTGCAGCATCTTGCTGAAGAGTGGATGTTATATAAGGTGTTGGAGGGTTTCTTCGAATTTTGTTTCTTTTCACATTAATAACCAGAAAGTCCACTGATTTTATTTTGTTTTCAATGTCTGCTGCCTGGGTATTAGAGGTGATTGAAAATTGATTCAACTTTCGTGAATCAAAATGAGTTAAGTGAGCAGGAAAAGTATAATCCTTGTTCAATGTCGGCCCCTTGTTGTTCAATTGGGCCACTAAAGTCCAATACTCCCGTGGTTTAAATTCATCAATTTCCATTTCTCTATCGCATATGAGAGAAAGTGCAGCAGATTGGACTCTCCCAGCTGATTGGCAACCAGGCAGCTTCCTCCATAGTAATGGTGAAATGTTAAACCCAATCAAATAATCAAGAGCCCGCCGTGCCAGGTATGAATGAACCAAATTCACATCAACATTACGAGGAGACTGCAAAGCACCTTTTATAGATTTTTCAGTAATTTCATGAAAGACAACCCTTGCTATAGATAAATTCTCGTGCAAAGCATCCTGTTGTTTTAACATCTCAATAATGTGCCAAGCAATAGCCTCTCCTTCACGGTCAGGATCTGATGCAAGAATAAGATTTTCTGCTCTGAGGCACAAGCCAAAACGAATTGAGCAGGAAAACAGCTATCAGCCACATACATATACAAAGCAGCACAAAATAATTTCTTAAAAACAGGACTGGTCAATGAACCAAGATAATGAGCAGACACAATTTTGCAGTTGAACTTGAATTGTTTTTCCTTTTCTCAACATATGTGTGTGATCTATGTATTAGAATGTAACATAATATATCAGATAACATTTTACAATGAAATTAATAGGTGAACTAAAGAAATAAGAACACTATCACATAATACAAAATAAAATCATTCAAAAAAATTTAAATAATAACTTATATTGATAGAAAATTAAAGAAAGTGAATACTACTATACTAGTTTAACCAACCACTAAAATGGGAAAACTAGAGAAGGTGAATGACAAGGAAAGAGAATGTACCCGCTTAGTGCAACTTTGATGCTCTTAAGATGCGTCCAGGCAGGAGCTGGGACCTCCCACACCATACTAAAATCATCATCAGGGCGCACAGATCCAGACCTTCCAGCCAAGTCCCTTACATGACCATAGCTTGGCAAGACTTCATACACGTCACCCAGGTAACCTTGAATAACCTTTGCTTTTGTAACAGACTCCACAACAACCACAGACTTTCCAGTGGGAGGAAATAGTGGCTTGACAGTAACTTTCTCTGGAAGTTTCACTTCATTGATCACTTCCTGCTTTGAATCATTCGTAGCCTTCATTAATTTGCCTTTCTCACTGGAACTCCCACGTTTTTTCTTTGATAATTTCTTCTTAGAAGCAGGTTTATCAAGTACTTCTTCCGATGAAGCCTTTGTTGAATTCTTCAGTGAAAAAGCAGTGTCAGCAAGAATGCTTCAATGGTAAATGTTAAAAAGCATTATTTCCTTATTGCAAATAATAATTTACTAACCTTTGAAATATATGTGGAGCTCTGTCCCATATCAAAAAGATGGGACGTATTTGCTTCAGAAGAATTTATAGAATCCTGAGCACCAGCAACCTCTTCCGATGAATTGCTAACAGATTTCTTGTTCTTCTTGCTTCCTGACTTCTTTCTTCCAGTGAGTTTAGAGTCCTGATTATTATTAGCAGGTGGTGCTGATGTCGACAACCCATTGTCTTCAACTAAACTTTTTCTTGAGGTTGCCATATCTACGTCTTTGGAAACAGAGGTACTTGAATTTGCATCTCTATCTTTTCCTTCAACATTGAAAGCTTTTACCCGTTTCTTGTGTTTATTAGTACTTTTGAAGCCCAAGGTAGACTTATCATGATTTCCATCTACAGCATTTATAGTATCATTTCTAGTTTCCACTTTCCGGACATAAGAAACATATCTCTTAGGGAAGATCCCATCATTCGTTAAACTCCTTAGAAAACCTTTCTCCAAATATGGGAAACTCAAATTATTCAGAGATTCCAAAGATTTACAGAATCCTCGTCTTGCAAATACAGGGACAACAGCAGTGCGCCTTAAAGCATCACTTGTGCCATTGAAAGGACAAAAGCTTTTTCCAATGTTTGCATGCTTTATTGACATTGTCCCAGGCTTTCCAAATTTAAGTTGGGAACTCTTTTGGCATTTAATACTGTTGGCAACGCTCCAAGTTGAATGTGATGTGGGTGGGTTCTGAAGAGCCCTTAATTCCAACTATAACACCATTTCACATCCAAAAGTATATTATTTCCAAAATCCAATATGCATGATCAAAATAAAATGCATCTGTAGGGCTATATTATGCTGCAACACAGAACTAACCCAAGAAATTCAGGATCAACAATACCAATCGTTTTCTCTGAATGCATTATTCCAGGAAAAGAAAATGAACTAAATCAACCCCTTATTCCAGTTCTCACTAGGGGAAACAGACAAGTCCCTTGATCTACAGTCCATGCAACACGTAACAAAATAATACAGCTAAACTGAAGACTACTGCCTCATTCGCTATTTATTTTATCACATCTTATCAGAATTGCTAACGCGTATATAATGGAATAGAAATGCATAGAAGCCAAAGGCTGGCACCCAATTAGAAACAGCAAGTATCTTTTCTCAAGAGGCGTTGACAATCAAATAGGTGACTCCCATGTCTATATCTAGTCAGCATAAATAGAGAAAGACAGAATGATATCAATACATACATACATAAACACATACATAGATATACACGTCTGCGTGTCAAGTTTTTTCCATTATTTTCAGGATTACCAAAGTCACCGACTGGCCGGTGAGAATTATTTTTTTGTTTCATCTTCATCCATGCATATCCAAATTACAGAAACGGTCCAAATGTGCGGAAGAATAATTAATGAGAACAAATATGAGACAGGGAAACAGGGAGTAAGAAAAAGTCACCATGGAGCAGAAGCGTCGGAGAGGCAAAGCCGTCAATGAAGGGGGAGAAGAAAAACTGAAGGAAGGAGCAGAAGCGGTCGTGGTGAACAACAAGTTCCTCTGTACTTGAATCATGCTCATGGTGCCTTCATTTGGCTGAGGAGCTGAGGAAGAAGATGGTGACCCGCCCTTGCAGCGGGAAGTGGGGTGGGTTTAGACCAGTGATGAGGGTTTAAGGCCAACGGTATGGTCTCCAGCCCTCTTACTGGTCGGCCGGCCTATTTAGTCCACTGAGCCCAATGGCCCGGTTAACGCTAAGTATAACTGAGAATACGGGGGCGATAGTAGTCAACTTTTATATTATACGAGTATTTATTAATTATTATTAAAACCAATTCTCTTATCAAATTTTAACACTTGAATGTTATTATAAGTATGATTATAACTCGTGACGATGAAGTGAAAAAAAAAACTCAAATGTCAAAATTTAATTAAAAAAATAAGTTGTAATAATTGTCATCAGATTATAATAACTCAATGGATATTATAACACATATAACATACTAGTATATATTATTGATAGACTATAACTGTCTATTTGGATCATCTTTTAGAGAATAACTTTTACGATTTATTAGATAAATATGTGAGAGGAGATTTATTTTGATTTACGGAAAAGAATTTTTTAAACCATGATTTCAATATTACACAAACACTCACTAAATAAATTTAGGAAAACTCTGTCCTTGAGTCCCTCCATTCTTGCTGAGTTTTGATTGGGACTATTTTCTTCTTGTCACGCATCACATGGTGAGTAGACCTTGCACACCCACATCTACCAAACAAGTAAATAAGCAAGACTTTTTTTTTTTTTTTTTGCCAACAAATAAGCAAGACTTAAAAAGATAGTAAGTGTTAATGTGTGTTTGGGATAGTGCTAAAAAAATGACTTATTATGATTCTGACTTATTAAAAATGACTTGATAGAAAAGTCAGTTTTTATAATATGATTTATATTTGGATGAGCGATTGAATAAGTGATTTTCCATAAGTCGAAACTTGTTTGAATTGGCGATTATATTAATGCTTTTGTGTTACTTATAACTAGGGGTGTACATGGGCAGGGTTGGGCAGGGCATAGACCATGCCCGATGCCCAGCCCGGAAAAAGAATGGGCGGCGTTTTGAGACCCATTGCCCGGCCCTGCCCAATGAAAGCCCGAGTAATTTCGGGCTGGGCAGGGCGGGGCTGGGCAGGGCGGGCTTATGTGCCCAAAAATCTCTTAAAAATTTAAAAATAATAAAGTATTAAATAATAATAATACAGAAAAAATATATAGTTTGGTATTTCAAAAACATATTTTATGCTATAGTCATTTTAAGATTTTATTACTTAGATTCGATTCATAGGCCAATAAAACAAATTAATTCAATAGAGATTATTTTCTTATTATTTGAAAATAATTTACTTTTCAAAAACTCAATTTACCCACTTCTTAATTAAATATATATATGAAAAAATATGCCTATATGCCTAGTAAATACAAAATATGTTTATTCATTAAATTTTAATTGAATGGTAAGTAAATACTTGTTTAATTATATATACAATATATATATTTTAAATACAATTATACATACATATTGGGCAGGGCCAAATGGGTAAGGCAGCACACCTTGCCCGATGCCCAGCCCTGCCCGGTATTTGGCCCGGCCCGAAGATGCCCAAATGATTTATGGGCGTATTTTTTAAGGCCGGGCTGGGCATTTTTTTGTCGGGCTCGGGCGGGCATTACGGGCCTCAAAGCCTCATGAACACCCCTACTTATAACAAAACAAGATATTTAAAATTAAAAATTAGTGGAAAAATTGAAGCGTGTTTGGATATTATTCAAATTTTAAATAGATCATATATACGATATACAACACTAACATATCATCTGGCCCATGAAGATAACTGAAAATGCAACAATTATAACTTCTTCACTTGAGTGCATGAGAAAAGGAACAGAAAGTCAATTTATTAACTTTAACCCTAAACAAAAAAATAAGCATGAGACAACTTCCCCAAATGAAACACTGCAATCTTCTCCTCCCATTTTGACCTAGCTACACATCAAACTCTACCTAGTAAAACTAATACTCTGTAAAATACAAACTTGTAACTCCAGAGATGAAGCCCAAACTAAGAATGTAATTTCAGAAATTATAACAGCATAAACACATTGTGATTCACTCTATTATGCCACTAGAGCAAATAACTCCCAATCCAGAATTTCAATGGCCACAATTGTGGTACAAGGTCCAAATGTAGATGATAATGTCGAGCTCAAAAAAGCAAATAACTGGCAATCCAGAATGAAGCATCAAATGCTAAGCTCAAAAATCTGCATAAGATATGGACCTTATTGCACTTACCTTGCTGAACTAGTCAGATATAAGCAAGTACGCTTAAAATTTGACTTGTCGATATGTTCAATCAACATATCAAGGTCTTCAACCTATAATTGAACATTTGATCACATAAAATCAACATCAGCTTACCCTCTTAAGCAGTTGGGATGGAAGTTTAAAAAGGGATTTGACAGGTTACCTCCATCAATAGATCAATAGCCTCAGGTTCTGCATTGTGCTGTAACATGATTCAAATTTGTCAAAACAAAAATGTCTTCGTCCAACATGTCTATTCCAAATTTCATCTATCTTAAAGGTCTAGATTACGATTCTTCACTGCATAAAGATTGAGATATATCATACCTTCATGTGGAAAGAAACTATTTGTTGCACAAGCTCCATAAGATCATCAATAGGAGCCTCTTCACTCTACAAAAGAGAATCATAGAAAATTTAGATTGAGCAGAAATTTTTTAATTGGGGAAAAAATGAGAACCAAAGATCCTCTGAGCTAAATTGGACAGAGGTAAAACAACTGGATATAAGTCCAAGTTGCCATTCTAAATACCTAATGAACAGTTTTTCAGAACAAAATTATCTTCTTTGACAAATGTTGACATCTAACACTATTGCAACTTTATTATAGATCGCAGATGAAGAAGAAGGGCCTGTTGAGGTTGAAGCACAAATTGGAGACGGTAAACCACCTGTTGGTTGAAGCACAGATCGGAGATGGCAGAGCATGCATGAAGATGGAGACGCCCTTCAACTTCAATGAGTGGCCGCCGAGACTGTGACAAGTTGATGACACGAAGGTAGCTGGGAATCAGATCTCTCACAAAGGGAAGATAGAGCCAAGAGAGGGAAGACAAACGACACAGGTTGAACGGCCAACCGACCATGGCCGCCGACACACGAAAAGTGATCGAAATCGGAACACCGAGAGGCACGATATTAAAGAAGACCATGTGCAAAGGTTCCCTTGAGCCAGATGTTCGAGTAGCTTAGGCGTAGGGGAAGAGACAAAAAATTAAAAAGGGTAAAGGAGAAAAAATGCTCATGATCTTTTCCTACAGGAGCACCTAACATCATATAAAAATTTTAAGTTCAGAAATGCCTATAGACATTAAAAAAAACGTAGCAAAAATACTACCATCATTTGATGGAGTAAACATCCATTTAATTGTTGGCAAACCTATCTGCAATTGCTGGGTGAGAGTTCAACGTGGCAGCTGAGAATGATTAATGGTGTGGGTGATGAGAGTTAAATTTGTCGCCTTCCTCTCTATTGCGACCTCCATTAAAGGCAATATCCAAATTTGAACACCTACACCTCCACAACCGCCATACTCGCCGCTCCTGACGTCGTCGTTTGCTCCACCGTTGAAGTCATCGCGCTCTGGTTGTCTGCCATGCTGGTGTTCGAATCGGAAAGCTCTAAATCCGATTACAGTCCGGGTTCTTTTCGGACCAGGCCGAGAAACACTGGGTCTTCTCCCTCTCTTCTTCGGGGTTCTTTTCTCTATCAAAGGATTAAAATCCAAATTAGAATGCTTCGAATCTGCGTACCAAACTTGAATCCCAAATTTGCAAGGTATTAAAACTCGGACCGGGTATTGAACCAGTCGGGGTACTGGGTTAAGGGTTAGTGGGTTAGATTGGGGCCAAACCGGAGCTAAACCGGTGAGAAATTGAATATTTTAGGCTTATTAATATGAAATTCCAAGGAAAAATATTAAAAAATCAATTTTTTTAAAAAAAGAGTGAACCGGTTCGGTCACCGGACCGAACTCTGGGTTCCGGAACCCTGCAAATTTGCCTTATTCCTCTGTTTTGCCTTCCTCTTGCTATTAGTGTTCCTCGCTCTATTATTGCAGTCGATGTAGGAATTTTTGTCGTCTCCTTGAACACCAGCAATAATACCGATTTCGACGAAGAATTGAATCAGGTTTTTGCTGGGTTGCTCGATTTCTCTTCCTTCCTCTTGTGATTCGCCCTTCCTCGACTCCTCAGGTTTCTTTACTCCATCGCTTTGTGTTTTAAGTCTTTGCAAAAGCAAATTTTAGGTATTGCTTTATCTAAATCTAGTATATTAATTTTCATTGCCCTATGCTGTCACTTTTCCCTGAAGAAAATCAAGCATGGAAAAGGGAGAAAAAACTCAGTCAGATCGAACGAAGAAGATGAAGGGGCTGGTGAGTTAATAATAAGCTAACTAGTCAAAGCACATATGGCCTAGCAATTATGACATTTGGATGATAGGTGGGGCCCATAAAAGCAAAAAGAGATAGACGTTTGTTGCCATTGACGGGAATGGCATTTTGCTCTTTTTAGAATAATACAAGGGTATTTTTGCACCCAAAATTTTTATATAGTGCTAGGTGCTCATATGAGATATTTATATGGGCATTTTTGCCCCTTCACCCAATTAAAAAAGGTTGGTGACAATTATTACCCCCTTAATGGAAACAAAACATGATAAGTATTTGCAATAAGGTGAGTGTGTGTTTGGTATTACTTATTGGGGGTCAATAAGCACTTATTACGTAAGTCAAGATAAAACTCCTCTCACATACTTACCTCATATACCGTAAATCACGATTTATAAGCACTTATTACTCAAAGATAAGTTATCCCAAACGAGCACTGAGTGCTGTGGCTTTTTTAATAAGCCATTATTTTCAATCAAAACCCAATCCAAATAAACCCAAACAAACACTCAAGATTTTGACTTCACTTTTATTTCGGGCTTATATAGGAAAAACAAGCTTATTTTGGCAAAATAAGCCCAACCAAATACTACTCACTTAATGTGTGTTTGGAATAGCGGCAGGAAAAATAACTTGTTATAATTCTGACTTATTAAAAATGACTTAATAGAAAAGTCAGTTTTTGTAATGTGATTTATGTTTGGATGGGGCGATTTATCTTTGGACAATAAGTGCTTATAAATCGTGATTACGGTATACGAGGTAAATATATGAGAGGAGTTTTATCTCGACTTACGTAATAAGTGACTTAATAGAAAAGATGTATGTGTGTTTGGAATATCACATATACGAGGTAAATATGTGAGCACGTGAGGAACTTATTTAATAAGTAACTGATTCTACCCGTGATACAATTAAAATAAGCTGAACCAAACAGCGCAAAAAGGCAACACGTTTTTATTTGGGCTTATTACCCAAAAACGGGCTTATTTTTTCCTAATAAACTGAACCAAACACACCCACTTGAACCAAACAATTGCAACTACGATTTTGACTATTAAAATTTAGAAATTTTTAAAATGAAAAATTAATCCATAGGTACTCAAAATATATATGGATTTTAAATACGGTTTCTATAATTTACTGGACTAATGTGTTATAAACTCCATTAATTTGGTGAGAAAAGAACACGTGTCTAATGACTATGCCAATAATAAGCAAAACCAAACACACCCACTTGAACCAAACAATTGCAACTACGATTTTGACTATTAAAACTTAGAAATTTTTAAAATGAAAAATTAATCCATAGGTACTCAAAATATATATGGATTTTAAATAAGGTTTCTATAATTTACTGGACTAACGTGTTATAAACTCCATTAACTTGCTGAGAAAAGAACACGTGTCTAATGACTATGCCAATAATTTGCCTCGTTGGACTTTAAAGAAAGAAAGCGCAGGCATTAGTCCGCAGATAATCATATTTTTACCGATTTTTAGTCTATATCGATTTTTAAATAACATTCCCATAGTTATTTAGCGGCCTGCCGTATGTCGGGTGTGTTTGGGATAGCTTTTAGGGTGTGTTTGGTTTGAGGGAAAGGAAGGAGATAAATTACAATTCTGTCCAACTCAAATCTAGAATTTATCCCCTTATTTTTTTAAATATTGGATTCCCGCCTTAAATTTATTCACTCATTCCTTTCAAATTTATTCACTCACTTAAAAGTTAATAATCATTGTTTTTCATGTTTATCCTTGCTTAATTCTTATTGGAAATAGAGAAAGATGTAAGAGAATTATCTAAAATAAACTTATAATAAGGATTAAAGTGGTAAATTTTTATGACAGTACTCTAATTATTAAGTCCATGAGAAATTTAATTTGTAAGAATTATTTGATAAATTTTTAAATTATGCTCTAGTGGTCAATTTGATCTTTATTGAAGGTGAAAAGTTTTGTTTATTCTGATTTGCCCTTCGCGGACAATACACACCATGCCCTTGTTGGGCAAAAAGTTGTGTTTATTTGATGATCTCTATTGGCCTTTGTTCATAAAACTCTTTTTCAGTTCATGACCAATTAATTATGTAATTTTATTTAATACAAAACTTTATGTTTTTATGATTTTTAATTTATATCCATTTTTATTCATTAACTATATTTAATTATGTATTTTAGCATTGCCAAATTTTTCCAGTGAACTTTTTTCACTTTTTATAATTATTATTTTAATTTTTGTTTTATATTATGATTATCAAAATATATATGCATATAATATATATATATATGTGTGTGTGTGTAATATTTAATAAGATTCATGTCATTTTCCATTTAAACTTGCTTCTCAAAATAATCATCCAAATAAGTTTCAGTTTCAAAAAATCACTTATGTTACCTTCAATCCAAACATAAATCACATTACGCAATTTGATTTTTACCCAATCTTAAGTTTTGTAGAAATCATAATACGAAAAAGTCACTTTTATCATCGCTATTCCAAACACACACGTCATTCGCCCCATTAACAAGTGGACTGAATAACATGTCTTGATAGAGTGTACAACTGTGAATAAAGAATATGGGTAGCTGATAGCGTTTAATTAGGTAGTTAGAAAGTCAAAGTTGTTATTTAATTTGTTGTAACCATTTTTATATAAAGGAACATGTACAGAATTCATTTTATGCAATACAATTACTCTTCATCAGTTTCCTTCTTTCTTCTTCTTCTTCTTCTTCTTCTTCTCTCTCTCTCTCTTGAGCATTCTCAACTCATCTTCTTGATCAAAGTGTTTCAAGGTATTAGAGCGACTCCGCCGCTATGACTAAATCTGAAGTTCAAGTTCACCTTCAAAACTTTGTTCTCTTTGTTGAAACTCAGCACGACATAAAGATACAGGTTATCATATCAGATAATGGGCTTGAATTTTTCATGGCATCTTTTTATAAATCCAAGGACATAATTCATCAAACTTCCTGTATTGAAACACCTCAACAAAATGGTCTTGTAGGGATGAAACACCAGCATGTTTTGAATATAGCTCGAGCTCTTTTATTTCAAGCTAAAATTCCCCAATTGTATTGGTGTTATGCTGTTTTACATGTTGTTTTCATAATCAATCGGTGGCCCTCTCCAATTATTCATCATTCGACTCCTTTTACCTTAATATATAATAAAGATCCTTGTTATTCTGATTTGAAAGTTTTTTGTTCATTGTGCCATGCATCTACTATTTTAGCCAATAGATCCAAGTTTGATCCTCGGGCCTCTAAATGTGTGTTTCTTGGTTTTCTTGACACTACCAAATGTTTTTTGCTCTTAAATCTTCACAATCATAAGGTTTTCATTTCCCGGGATGTTGTTTTTTATGAATCCTCTTTTCCTTACCATATTGATACATCACATGATGACTCCATTTCGTCTTTACCTCTTCCAACTGATGTTACACCTCTTGATTATTCATGTTCTCCCCCTTCCATTTCATTCACTGCTCCTATTTCTTCATCTTCTTCTTCCCCTTCACCCTGCCCTTCCCCTTCTCCTTCGGTTCCTCCATATGATTCTTTCTTACCTGATTTGTTCCTTGTCCATCTGTTCCTCCATGTGTTTCTAGCTTGCCACACAAACCAACCACTTACTTGCAGGATTATTATTGCTCAGCCTTTACTACTTCAACTGCATCATTTTCTTCTGGTGATAGGTATCCTTTTTCTACTGATCTTTCTCCTTCATTATCTCCTTCATGTAAAAATTTTGTCTTACCCTTTCTTTGGATGACATTCCTCATACCTGTCATCAAGCTTCTAAGTATAAACCTTGGCGTGATGCTATGGATGCTGAGATTTCTGCTCTTGAACAGAATAAGACACGAATCCTAACCCCTTTTCCTGATGGGAAACATCCCATTGGTTGCAAATGGGTCTTTACTAAGAAATGTAAGTCCAATAACACTCTTGATGGATACAAAGCTAAGTTGGTTGCTAAAGGCTTTACTCAAATCAAGAGGATTGATTATTTTGATACATTTTCCCCTGTTGCTAAGATAACTACGGTTAAGTTATTACTTGCCCTTGCCTCTACAAATAATTGGCATCTCCAACAACTCGATATGAATAATGCCTTTCTTCATGGGGATCTTCATGAGGAAGTATATATGGTTTTGCCCCTTAGGTTTTATTCTTCTAATTCTTCTCTTGTTTGTAAACCTCCAAAATCCATTTATGGCCTTAAGCAAGCTAGCAGGCAATGGTTTCAAAAGCTTTCATCTATGCTTATCTCCTTTGGTTATATTGAATCTAAGGCTGGTTATTCCTTGTTTATTAAAGCTTATGGTTCTAGCTTTACAACTATTTTGGTATATGTGGATGATATCCTTCTTACTGGAAATGATTTGACTGAGATTGAGATAGTAAAGCATACTCTTGATCTCCAATTCAAGATTAAAGATCTTGGTTCTGTGCGTTACTTCCTTTGTCTTGAGGTTGCCCGCAATAAATCTAGGATTTCTTTGTGCCAGCATAGGTTTGTCCTGGATCTCCTTACTGACACTGGATATCTTGATTGCAAACCTGCTTCTACTCCTATGGACAAGCATGCCAAATTGAGTCTGACCTCAGGTACTCCTTTATTTGTTATAACTCCATATCGTCAGCTTGTTGGGTGTCTTTTGTATTTGACTACTACCAGGCCAGATATATCCTTTGCTACACAACAATTGAGTAAGTTTATGGCTGCTCTTACTTATCTTCACCTTTACGTTGCACATAGAGTCCTTCGCTACTTAAAGTCTACTCCATCAAAGGGCTTTTTCTTTCCTTCTACATCAGATTTTTCTTTGAAAGGCTTTAGTGATGGTGATTGAGCATCTTGCATCAATTCAAGCCGTTCTATTACAAGATATTGTGTATTCCTTGATAATACTCTTATTTCTTGGAAATCTAAGAAGCAAGGTATTGTTTCTATGTTTTCTTGTGAAGCTGAACACCGTGCTCTTGCTATGACTACATGTGATATTCAGTGGTTATTATATTTGTTGGATAATCTTCGTGTGTCTCATTCTCGGGCTCTTCTCTTGTATTGTGATAACCAATCCGCTATCCAACTTGCTTTTAGTCCCACTTTTCATGCCTATACCAAGTACATAGAATTGGACTGTCACCTTGTTCGCTCCCAAAATCAACTTGCAGATGTTTTTACCAAGCCGCTTGGTCTTGCTCCGTTTCATTTTCTTATCTCTAAGTTGGGCATGGTTGATATACATGCTCCAGCTTGTGGGGGGCTGATAGAATGTACAACTGTGAATAAAGAATATGAGTAGATGACAGCGTGTAATTGGGTAGTTAGAAAAGTCAAAGTTGTTATTTAATTTGTTGTAACCATTTTTATATAAAGGAACCTGTACAGAATTGATTTTATGCAATATAATTACTCTTCATCAGTTTCCTTCTTTCCTCTTCTCTCTCTCGAGCACTCTTAGCTCATCTTCTTGATCGAAGTGTTTCATGTCTAGTGACATCTCTAAACCAACAACCAAGATCGAGTGAGTGTACATGCTTTGATCAAGTTAAGAGAAGCTCTAAGTGCCTATTTATTTTAGTTTTTTAGATTTGCTTTTATAACGTTCAAGATAAATATGTGAGAGGAATTTTATCTCGACGTATGAAAAAGTGCTTAAAAAACACTTTTTTGAGATTTTCAAACGCACACTAATAAATCTCAATGGAGTTAACCTCTAAATCTAGTTAACCTCGTTTTCTAAAAGTCAATAATTTTTTAACTTCAACAATATTGTTATTTATGAATGAATGAGTGAGCATTGAGAAGTTCAGTGATAGATTGGGGGGAAAATTACCTGTCAAATTTAACAAGATCCCTTGAAAGCAACCAATGAGTATGCATATCCTTATTTATAATATTTTATTTTTTGAATATGCTTATCTCTTTTTATAAATTTCTTGTTGAGTTTATCTGGCTAAAAAATATATTTGCACCTTCAAGTAATTTTATACATTGTATTTATTTAAATGTTAATTCATTTCCTCTGTTCTCTCTTATCAACTTCCCCATCTACCATTTTTTAGGGTCAAGTGGTAATTTTATCTCAAAAATTATCAACAAGAGGCAATTTTATTCTTGAAAGTTTTTTTGGAAGGCAACTTTATCCCAGAAATATTAAAAAAGGAATAATTTTGCCTACCAACCAAGGTATTAAAACCCATATCGGGTATTGAACCGATCGGGGTACTGGGTTAAGGGTCAGTGGGTCAGACTGGGATCAAACCGATGAGAAATTGAAGATTTTAGGCTTATTAGTATGAAATTCTAAAGAAAAAATAATTTTTTTTTTAAATTGGAACCCGGACAAATCCACCGGCCGATTCACCGGTTTCCGGGCCGGACCGGCCGGTCCTGTCTGGGTTCAAGAACATGGCTACCAACAGAAAGAAAGTATATTTCCTACATTTTTTTTAGTGAGCACCTGATGTCCTACTAACCCGTTGGGACTCATTCGGGCCATGACAGGAGTCAGATGGGTAACAGTGACAACCCTGTCACATAGATTGCTGTGTTTCTAAAAAATCAAACCCAAGACATTTATGCCCCATTTGGTATCATTGAAGAGTTTTTTGTGGAAGTGGAACTGGAAGTAGAATTGGAAGTGGAATTAGAGGTGGAAGTGAGTTTTAAAATATGTTTGGTAGGAGGGTGAAAGTGGGATATAAATTGTGATTAAAATATGTATTTATAATATGAAAATACTATAATGCCCTTCAACAAAAAAAAATTCTTCCCTATAATCACAAATCACAGCCAGCGCATCCTCCCTCCATCCACCGTCGTGTGAGTACCACCACAATCATCAGAAAATTGTCAAAGGCAGCAGAAGAGATAGAAGGCCATAATATAATCAATCAAAACTCATCAATAATCTATCTAAACAATCAAAAGAAGGAAGGTGAAGACATTTGAAGAAGAGGGAGGAGAGGTCACAAATTGAAGAGTGAGGAGTTGCCGATCGAAGCCCAGAACTTATCACAGTCAACAAAGCTTTCACTTGGAGGTTCAGAAGCCCAGAACTCATCACGACAAAGGAAGGCGACGAAGATGGCGGGTCAAAGAGAGAGAATGTGACGAAGATGGCAGGTCGCATCATCAGCTGTCCGCTGTCGACTTCATCGTCAGAAAATGGGGAACATGGTGAGTCTAGGATAAACTCCACCTTAGGTCGAAGATGAAGAAGGAGAAGAAGGGGTTGTTGTCGAGATCGAAG
The DNA here is from genome assembly GCA_963210345.1 of Inga oerstediana. Classification (NCBI taxonomy): domain Eukaryota; kingdom Viridiplantae; phylum Streptophyta; class Magnoliopsida; order Fabales; family Fabaceae; genus Inga; species Inga oerstediana. Next base: position 6,396,917 of record OY723402.1, read on the forward strand.
AAAGAAGGAGAAGGAGAGGCCGCCTTGGCAAATCGAAGAGGGAGAAGTGTATATCGCAAAGTGGATCTATGCTTGCCCTTGACCGTCATCATTGCCATCCTCCGCACCATCCGCTGGCAAGCTCCCATGAGGGAGAAGAAGGAGATCGAAGAAGCAAGCAAATCAAAGGAGGGGGCTATTTGGTCTTTCAATGTTCCCTTCCATAGAGCTCCTAGCACTTCCATCGGTCAAGGTGAGGAAGTCACTTCCATCATTTTTTATGGAAGTGACTGCTTCCGCAAGGAAGCAAAATCCATCCCATCAAACATGTTTAAAATGACTTCCATCACCACTTCCGCCCTCTCCAATTCAAATATACCAAATGAGGCATTGCATTAGTAAAGTTGTCCTTTATTTTTAATTAATCTTCACTGTTTTCTTAAATACATAATTGGATTAAAAGAAACTTATATTTCATAAATCTATCCTAGACTTACAAAACAAGAGCTTGCGGACCTAATTTCCCCAGAAGAAGATGAAAACAAAACAGTTGTCACTTTTCACCGCTCACGATCACGAGAGCAGTCGTCCGCCTTGCACAGAAATAGGGGAGCCAGCATGAGTGCGCGAGCGGCATATGCCCGCGTTGCGATGGCGATAGCTACAGCCTACAGTGATTCCAACGGCACCTTCCTTTTTTTATTGTCGTTCCCTTTTTTATTTCTTTTTAATTTATGCAATCTCCTTTGTCAAAGCTTGCTTTTCCACAACTTCACTTCACTCTCTGCTCACCATATCCTACCTCCTGCCACGCCCGTAATTCAGCTGCACGCACAACCTGGCTTGATCCGCTCAGATATTCAATTTTTTCTATCGCTTCTCATTTCTCAATCGTCACGACAATCATGTAAACTTTAGGTTTTAGAGATCAGGTACCGCCTTCAAACTATCTTTCTATTTTTGTTGGTGCTAAGTTCTTCATTCTTGAGAAGGTTTTTAGATTTGATGCCCGAATCTGACCTCGATTAATTCGTGGAGACTTTGGCTTTATGTAATTAATTTTCGCCAGGCCAGTTTTCGTATCTCTTTCTGTGAGGTAAATTTGGAGTTTTCCTGATGCGTATATATTGCATCGCATTGATCTTTGGTTGTTGCCGTAATGGATGAAATGCGTTGAATTTGTTTTTAGTTTCAGGGCTTCACTTGCTATTGACTTGGCCTCCTATTGGTCATTGTTCATCAGATCTCAGAGCTTTGGATATGGACGGCCGTAGCGACGCAGAATCGAGTTCCTCTTTGAGGTTTTAACACGCACCTCTTTGATTGTTTGACTTAATATCAAGCGCGCTTATATTCTTATTGGTTTCTGTCAAAAGAACAACCTAATTCCTGTAGTCGTAGAAATATTACATGGAATTGTAACGCACAAGCCGCTCTACCCTCTGCTTTGATAAATTCCAATGAGAGTTATGAGGTTAAAAGAAGATAAATGTTTCTATGTTGGCTTTGAGACTTGAATCCTTTGATTCACCAAGAAGGCCATTTAGAATATCAACTTGTATTGCAGTATAAAACCGAAAACTCCAGCTTCATGTAACCATCCTTTTGTTTCCACACAGTTTGTTTGCAGCTGTATCATATGGATTGGCCTCAATGACCATGGTTTTTATCAACAAGGCTATCGTTATGCAGTATGCACATTCAATGACTCTACTTACTTTGCAGGTATTACAAGTTAAAAGCAACACAACCGAGGCTAATAATAGTCAGCTAACTGCTTTGATTATTGTCGACTTATGTTGGACAGTATCTGTTTTTCTCAGCAACTGGCTACAGCCATACTTGTGCACTTTGGTCGTGGCACGGGATACACAAAAGCAGGGGGGATAGATTTGACTACGGCCAAGAAACTTCTCCCGGTTTCTCTTTTCTATAATGCAAATGTTGCTTTTGCTCTGGCAAGTTTGAAAGGAGTTAATATTCCAATGTATATTGCGATAAAGAGACTTACACCTCTTGCTGTACTAGTTGCTGGATGTTTCATGGGAAAGAGGAGACCTACAACACAGGTTTTCATTCATTTTTTTTTTTTTGTGAAATAGAAACTTCTTAAGAACAAGGCCTGGTGTATGGTGAACTATTATCTACTCTAGATTTTTTCATCTTATTTCTGCAAGGGATAAGAGATGAACCGGGATAGTAATATTGTGAAAACAATTAAACCAAGAGAGAGAAATAATGGGAACGAGGAGAGATGAAAAAGGAAAGGACCCCACATTTGTTTTCTTCTAATTAAAGGTCCAAATTCTGGAGTTCAATTGTCATTCTCTTGAAACCCACATGATCAGCCTGGAGTAGCTACTACAAAAATTTATAGTTTCCCCCCTTTGGCCTTCTTTTTCCTTTCCTTTTCTTTTTCCCCGTCCTTGAGCTGAAAAAATGATCCATGATATTAAATTTGCAGTCTATGATATTACGGAACCTTAATGCAAAGGTCAATTGTATTAAGTGTGTGTTTGGATTAGCTTTTAAGAATAGCTTTTACACTTTACGAGATAAGTGTGTGAGAAGAGTTTTGTCTCGGGTTGCGCAAACCTAGGTTTGGGATCTTCCCAAACACTCACTAACTATGTTTGCGGTAGTTTTCATATGACTACCAACTTTGATGGGGTTTTTTTGTGGTCAACAACTTGGATGGGTTTAGTTCTTAACTGTGCACAGTGATACAGTCTGTCAAATTTCAGGTGACTCTTTCAGTAATTTTGATTGCTGGTGGAGTTCTTATAGCTGCCCTTGGAGATTTTTCCTTTGACCTATTTGGATATAGCTTGGCTTTCTGTTCTGTGTTTTTCCAGGTGAAACTCTAATGTTTTATTTTAATGGTGTACACTGCCTCTAGTTCTTAGCTTGCTCATATATTACTTGCTTATGCAGACCATGTACCTTGTGCTAGTGGAAAGATCTGGTGCAGAGGATGGGCTTTCATCAGTAGAAATCATGTTCTATAACAGCTTCTTATCTCTTCCTTTTTTGATGTTTCTCATTATAGCTACTGGAGAATTCCCAGATTCTTTATCTGTATTATTTGCAAAGGTAAAGTCTTTAACCTGTTTGTTTTTATTGTAATTCAGTCAGAGTTGCAACATGGAATGATTTGTGACATAGTATGGACCTAAAGTTGGCAGTATTGATGCTTAAGATGATATCTAACGTTAACTACCTTCTTCTTGCAGTGTTCTTCTCTCTCATTTCTAGTCATCCTTATTCTCTCGTTGGTGATGGGCATTGCTCTGAACTACACCATGTTCTTGTGTACTGTTGTTAATTCAGCTCTAACTACGACTATTGTTGGCGTCCTTAAAGGGGTTGGTTCCACTGTAAGTTTGAACAATCTCAAGCATGCATGTATTTTTCTTTTTTCTTTTTAGATGAATAACTTCCTGCGCAGCACGAAAGTTTGATGTTGGAATGACTCTCTGAATGTTGTTGTCTATCCAATTTCTCAGCATGTTCTTTTCTTCATGATACATTTGACAGAATGAGTTCCCTTTTTTAATATTTGTTATTGATTTTTACGTGCAAACATTGAATCTGGCTCCCTTTGGTTCTCCAGACACTTGGTTTTGTGTTACTTGGTGGCGTTCAAGTCCATGCTTTGAATGTGACTGGATTGGTTATCAATACAGCTGGTGGTGTGTGGTATTCCTACGCTAAATATCTGCAGAAAAAGAGCAAGACCTCGAAGCTAGCGGTAACCGTTTCGGAGGCCCATCGAAAATAGAAGTGGCATTGATGAGTCAAGGCTATTACTAACAGCTCCACTGTCTTTATTTATCTGCGTTTCCCCAAAATTGTAAACTCTGGTGGTTGTTTTCTTCTTCGTTTGATTTGTCGGTAATCACAGTTGCACGTGGTGAGAGGAGAATATATACCCTGAAGTTACAGGGACATCGAATGTGTAGTTAAAATGAAGAACAGCGGCACGGAATAATGAAGGATGTTTTGAACACGATGCTGTGACAATGCCCCTGAACAGAGAAACTCAGGAAAATTCGAATATCTAGTAAAAATATTGTATACAATAATTCATACTTCTGTAATATTCATAATTTGTCAGCAGCATGAGATAAAAATATAATTTATATGAAATTTGCAATTTAATATCGGGTAATTTGGATTTTCCTAATATACAAAAATTGCATCTAATTATACCTTCTCTCTGGATATGAATAATTGATGTGGGCTTAGCTTGTGGGTGTGGGGGACCAGGAATACGTCCCATAGTACATTGCATATGAATAATAGACAAGACATGGATAGTCCTCGACCTCGTGGATTGTCTGGTGGTTTTCTCGAAAGCTAAAGGCTAAAGCTGCCTTTGTCTCCTTTGTTCTACCTTTTTTTATTCCAAGAAATGGATCTATCTCCAGGGAGGATGAAAAATAAGCTCTGCTGAATGCTGAGGCATCCTCCTCTTCCAATCTTAACTGGTGCTTCAAACACAAATAGAGTTTGAATGTCTTGTACTTCAACGAAGCTCTTCTTTATTCTTTTTTATAAGATGAGGGGTCTCCTTTTTTTTCACTTTTTCTAAATAAAAAGCCACGACCGTTGCCCACAAGTACCTATCCACTTTTTTTTTTTTGGGGGGGGGGGGGGGGAGGTAGAGTTTGCATGGACATTGGTAAGGTGGCAAATTAATGGAGGAGAGTGGAAGAATAGAGTGGTCCACATGGATGATGCATGCCTCTTTGATTTCATTTGTAACTGCAGGTAGGCTTTGCGTGTGCGGCTCTCTTGATATATTCCAATCTTTGGTTGAAACCTTATCTTTCTCACTTTTTTTTTTTTTAGAGAATTATACTCAGGTCCTAAATAAAAGATAAATAAAGAAATAACTCCTTTAAATTGTAAAATAAAAAAATGATCTTATGAGGTTGTCAATGCAGACTCCTGAAGTCGTCAATGACCTGCTCCTAGAGTTGTTAATAGGGCCATTTTTTCATTTATCTTCTTTCTTGGAACCTAAGTGTAATTCTCCCTTCTTCTTCTTTTTTTTATCATTTTTTTCTCTTTTAAGCGTCATGGAATATTTTTCTTCTGCTGTTTGTGTAGTAGAAGAATCTTAAAACAACTAAACAAGGACATCCACCAGATTTTCCCCTTACCTTAAGTCAGGACTCGTACGTAGGATCTTCCAACGTAGTTAATGGTTAGTGAAGGCGTATTTACACTGAACAAATTGAATTCCGTTATGATTTTTATTCTTATTCTTGTAATTTGTTTTCATGTTTCAATTCCTCCAGCAAACTATACCTAAGTACGATTGATATGTTCGAAATTTTCTGATGCCCCTGACAAAAATGGATGTCAGGGTCTCGTATACAAACAAGGGAGGCTCTTTTGTGAGTCATTAGATGAGACCCTCCTACTATGCCAGACATTTCTATCTAAATTAAACTATTAACAGCCACAATCATAATTATTAATAGTACAATAATAACCGAAACTGTAAATCTGTAATGTGGACGTCTTGGATAGGGGTGTTCGGGATCGGGATCGGCCCGATCCCGATCCCGAAAAGGGTTCGGGAATGAAAATCATTCCCGATCCCGAAAATTTCCCGTCCCGACAGGACGGGAAATGTTCGGGATCGGGATTGGGAATTTCCCGGTCCCGAATTTCTTTTATTTTTTTTTAAAAATTCCTATATTAATTTTTTTATTTTATTTTCTTTAGTCTAGTATAAATATATAATTTATCTAATATTATATTGTATCAAATTAGTCCAATACAAATATATCATTAATCCAATATATACTTAAAGTTGTCGATTTAGCTACAAAAAGCACAAAGACAAGAACAAAAAATTAGAATTATTTAATAAATAGTAAATAAAATTAACTAAATTAACTAAAAGAATAGATATTACCTTGAGGGTGTTAGGAATTTTCACATTTTATTTTGTATTTGGTCTTGCTTTTTTAAATATTTTAAAAAATTATACATAATATATATATATTTTCGGGATCGGGAAGTCCCATTCCCGATCCCGAACTTTTCCCGTCCCGAAATTTTCGGGACGGAAAAATTCCGTCCCGATTTGCTCGGGATCGGGACGGGAAATACTTGCACACCCCTAGTCTTGGAGGCTCCAAAAAAAAAAAAAAAAGAGGAGTGCGGACATTTTGTTTTGTGGGTTCGAGTGCGGTTTTTCACCTCCATGTGATTTCCAGCAATAGTAATATTCTTCTCTAACTATGAAATTGGATTTTGAATCAAATAAAATTGGGAGAAACCACCATGAGGAGGAGTAGGTACTCCCTCCGGTCCTAATTATAAGATAAAGTTAACTTTTTTGGAGAAATTAAGGAAGTCAATTAAATTACTTCAGAGTGTTTATATTTTTAGTATCCTTAGATTATATATTAGTTTATTAGTCAAATTAACTAGTTTAGATAAAAAATTAAAAATATAATTACTCTAGAGTAATTTAATTGGTTTCCTTAATTTCTCTAAAAAAGTTAACTTTGTCTTATAATTAGGACCGGAGGGAGTATTAAATAATACCCTACCGAATTATACTTGATATTTTTGAACTAATTATATTCTTGATATAATCACTTTTTACCTAATTTCCTTTGGGCAAAAAACACTATTGTTACGTTTTCTATCATTCTTCTTCTTCTTCTGCATATAATGAAATATTAATACACATTTTATGAGATTAGAGAAGTGCAAGCGTTCGAAAAGAAAATCATAAGTAAATAAAAATTCTGGAGACAAACATATATATCACATTCTTTTTATGGAATGAATGACGCAGTAGAATAATAATAACGAAAGAAAATCGGAAAGAGAACTCTCTCTCTCTCTCACACGGAGGAATGGAGAAAGTGAAGGCTGCAAAGAAGATGGAAAGGGGCGAAGCACTCAATAATGAAGAATGCATGAGCGTCAGGGTCAATCTACAAAGGAAGGATTTTTTTTTATTTTTTATTTTTGGTTTTGCCACAAGACACAAAAAATTTACTTGTGAATTGTGACTGAAATTTGGCCCAAAAAAAGGGAGTAACGACCTGATAATGATATATATATATACTACCTCCGGTGCACTATAAATTTTGTCCTATATTTAGGACCGGAGGGAGTATATATATATAAACACTTACGATAAACGAATCTCTTCTTTACTATAAATTTTATCCTATATTTAGGACCGGAGGGAGTATATATATATAAACACTTACGAGAAACGAATCTCTTCTTTTGTATGTTTGTTGCGTGAGGTAATGCATTTAAGAAAAGAATAAAGGAGATGGTTGAAAACATAGAAGACAGTGGTAAATCTTAGATAAGACATCACCTACTTCACCACCTGGAGGATTAAAATCTCAAATATAATAAGTTAATTCACGGGTAATAAATTAATATTTTGCATTTATAACAAAAAAAATGTATTTCGCATTATACTAGCACTTCATTTGTTCTTTTTTTTTTTGGGGGTTGCCCACACTTTCTCTGGTTATACTTTGGGTGTGTGAATAAGTATATATTTGTATTTAGTAAGTTCGTTTCCTTAAAAATGCACGTCACTAAGCATGCACGCATATTGAAGATATTGGACAATAGTAGTTATATTTTTTGTTCAACTATAAAACAAAGTTGATTTTTTTTTTTCAAGAAATCAAAAAAACTAAATAAGTTACTTAATCATATAATATATTATATATTTTTAATTATATATTAATTTATTAATCTTTTTTTTCCAGTATATTAATTTATTAGTCAAAGTAATTAGTTTGAAGAAAAAAATAAAATAAAAAATACTCTAAATTAATTTAATTAGCTTATTTAATTTTTCTAAAAAAATCAATTTTATCTTATAATTAAAACTAATAGATATGGAGCAGAATTAGCCAAATTAGGTAAGTCCTAACGGCTTCTAACTAAGTACCCTTTGACAATGAAGAATGATGGCTAATGATGTCCGAAAAAAGGTGAGCTTAATAAGTTAAAATTTATAATTTTAGAAATCAAATCAAAGCATATTTCTAATATTAGTATATAATGATACGTGTTGCTGTAGAGCGTGCATCAGTCCTTATGATCATTCAAAGGTTGTGAATCTAGAAACCTGGGTGTCCGTTTCCATCAATGATCGAATTGAGCTGCAAGGGTGATTGTCGGTGACGTCCCCTTCTCCTTTTTCATTTCTGTTAAAAAATAATTTACCCTATAATTAAAGGGATGTTTGAAAAAATAATAAAACGAGAGAATAAAATTGAGACTTGATGTTAATAAAGCCTCCATCTATTTTTTATATTTAAGATAGGACAGAGTATAAAAAGGGGAAAAAGATAGAAAAAATATTATTTAAACTTTAAAATCTCAAATCAATTTTGTTGTCTATAAGAATATATGTATTAATTATAAGAATATAACAATTGATAACTTATTTTAATCAGAAATCAATAATTGATTTAAGATTTTGAAATTCAAGTGGTTTTTTTTTATTTTCCCCTATAAAAATTTTGGGAAACAAGTTTTATAATAATCCATGCAAATTGTAGGCATAAAAATAGATAATTAATTAATTTTTTACATACAAATCCTGAAATCTGCTTAACAAATGGGATTTGACCTTTCTCCTTTTTTTTTTTTTTGCTGTCTGTTCTCATCTTTTACCTTTTTTATAATCAATTAAGATCTAAAGATCTATATTTAATATTTTTTTCTCTATTATAAAAATATTTTATAAAATATTTAATATGGAGTATTAGATTTTAATCTAATAGCCGTTAAGGCGATAACGGATAAGAGCGATGGAAAAATGAAAAAAGAGAAGCCAGGTCAGAATCGAAGGCCTTGACCAGGATATCACACCAATTTAAAACAAAAAAAGAAAGCTTCTTTTAAGGCATTAGTCAACTGCTTCTGGGCTACTAACCACTGTTCTCCTGAGGGACATTTTGTTAATTTAATCACTTAATCCTGATCATTCTGGGAGATTCTTGAGCACATTGTAATAATATTCCTGGAGAGTCGGATGAAAAATAAAGGAACCAACTTGCTGTTAGAGGTCTCATTCTTACACCTGCAGAGATACCTTCCCTCGTAATGTGGCCTTTCTGATGTTAGGTGCCTTCTTCACGCTCCAAAAGGACCTACATTTTCTTAAACCCCGAGTCTTCAAGAGGCTCCTTCTGGTTTTCGTGGAAGCAAAGCTATGGATAGGGTCTGTTTTTTCACAAGTGCTTGTGCCACTTCCATGGATTTCCAGATCTGAGTCTACAAAATGAGCATACTTCACTTCAATAGTTGTATTCTCTGTGTCTGAATCTATTACCTGCGAAAATGGTTCCAAGATTGGATTTTTCTTCCTGGTGGACGAAGGAAACCCAGAAAGGAACGCCTGTGGTAGTTAAAATGGAGAACCCCGGTTTGTCCGTTCTAGAGATTAATGGTCCTGACGCTGCGTTTCAACCAGTAGAGAAAAGCAGAGGCAAGAATGCTAAGCAAGTGACTTGGGTTTTGCTTCTCAAGGCTCATCGTGCTGTGGGGTGTGTCACATGGCTCGTTCATGTTCTGTGGGCATTGCTTGGTGGTATTAAGAAGAGGGTGATTCACAGGCAAGGAGTGGATGTAGAGAGTGATAAGTTAGTGAAGGGGAGGTTGCTATTTAGGGTCATTAGGGTATTCTTAGTGACATCCTTGGTGATTTTGGCTTTTGAGGTTCTTGCTTACTTCCAAGGATGGCATTTTCGGAGTCCCAGATTGCACATTCCTCGGACTTCGGATTTGCAAGGGTTGCTCCATGTCGTTTATGTTGCTTGGTTAACATTTCGTGCTGTGTACATTGCTCCTCCATTACAGGCACTTTCAAAGTTTTGTGTTGTTCTGTTTCTTATCCAATCAGTGGATCGTATGCTGCTTTGTTTGGGCTGCTTTTGGATTAGATGCAAGAAGATAAAGCCAAGGATTAATGAGGATGCTTTCAGAATTGATGATCCTGAAGGATCTGCATATGATTATCCCATGGTTCTTGTCCAAATTCCTATGTGTAACGAGAGGGAGGTAAAACTTAATTTACTCTCTGATAACTGAAACTGACGTTCATATTTAATCTAGTAGTAAATTTCAAATTTGTTGTCTTCAAGTTATAATGTAGATACAGAGGATAGACTTACTTGCAATGTTTTAAAAATCAGAAGAATTCATGTTACGAAAATATAGGGAAAAGAGGAGAGTAATACATATTTCTACAGGAACCTGAATCCCCCCCCCCCCCAACACAGATATTGCCATCTAGAGAGAAATATTATTTGAAAGTTCATAACTTTCTTAGATATTCTCATTTGAATCTTTCAAGATCAGAAGCATAGATTCTTTTCTTAGGTGCTGACTAAACAACTAGAATGATCAATTCCTTTTTGATGAAGACAGAACTTCTATCCTTCCTGTGAAAGTTTGTTAATCTGTTAATCAATCTGAATTAACATATTGAGATCACTGGATAGAAGTTTAATATTTTGGTTTCTGGACATTCTGAGTTGCTTGCAGGTGTATGAACAGTCTATTTCTGCAGTCTGCCAAATTAATTGGCCAAGGGACCGTCTACTGATTCAAGTTCTTGATGATTCTGATGATGAGAGCATACAGCGGTTAATCAAGGAGGAGGTCACTAAGTGGTGCCAAAAAGGAATCAACATAATCTATAGGCATCGCTTAGTAAGGACAGGTTATAAAGCTGGCAATCTCAAATCTGCAATGAGCTGTGACTATGTAAAGGATTATGAATTTGTTGCAATTTTTGATGCCGACTTCCAACCAAATCCTGATTTTCTCAAACAAACTCTGCCATATTTCAAGGTTTAAAAAAGAGAAACATCCAACATTTTTAGTAATCATTGTTGGTCTTTATAGTTTGATCAAATTTTGGTTTTGATCCCTGTAGTTCAAATAGTTGGTTTTGGTTACTTGGTCTGTGTTTAATTATAAGGATCAAACCAAAACTTGTTAAAAATATAAAGACGAGCTGTTAAACTTAGACCAAATCTTTATGAAATTGTATGGATCAAAACCAAAATTCGATCAAATTGTAAGGACTAATTATGGTATTAACCCTATATTTATTCATAAAAAGTATGTTCAGCTTACTTTACTACCCATGTGCCCTCGTTTTATTACAGAACAATCCTGAACTGGGTTTGGTCCAAGCTAGATGGGCTTTTGTAAACAAGGATGAGAACTTGTTGACTCGGCTCCAGAATATTAACTTATCATTCCATTTCGAGGTGGAACAGCAAGTCAATGGGATATTTCTTAACTTTTTTGGTTTCAATGGAACTGCCGGTGTTTGGAGAATCAAAGCTCTAGAGGAGTCTGGAGGCTGGCTTGAGAGGACCACGGTTGAGGATATGGACATTGCCGTACGAGCTCATCTCAATGGTTGGAAATTCATCTTCCTGAATGATGTAAAGGTGATCATATAACCAATTAAAAGTTATTCCTTTTATTATCACCTTCTCTTAATGAGCATGTTAGATATCTGAATAATTCTTATGTTGCATGAAATGACTGGTTATCTTGCAAATGTGTGATCACTTTTCAAATTTCTTGAAATTTTCAGGTACTTTGTGAAGTTCCCGAGTCCTATGAAGCTTATAGGAAGCAGCAACACCGCTGGCATTCTGGCCCCATGCAACTCTTTAGACTGTGTCTTCCAGCAATTTTAAGATCTAAGGTATATCTCATGAGACAAAACTTAAGTCAAGTTGCTTATATTCATTAGGTCAAGTTCATAGGTAAATTTGCAAGTGAACATGCGCATTTTAACAACTAATAATAGCAAAATAGCAAGTGTCCATATTAAAATTTACAAATCCTAATTTTAACAACCGACCCTAGCAAAATAACAAGTGTCCATATCAACAAAATTTTACAAGTGTTCGTGGGTGAATTACAAGTGCATATATGCATTTTAACAACTAACAATAGCAAAATAAAATAGCCTAATTGGAGAACTTAACCTTAGTTTTGTCCTATCTCACACTCTTAATGTGATAGAAAAGAAAAATACAAAGGAGGAAAAAGATCTTAGGGCTTGCAAGCATTTGTTTAATAATTTGTTTATAATATGCACTGCCTCAAGAGCCATAAATTCTCCACTAATGCAGGTATCAGCATGGAAAAAAGCAAACTTAATACTACTATTCTTTCTGTTGAGGAAACTCATTCTTCCTTTTTATTCCTTCACCTTGTTTTGCATAATTCTCCCTCTAACCATGTTTGTCCCAGAGGCAGAACTTCCTCTTTGGGTGATCTGCTATGTGCCTATATTTATGTCTTTCCTCAACATTCTTCCAGCCCCAAAATCTTTCCCTTTCATTGTCCCCTATCTCCTTTTTGAAAACACCATGTCTGTCACTAAGTTCAATGCAATGGTATCTGGACTCTTTCAATTGGGTAGCTCTTATGAATGGGTTGTCACCAAGAAGGCTGGGAGGTCATCAGAGTCTGATCTACTGGCTGCTGCTGACACCGAAGCAAAATCGATGGAACAAATAACAATTTGTAAAAGATCTTCTGATTGTGAACTCGGCGAATCAAACCAAATTAAGGATCAAAAAGATTCAGCAGCACTTGTCAAGAAAAAAGCGAATAAGATATATGTAAAAGAGCTGACTCTGGCATTCCTTCTTCTCACAGCTTCAGTCAGGAGTCTTTTATCTGCACAAGGAGTTCATTTTTACTTTTTACTTTTCCAAGGGGTTACTTTCCTCCTTGTGGGCCTTGACCTAATTGGAGAGCAGATGAGCTAAGTTTTGATTGATTCATTACACAAACCTACTTTATACAGAGCCAAATTGCATTCTAGGAACAAAACACTGCATGCAGTTGATGAAAGATTACACTTTTTTGTCATCTCATGTTTGTAGTAAATTGTTACCGTCCCCCTGGACGAAGGAACTCGACAAATACTCTTATTTGCACAATCCATCCCCAGAATTGTAGGGCATTGGTCATTATGAATGCTCTTTCATAATTGTTGGCAGTTACAGGGAGCTGCACAATTTTATGGTCTCTTTCTTGTTCTTTAGTCAGTATCAGTCTTGAAATTCAAGTAAGCTGTTTTACCATTCCAGAGATCTAAGTGGAGTTGAAGCCCAATGTAGCTTGATACCTTTTTTTTTTTGAAATATATTGCCTTCTATTTTTTCAATGATGAATGGGACAGGTCAAACACTTTCTGTAAAGGATTTCTGTTCATCTATTGTAAGCTTTATTTGCTCTGTCCTCTGTTTTTCAGGTGGCTTGATCTTTCATTATGTGATGTCTCTCTTGTAGAGTCAGTCGTAACTCTGATTTCTGGTTCCAAAATTTAACATGATAAAGGGCGTAATCGTAACTTGATGTTCGTCAAAGAACGAGGTGGATGAGTGTAGTTGAGTAACAAATCATCAATTGGTTGTTGGATGCATAGTTATTAAAATCGGATTGGCTAGTTTGACAAAGAAACCGGTGAATCGGTCATTTGACCAGTCCGGTCTAGTGGGTTTGACTGATCCGGTGTTCATTTAGATTTTTAGGACTTTAAAAAATTATATCTAATTCTACATATTTCCAAAAATTATAAATTAAAACTCTATGGAAAGCTTGAGATATTTACTTTCTAATACAAAAAGAATCATTCAAAAATATTATTATTTGATCCTAAAAAGGCTTAAAAATATAATTTTCAATCATTGTCCTTAATGTCTCTAAATATTAAATACCTCAATTTCATCAATAATTAAATTTTACTTAATTCTAAACATCAATATTAAAATTTGGGATGTTACAATTGAGAACTTGACTATTGTAATTAGCAACTATCTCATCGGTCTTACTTTAGGTTAGTTCCAGTTTGACTTCGATTTGGTCTACTAACCCTTGACCCACTACTCGATTGGTTCAATGACTAGTCCGGACTTAATAACTTTAGTTGGATGCACCAAACACTACAAATGGGGTCTGTGGGCCCATGCTTCATTCTACTAGCAATTTTGTAATCTAGAGGGAAGCAATAGTTTTATTTGATAAACACTATCCACGCTTTAGGTTAGCTGGTTGTTTATCAACAAGAAGTTGCTCCAGTGCTAGCACCACTTGCCAAGTTTGGATGAAGTCTCAGGCTTGAATCTAGTGTAGACATGTTGGTATGTGTGCGTATGCTTAAATTGTATGTATAAAACCAAAAAAAAAAAAAAGGTTAGCGAAGTGTTTGCTTAAGCATGTACTTGTATTTATGTAGCAAGCGAATGTCACACCATAACTGTCGCTGCAAGATATTTTTGTCCCCAAAACTGCTATAGATAAGGAATCAAAGGCTACAAATAAGGTCATCACAACAAAATAAGTGAATAAAAAGAGGGGATAAGCTGAAATGAAAACAGATCACTCATTACAGATCATTGTTAATTGTGTAACCTAAACTCCTCCCTCCGGTTTTTTTTATAAGAGCCCAAAATTTAAATTAGCTTGATCATTTTTATAAAAGTCCGACAAAAATTGTCTCAACATTTAGTGAGTTTTTTCTATTTGTGCCTCTCATTAATTATATATATTGTATGAATTAAAAGGCTAATGATACTTATGTTGACTCTATCTCTTTCTCTTACTTTCCCTTTATAAATAAGGCCATACTTAAAAAAAAGTTTATTTTAAGACATACTTATTATTTTTAACTAATTTTAACCATTTTATTAAACTACGTAATTAGGTTATCAGACTCTTATAAAAATAAAAAGGACAGGAGGAGTATGTCTCATTCATCAAAATCAACTAGAAAAGAAATATGTCCAAGATTACAGTCGAATTAGCAAAGCAAATAGACACCTCCCTCTCTTGAACAGAGCAAAAGATCTTAGCAACATAGTTCAGACTTCAGAGGGCGGGGGAGAGACAGAGACTTCAATATCTGAGGGTTGAACTTTTATGCCTGACCAGTACAGCTGCTTAGCCATGCAGTTCCAAACTAATTTATTGTAGACATTAAAAGATGGATCCAAAAATCACTGGATGGTGTTGAATGCTTCAGGAAAGAACAGTAATTCTGCTTAATCAACTATGCATTTAACTCTTAAATCCTACCTGAACTTTATTTCCAATCCAGATTTTTCTCAACCATTTAGATTTCTTTGCACATGGAGGAACTGCTCAAAACTCACTTGTGTAGAACATGAGTACCTGCCAGAACTATCTGATGCAGCCCATCAACCCTTTTCAAAATTAATTGAAACGGTTAGAGTCTGAGGTGCTCACATTACAAGTTGGTGGGGGGGAGAGAGACTAGATTAAAAAGAAGCAAGTAGCTAGCTGGGACCCCCAAACCATTCAAAAATTGAAGATCCCAGAGAAGGGTGCCCACAAGATCAATGTAACGTACCAGAAGACACCTCAACACCAAAAAAAAAAAGAGCATTAAGTTTTAAAAATGATATGGAGTCTTTTTTTCACATGATGAACAACCACCTTGAAAAGACACTTTTACCTGTAAGAAAACTTCAAGTATGCTGCATAGATAATAGAACATAAACTGGGAAATTCAACAGAAAGGAATTAATCCAATGTAAGAGCAGAAGCACAGTGCTTTGCCTGATTAAACAAAACAAACTCATACACACGAGTCATGGTTTCAGTCTTTTGGTGAAACCTACCAGTAAGAGACAATACAATTATACCAAAAGCATAGCAGTTGAACTCCTCAACATCCTTAAAGGCCTCAAACTTTGTCGAGATGAAAAACTTATAATATCATAGTTAGTTTTTAAAATTGAATTTTAATTTTGATACATGTAGTTTGAAATTGTGATTTTTTGTCTCTAGTTTTATAAGGATCTGGTTTAGGTTTAGTTACTATAGTTAAGTACAAAGACCAAAAATCAAAACTTCTTAAAAGCATAAGAACCAGAACCAAGACAACACTTAATTATACTTAATAGTCAATACCGGTAAACTTAGACCAAGTTCTCATAAAATTATAGGGATAAAAAATCATGATTTGGACTATAAAGACTATAGCCAAAATTCGACTAAATTATAAGAACCAACAATAATATTAACTCTTAAAAAATAACACCAAGCCATTGTTTACCATGATTATAACAATCAATGTTGAGTAGAACAAACATTTTTAGAATGCACCTGTAAAAAATATCAGAGACGTCATCAAGTGGGATTAGACTACCCCTTCACATGATATATTCAGAAAAGAAAAAACAAATAAATATATATAGGAAAAGTGACTTGCCCATAAAGCGTATCAAAATAGATATGACACTAGAATTGTTAACGACTTTTCCAAAGGGAGCAGAATTGTTACTGAAGTGAGAACTAGTGTTGTTTTGTGTTTGCATGATGTAGCGGTAACCTTGTAATGTGACACCCAGCTAATGTGGAGCACAGAACGTTTGTTCCCTGATGCTGACTTGAAAATGATCCAATTGAGAATTGACCACTCAAGTTGGATATTTCTTGTCTATATAGGCTCGTGGGTTACAAATCCAATAATTATGGACAAAGAGGGTCGTACTCGCTGGGTTGGGCCCTCAAATCAAAATCACCAGCATTACCAGACCATTTATACTGCCCATCAACCTTTCTCGCAGTTCGGGGTTTTTTCAAAGGGAGGGATGGGGAGGGGAGGGGTGCGGGTGCGGGTGCGGATTTTTTGTTTGGAAAAATTGTGTTGTGGAGAAATTTTGTACCTCCCCTCCTTTAACGTCCATCCAAATTTGAGATTTTTTAATGGGGTGAAATATTATGTATTATCTTAATAAAAATATTCATATTAATTTTTTATTATCTTAAATTTACCCATTTTATTATAAAACCAATCGGATATTATTAGGATAAACCAGATAAATAATAAAATCTATCTAATAAAATATATATATAATAAAATATATCTAATCAGATTATATCTTATTAAATATTATTAAACTCAGCCGATCTTTACATTCAAATCAGCCATCTTTCTTTCTCATGTTGCTATTTGCTTCCCCTCTCCTCCTCCTTCTTTGTGAATACCACATGCTTCATATCCAAACCTTCTTTCAGGCTGTAGGTGTCTATTATATATTTATTTTGTATGATACATCACTTTAGATAAATTTATTAATTTATTTTCTAATTAAATATGTTTCAATGTGATAACATGATCACAAGTATATACCTGGAATAATCTTAGATAAGTTAGTTAAGTTTGCATGTTTTTAATATTATCATAAGTATCTCAATAAAATATGATATCTAGATTATACCATAATTATCTTTGTTATATTAATATTATAATTTGATTTAGGATTTATATTTATATTTATATTTAAAAAATATATTAAATTTGATGAGGTAACATATTAAAATTAATAAAATCTTCATTTCAAATGTATATAAAGTTTTTTATTGTATATAAGTGAGGTAACAGGTTTTTTAGAATTTATAAATTAGAAAACAATAACTTTGATATCTAAATAAAGTACTAGGCATATTTGTCAACATTTAGTTAACTCATCTCCCTTCTCCTCCTGAATCAAATAAGAAAATTCTCTTCTCCTTCCTTCTCATCTAATCAAATAAAACTCATAACCTCCCTTTACCTCCTCTCACCTCCCTAGTTTAACCTCCTATCCCTTCCTCTCCATTGAACTAAACAAGGTCTAATTTTTTTATATTCATCACATCAAATTCTCCAGTCACATATAACTATGCATTTTTTTTGTGGGTTTAGGGTTAAATGATAATAATTCAAAAATAAGACACATGATCATCGAATATAATTGGAGAACTTGACAAAATAGATATAAATAAGGGAAAATTCTAAAAAACTACCTTGGAAAATGGAAAAGAATATTTCAGTACATTGAAAATGAAAAAGAACAATTCAGGCGGGTGTCAGACAAGCAGAGGAATCTTTCCTTTTGAAATCTTGGCTAAATGACGAAAATGCCCTTCAGCTCTCAGTCGAAATAACAACATAGGAGTTGTTAATGGCGAATCCGAAGTTGTTAATGGCGAGATAGGTATTGTTATTGGTCCTGAAACTTGTTAATTGTAAAAAAAGAAATTGAAGTTGTTAATTTTGAATCTCGAGTTGTTAATTAAGAGATGAGTGTTGTTATTGGTCCTGAAACTTGTTAAGTGTGAAAGAAGAAATTGGAGTTGTTAATATTGAATCTGAAGTTGTTAATTAAGAGATAGATGTTGTTATTGGCCCTGAAACTTATAAAGTGTAAAAGAAGAAAATGAAGTTGTTAATATCGAATCAAGAGTTGTTAATTAAGGATAGGTGTTGTTATTCCGGAGTGGAGAAAGAAAGTGGAGTTGTTAATGTAGAATACGATGTTGTTAATAAAAAGAAAATAGTTGTTAATGGTGAGATGTAACACCCCAAATTTTATATTCACCAAATATATTATAATTATTTGGGAAATTCAATAAAATGGTGAATATTCATGAATTTGGAATTTATGAATTTATAAATGTTCAATTTCATAGGAAATTGGGCAAAAATAATTATGGAATTAATTTGGGTAATTTAAAAAGCCCAATATTAAGGTCCAAAAATGAAGGAATATTAGAGAAAATATTTGGTCCAAAAATATATGGAAATTGGCCAAAGAAAAATAAGAAAAGAAATTGGATTAGAAAGATAATGGCAAAATCGTAATTTTGCCAAAATAGCACAAAATAAATTATTTTCCAATTAATTGAAGTTAATTTCAATTAATTAAGGAAAATAAAGGTTAAAAATATATATTTAGAATATTTTGGTCAATTTAATATGAATTTATGGAAAATTTGAGCAAAAAGTGCAATTTTGACCAAAATTGAGACTTTACGTGTATACGTAATCGAAACAAGTTGTGAAGCCAATTGAGACCATAGGGAGAGACCCCTAGGTGTCTCCTACATGTGGCATGGAGAAGGAAATATTGGTTGGGCTTAATGGGTATGATTACATGTACATAAATTTATGTACATAAAAACCAGTTTTTGAATTTTTGGAAAATTAATAAATAATTACATGTCATACAATATATAAGATAAAGTAACATCATCATCTTCATATCAGCCCCTAAACCGACATTGTGCAGCTGAAACTAAAGTGAGAACGTTGAGAGCATTTGGAGAAAGAAAGAAGAAGAAATCTCACAAGGTAAGCCGATTTCTCCGACGATTTCGCTCCTAACGCGTATAACCCCGATCCTAAGCTACTCCTCTTTGTTCTTTAAGGTTTGGAAAGCTCAAATTTGGTGATACAAAAGTTAGGGTTTTCTGCAATTTTTGGGAAAAGCTTGTGGGAGCTTGAGGTAACTTCCAAACCTTCGTATATTGACTATTCTGGTTGCTGTAGACAATTTAATCGGTGAAATTTCGCCGGATTGTCTTTGTTTGTAAATTTTGGAAATGTGACATTAGAAGGGTTATGCTGCCCAATTTTAGTTCAAATGGTTGTTATAACTCAATTAGAATGTTAATAAAGTGGTCAGGAGTAGAAAGGAACGTGTTTACGGAGCCGAAATCGTAAAACCCCGATTTTTCCCGGAGAACACAATTATTTCGACCAGGGATGTTTGAGGGCCTTAGAGTTGGATTTTCAATGATTTTATGGTTCCATTGGATTCAGTGGGCGAAAATAGGTGGGGTTACAGTTGGGCACTTTTTCGGAAAAGGTCGAGAAAGCATAATTACGGAAACGCCCCTAAAACCCTAAAAGTAGGGCTGCCAAGGGCAATTTCGTAATTTGACATTGAATTTGATAATTTTGAGTCCGGAAATGGATTCCTTGGATGAAAATTTGTCAGGATAGCCCTAGTCAAAATTTTGGGAAAACGTGCCATCGGGGCCGAGCCGGGGTCCCGGGGGCATTTTGGTAAATTTTTACCATAGGCTAATATAACCACAAGAAACACTATGGAAGTGTCTAAAATGATACTTGGATAGGTTATAACCTATTTCTTGTACATTTAATATTTTAGGACCGAATCGGGAGCCGAAAGTCAACACGTCTCACGAGGCGCACAGAAAGGGGTCGATAGAACTTTGAGGTAGGGACATTATCCTTCATACATCATGCCATAGTTATATGATTGTGTGAATGCCAATGTTTGTAAATGCGCTTTGTTAATCAACATGTTTTGCCCAGAGAGGGGCCAGTAGTGCTAGAGGCACTTACACTGGAGTTGGCGGAAGACCAACCGGTGCAGAATAGTGGGGCTTGGCCCTACTCATGTATACATGCAGATGATATGTTTATATTGTTCATTAATTGGTGCATACATGGCATATATCATATTTACTTTTCGCATTTTCTATGAACGATAGCATGTTTCTACTGGGATTCTTCAGAATCTCACCCCTTTTTCTAAACCAAACATCTCAGCGGGCGCCAGTGGATCAAAAGGCAAGAATGTGGACCAAGGGAAGTGACTGGCATGTGCCTCGAGGCAAATACAAAGTTCGTGGTTATAGATAGTCTATGTTTAAAATACTTTTGGATATTTTGTAATAGTGGTGTATATTATCGCATTCTCTAGGGTTGACTTTGGACTGTAAACAAATACTTTTATCAGTATATATGTACTCTTCTGTATGCCTGTGGAACTTGGTCTCTATTACTCTGTGTATATCGAAATGGAAACGGGTGTTGACATGAGATAAGTGTTATTACTGACCCTAAAACTTGTTTAGTATGAAAGAGGAAATTGGAGTTGTTAATGTCGGATCTGAAGTTGTTAATAGTGATATAGGTGTTGTTATTGGCCCTGAAACTTGTTTAGTATGAGAGAATAAAATGGAGTTGTTAATATCAAATCCGGAGTTGTTAATGGCGAGATAAGTGTTGTTATTGACCCTGAAACTTGTTTAGTATAAAAGAAGAAATTAGAATTGTTAATGTTGAATCCGGAGTTGTTAATTAAGAGATAAGTGTAGTTATTGGCCTTGAAACTTGTTAATTGTCAAAGAAGAATTGAAATTGTTAATGTCGAATCCGGAGTTCTTAATTACGAGGATCATGTTGTTATTCTAAAGTGGGGGATGAAGAGCTGAAGGACATTTTCATAATTTGGCCGAGATTTCAAAAAGACAGATTCCTTTGCCTGTCTGACACCCACATAAATTGTCCTTTTCCATTTTTAATGTATTGAAATGTCTTTTTTTATTTTACAATGTAGTTGTTTGGAATTTTTTCTATAAATAACTTCACATGATTATTTTCCTTCACCTATTCCCTTATCATTGATGCATCCCCTTTCTTTAATTAAAATGAAATGAAAAGCTGGATCCTGAAATCACGAGGAATCTTTGCAGCCGCAAGGCATGTAGATTCACACATGCGGCTATATACACATATATTGTCTACATCATTCTCATACAGGAATTGATAACATGGCAACATTCAAAGAATTAACGTAATCTCTAAAAAAAATCTTATAACAAGTTAGTAGTATATAATGATGAGTTTTAATATAAGAATTGATAACAGGTCTATTTATCATAATTTTTTGATAATTGCTTTTCTTTTTTTAGGACTTTACAGTCATTCTTAATAAAAAAACAAGAAGCACTGCTTTTTCACTGCCAATACAGCTGGAGATAATTGATAACAAGTCTGTTTATCAGGATTTTTTTATAATTACTTTTCTTTTTTAATGACTTTACTGTAATTCCAAAAAAAAAGAAAAAAGAAGCACTGTTTTCTTACCGCCAATACAGCGGGAGATCACTTTTTTTTTCCCCCAATTTTCACGTGCTCACCAAAAGTCCAAAACGCGTTTTTTGATTGGCGTTAAGTGACTGTTTGACATCACTTATTTTTAGAAAATAAGTACTTATTATATAAGTCGAGACAAAACTTCTCTCACATACTCACCTCATATATCGTGAATCACGAATTATAAACACTTATTACCTAAAAATAAGTTATCACAAACAAACACTAAAAGAGAAGTTATAATTAATTAGGAAATAGTGGTACATGCTCATGAGGAAGAATTTCCCACAATTTTTGAAGTGGCTGGCAAAGTGAGAATGGGACGTTACCAAGACGTAAGGGTTCCAGAAAACTGTGGCCGCCGCACTTTGCTTTGGAGGAATAACTAAGCGGATCTGGATCATCCAAACTGATTTCGACATTTTAGATTTATGTTTTTTTTTAAAATGATGATTGTTTTAAAAAATTATGTTTTGAACTTATATTAATTAACATATTATCATTATTTTAAATTCTATATCTATTAAAATAATTTGTTTAAAAGAATATAAACTTTCAAAAAATAATATTTAGATCGTCCAGATTAAATTTGACAACTCATATCTATCTAAGTGTATGTTTGGATTAGCTTTTGAGAATAACTTTTACAATTTACGAGGTAAGTGTGTGAGAGGAGTTTTATTTCGGATTGTGCAAACCTATGTTTGAAACCTAAGTTTAGGATCTTCCCAAACACTCACTAACCTTCCTTGTTAAACAAATTTACTTGATAGGGAAACTAATTTCCTACTAACAAAACAAACAACCAACCCTCCTTACACATGGGACTCATAGTCTTGTGCACTAGTGCACCAATATTCTAATTTTTGTGGGAGCATGTACTCAAATTAAACACCCAATAACACTTTAAGTAAGATTACCTTTGATAGAGTTAATATCCTTATAAGTTATAATCCAATGACAAGAAAATTTTATAGAAATAGAATTTGATCGTGGATTTAATTTCACTTATAATTTCATCAACTATAGAGTACTCAATCAATCAATCATTCAATGGAGCGAAGGAGACGCAACCCCAAGCAAGTGTATTGTTGATGCGATGTCAAGTTGGGGAACTTTGCTTTTGATTAAAATCTCTCTTTTTGTTTGTCGCATGAAATTAATGATGCTTTGTAAAAAGATTAATTATGTAAAACAGGGCTCAAGTTGTGTGTCATGTCAACTTGGGTTGGTCTTGTCCCGCACACTTGTCACGCCCTCTTCCACTTGCCTACCCCTCTATTTATACAATATTTTTTGGGCCGCAAATTCTATTTATATAAATTACTCTCTTCAATTCTTAATATATTAGATATAGTTGATTTTTTTTATAGATTAAAAAAATAAAATAAATCATTTTAAAATATTTATCTTTTTTTCCTTAAAACTAAATTGTTTGACCTATTATAAACTAATATATAATCTAACTATACACAATATATACTATAATCAAGTAATTTATTTAGCTTCATTAATTTTTTCAAGAAAGTCAACTGTCTCTCTCATATTAAGAATCATAAAGAATATGTAATTTTGTCTATGAAAAAGTGGAGAGCTGATATAGTGATATTAATTCCTAAAGACAATTAAATATAAAATCTTAGACCTATTTTACTTGGTCTATAATTCATTGTTTCCAATTAAATTATGTCACCTAAATATTTTTAATGTGTTCAAAAAAATTAATTTAATTGTTCACAAACAAATGTATTACAGTAGATTCACTCTAGAAGACTCTGTTCCGTCAGCAAAAATACTGTCGTGTTCATGATTAAAATGGATCATTTGGTGGCAGTAAACGATGAAGAACAAGTTGTGTACGTTTTGGTGAGTTTTCTATATGCATCGGCTCCACGTAGACCTGTGCTGGAATCCATACATGGCCAGCTTGCCTCTTTTCTCAATTAATTTATATCTTTCCTACGTGGATCCACCTTGGAATTTATCCCCACTTTTACTTTAATTATCTATCTATATCTGTATCTGTGCATGCTTGTGTGTGTGTGTGTATATATATATGTGCATTGAATATATGTAGTGCTCATTCTTCACTTACCTTTGACGGTTTTACCACCAGAAGTCAGATATGACAACTGCCTCTTCAGTCAAAACATCTTGATAATTAATTAATTATACAGCAATAACCATCTTTCTCTTTTTACTTTTTAGATATTCGTATATTAAATATTAATTGATTGATTGATTCCCATATGCCAGGATGGAAACGTTTTAATATATGAGGAATCTCATGGAATCAACGTTAAATAAACTGATATGCATAGGATCTGAATTTAACGTTGCTGCGCTGTCATCATGGGTCCTTTCATTTTCTTATATCATAACCGCATAAAATACTTCTTCATGTCCTTATTTAACTTGTCTATTACTAAAATTTGGGATATAGTCGTGTTTCAAACAAAAAAAAAAACATAAATGCAGAAGGCACAAGCAAATTACTGCTCGTTTCACTTTGATCCACGCTGTATTTGGATAGACATCAAGTCATCAATACATGAAGTCTCAAACCAAACAAACAATCAGAAATTAGAAATAGCTATTGAGAACTGGGTTTACCGTATATTTTCTTTCGATTTTTAATATAAGGATTAGTGGGCATTTTTTAGAGTTTAAGAAAGTTAAATAAACTAATTAATTATAATATATGTTGTGTGTCGTTAGATTATATATCAGTTTATAAGTTATGAAAATTAATTTAAAAATAATAATAAATATAAATACCTTAAAATAACTTAATTAGCTTTTTCGATTTCTCAAAATATAAGCCAATAAACTCTTATATCAAATATTAAAAATTGTAAAAGTTTGCTGCAATCATGCTTAGCTGTGCATGAGAATCAGAGGCTGCATAACCTCCCCGTCAATATATCACACCATTATACCACGACACGGAGCCTAAGGATAAAAAGTCCAAAACACCCAACCCAAAACAAAAGAAAGTTCTCCCAGGATACCTTGCATTTTACGAGGTTCCTCTGTAAAAAGAGAGACAGTGCGCGGTAATTAGGTAAAAGATCCCCTCTATTTAAGCACATGCCACCACACTTCACAAGAGTTCTATACAGAGAGAGAGAGAGCGAGAGAGACATATCACTTTCAGAGCTAGAGAAAACAGAGAGTGATATATATCAGAGAGAGGAAAATGGGTGTTTCTGGCGAGTGCTTCGATGTGATCATAATCGGAGCCGGCATAATGGGAAGCTCCACCGCATACCAAACGGCGAAAAGAGGCCTCAAGACTCTTGTTCTTGAGCAGTTCGACTTCTTGCACCACCGTGGGTCCTCTCACGGAGAGACACGCACCATACGCGCCACCTACCCTCAAGACTACTATTACCCAATGGTGATGGAGTCCTACAAGCTCTGGCGACAGGCCGAGGCCCAACTCGGCTACAAGGTCTACTACGAGGCCCATCATTTCGACATGGGCCACGTTGACGACCCAGATTTCCTGGCCGTCATCGCCAACTGCCGCAAATACTCGGTCCCGCACCAAATCCTCCGCCCTGACCAAGTGGCGGAGAAATTCTCCGGTCGGTTCTCCATCCCAGATGACTGGCTCGGCATGTCTCATGCTCTCGGCGGCGTCATAAAGCCGACGAAAGCAACCGCCATGTATCAAGCACTCGCACAGAAATACGGCGCCGTTTTGAGGGACAACACGGAAGTCGTAGATATTAAGAGAGACAACCAGAACGGAGGAGTGATGGTTGTTACGGCCGGAGGCGAAAGTTTTTGGGGTAAGAAATGTGTGGTGACGGTTGGGGCTTGGATGAAGAAGTTAGTTAAAGCGGTTAGTGGGATTGAATTGCCGATACAACCCCTGGAGACTCATGTGTGTTACTGGAGAATCAAGGAGGGGCATGAGGAGAAATACGCAATCGGCGGCGATTTTCCGACGTTCGCGAGTTACGGGGAAACGTATATTTACGGAACTCCGACGCTGGAGTATCCGGGGTTGATTAAGGTGGCGGTTCATGGCGGGAACCAGTGTGACCCGGATAACAGGCCGTGGGGCTCCGGGGCGAAGATGGATGTGTTGAAGAAATGGTTGGAGAGGACATTTTCGGGGGTGGTTGATACGAGTGACCCGGTGGTGAAACAAGCGTGCATGTACTCTGTGACGCCGACAGAGGATTTTGTGATTGATTTCTTGGGAGGGAGGTTTGGGAAGGATGTGGTGGTGGGAGGCGGGTTTTCGGGTCACGGATTCAAGATGGCTCCGGTGATAGGGCGGGTATTGGCGGATCTTGCGGCGGACGGAGAGGCAAAAGGGGTTGATATGAGCCCTTTTAGGATCGGGAAATTCGTTCAGATTTGCCGTCTGTAGGGGAGGTCTTTGGGCAAGCTGGCTTCCCTCCGAGCTGGCTTCAAGACTACACCGTTTTGGTGTAGTTATGTATGTAAAATGATGGGGCTAAATTTTTTTTAAAAAAAATAATAGGTATCTAATATTTTGAAATATTTTTTTAGATATATCCAGTATTTTAAAATATTTTTTAAGTAACATGCAATATCTCAAAATAATTTTTAGTGTTTTTAACCCTTTAAATACTTTTTTAATTGTACTCATTATGTTAGCTGATTACAATTTCATCCTTAATGTATTTTTTCTGTTCTAAAAGTTACTTTAAAATATTTTTAGTGTTTTTTAATTTTTTAAAATATTTTTTCAGTTGTACCCAATATCTTAGAAGATTGACTACAATTTTACCGTAAATGTATTTTTTTTAATAGTAACGAGCATTCAAAACTTAGATACTGATTTATTGATTTCCACCAATTTTAAAATATATTTCCAGTAGCATCTAATATTTTAAAGTAATTTTTGAAGATGAAAAAATACATTAAAAGTAAAATTACAATAAGTCTTTTAACACACTAGCTACAGCTAAAAAAATATTTTAAGAGGTTAAAAACATTAAAAATTATTTTAGGATACTGCATACTACTTAAAAAATATTTTAAAATATTAGATACATTCAAAAAATATTTTAAAATATTAGATTCTATTTTTTTTAAAAAAAAAAAGTTTAACCCCGTCATTTTACACATAAAACTACACTTAGAACGATGTAGCTTTAAAAAAAATAATAACAGGGGATGGAACTCACAGCGGAGGGAAGCTAGTTCCGTCCTTGGGGTGGTGTTTCTTCATATATGTACTGCAAGCGCCATGGGGGTTCTTAATTATTGAAAGATTGGATTAATATGAAAAATAGAGAGTATATACTTATATACTCCTATTTCAGTGTTTCTTACTTTCTTTAAACTTGCTATTGTTTCTAGTTGCGTGTCCTCCCAATATATACGTATACATTACGCCGCCGATAGCAGTCAAATTTGAAGGTGTGTTTAGAATAGCTTAAATTTGAGAAATAAGCCCTTATTACGTAAGTCGAGAAAAAACTCCTCTCACATACTTACCTTATATACCGTGAATCACGAATTATAAACACTTATTATCTAAAAATAAACTCTTCTAAACAAGGGTTTTTAACGTTTTGGTGGTCACAGGTTTGTGGTTTGTGGTTTGAGGTTTGAGCAGTGTGTAGGTCCCAAACCCACCGTTACGAGTCAATTCTGTCAGGATGACGTGTCACTAGCATCAGGTTGTTACATCTGTTTGTTGGGTCGGTTTTGGTATTTATATATTTCAACTTTCAAGAGATTCCTATATACAGAAGAAGGGATGTAAACAGCTGGTGGCGTAATAAACGTTGGTTTGTGATAATTTATTTTTATATAATAAATATTTATAAATTATAATTTATAATATATAATATAAATATATAAAAAAAATTTTATCTCAATTTATATAATAAAAATTTACTGTCACGATAAAACTGATTTCTTCCTCTCATTTCTCTCTTTTAAAGTCCGACTGGCCTGTACCAATTGGTATCAAAGCTATTCTTCGGCGATGGCGCCGGAGACTTGATCGATGGAACGTTTAGGCGATCTCGAGCAAAGGTGAGAGCTCAACACAGCGCTGATCGAGACTAGTCGAGCTCAATTAGAACAAAACTCTTCAGACATATTGGATCTGAAACAATCTGTGGCTCGTATTGAATTGTGTTAGCAGAGTCTTAACAGTGCGGTGCAGCAGTTAGTGCGTCCGAGTCAAGGCGATAATAATGGCGGTTCTTCTAGTAATGGTGCTCGGAATTCTCTGTTACAGTTTGGCACGTTTGGTCATTCTTCATCTACTTACTTTGCACCGATGAAACATACACGAGTTTAATATCCCAAATTCGATGGCCCGGATTTCCGCCGCTGGTCATACCGCTGTCGCCAGTTCTTCATCGTTGATGCGACACCGTTAGAGCAGCGAATCCGTCTCTTGAGCATTCATCTTGAAGGCAAGGCTCTTAAATGGCATCTCAACTTCATGAAGCAACGCAAGGAGGACGAACTCTCATGGAACAATATTTCGCACATCTGGAAGCTAGATTCACGGATGTTAAACACATTAATCCAATGGTTCAGCTTAAACAACTTAGTCAAACTTCCACAGTCGACGTGCATATTGAGGAATTCGACGAGTAAATCGCTGAAATCGATATTCCCGAATCAGTCCCAATGCACTGTGGCCTTGATGGTATTCGAGCTGACATTCAATCGGCCTTGCGAGTATGATGCACATGGCTCGCGTTCAGGAACGTATGGTAACGGCGTGGTGCTCTGTTAATCCGTGTCGTGCTTCATCGACTGCAAATGCTTTTTCTCAATCGAAGGCTTCAGTGCCGAGTGCGAAATCGTTGCCGATATCTATTTCTTCTCAAACCTCTTCTTCGGCATCTTTTGTGAGCAAACCGTCACTCACTCTTTCTCGGAAGGATATGGAGGAACGGCGACGCAAGGGGTTATGTTACTGGTACAACGACAAGTACTCTGTTTCGCACAAGTGGGAAGAGTCACAGGTCATGATGGTTATTCCCGACCGGGAGGAAGGCGAATTTGTTGATAGCAGTCAAACTTGGGGTTTTGGCGTTTTGGTGGTCACTGGTTTGACAAGTGTGTTGTTCCAGATCCACCATCTAATAACCTATAGAAATCTTATATGCATATTTCGCTACAACCTCGACGCTGTAAGATGAGCGGGAGTTCACTTGTGTCAATCAATTGATCCCTTAACGATAACTCGATAAGCATTACCCGTTAAAGACCTAATCAAGTGGTTTAACTTGCAACTCGTAAGATGATAGTAACTTATATTTAATGAATTATTTTAGGTTACGAACATATCTGTAAGAAAAGTTTTAAACAAAAATTGAGTAGTTGCAAGTATATAAACTTGCTCTTTGTTTCTTTTGATTTGCAAATGAAATCTAGTTTAAGCATACTAAATATATGCTCTAAGAGTCTACATATTATATGTATTAACTTATTTTTTTCAAAATATTTGAAGATTTTTTTATCCTTGGTTTAAATTATCAGCTTGCGTTGACATATAAATTCATACCGAAAAACTATCCAACATTTTAGATATTCCTGATAACTTTTTAGAATTAATACATCAAATATGTAAGGCTTTTCTTTGCATATCTTTGAAAAAATTTATATGATTATGTATCATAATTTGTTTTCCAATTACATTTTCTGACTATAAAATTATTTCTAAAAATAATTTATATTACACATTGATTTTAAAAAAAAATCAAACTACTAAAAGATGTTTGGGTGGACAACACTACTGGAGCCTGGATACGCCATTCCAATAGCACGCCTAACAACACAAGTCCTGATCTGGTTTGTCTTTGTGGCAGAAGTTTAGTGTAAAACATGACATGCGGATAAAAGTCAAAGTTCAATCCCTCACAACTCATAAAACACCAAAAGCAACAATTCAAGACTAACTTGCCCTAACTTGCCCAACACCCCAAAATATGAAACATTATTCCCTTCAATCGATCAAGTGTAATGCTGATTCACTACTTCGAACACTACAGAGGCATGTCGCATATTATGGCCAATACTGATTCTGGAATAACAAGCAAAATTTTCATTGACAAGTTGTGGTCATGTGGTACAAAAAGAATGGTGAACTCTGAAATTTCTTATTGCTATCCAGATAAATGGAGGGAAAAAATGTCAAGAGTACAAAAAGAATTACCTCCTATACCTATCTGGTCTGGTCCTCCTACAAGATATCCGAAGAAATAGTAAAAGGTTAGGGAATCCCCAAGTATTGTTTTTTTCTTTGGAATACGACAGGTTCTTGTTGACGATACCCATCAGCGTAGCATTCTCTTATCTTTTCTATTGACCACTACTGTATCTACTTTCTTTTTATTGCTGATCAAAGAGGATGTCTGCAAGTCATAAGATGAAGAACAAAGAGGAAGGGAGATACTCTACGACTAAACCTTTTGCAAGTTGAAGCGGAGCCAACAACCCCTCAATCTATAGGGTGAAATCTCCTGTGCCTCCCCCTTCCGTTTCCGGCTTCAAATTATATGAGGCAGGCCAACCCCCTAATAAATTAGCTAAACCTGACTCATAAGCTTCCAAATCAAACCTTCTCAAACTACAGAAAAAGCAAGTAATAAGTGAACTATGGCCCAGTAAATTATGATTCCAAGTCTCAAGGTAGGCTGTCTCATCAAAGTTCGATCGCATGAAACCCTGCAAGAATGGGAATCCAAATCGTATCATGCTACTCGTCAAATTTAAAGATGCGCTATTAATCGAAATAACGCAAAGAGAGGGATATGTGTGCCCACCACAAGCCATCAATCATGTCACTCAAAGGTCTTGCAAATCTCGGGACAATTCTTGAAGTAGCAAGTGACTTAAAACCATGGACTGTGACACACAGAAAGGAAGCCATGAAGAATAAGGAAACGACCAAAATTAAGGAAATTCAAATTGACAAACCACTTTACAGTATTCGGTGTAGAATTACCTTTGTCGTCATCTTCATCCTCTATCCTACTAGTACTACCAGGGTCTACATCTACAGCAATGGCAACATGATCGTTATTGCCTTTGCGCAAACTACGAACTTGAGGTGTCGCAGAAGTCACTGCTGCTGTCCACTTGTCCATCTGCAAAGAAGCCAATAAACTTAATCCTGTAATGTCAAATCAAACAAAACCCTCACCCAAAAGAGTCATCTTCGTGATTGCATTAATTTCGATAAGAAAAACTATAAAATCTTCTCATCAGTATTCACATGTGCAATGGATATTTTCCCTCTCAAACAGGAAACATTAACTTTCATATTCGATCAATTATGAAACGGCACATAAGAGAAAGAAACGCCAAAATCTAACCCTGCCTGAAAACTTATTATCAAACACTAAAAGATACCTCAAGCAAAAAATCATTTTATTTTTCAATCCACAGATTACCTATGGGAATACTAATTATTAGTCCCCCAAATTCCTTTTCCGAATATAAAACTATTGCAACAACAAAAAATGATTGACTCACCACTGGTTCAACCTCCAAAATTTCTGAGGCTGAGCTCATGCTAGCTCCCCTTGCAGACTCTTCCACACCTTCAAGCAAATTCAATTGTGATTCTTTCTCACGCAAGGACATCTCAAGAGCTTCTGCTTGATGTGCCAACTCATCTACCTTGTTCCTTTCTTCCTGTAGCAGTGCATCCTTGCTTTCTGCATCTGCTCTTATATTCTCCAGTTCTGATAATAAAGAAATCAGCTTCTTATGAAGCATTTCTTTGTATTCATCAACGTGACTGTCACCTTTCACATCAAGAAGCATATCATGCATCACCTCTCGAGATACCATCATGTCAATCCACATCAAAAACTCAAGAATGTCATCTGAACTTCTCTTGTTTATTTGTGATGCAAGAAG
Organism: Inga oerstediana; assembly: GCA_963210345.1. Taxonomy (NCBI): domain Eukaryota; kingdom Viridiplantae; phylum Streptophyta; class Magnoliopsida; order Fabales; family Fabaceae; genus Inga; species Inga oerstediana. The sequence continues at coordinate 6,428,541 of OY723402.1, forward strand.
AATGTCATTGGTGCATCTTGTGACCTCTTGCCTTAAGAAAGAGATCTCAGCATCTCGTTCTTGTAACTGGGACTGCAGCTTCTCAACCTCAGCAAGGAGACTTGCAGAAAGAAGGTGAAGCTCGTCAAACTTACTTATGGTGATGGAATGCTTCTTCATAAGTTTACCGCAAGAGGTTTCAAGCTTCTCGATCTCCTGATTCTTCTGCTCACAAAGATTTTCAAGTTCCTCACTCTTTTTAATCAACTCTTCCATTTGCATCTCTTCCTCATCAAGTGCATGCATTAGTGCCTCTATTTCTGCAATAAACAGTAATAGAAACATTAAAAGTCTGTAATGGAATGAAATTTTAAAAGCTTACTTATTAAAAAGGAAAAGAAGAAATCAAGTTAATAGCAGACCTTGGTCTTTGGCAGAGACCAAATCAGTCAGAGATCTGATTTTCTCCTCTAACTCAGCTGCAGCCAACTGTGCATCTTGCAACTTGTACGTTTTCTGCTCTAAAATCGTCCTTTCAGCCTCAAGCTTTTCCACCTGTTTTTCTAAATTATTCTCTCGAATCTTAGAAGCTTGAAGATCTTGAGTGCAACTCTTTGCAGCAGATTCTGCATCCTTAATCTGATTTACAAGTTCCAAACAAATCCTCTCCCTTTGAGCATCCTTCTCCTGGAGCTCTCTCTGCAGATTTGTTATGGCAGCCTTCATCTCCTCTTGCTTAGCATCTAAAAAGTCTGATTTTACAGTAGCAGATTCTTTTGCAGCAAACAGCAATCTATCTGCTACAGCCTTAATATATTTTTCAGACAATAACTGAACCTGGCCACTGAAAGGTTGTCCATCATCAACAAATGACGCTGCTTTCAAATTTATTCCTAGATCTGAAGATGCTACCTTGATTCCAACAAGTTCATCTTTTCCATGTTCAATTACAACAGCTGAATTGACACATGCTTCATAAAGGTAGGTAACGTTCCCACATAACGCAGCAAGTTCCCTGTCTTTTTTACGAATTTCATTATTCAAGGCTTCACATGACTCTCTTTGGGAAGTCATTTCCCTTTGAATAGTCACCACTAGATTAGAAAGGGTTCTTTCTTGCTCCTGTGTTAAACTCCAGTGCCTGTTTAAGCTTTCCTTAAGAGAAGTGACATCAATTAGGAAGTCTTGCAGCCAATGCCCAAGAAGATGACAAATTTCAATTATGGCAGTATCATCAACACGATCAACTTCGTCAAAATTCAACCAAGAATCCACAGATATAGCCCTCTTCTGGATAAAAGACACGTATAATTGAGAAGAGATAATTGATTAGATGCCCAATCAATATAAGGAAGAATGCAATTAATCCATCGAAGAAAAGAGGTAAAATGTTAAAAACAAGACCACCACAGAGGAAACAAATCAAATAGGCAAGCTCTTTTTTGTTTTTGTTCATTTTCCGAAGAAAGCATAAATTGTTTTTGGACCATGGCATCATATATTAATGAGGCAAGCTCAGTAACGTACCTCACTCTATGAACAGACTTGAACATCAATACTAAAAAGAGCTTCAAAACATTTAATTATTAATCATAGTTCCGTAAAATCTTATCTTACGAAAAACGCAATATAATAAGTCTCAAGATCTCAAAATAAGGTTGACCCAAGAAACAAAGCGAGAGTGCCAAAAAAACTTCAAACATATCAAGGAAATACTTAAAAAAATGAATAACTCACTAAATTTGTCAAAGAAAAAAACTTGCATTTCTTTCCACCACCACCCCTATTAAATGTATTAAATTCTGACAAAATATTAATTACAATGGCAAGGACAAAATAGGAAAAAATCATTAATATACTAAACAACGCCTAAACACAATAAAATGCCAGCAGTGCAGTTTCTTCCAGCTCAAAAGGTTCATATGCATAGAAGCACCATATTTAAATGCTGCAGAATGCAATAGCAAAGGTTGGCAACGTCAAATCCTTCCCCCTCACCCCCAATAAAAAAACAAAGAAAGAAAGAATGCATGGCATGTTCGATTTCTCGTTCTTGTAAATTGTAATGTACCACACAAAAGACATTTAACAAAGAATAAAGACTAACAAGCATTCATACAATACTAATACCTTATTATCAATTGACATGGGTAACGCGCCATCACACCCGCTGTTGGCAGGTAAATCGACCACATTTGCAGCATTGTTGTCATTCATGCATGACTTGAGACCAACCTCAAGTTTTCCAGAAGACTCCAAGTTCATGAAAAGTACATTAGCCAATAACTCGCCAATTTCGCCAAAGCTTGTGTGGAGTTGATTCATACTAGATCTTAATGCCAAGAGCTCAGAAAAATAATTGCTTCTTTCCTCTATGTGCAGAGCTGATAACTTTTCAAGATGCGAAAGAACTTCCACTTTAGCAGCCACAGCTGAATCCCTTTCCTTTCTGATATTCGCAAGTTCAAGAGCCACATTTGCAAGCTCCTCTTGAAAAGCATCATTCCTCTCTTGAACCTCGTTCAATTCAGCCAGAAGAAGGCCCTCTGCTCTTTTAGATTTCCTGGACTCTTGTTCTAAAGAAGTCACAGAAGCACGCAGATCAGAGCAAAACTTCCCTACCAATTCTAACTTCTTGACGGGATCACTTGTATCGCTGTCACCACTAAACTCAATATCACTCAACTTGTTCAAAATCATTTTCAGCATGTGTTCTCGTTCCTGTAGATGATGTTCTGTTTCTGCTAGATGATTCTTCAGAAGCAAGCTCGCAGATTCTAGAGCTTCTAACCTATCTGGGTAAGTTGACAAGTCTTTGAACTTCTGTGCATACTCTACAAGAGTTTTTTCCTGATTGCTAATCTCATATTTCAAACGCGCCATCTCACTATTCATCTCTTCAATTGTTTGTTTTAGACTATCTCGTTGTTGTATCAATGACTTCCCTTTCCTGACAGCAACATTTAACTTCTCTCTAACAGAGGCTGATCTCTGCTCTTCTTGATTTAAAAGCTCCTGCAACTCCTCGGTTTTCTTACCCAGGGCTTCAACTTCACCGGATAAAGATATTTGACACTCCAAATTTCTATCTCTTTCCTCCTTCACATGTATCAATTCACGTAAGGCCTCCTCAAGATCTTTTCTCAAACTGACTATAACTGGGTCTTCCTTACTAATCATATCTATGTTTCTTTCCTCATGAATAGTTCCATCATCTTTTTGTGCGCCATGACTACCATGTGCATCCCCATATGCAGGTTTTTCTGATAAAAGAGTTGCATAATTTTCTACTAGCATTTTCAGCAATACTTCCAAGGTGTCAATACTTTCATCACTAGACATCAGGTTTTCCGTTTTGGATCCCTGCAAGACATCACTGACTAAATCTTGCAATTTGCTGATCTTGCCCTCAATGATGAGAATTTGTTCCTCAACAGCACCTTTCTGCTCCAACCTCTCCTCCAAGCTAGTTATTTCATGATGTAACTTTTCATTTTCAAGTTCAGCTTGCTTTAAATGCATTGAAAGTTTCTTGCATTCATACATTAAAGCCTCCTTTTTTTCAAAAAGATGCTCTCTCTCAGAGGTTACTGCCCTGAGTTCTGCTTGAAGAGCAGATACTCTCCTTTGAGACTCTTCCAGATCGGCATTTAGCAACCCACAATAGCTATCATATTTTTCAATCTTCATCTGAAGTGAATCTATATGATGATTAGACCCGACAAGAGCTCTTCCTAACCACTCAATCCTACTGTCTGTCTCCATAGATCGCAAATGTGTGGGCATATCTATCCGGTCCACAAGTTCTTCCCATCTCTGAACTAATTTGTTTCTTTCCATCAATGACTGCTCCAGCATTTCATTTTGTTCAGCCAACTCATAATACTTACTCTTCAAGTCCTCAAATTTTTCTCTTAAATCATCCCCAGCATCAGATAGCAACTGACCATCATCTTTCCAGGCATCCATGACAACAAGACCAGCATCCGAATATGAACCTCCACGTGCAGTTCTTTTCTGATCCCAATCATTTGAGGGTAATGTGTTACCAGCAGCTGACCTAGCCAACCAATCAATCTTTTCAATTATATCTAGCGAAGGAAGCTGCTCTGGTAGATCTAAATCTTCCAAAATCTCTTCTATTCTCTGAAGTACTGAGTCTTTAAGAAGAAATGACTCTCTTAAGCCATTAGCTGAATGACGAATATATGAAAGTTCCGATTCCAGAGCTTCTGCACGCTCACCAGCCTCTGCATAGGTCTTAAGTTTTGTTTCAACTTCATGGATTCTAACATCTCTCAACTGCAACTCCTGCAAGCACCTCTCCAATTCACTAGAAGTCTCAGCCAGGGATTGTTTGAGGCCATCTCGCTGTACGACCAGCCCTTTCCCCTTGGAAACAGCTATGCTAAGCTTCTCCCGAATTGAAGACACCCGCTGTTCTGACTCATCAAGTTCCCTTGTTTTCTCATATAATTTAGAACGAGAAGCAATAAGAGCTTCCTCCGCATCACGCAAGCTTTCTTTGAGAATGAGGATATTGTTGTCATGCTCAAGATGTACAGCATCTAAATAATGCATCTTTGCTTGTAATTCGGTCAGTTCCCGCATCTTAGATCCATAGTCATCTTTAGCTAAGCGTGCCTGCATGTCAGCCTCACTAGTTTTCTGAACAAGACTAGACACCAAAGATGAAAGGTGAAGGAGGGGTTGCCTATTTATTTTGGTATCAGTATCTTCTACATTCAGCACACCTTCAATATCTTTAATCAATTTACTGACAGCATCTAAACCAACACACTTAATGCTCAATTCCTCCAATTCTTTTTCCCTGCAACATAATTCTGACTTTACTGCCTCGGAAACAGACTCAAGTTCAAGCTTCTCCTTGAGAATACCCTCAAAAGATTGCATTATGGTCTCATAGTTGGCATAGTTCAGTGGATCAGGCAATTCATCACTCGGTATATCCAATGGTCCGACGTGGTTAAGAACCAGTTTCCCCAGGTCCCTGTAAATCTTATGCAATATACCAACGGCTAAATCATTTTTCTGAAGCAAATCATCATACTTTGCACTCACTTCTCTGAATGAGGTGCGCACCATTTCATTTTCTGTATAAGTAGCTTCAAGCTTCTTCTTAAGATCAACAATCAATTCAGTGGCTGCACTAACAGAAACTACAAATCGATGGTTGATATCCAAACCGTCAAAGCAACCGACAGAGGTGTTTGCTGACAATGCTTCCCCAATTGATTCATCGAGTTTCCCAGTTGCTTCAACAATCTTGGCAATAGTAGTATTCCAACCTTGCTCAAGAAACATTGCCCTATCTGCGACCTCCTTTTGCAAATTTTCAAGTTGAATACCAATAGTAGAAGCCATCTCATTTGAACTTTGTTGCACATCATTTACCTCAGCAATCAAATCACTAATTTTTGACTCGCAATTTCCAAGCTTTCCACAAAGTTCAACGTTTTTGGCTTTGAGAAGGACATCTTCTTGATTTAAAGCTTCAAAGAGGTTTTCAAGATGACATTTACTTCCTTGTATGTCTACCAGAAGTTGCCTGGAAACTTCATATTGAACAGTAAGCTCAATGTTGGATGCTTCCAAATTCAAGCAGTGTTGGTTCAATGTTTTGAAGAGATCTTGGAGTTCTGTGTACCTGGCTTCACCACTCTTCCTACCATCCTGCTCCTCCTTAAACAATGCACCAGCGTTCTGAACATCCAACCTCCATTTTGTAAGTGATGCTCTCAACTCTCCTATTTTCCCTATGGTGGACATAAATGGATCGGGTGGTACCTGACGCTCATTGGGATCATCTTCTCCCACCTCGAGCTCATTTTTTTGTGATTTTGTTTCAAAGGCCTTTATCAAATTTGAAACCCCAGCAGAGGAAATTTTACCAGGAGACCGACCAAGGGATGCCGAATGAGAATGTAACCGATCAATTGCCCTTTCAAGTTTCTCCAAAGTATTCTCCATCTCATCCAGACGCATCTTCAAAGCAACAAAACCAAGAGAGTTATAAAAGTCTTCGTGTTCAAGTAGATTCAGCGTTGGCTCCCCTGGATCCCCTTTTCCATCTCGCTCCAGATGGACAGGCAAAGAGTCTGTTGTAATTTTAATTAGATGGTCCTCACTTCTTTGCCCTGCTATCCGTGCTTGACTACAGAGCTCCTCAAATCTAGATGGCAGTTGGCTGTATTTATTGCCAGTTTCTTCTGTGTTAGCCTTATGCGAATTCAAAGTGCTTTTCAGAAAGAAGTTCTCTTTGGTGACTTGTTCAAGTTGCAGTGTGGCCTCTTTAAGTTCAACTTCGTTTTTCATTTGTTTCTCAGTTTCTATAGATAACTGCTCTTGAAGAACAATAATCTGAGACAAAAGTATTTGATTCTCAAGAATAGCTGCTTGCTTATCCTCTTCAAGCATTTTAGCGTGATCGACTGACCATGAAAGGCTCCCATTTAAGTTGGAATTTTCTACCTGCAGACCTGCTGACAAGTCTCTACTTCCAAGCAACTCCATTGATAGACTGTCAATTTCCTGGGAGAGATGCTGAATTTCGGCTTCAATCTTATTCTTCTCTCCAGTCACCAAAGACAATTCCTCATTTAGGTTTAAATTTTCAGCTTTTAGTTCTTCCACTGAACTCTCGATATCAGCTAATTCTGTTGACAGCTTCTTACTTTCACATAGATGATGCTCATTTTCCTCTGCAAGTTTCTTTTTCTCTTCAATCATTGATGCAATCGATTCATTCATTTCCTTATTCTCTGCCTGTAAAGCTGAGATCAAGCCTTTGCAGCCAGCCAGCTCCGTAGACAGATCCAGTGCATCTTTTTGAGACATTTCATAAGCATTCTGCAACTCAAGTACTCTAGCATAAAGTTCATCAATCTCTACCTTAGCAGAAACATATTGGCCTTGCAGTTCTGCATTCTTGCCAGTCAAAAGTGCTAATTCTGCTGACAGCTTCTGACTTTCACATAAATGAAACTCCTTTTCCTCCACAAGTTCCTTTTTCTCTTCATTCATTAATGCAACTGATTCATTCAGGCCCTTGTTTTCTGCATGTAAAGCTGTGATCAACTCTCTACAGTCAGCGAGCTCTCTTGACAGATCAAGTGCTTCTTTTTGGGACATTTCATAACAATTATGCAACTCAAGTGCTCTTGCGGATTGTGCTTCAATCTCTGCCTCAGCAGAAACATATTTGCCCTGCAATTCTACATTCTTGTTGGCAATATCATGCATTTCAAAACGACAATTTGAAAGTTCTTCAGCAAGTAGTTGATTCTTCATACTAACTTCACTGCATGAAGCACGAAGCTCAGATAGTTCATTAATCAACTCATAACAACGGTTGTCAGACTCCAGTTCTTGCTCAAATTGTTCAGCCAGTTGCAAATTGAATAAATCTTTCATGCAAACTGCAAGAAATAACTCTTCTTTGAGTCTCTCCAATACTTTACAAAAACCATGATCTCGTAGAATTAAGCTGCTGAATATGGGATCTGCGCCAGAAACTGTTCTACTTGACTTAATCAGAAAGTTGTACTCTTCTTCACTGAGTCCCCTTACAAGTTCTGTCAGCTGCAAGAGATTGATTGAGCTCACACCAATTATTGGAGCGGCTCTCGATGGTCTAGCCAAGTCTGTTTCTTGAGCTCCCACTGGCAATTCATGGCTTTTCTCCTCATAAAAAGGCTGAACAGGAGAATATTGCTGGTCAAGACCCTCCTCTAGTCCCCTGTCATCACTACTAGAAACTACTTTCATACTCCGTTCATCGATGAAAGATAGAAGCATTTGTAGTCCAACACGAGGTGAAGCTGGCAGTGTATCCCCTTCCAGATTTCTCATAACATGTCTAGCCATTGCAATTTCATTGTCCTTCCCTTTAGCAGAAGCTGAACGTCTATTGGACGTGACATCCTCCAGAGATGGTGATAATTCAACTGCCTCACCAATTTGGGCTGTTTCACGAGATGCCTCCTCTAGTATATTGTCATCCAAACCAATTCCTGACACAAACTGAGCACTCCCACCAACCTCAGACAATGAGAGATTCTTTTGGCTATCAATCTCCATATGACTGCTTTGACTAGATTGCTTCTTATCCAGACCATCAGCTTCCTGCATTGCCCCTACCCAGCAACAAATGAGAATATATCAAAACAAAGTTAAAGCCTAAAATTAACGAGGTAAAAAAGAGAAGAGCACAACCGACATCTGTTACCTGATCTTCCATTGCTTTCATCAAAGATGTGTTAGGGATATCCTCAGATACAAGCAAACATTCCTGCTTATCTTCAATCTCAATTTCAACCCCCAAATCCTGGCCCGCTGCAGAGGTTGCTGGACCAGGTACGGTCGTGATGTCAACAGGTGCAGACATGTGATCAATTCCAACACCAACATCCTTGGTACTTTCCTCCTCATTTTGGACTAACATCTCAGAATCACGTTCGCCCACTCCATGAGGTTGAAGTGCTAACTCAGTATTAGAAGCCAATGGCAATTGATCACCCGTGTCATTCTTTGTTGCTGATGATGAATTAACAGAAGGAGCACTAAAGTCAGGAGTCAGCGAGTTTACCAAAGACTCTGATTCTGAAACGTCTTCGGTGCCCAAATGGGGATCAGCGTTGATTTCAACAGTCCCATCGGTAACGTGAGATGATGCTGATGACACAGAACCACCAGTAGCTTCTTCAGCGTCAGGCCGATGCTTCCCAGACTTAACAGACTTTTTTGAAGATTTTCCATGGCTACTTCCTCCTTTACTGTCCTTCTGACGAAATTGCTGAAGCTGAAAAAAAATGAAAACAACAAGAATTCATATTAAAGGACTGCGGATATTCCCCTTTATTTTTTAAGTCTGCAGCCTGGTAGCTATAGGAAGAGAGAAGAAAATATATACCATCATATTATGAAAATAATTTTTAAACACGAACCGCTGAATGAAGTTTCGCACTTGGATTAAATATATCCATAAATTCTAATAAGAAATTTACATACAGAAAAATTTCAAGAAATTTAAATTTTTTACAAGTTTAATTGTAAATCAAAATTTGATTTATAAATATAAATTTTAAAAAAATTAATATTTAATTTTTTACTTAAAATCTATGAGTAATTTTTCTGAAATATTTCTGACTTGATTCTCGAGGTTAAAAAATAATGAAAGTGTTTTGCATCTCTTAAACCCGAGTTCCAATCAGGGAAAATAGTAAGCTAGTAACTATGAGCTGTTAAATTATGAAAAGAAGGGCTGCTCCGAACGGCAATCAGTTGCCTAACCCTAGAACTCTAACCCCGAATAGGAACCCTAAACACAGTTTGAAAATCATGAAATGAAACTCCCATCCAATTTTGCGCCCCGAATCACTTCAATTGTGACAAAAAACCTTTCAAACCTATTTAACGAGATAGCCAAGCGCCATATTTAGCGAGATACTGAACCAAAGGATCTCTGTCCTGAAGGGTCACAGTTCACTTGCGTCTTCTTCGAGTGTTAAGGAAGAAAGTTCGCAAATGACCCAAAGTTAAAGAGTGATAGTTGCGTTTATCATGTTAATACATGGCTTGTTGAACTCTAACAGGATATTCTATCAGAACAAATATATTAGTCAAGTTGTTAGATCAAATACAGAATAATGTTAGGATAGAATTGAAATAGAGTTAGGGTATGACTGCCATTTGAACAGATATCCATATGATTGTAATTAAGCCAAAAGTTATATATCTAATTGTTCCTTTGAATGAGAATTTTCATATATTTACTTACACGATAATTCAAAAGGCTTGAAAGCAGATAGTCAGTGGATAGATACCTTTTTTCTTCCTGCAGCGAGTAGATCGGTACGGCTTTTGCTCCTGTCCATCCGAACCCGATCCACCCCGTTGTTTCCCCCCACTGTGACGGCGACAATCACCTCATCTGAGTCCGAGCCACCATTGAGATCATCTTCTTATGCTGCACCATGAAAAAATAACTGAGATTTATTACCGCTGAGAAAATAATCCAGAACACCCCTGCTCGTCCACAACCAGAGGAAATGGCGCATTGCAGAATTTAAGATTCCAAACAGAGAGTACATTGATAGAAATTAAAGAAATAAAAATTAGATTAATGATGCATAGCAGCGTAGGGGCCAAATATTTTCAATCCCCTATAGTATCTCGGCATTTTCCGCTCGACCAATCAGAACAGAGCCTGCTGATTTGAAATTCCACAAAGTAAGATTACCGGAAAACGGCGGGAATTTCCGACCGCCTCATTGAGTATTCTCAAAGACTCGATGAAACAAGAGAAACGAAAAACAGATAAAAAATGTAGCAAGATGGGAAGGCAGAGAAGAGAGGAGTACCTTGATCGGAAGCTAGGCCATGGAGCGACGGCGAAGGAGATGACATCGGAAATGCCAAAAGCGATGCTACAGTTTCCAATAGGATTCAGGGCTTCCTGTGAAGGGAAGAGGCGTTTCTGAGATCTAACTCCAGCGTTATTTTCTCCGCTGGGAAATTGACAAATTGTGGTCTGAAGCAACATCAAACGTAAATTGCATAATCTAATTATTATAATATTTAAATTAAAAAGAAAAAAAAGATAAAAACAAAAAATGAATACGGTTTGTTTGTTGGCTTCTGTTTGGGCGCGTCATGGCTTCTTTAGTCCCCTGCTTTAATTTAAGCTTTTGAACTTTGCGCCAAAATGAAATGAAGCTTGCATCCTTCTACTCAAAATATTGATACGCATTTAACATTTTAATAACCAAAATATTTATTAATTGTCAAAAAAACGACACCAAGGATTTCTTAAGCTTTGTTATTTATTTTGTTGTACATGTTAATTTTTTTTTACCTGAATGTTCATTGATAATTGATACATTGATGATAAAAGAAAAATGGAATCAATAACCTTTTTATACGTGTCCTTTTATTTTGAATAAAAATGTGATTAAGTTTTGTGAGAATGACAGTAAAATAATTTTAAAATTGTAAAATTCTAAATTAGAAATTTTTCATAAAATGAATTTCGAACTACTTATCAAATTTGATTATTCTTTTTTTAATTCTTAATAACAAACATGTTTTAAAATTTTAGATTCATTTTCTATCATTCTCCTTTAAATCTTTTATATGAGATTTTTTATAATCACAATCATATGTGAGTGAAGCTGATGTTAGATTCCCCATCATCACCACATGATTGCTTCAGTCTTTTGTGACCATATGGCCTATTAATTTAAGACCCGACACCAACCCAGAACTAAAACTAACAAGGCAAGTCAACTCAACTCAAGCACTGATAACTAAACCCGATTAAATTTAAAAAGCATTAAATTAAATAAACGAAAGAATTAGAGTATTTCATTTTTATTTCACTTTTTTCATTCAATTGAGTGCGATGTTTCTAAAAAGGCCTTCATGGCAGTCTGGACTTTTCCCTTTAAATTGGGCTTTAAAACCAGAAGCCCGCCAATTAATCCGCTTAGGCGTCTTATTTGGTGGACCAACTACTTAGGTCAATTTTGTAGTGACACATGGATGGGCCGAATAATTTAAAAATAATTATCCAAAATTGAGCCCAACAATACTTAAATCCAGATCAATGATGCAGGGATCGGGCAATTGGGGTGTGGGTAAATGATCAGCTGTATTTAAATGAGTAGTAGGAGAGGATCGCTTAAAAAGATTATGTTCATTTAATTTTCATAGATAGTGTGCATTTCAATTTGGTTTTATTTCAGTGTTGTGAGATTATGGGCAGAGAGTTACAGCCAGCCATTGGTCTGAAGTCTCTGGTAATGGTAACTGTAGGCATGAATAATACTCCCTCCGGTCCTAATCATAAGATAAAGTTGACTTTTTTTTTGAGAAATTAAGGAAGCCAATTAAATTATCTTAGAGTATTTTTATTTTTATTTTTTTCTCAAAACTAATTAATTTGACTAATAAACTAATATATAATCTAAGAATACTAACCATATAAACACTCTCAAGTAATTTAAATTGCTTCCTTAATTTCTCCAAAAAAGTTAACTTTATCTTATAATTAGGACCGGAGGGAGTAATTAGGACCAGAGAGAGTATAACTATTTACCGGCTCCTATATTTAAAATCTCAGCTTTATATATGCCCCCAGAAAATTATTTAATTTGATTATATTAGAGTGTGAGACGGTAAAAGAATAAACTTGCAAGAAGCTCCAATACCCATAAATCTATATTTTCTTATAATAATTATGCAGTCCCACTTAAATAATACAATCACTAAAAAGTTACTGAACAAGTGAGCAACATATAATTTGTTATCCTTATTTGCACTGGATCTTGTTGTATACTGCTCATGTATTGGGAGTCTTTTTAATAATTAAATTACTTATATAAGACTACAGGGTAATTCTCCTTATTTTCTTCCAAGTGCAAGGTATATTGTGTCCATCAATTGGAACTAAAACAATAAAAATAATACACTCTGGTCAGGTTATTACATAACGGACACCGTATACGTGGTATAATTTATTTTGCCGGTGGACAAATGGCAGATGCAATTTGAATTTATTATTAATTAATAATCATTACGGAGTGTAATATAATAGGGTTGATTGAAACGGGAAAAAATATAATAAGGTTGATCGTTGATGTATCTTATTAAAATAAAGTAGACTTCTATAGTTGAGATTACATTCTGATACGGCCGGTTTTAATTAAACATCGCTTAATATAGTAAAGGGTAAAGGTGCAACGAGCATTTCGAACTATTTTTAAATGTACAGTTAGCACCCTAAGATATTTTAGGGTGCAAGTTTACTCCTAATCTATTAAAATCAGTGCAATTTCAATCTAAACTAACTGAACAAAAACCGTCTGTTTCCCCTTGATTGAAGAATCATAGGAGAAGTGAAAACCGAAGCAAAATAGTAATAGAAGCTTGTGAATCTGAAATCGAAACAAACCCAAGAATTTGTGAAGTTGCCAGAGCAAGTGAAGAAAAGTAACAAGTCGAAAAAGAGGAAGAAAAGAAAAAAGTTGTAGTCGAAGTTGAAGAAGGTAATGGCAGTGTGAAAGATAAAAACCTGTGTGTTAATTCAACTGAAGTTCTAACAGATCTTGAAAAACCAGAACTTGAAGAGGTTAATGAAGAGAAACTGCAGAGGAGTAGAACAATGACACAGACTTTTGTAGCAACGAACTAAAATCCTAAATCTTGCTTCCTTATAACTTGTAATATATGTAGCGTCAAAATCAAAAAGCAAAAAAGAAGAACAGGCAAAAATTTATGTGACGCCTAAAACATAAGCATGAGAAGCAATTGTGGAGTCAACGGAAAAGGAAGAAGAAGGGAAATAAGAGAAAGAGACCAGGGAAAGACCCATGGAAGACAACTTGACAGCGACCCAAGATGGATTTGACCAAGAAGACCCGAGACTCAACGAACAAAAGCACCTGATTGCTTGTCGTTGATGATGTATGAGCCGAAGCTTTCTATGGAGGTATCGAAGGAGACGTGGGTATGCTGTACAAATTTCGTCTGGTGGTTACCGAAGAGGCCGCTGAGTAGAAAGGACAATGGAGATAAGCCAAAGAAGAAGATAAGCATTGACGCCATACCGAGCTCCACTAATGTAGCCACCGAGGTCGTCCTGTTCGTTTTTGGTGCCGATGCCCCACGGTGGAAGGATGATAATGGCGAGTATGATGGAGCAAAAGTAGATGTTGTCATCGTCTAAGCTCTCGTTGGATTCCTGTTTCGAAAGAACAGCAAGCTGGAGGGTGGCAAGAGAAAACAGATGTTTCATCCTGATAGTGGAGGGGCAAAATTGAACCCATTTTAATATATTAGGGGCAAAATTGCACCCTTAAATATTTTAGGGTGCTAATTACACCTCTAAAATTAGTTCGGGGTACTGGATGCACCTTTACCCTATAGTAAATAATTTTTTTCTATTTTTCTTTTTCCGGTGGGAGGCCTGAAGCAGCAGAGCGACTTTTAAATTACCATTTATTTCAGTTTAAAACAGTTGTGTTTCTTATTTGGATAAATATAATTTTTCGTCCTTGAAATTTGACCTGATTTTGATTTTAATTCCTTAAATTTGAAATCGGTAATTTTGGTCACTAGAGTTTACTCCGTTTATCACCGTTAAACCCTCAAGTTTGAAAAGGACTTGATGCCGCCTTTGAGGGCGTTAATTCATCCGACATAGCACTAATGCCATAAAATAGCTTAGGGTTAATACAACTTTTGGCCCTAAGGTTTGACCCCAATTTGGTTTTGGTTCCTCAATGTTGAAATTGATAGTTTTGGCCCCTCAAGTTTACTTTCTTTATAACCGTTGGTCCCTTAAGTTTGAAAAAGATTTAGTGGCCAAGTCATGAAACCCAGACTAGACCGACCAATTCGGCTTGAAAACTAACAAACAAGTCTGAGAATCAACCCAATTTGTTTTTTTTAAATCACTTTTTTTCTATTTTCTTCATAGTTTCATATTAATAACCCTGAAATGTTTACTTTCTCATTGGTTTGGTCACGATTTAACTCTGATATGACCTACTGACCCTTGATCTAGTACCTTAATTGGTTCAATGACCAATTTGGGTTTAATTACTTTGCTTGGTGGCACATTTGACAGCTTTAATTCGTTAGATGCGACGCTAATACTGTTAAAATAGCTTATATGTCATGCGTTTCATTTAGATACCCTTTTTTTTTTAAACACAGTATAATATATTATAGTATAATATATTTGACATATCAACTATCTCATACATTTAACCTTTGAATTAAAAAAAAACAGGTCATTGCTCTAAGAGAAAAGGGAAGGGTCTATTTACACTGCTCCAATGCATATAACGTATATTTTTCCAACGCATAACTCATGATATTCATCAGTTAAAATAATAAGCATAATATTCTTAGGTTGAGTTATAATATATTATTCACGGACGCCACATACACGAAATACTTTAGTCTGAGTTCTGACGATGGACAAACGAGAAACGCAGTTTGAACTATTACTCGTATTACGTTTCATTAAAATAATATCTTTTTAAATATATATTGGACTTTTGTAATTGAGATTCTATTCTGGGGTGCTGGGTTTTAATAAATTACTAATTAAATATCCCTAGTTAGGAGGGTCCAACCGAACCACAGGGAGATTGAGATCATTGTTTCTTTAATTTTAAAATTATTAAGCAAGTGGTTTTAAATATAGTTTAGTGCCACATTAATTAATTTTGCAGCCATGCTTCACGAATAAGGAAACATGAAATCAAGCATCCTATCCATCATTTTTATATCATCAATGGCGGATCAAACTCACGCAGAGAAAAAAAAAAGGGGGTTAATTGAACAATATATATATGATAAATAAAATCACCCATGCATTGTCAAATCAATCAATGTCAATACATATAAGTGTATAACTGGCGAGTTTAAGCAAATTCGTGATAGTAATATAAATTCGTATCGTGAACTTGAATCGTAAACTTGTAAGAGTTTAGTTTTACCATTAAGTAGATATTATTAGTATATAATTAAATAATTAAAATATAAAAAGTTGGTAACAATTTGATTTAAATATATTTTAAATCCAAATAATTAAAATTAAATCTATCAACATTTATAATTTATAATATTTAATAAAGAAATTTTTATAAAATTCATATATAAAGCCATTAAGTATAATCAAATTGACAAAGTTAACACGAGTTTAAGGGTGTGTTAACACAGTTTTGTAAGTTAAAAATGTAAAAACGGTAAACTCGGTGTATAAACTCGTGAATTAACCGAGTTTACAAAGGTCACGAGTTTACCAATGACTCGACTCGATTTTAAAAGTTATAAACGTAAAAACTGTAAACTCGGAGAGTCAACTCACATATTTGACAACAATATATATTATATACAGAAACTTGCAATGTATTTTATTTGATGCACGGATAAATGTGATTATTAGTTGAACAAAAGGGCCCTTAGTTTGCAAGGCTTAATCCCATAGCAAGTGTGCGTGCACATATATGTTTACTTTTTTTTTTTGTTGACAATGCACATATGTGTCTACTAAATTAATAGAAAATGACACCTTTTTTTTTTCCGTTAGAAAATAACAATATTAATCAAACATAAACTCGGATGTCAGTGGTGGCCAGCTATTTATAATATTCGATGTAAAATGTGGATGTTGATGAAGTCAGTCCTTTATTAAGGGTACGTTGAAAAATATATTACTTCCTCCGGTTCTAATTATAAGATAAAATTAATTTTTTTGAAGAAATTAAAGAAACTAATTAAATTACTTTAAAGTATTTATTTTTTTTCAAACTAATTAGTTTGACTAATAAACTAATATATAATATAAGGATACATAACATATCATATGATTAAGTAACTTATTTAGTTTCCTTAATCGTTCCAGAAAAAGTCAACTTTATGTTATATTTAGGACCGGAGGTAGTAATAGACTAAATAAAGTAGTTCAACATCTTGTTTATAAAGTTGGTTGGGTTAGTTTTGTGGTAGGCTAGGTACTAATTAGTCCTTATCACAAGGCATTCTTCAGAAGGTGTTCTAAATATAATTGAACTCGAGATTTCGTATTTAAGGGATTAAACTCAGTTCGGATCAACGCTTGTTGATAATACCTCGTCACTTGTTTGGTCATGCGTTTGGTCAATGCATGGGTGTGCTAGTACGACTCACATGGTAACTGGTATGCAGACTCTCATAAAACCAATCTATCATGGGTTTAGTGTTTGTTTGTGATAGCTTATTTTTGGGTAATAAGTGCTTATAATTCGTGATTTACGGTATACGAAGTAAGTATGTAAGAAGAGTTTTATCTCGATTTATGTAATAAGTGCTTATTTTCTAAAATTAAGTTATTCCAAACACTCACTTAATCATTGATTAAATTTGAATGCTCAAACTTTACATTTATCGAAATAATTAATTGATGCGGACGCATATTAATTTATTAAAACTATTCCAACAACTTTATCATAAAATGCAGTAGAATTACATATATATAATGATTTAAACATGATTACTTTTTTTATGAAGACGAAAACTTGCTTTGAACAAATAACATTGAGACAGTTGATTCATGATTAGGTACCATTTTCACGAAGTCCTTCTGATCATAACTTATTTTAGAGCTTATTTGAAATATTGGTAATTATAGTTTTTAAAAGTAGCATTTCAATTTAGATCTACAATATACAAAATAGGTAGGAGAGGCTTTTATCCCAGTTTACATAAACATGCCCATGATAAACAATTGTAGATAAGCATACATTTAGTTTGTGTTTGGATGGAACAAAAAAAAAATGCTTTTGGCACAAAAACATAGTTTCAAAATTTAACATCCAAACATTCAACAAAACTACATAATTACTTTTTGGGTTTTTTTTTTTTTTGCTAATGAAGCCTTTTTAACTTGAAACCTTGGTTTTGGTGTCATGGTTTAAAGATAAGTGCTTTTTTTTTTTTTCCTTTTTCCATGTTGAGGGCCTCACTTTTTTTTTATTGGTCCTTTTTCGTGTTGGTTGAACCCACACCACACTCTCTCTCTCATTTATATATATTTTTTTGAATTTCAAAATTCTCTCTTTATCCCTTTTTCTTCTTCTTTTTTTAATTTAAAATTTTAATGATTCCTCTTATTCTTAATATAAGATCTACTTATCTAATTTGATTATATTAAAAAATTAGTTAAGGTAATTAATATCATATATGGACAAATTTATTTCATTTTTTATATTTATTATGAAATTTAATGTTAAATAATGGGTTAATATGCAAATTTAACAACCAAGTTTTCCTTAAAAGTTGTCTATCACAAATAAGTTTTGTTAGATTTACACCTTAACCCTTAAATAATACATAAAATATAATCTTATACTTTGTATATAATTATTACAAAAACTAATGTCGTTTTTAGTAATTTCACTATGAAAAAAAATTATTCTGATCATAATATCTAAACACTCTCATTTCATTAAAATCACTTTTTTCTCATAATATATTATTTAAAAGTTATTCTGCACTTTTTTTTTCTAAAAATTATTTTTTAAACACACCCCAACAACACTCTAAATTAGCAAAACGTGGTGTATTTTATGACAAGCAAGGACGATGACTTTTTTTGTTTCTTTATTTTTTTTCCCTGGCTAACGGGAGGCGAAGACTTTGGACGAAGAATAATGTTAGCAGGTGGAATAATAAAATGGGATATTTTTTTTTTTGGTTGCCGGGAACAAAATGGGATTTAAATGTGTGGGGATATTAAATACGAATAACATCTTTGCGTTGCGTACTTGTATCCAGTATTCCTCGGGGCACAGACCTTGAAGATCCGAGAGATTTCTCACCACAGAGTGCCAAAGTCAAACCTTAATAGGGGTCCGGGGCTTTTCAGTTAGCATCTGTTAGCCTTCAATTTTGGGTTCCTTTAATTTATGATTTTTTTGGATTATTTAATGGCAAACCAGTGGACCGGGATCATTGAAAGCTGTAAGAACCCAAGACTGACAAATATAATTACATACAAGCTGAGTTATTGGCGGCATTTTTTTGGCCTAAAGAGTTATTCGCCTTATCGATACCCACACATGTATATATTTTATTTTTTTATTTTTTTGACCAAATCAAATATTTTATTTTTTAACTGGATTAAAGTACAAAAATACTCATTAATTTTTATCAGAAGTGCATCCGGTACTATATAACAAAAACACACATAAACAAAAAGAGTATGGGCCCCATTATAAAAATTAACAGGGTTAGGTTAAAAGATGAATGTGCAAAACTACCCATGAACTTTTACCAAAAACGTATCCAACACCATATATATTTTTGAGGTGTAAAAATATCTATTAACATTTAAAATGGGAGAAAAAAATACTAGCACCGTTAAATTTAATCTGACATTATTACTTTATGTAGTGAGACCCACACTCTTTTTTTCACATGCATATGTGATTGTGTTTAGTTAAATTTAACGGTGCTTATATTTTTGCTTCCCTTTTATATGTTCATCAATATTTTTACACATTCAAAAAGTATATAGTGTTAGATACACATTTAATAATAGTTTATAGGCATTTTTGTACCTTAAACTTTTTAATTCAACAAATATAACTATTTAATTATTTGACATGGCAAGCTTATCAGTCCGTCTAGTAATTTTAACTAATTACTAATATAAGACATGGAGCTTCCATCAAGGCAGATTAGTGTCCAATGAATGGATCTTACAGGGAAAAAAAAAACAAACATTTTGGGAGAGTTTTACAGTTACCATGTTTGGTTGGTACTTGGGCCAAAAAAAAAAAAGATTGGTTGGTGCTTGAGTTATATTTAGTGGGCATTACCAATTGTTATATTAAGAAGAAACAGGTTTGGGAAAATCGGTAAAAAATGTCTAAATGTTGTTAAAGCCCGACATGTTTGTATACAGAGAAAGTATCGGTCCTCTGCCACGATTTCATACACGTAAAGAAATTAGGCCATTGTAGCTAATAAATTGTTTAAACAAGGATTTTTTATCGGTTTTTTTTCTATATTTTGAGCGGATGTAAGAGCCAACTTATATGATAAGATTTTGAGAATTTATTTAGAAAAAGCAACACTCAATGATTATAATAATCATAAACTAAGAATAATCGCGCTTGAGCCCGGTACGTAGCTATCAAGACTTTATGGAAGAATCATGAAAATTTGTTGGGAAAATCACTTCTAAACCTCAAATAAGCAAAATATTATTAAAAGGATCCCTGATTACAACCCTAAAAACGTATATTTACAATTTATTAAGTGTTGTACAATTTTAAGAGACTTTTTTAATAATATTTTACTTATTTGGGTCCTATGAGTGATTTCCCCAAATTTTAGTACCCATATCATTTCTTTAAT
Organism: Inga oerstediana; assembly: GCA_963210345.1. Classification (NCBI taxonomy): domain Eukaryota; kingdom Viridiplantae; phylum Streptophyta; class Magnoliopsida; order Fabales; family Fabaceae; genus Inga; species Inga oerstediana. Next base: position 6,448,455 of record OY723402.1, read on the forward strand.
ATTTTGCTCTGACACATATCAAAACCTAACTCACATGTGAATTTTTTTAATACATCAAGGACACGATAATTATTTGCAAGAATTTAAATTTCTAAAAATAATTTTATTCCCGGTGGCCAGTGCGGTGAGCACAAGTGCAGAAATCTGGTTGGTAAAAAAAAAAAAACTACAGAAGTCTGTTCTTTATGCCTCTGAGCTTGGAGAAAAAAATGTAATCTTTGTGCATGAGACCGTGTATTCTTCGTTTTAAGTATCATTTTACAAAGGGTAAGCTGTAAATGTGTTCCACACGCGCTGAGAAATAACGATGCTCTCAAAGTTTTTTAAGGTTGCATATTATCTCATAAATTAGAGGTGAAAATAAGTTAGATTAGATTAGGCTTTACCTAAATAGATCTAGGCCTGCAACAGAAATTTAAAATCTAAATTAGGGCTTAAATGTGTATGTAGGTTTTTTTTGTACCCGAGTCTGGGCATTCAAAAGGCCTAACAAAGTCTGAAGCCTATTTAAAGGACTAATTTAAAATATATGCATTTAAAGCCTATGTATCCAAATTCATATATAACCTTTCATATTTATTTATATTCCTACGTTATTCTTAAAAGCTTAACATCCATTCTCGTCGTAATATTAGGGCTTACTAAGAAACAGAAAAAAATGTCTAGTGACGACAATTGTTTAAGCAAATAAGAATAAGAAAAATTAATAGTCTATTGACTGATGAGATATATTTTTTAAAATCGATAAAATATAACAAGCAATATGTAAAACTAGAATTTACCTCTTTACTCTTGCCACATAAATTGCACAAACTCTTTTTACTAAGATTATAATATTTCATTTGACATTAAAATAAACTCATAGCAATTATTATGTTTTAATGGACAACCAAATCAAGGGAGAGTGAGTGAGTCATTGTCATCATCTCGAGCAATCAAAAAGAAGAGAAGTGGGGTGACTGATTGATGCAAAAGAAATGGTTGAGCGTAATGACAATGAGATGTAAAACTTATAATTAAGGTTAAGTTGATAAATTTATAAATAAATTATAAAATTATTTAAATGATATTATATATACGTATATTATAATATAAGTTTAAAAAAGTTAAATAGGTCAGGCCTGTAGGTTAGGCTTAATAAAAAAAAAGTCTGACATATTTATCTAAATAGACTTAACAATAAGTTTAAACTTGAGTTTGGCCTATTTACTAAATAGACCAGGCTTTATGTAGACTAGGCCATACCTGACCTATTTCCATCCTTACCATAAATATTAAAATGAAACAATATTGTCATTTTTCATTAAAAAGTTAATGGTCAATGTCAATTTTTAAAGCGTCAGTGTTAGGTTTTTAATAGTATAGATAACATTATTACGTTTTAAAACTTTCAAGATGATATTAAACCTAAAAATTTTTTTAAAACAATATCATTCCTAAGTGAAAACTCCTTAAATAAATTTTCATCTTAATCCTTTTACAAATATTTGTTTTGCCGGTAATCCTTTTACAAATATAATAAAAGAGTAATGTGCAATATTTATTGCATCCAGCTAGTATTCAACTATTCACCACAAATAATTAAAGTTGGGGTTCCACGTGGCGGATATGCAATGGCCCTTGTGCATTGAGGTTCTCGAAATTAAACAAGAGCGAGAGTCAACTCTTTCAACGAATATGAACTGTTCGATTTTCCAAAAGAAATCTCACGGCATAGAAAGGCTCCCCTGGGACTCACCGGCTAGAGCCGGTGTTGATGGTGGGTCCATTAATTTAAACCAGAGAATAAATAAAAGATTATAAAAAAAGAGGAAATAAATCGGGTCAACAGTTTCAGATTAAAGAAACAGATGACTCGTTCCCCATGTGATCCCACTTTTGGGTTTGGTCAGCTTTCTTTTTTTCTTTTTTAATTATTTTCTCACAATGTTGCTCATTTTTCTTCCTTAATGCCGTTATTATAACGCCAGGTTCCCCTATAATCACACCCATGATTATCAAGTAATAATTGTAATTAATGAGTCGGTTAATATTTCAAATAGTTGACGCCAGATTTTCTTGTTTGAACTCCAGCAAACTTTAGACTGTACTCTTGAATGATCTAACGTATATAAGCGTGTGTTTGAATTAACTTATGAGAATAGCTTTTACGATTTATAAGGTAAGTATGTGAGATGAGTTTTATCTCAATTTGCGTAAACCTATATCTGGATAATTGCCAAACACTCACTAAATTGGACTACCTTGAATTAAAACAAAAAAGAAGCTAAATTATACAAAAATCGAATGAGTTTTGGGTCAATTACATATAACCTCCTGATATTTCAAAGTTTAAATTTAACCTCCAACCGTTCATTTTTTAACCACTAACCCCCTACTGTTAAATGATCGTTATCTTTTTAATGGAAATTGTCAAATCAGATTATGAGATGACACGTGACATCCTACATAGTATATTGTGTAAATTACTAATTTCATAAAACCCATTTTAACTTTAAATAATTGTAGATAACCCCCTGAACTTTCATTATTTGTAAATAACTCCCTTAACATTTCAAAACTTAAATTTTAACCCCCTTAAAATTTTGATTTATCATAAATAAACCTCATGTTGTTACTTTAATTATTTTAGTAATTTATTATTTTTTTACTATCATTTGTTAATTAAAATATTTTTTTATGGAAAAAACTAGAAGAATAACATTTAAAAAATATAAAAATAAAAATATCATCATTTATATAACAATTACTTATTTTCTTTTAATTGAGTATGGAAAGTATAAAATTGTCATAATTTATATTAAATATATTCTTAGAAGGATTAAGCATTGATAATTTAAATATTGCATTTTTGTTAGATGATAGCTCTTACCCTTATTAGTTTTTTTATTAATAATGCATATTTTTCTTGAATTAGAGGCTTAACGTTTATTTTATATTTTTCTAAATATTATTCTTCTAGTTTTTTCTATACAAAAAAACTATTATAATTAACAAATGATAGTAAAATTTTTAATAAATTTATTAAAATGATAGAAAGTAACGACGTGCAGTTTAATATCATAAATAAAAATTTTAAGAAAATTGGGGTTATTTATAAATAATTAAAGTTCCGAGGGTTATCTGCAACTGTTAAAAGTTTAAGGTATTTTTATAAAATTATTAATCTACATAAAATGCCAAGTGTCGTCTCATAAGTTGACATAACAATTTTTATTAAAAAGATAACAGTTATTTAATGACAGGAGGTTGATGATTCAAGAATGAAAGGTCAAATAGTTAAATTTAAATTTTAAAATATTATGGGAATTATATATAACTGATCCAAAATTCATGGGGCTTTTGTATAATTTAGCAAAAAAAAAAAAAACTTCATGAAAAAGGTATAGAGTCAATTTGAAATTGAATTAGCTTTTTCGAAATGATTTTAGATGTATCCGATAAGGCGTTTTTTTTTCTATACACATTGTATCAAGTAAGTATGGACGATATGTTTTTATTTCGGCTTGTGTGAAAGTCTTGGTGAAAGCTTGTTTGAGATGAGCTCAAGTGGGAAGAGATTTTATTAAAAGGAAAACAAAAATTATTGAAACTTGTAGACACCTAAACAAAAGGGATTTTTTTCCAAATGATAGGTATGTCTCTAATTATATTTATAAATCACTCGCTATATGTTTTAACGGAACCAAAAAAATTCTAAATCTCACTGACTTTACTTTAAAATTTAATAAATGTTCCATCTTACCCTTATTTAATACTCCCTCCGGTCCTAAATATAAGATAAAGTTGACTTTTTTGAAGAAATTAAGGAAGCCAATTAAATCATTTTAGAATATTTATATTTATATTTTTTTCTTCAAACTAAGTAATTTGATTAATAAACTAATATATAATCCAAAGATACTAAAAATATAAATACTCTAAAGTGATTTAATTGGCTTCCTTAATTTCTCCAAAAAAGTCAACTTTATCTTATAATTAGGACCGGAGGGAATATTTTCTAAAGTAATGATAAAAATCTTAGGCGTAGTGGAGTTGGCTTAACCATTTCTGCCATATATGGTGACTTAAGATGATGAGGATAATAAAGCGAACAAACAAAGAAAAGAATAGAAGTAACAAACTCGTATTGTCCATGATGGGTGAGAGAGAGAGAGAGAGGAGTCGAGAACGAGTGCCTCCGGCGCCGACGACGGAGGAGCGTGATGCTCTGGATCGTAGTAGGAAAAAGATTAGTCTGGGTATTGGTGGCTTCATAGGAGGCTATCAAATGGTTCCCAGGGACGAAGAATGGATGCATGATGCGGAGAAGGAAGACCATGGTATTGGAGAGAATAACACCGACGAAAATGAGAAGGTAACAGGGATCCATGCAGAGCAGAAATGGAGGTCTTTCAAGGAAGCAGTACTACAGGATCGGGGTGATACAGAAGAGGAGGAAGACTGGTGGAGTGGGGATAGGTGGAAGAATCGTATCAAGGTCGAGATGACTGCCTTGGGTCCGAATCTGATCTTCTCGCTGGAAGAAAAGGATAGGCTGGCTAAGCAGTGGAATAGTTCACTGATAGTCAAGTTGCTGGGGCGTATGGTAGAACCTGTTTATTTTGCAACAAAAATTCAACAGTTCTGGGCTAAAAATGGGGATGTTGAGACAATTGATGTGGGTGCTGGCTTCTTCGTTGTGAATTTCCAAGATAGAAGAGACTATGATCTTGCACTCACCGGAGGTCCATGGCTATTATTTGACCACTATATTTCGGTGCAACCGTGGAAACAAGACTTTGATCCTGATGAAGCGGAGGTGACCAAGATTGCTGCGTGGATTCGGTTTGCTAAGCTTCCTTTAGATTACTATGATAAAGGAGCCTTATTTGTTTTAGGTTCACAGATTGGTAAAGTGATTAAAGTTGATGTGGCTACACTGAAGAGGAAGAAAGGAAGGTTTGCTCGCCTTTGTGTAGAATTGAATCTTGCTGCACCATTGAGGCCATTCATATTGATCAATGGCAGAGTCACCCGTGTTCAGTACGAAGGTATACATCTCATTTGTTTTAAATGCGGGAGGTATGGTCATGACGCAGATCATTGTCCACATAAAGAGGCCGATTCTCAAGCTACTGAGTTGGGTGTGGAATGTGAGTCTGGAGAAAATGCTGGGAACAAGGAAGCAAGCCAGGAGTCTTCGGTTGGGGTTGGAGGCAAGAATGAAACTGGGAATGGGGAGAGTAGTGGGACTAAGGTAATGGAAGGAGTGGGTTTTGATGATTGGACCTTAGTCCAGCGAACAAGAAGACAACGCCGGCCAAACGGTTCTGCCGGTATACCGAACGGCCGAAAGGTTCTGCATGAAGATCGTCCAAGCGCTGTTTTGGGTGACCGGAGACAAGTTGTTTCAGACAGGCGAGGCGCACGTTTTGATGCGTTGATTAAGGAAGAAATGGTGAGTGATTATAGAAAGTCAAGGAGTTTGATGGAAAGGGAGCCTTTGAAGGAGATAAAGAATCAACATGTAGCTGTGAAGGAAAATAAGGCGCAAATGGTGGAGAAAAAGGCGCCTTTGTTGGGTCTACCAAATGATGTTCAAGTTCAAAGTGGGACCAACCTAGAGAATCGGTGCAGATCGCCGCTGGAGATGAAGGAAAAAGACAAGAAATTGGAGGGGACAGCGCAAAAGAGCTCATCATCGCTGGAGACCGAAGATAAAGAAAAGGAATTGGAGGTAACAGCGCATATGGGTAGCAGCGTCAGCGCACATGGGTTTTCAACGATGGAAATAAAAGAAAAAGCTAAGAAAAAGGAGGGAGCAAAAAATATGGGTGTTATCATGGAGGCTAAAACACGGCTAGGATTGGTGAGGAGCAACAACATGGATTTGAGTATGAGTGGGGCAAAAACCGATGAACAAGTTTATATTGGGTCAGTGTCCACTAAGCCCATAATTCAGAATAGAAGTATGATGCAAGTTGTTGATATAGCAATGAAGACTCGAGAGAAGGAGCAAAGGAATATGAACGAAAAGAAAGGGAAGAACGAGTCTAATGTGGGGGTTACAAATAAATGGGATCCTGGAGAAGGCAGTAATGCACAGTTCTGTGTACGCCAGAATCCTGTCCCAGATGATTTGGGTGATACAGAGATGAGTGATGTGGCGAAGTCCAGCGTTCAGAAGCAGTAGCTTGGGGCCTAAAATTTTATTATTAATTTTTTTATGGATTATAATATATTAATTTGGAACTCTCGGGGTACTGGGCGCAAGTTTTTTGCAGGTTTGATTTCTGAGTTAAAACGGATATATCAGTTTGATTTTTTAGCTCTCCTTGAACCAAGGCAGAAGGGAGAGAAGGCAGGAGTGCTTAGTAGACGATTGGGCATGGAAAATGTGGAGGTAGTCGAGGCAAATGGCTTCAGTGGTGGAATTTGGTGTTTTTGGAAAAATAATGTTGATTTCAAGGTTACTTTTAAAGATTCCCAGGTTCTTCATGGGGTCTTTAATGAAGGAAAGAATTCGAGATGGGATTTATCGGTGGTGTATGGACACCCAAACTACTTAAAGCGTAGAGATTTATGGAGGCAGCTTAGTTTAATCCAGGCGAGTGGGTTGACGAAGTGGTGTGTGGGGGGTGATTTTAATGCAACTTTACGGGATGCAGATAGAAGGTCTGTATCAAAAGCACCAGGTCGCCATGATAATTTATTTGCTAAATGGTTGAGGGAAAGTGGGATGGAAGAAATGGATTTTCAAGGACCAGAATTCACATGGAGGAGGAATGGATCGGCAAGCAGAATTGATAGGGTTATAGCAACGAAGCAATGGTTTGATATGTTTCCCAGCGTATCTTTGTTGCATCTTCCACAATATAAGTCTGATCATTGTCCGCTTCTAATGAGATGGGTGAGAGGACCTAGATGTAAGCAACGGAAGCCATTCCGGTTCTTTGCGCCCTGGGTTACAGATGAGTCCTTTTCTTCTGTGGTGGAGAATTCGTGGAGGCTATCTAGATCTTGGGAGGAAAATATTGCTGGGTTCAAAGCAGAGGTCACAGAATGGAATGAGAAGAGTTTTGGGAATATTAATCACAGGAAAGCTCGTTTGCTTCATAAATTGGAAAAGTTAAATGAAGGACCAGAAGGGGATAGTAAAAGGAGGGTGGTATGGGAAGAGCTAGAACAGTGTTTGGTTCAGGAGGAATTAATGTGGTTGCAGCGTTCCCGATGTAACTGGTACACTCAGGGGGATAAAAATACGAAGTATTTTCATACAGTTACGAATAGCCGTCAAAGGAGAAAGCAAGTGGAAGCGCTTAAGAATGATGATGGGATATGGATTTATAGTGAGGAAGATCTTAAACGAGAAGGGACTACTTTTTTCCAGAATCTCTACACCGAGGAACAGATCCAGAGTGGAGAAGTTAATTTCGGTGGTACTTATCCTTTGATTTCTGAAAATTTGTTACAAATGATGGGCGCAATGGTTACGGAACAAGAAGTGAAACAAGCAATGTTTAGTATGGGTCCTCTCAAAGCCCCTGGTCCAGATGGCTTGAATCCTCTATTCTTTCAAAACCAATGGAATGTTGTACGGGAGATGGTGGTGAAGATGGTTCAGGATATCTTTTGTAGGCCTAATGAGGTTAGAAGGGTTAATGGGACTTATATCGTTTTGATTCCCAAGATTGAGATTCCCCAGTGCATTCGGGATTTTCGACCGATCAGTTTGTGTAACGTTATCTATAAGGTTGTTACAAAAATCCTTGCCACCAGGATGAAGAGGGTTATGCCGCAAATCATTTCACCAAATCAGTGTAGTTTTGTGCCTGGGAGACAGAGTTCTGATAATATTATCCTTGCCCAGGAAATTGTGCACTCGATGAAGAAAACGAAGAAGAAACAGGGATTTATGGCTTTGAAAATTGATCTTGAGAAAGCGTATGATCGTGTGCGTTGGGATTTTGTGGTGGCACGGTTACATGAATTACAATTCCCATCCCAAATTATTGATCTAATAATTGCATGCATTACTACCCCTGAAATGCAGGTTATGTGGAATGGAAAGCCTGGACCAACTTTCAACCCGTCCCGAGGTGTTAGGCAAGGTGATCCTATATCTCCATACTTGTTTGTACTTGTTATGGAAAAATTGGCTCATCTTATTCAAGCGGAGGTGAATGCGATGAATTGGATGCCGTTTAGGTTAAAGAAGCATGGGGTGGCAATTTCACACTTGTTCTTTGCTGATGATCTTTTTCTATTTGCTGAGGCTTCTCTTGAGCAAGCAGCAATTATTAAAGCCTGCCTAGATGATTTCTGTGCTGCATCAGGAGAAAGAGTCAATGGAGCAAAGTCCAGGATCTTCTTTTCAAGGAATGTTTGCCATAACAGAAGAACGGAGATCAGCGAGTTCCTTGAATTTACACCGACTGCGGATCTAGGTAAATATTTGGGTATTCCTGTACATCACGATAGGGTGTCGAAGCATACCTACCAGTACCTAGTAAATAAGATGGAAGACCGTTTGAAGGGTTGGAAGGCGAATACCTTGTCAATGGCTGCCCGTCATACACTTGTCTCTTCAGTAGTTTCAACAATTCCCAGTTATGCCATGCAATCAGCATGGTTACCAGCAGCTACCTGTGAAGAAATTGACAAGAAGTGTAGGGGTTTTCTGTGGGGAAGTTCTGGTATGAGTAGGAAGCCTTCAATGGTTAAATGGGATGAAGTATGTAAGCCAAAGGATGTAGGAGGCCTGGGTTTACGTCATGCTCGAAAATAGAACGAAGCCTTCATGATGAAGCTAGGGTGGGGTCTTGTGAAGCGACGGGATACATTATGGGTAAAGTTTATGCGGGAAAAATATAAATGTGGGGAAGATATTTTGCCCGTCATAAACAATGCGAGGGTGGTTCTCAGGCATGGAAGGGGATAAGGCATGTTTGGGAAAGGGTACAGCAAGGAGTAGGATGGCGGATAGGAAAGGGTGACCGAGTGCTCTTCTGGACAGACCCATGGCTTCCGCATTATGATAGCCTTGTGGGTTATTGTGTTAGAGTTATTCCGGACGACATGTTAGTGGAACCTGTGTGTACATATGTAACCGCGTCAGGTGGGTGGGACTGGGCGAAGTTTGATTCATTCTTACCTTACTCGGTGCTTGATGCCATACGGAGGGTCGTACCGTCTGCTCGAGTAACTGAGGAGGATATACCTATATGGCGGATCTCGAATAGTGGGGAGTTTACTATCAAGTCAGCATATGGACTAATGGCCGGGGAGCAAAATTCACCTAATCGTGGGTTATGGCGAAGAATATGGAAACTACGCACTCTACAAAGATGTAAAACTTTCCTGTGGATGGCAGCCCGCGGGAGATTGATGACGAATTCATGGAGAGCAGTGTGTGGAATGCAAGCACAGCAGGATTGTTTTTTGTGTGCAGGGGTGTTTGAGAGTGTGTTACATGTACTTCGAGATTGTTGTATAGCGAGAGTTTGTTGGGCGAGGATTCAAGGTTCTCTCGCCCAGAGTACCAAGTTCTTTGAATTTATGGATATAACCTCTTGGATAAGATGGAATTTATTACAGAGAAAAGACTATGAAGGGGTGAGCTGGCAGGTATGGTTTGCAATTTTCTGTAGGCAGCTTTGGCTTAATAGAAACTCTGGAGTATTTCAAAGTCAGACATCGGGGCCTAATCAGTTGATAGCTCAAGTCCGAGCTCAGACAAGATGGGCTGATGTGACGCTATGTAAGTCTTCTCTTGAGACAAGATTAACTAATTCATGGACACCTCCATATGTTGGTTGGGTTAAAGTTAATGTGGACGGCGCATGTAGTTCGGGAGGGAATCGTGCGGGGTGTGGTGGGATTGTGAGGGATCATGAGGGCAATTTGCTGACTGGGTTCATGTATGGCTTGGGTAGAGGATCTAGTCTTCATGCTGAGGTGTGGGCAGTAATGATAGGGCTTAAGATGGCTTGGGATTCGGGGAAGCGGAGAATTGTGATAGAGTCGGACTGCTTGGAGGCTTTGGAGCTGATAATGGGTGGCTGGGAGGAAGATCACATGGAAGCTCAGTTACTCGGGGAGATTCATGATATGTTAGAAAGAAGCTGGGATGTATCAATGGATTGGTGTGGACGAAACTCTAATCATGTGGCGGATATTTTAGCTAAGGAATCACTGGGTGTCTCTACAGGGCTTGTCTGGTTTCGGGAACCACCAGAATGCATTCGTTCTATGTTACGTTCAGATATAGGTGTCTCGTAGATTTCTTTTGTTTTGTTGTGTATTTTCTTTCCTTTTCTTTGTGTTGGTCTTGTTTTTTTCATGCTATTTCTTTAAATTGTTTGTCAATCAAAAAAAAAAAGATGATGAGGATAATAATATAAAAAATAAATAATATAAAGGGATTAAGTTATGGCGGGTAAAAAGTCAAGGGCTTGGTCTCTGTCCTTTACCCTCTTTACTCTTTAGTCACTTTCTGTCCACTGTCCATTTATACTATTGGATTGAAATTTGAACATTCCAAATTTAATGTTTTCTAAATTAATTAGTGATACCTAACAAATCTGAAAACAAAAGATTACCAGTGAAATTTTTGTTGCGGCGACGAGGATCGCGACTTTGGAGATAAGGTGGTAGCAACCAGCTGGTTTTGGTTTATCTTGAAGGGCGATTTGAGGACGCGGGAGACAGCCCAGCTGCTGAGTTGGATTAGAATTTGATAAAAATAATACGTGGAGTTGAGCTGGATTGACTAGTTTTGCTATCTGTGATAAATTAAGATGATAAGGATCATGCGTTGGCCAAAAAAAAAAAGGACGATAAGGATAATAATATAAAGAAAATAGAAAGACAGTGGATTAAGTGAGAGGCAGGTAAAAAGTTTAAGAATTGAATCACAACTAATTATAGTTAAGAAACTGAATCATTACCAAGTTAAAAGATGCAGGAGTTTAAAATTAAATTTTCTAAACCTTTTTTCTATCATGCACATGTCACAAAGATTATGGACACCTGCCAAATATGAAATCCTCAATAGTTATAAGTGATAACCAAATCACAGGAATGAAGTAATAGTGTTCGTTTGTAATAATGATTGTAATATTTAAAAGAAGCAATTTTCATATTTTACAAATCACAGGGCTGGTCCCTTTTATAAGCAACTTTCACTTTTTGTCTGAAAATGTAAGATTCTTTTTCCTATTTTACTCTTATTAAATACTCATTCTCTCTCATATATTATACTCATTATCTCTCATACTTTTTATCTATTCTCTCTCCTATACTCTTTTCATAAAAAGGGGTATATATGGAAAAAACATGTCATTTTTTACAGACTTATTACTTTCAACTACTAGTTCGTTTTACGCAATTAAGGAGAAAGTTGTTTATAAATAGGATCGGAGAGAGTATGGGTTAAGTATGCGAGAAGAGTTTTGTTTCGATTTACCTAGGGTATGTTTGTTTTAACGATTCGATTGCTTATAAGTTGCTTTTTAATAGTGATTTACGGTATACGAAGTAAATATGTGAGAGGAGTTGTGTCTCGATTTACGTAAAAAATAACTTATAAGCAAATTTAAGCTCAAACAAACATGCTTCTAAAAAATTGCTTATAAACAATCACAACGTTAAAATAAACATGCAAATAGTATGTATGCCAAAATTTTCCAAAACCTTGTGCTGTATAAAGGGGAGAAAATTAGGGGTTTGGATTTGACCATTTTGGAAATATGAACAGATCATGAGATTTGAACAAATTATAAAATTAACAATGTTCTTATATTTATGCAGCGACTGAGGATTTGGATTCTGAGTCCAGCTCTGCAAATCTTTGAAATTTAGATAATGGTTCAATTAAAAAAAAAACCGTTGTCAAAAAAACAAATATAAAGAGGTTAAATTATTGAAATGAAAAAATGAAGTCAACACGGTGGATAACTCCTGCTTTTGTGAAATGCCCCAGTCCGTTGAAACACTCATTGTGCATGATTTAAAATTAAATGCACGCGCATCTCTATCCTGAAAGCTTTGACACACATAGATTATTATCCCTATTCAACTGACACGCTAGAAACTTCTATTGCCTTAATTCAACGCACTATTTATCTACTTATTTATTTACAAATTTGATACTTTTACTCAGTCCACCTTCCCATTTATTCTTTGCGTGGGTGAGTGCTTGCAAAATAAAATAAAAACTTACCCACGTGGAAAAGGACAAACCTAACCTTCGAATTTTAACTTGGGATGAGATGAACACATTAATCCTATAGTTTTGCCTCTGTATAACTCAGGCTCTGTTCTTCTAACTTTAATTTGATAAAATTCAGTTCCCACAATTTTAACTATTTTAAATATTGGCTCTCGTAATTTTTAAAATAGAATTATATATTTCAGCAATCTTAGAGACTAAAATTTTAAATAATTGAAATTATAGTGATTGGGTTGTCGATAGTTAAAGTGTAGGAAGTGACTTCAACTGAGTTAAATCTATTATATTGATTAAAAAAATTAAAAAAGAAACAACTAAACATACAAAATCCAACTTGTTCTTTGATATTATTCATAATAGACGGAAATTTAAATTGTAAAACTATGAGAGAGTTGGGAGCCATCTTAATTCAAACTCTACGACTCTCTCAACATTTAAGAAAACAATAGGGAAAATTAACCTTTTTAAAATCTAATAGTTTTAATTCGATTGAAACTCAATCTTTATATATTGATTTTGTGTAATTTAGTTCCTATAATTTTGACTCGGTCATTTAATCCATGAACCTTGATTAATTACAACTTGATTCTTTTAGTTTAATCATTTTATAATTTAATTTTTTGACTTTAATATATAATTGTATCTATGATTTATATTTGGTCTTAAATATAAAACCTCAATTCTTTTCTTTCCTCTCAAGTTCATAATTCTATCTCTAAAGTATCTCTATTTATTACATATATTAAGAATTTTTTATTTTAAGCTAGTCATAATTAAAAATAATATTTTAAAAAAATTAACTCATATTTATTATAAATAACTAATTAAATTAATTTTTTTAATTTACTTATATCAATTAATTATCTTTCATATTAAAAATCAAAGGTACTATATGATTTTATTTTGTAAAATATGATGAATGCATTATAAAATGGTTACAATTACAAGGAGAGAGTTATATGCGTTAAAATGTAGGGATGGAATGAGAACCAACTCGACGACGTCGTACGAACTTAAAGAGTTGCGATATAATTACCATGGAGTCAGAATTATTTTTCTAAAATAAATAATAATACTATATAAAGAAAGAAAACAAATGAAGAAAAAGTCCAATTCAAGTCTTGCTCCCGTTTGATTTTCAACTTTTAACAGTAAAAGAGAACGCACATTTTCATCTCGATGTTGTCACTTTACGTCCCAATCCCCACACCGTTTCAAACACATCTCAGCCGTCCGATCAGGAAAAACACAAGTTGATATCCTCTCTCATCTACCCGGTCATCCGGTCACCTCCATTCCCATATATCCCTCCTGCCCTGAATCGGAGTTGTTCTTGCTCTCTTCTAATCTATCTCTCTGCAATTCCCATGGCGGTTTGAGTTTCGATCGCTTGATTTCACTTATTTTTCTTCTTACTCTTCCTCTCGTGAAGCACAAAAATGGCGGTGGAGCTCATGGGGTTTCCGAAAATGGACGAGCAGAAAGCAATTCAGGAGGCTGCCTCGGAGGGATTGAAGGGTATGGAGAATCTAATCCGTCAACTATCTCACAAACCCACTCTCATCGATTGCGCTGATCTCACCGATGTTACTGTTTCTAAGTTTAAGAAACTCATCTCTCTTCTAAATCGCACTGGCCATGCCCGATTCAGAAGAGCACCGATCCCCTCCTCTTCCAGCTCGTCTCTCCCTTCTACTTCAAAGTTGCCGCCGCCGCCGTCCGCCGCGCCCTCGTCGGCCAACATTTCCCAATCTCAAATTCCGAATCTATCACCGGCGCAGTTCACCTCTCCGGCGCCGATCGTAAATCCGGTAACCGTGCATCACGCTCCGTTCAACAACAGCTCTGCTCCATCTGGTTTTGTTCCGTCGCATTCACAGTCTCTGACTCTCGATTTCACAAAGCCTAATATTTTGAGCTCCAACACGAAGCCCCTCGAGCTGGAGTTCTCAAAGGAAACATTCAGCGTGTCTTCAAACTCATCTTTCATGTCGTCGGCCATCACCGGCGACGGTAGCGTAACGAACGGCAAACAAGGATCGTCGATCTTCCTTACACCGGCAGGGCCAACGGTCTCCGGCAACGGGAAGCCACCCTTATCGACGGTACCGACGAAGAAGAGATGCCACGACCACCGTGAGCACTCCGAAGATCTATCCGGCTCCAGCAAGTGCCACTGCTCAAAAAGAAGGTACATCACAAACCCAACCCCTTACCTCTTAAAATTGCAAACCGAGTCGACTCGGAAAAAGTTATGGGAGTCAACGATTTCGGTGTGTGTTGCAGTTGAGGCACGACTAGCCACAGACGCACCACGCGCGTGATAGTGACAAATTATAGGGCCGACTTTGTCCTCATGCTAGTTTAGAAATTTTGTCTGAAAAAATCGAGAGATTCAAAGTCCCCGAAATTAATATAGCTTTTGTCTCTATGTCTTTGCTTGGTTTCGACTGTTGACTTTGCACATATTATTGCTCCGGCCCACGTTATCAATATCGGCGCTTTATGCCAGCTCTGTTTTTTAATTTCCATCAGGAAGAATCGGATGAAGAATGTGGTACGAGTGCCGGCGATCAGTTCGAAGGTCTCGGACATTCCGCCGGACGAGTACTCGTGGAGGAAGTACGGTCAGAAGCCTATCAAGGGATCACCGTACCCAAGGTGAGCGTCAGCGAATCGCGTCCGTTGATCTAGTCGTTGAGTGTGGTGTAAGCCAGTTAAGGGCGTGTTTGTGATTTTTTTTTTTTGGGTCTGACACTGATTTTGTACTGTGAAAATAGGGGTTACTACAAGTGCAGTACAGTAAGAGGGTGTCCGGCGAGGAAACATGTAGAGCGGGCCCTGGATGATCCGACGATGCTGATTGTAACCTATGAGGGGGAGCATCGTCACGCATTGGAGGCCGTGATGCAGGAGAACGGAGCCGGAGGGATCGGGTTGGTCCTTCAGTCAACGTAAGGAGGGTGGAATTGGGAAAAAAAAAGACAGAGAAATGAAGGGATGTCCTGATTGTGATATTTTTGTAATATTAATGTGGTCGACGGGGGCTGAATTGTAAATTAGATCTTTGGATGTTAAGGATTTATATAATAATTATATTACAATTGCAACTTCCCAAAAGGACATATTTTTATTATTTTTTAATTTTTTAAAAAAAAGGAAGAGAGAGAGAGAGAGAGAGAGAGAGCTTTATGATTGGTTGGGTGAGGGGGTTATATTTAAAAAAGGGAAAGTGGAGATCCAAAGAAATGGTCAAAGGAGGAGTGGAAGAATGGCCAATGAAATGCGTTGTAATTGGTTGCCGTGGGGATCCAAAGACCAAAGGGAAGAGTAAACCTTAAAAAATGTGCCACTTGGATTCGTCTTGTGTCACCACGTCTCTTCCCAATTCACATTGCATTTCGCTGCTGGAGTTGACCCTCCACCACAAATATATTTCACTTTGCCCCATCCTATATAATTATATATCTTTTTATTTTTAATTAGATTTTGATCCCACGCCAATCAAAGATATTTGTCCAAGGTTTCACAAATTTTTTTTTTGCCTTTAGTTCAAGTCTTAAAAGAGATACATATAATGAGAGGGATAATTACGAATCAAGTTAGATATCAAATAATGATACTAAAAAAAATAGTGCATGCACCTGGATGCTCCATTCCCCTTTCAAATACACCATTCTCAATCAAACATTCACTTCTATATTTAAAGGAATGAGGTTTGTGTTTATATTACCCTTTGTCCTTTAGTATACGAGGTAGATGTAGCTTGACAACAATAAAGCCCACCTAGTGCGGTCGTTGAAAGTCATCGGAAAGTGTTACGTTTTCAAGGATTTTTTATGGAATTTAGAGGCCGAAGCAAAAGCCTTCCTTGCCTATACCCAAACATGGACCATGTCCATGTATTTCATTTTGTCAACGATTCCTTTTCATACCACTACAAAAAAAATAACTTTCCTCTTTTTTTTTAAGGAGCAACTATTAAAATTATGCAGTTTAAAATATTAATTAAAAATAATAAATATGTAATTTATGTATATCTTTTTTTTTCCCTCAATTACATCCTTGTTCAGAATGAAAGTACATGAGAGATAATAGTGGGAATTTTTTTGTAGATAAATAGTTGGTGACATATATTTAATAAGGGTAAAAATAGAAAGAACAACTTAAAATTTCAAAAAAAATAAAATTTATTCCTTATATTAAGAGCAGATGGAAGAGAATGCTCTTTAGCACCGGAGTATTTATCAATATAATTATTAAATAAAGCATACTGGTGAAAGCTTGAAATTTAACGCAAACGAATTTTGAACTTTGGCGCAGTATTGTTGTTTTGTTGCGATAATTTTAATTAGGGTTGGTCTTCATTTTACCTAACTGGACCAAAAAATATATATATTATTTGAATTAAAGGTAAATTAACATGGACGTCAGTTGCCTCCAGTACTGTTTGGGGGCAAAAAGGAGAGTCGGGATTCTGAACGGTTTTGACAAAGCTTGGCAATAAACAAATCATAGTGCTGAGTCACGATCAAAGTTTGAAACGTGTCTTCTACGTAATTTAACCCTTCATAACTTGACTTTGCAACAATGAATATTAATTTCAACGTGGAATTCTTTTACTAGTCATTCCTTTTCAACCCACGTTTCCAAGTGTAGTCCAATTCAATCGTTACATATGTTTTTATAATTTATTATACTAATATTATTAAAGCTCATTCTTCAAAATATAATAAACCCATGACATTTTCATTGTTAAATACAGGTGTGTTTGAGATCACTTATTGTTGGACAATAAGTCCTTATTACGCAAGTCGAGATAAAACTCCTCTCACATACTTATCTCGTATACCGTGAATCACGATTTATAAGCACTTATTGCCTAAAAATAAGCTATTCCAAACGAGCACTACGGCTATAATATAATCTACTTAAAAAAATCTGATGATAAATATGATGTGAAACTGCAAAGTAAGCCATGTCTTTTTTTTTTTTTAAATGCAAAAGTCAACATCAATTGGGGGGAAAAATTCAAAGCGACCTTCTAGAGTCTCGAACGTAAAATGGAACGAACCTCCACCCTCTGATGAGTACTGGAGGGTGGAGAGATATTCGGCCCAATGGGCCTGTAACAACCCCAACCCCTCCCCCCAATTCTTTTTCTTGGTTATTGTTTCTAAACTACTAAAATTTTCATTCTCTGATAAATTAATTAGACCGTAGATACTTCTAAATATATTACTTGTATAGTATTAAAGTACAGTTTTCATATGAAATAATACTCCCTACGGCTTAATATAAGATGTATTTAGGGAGTTAATTTTGATCCTAAATATAAGATATAGCTTTCATATTTGTTAACATTTTCATAATTTACCCCATTAACACCTCTTCAAAAATAATCAAGGAAGAGAAGGAACGAGGAAATTAAGAAAGATGATTAAGGTATTTTAAAAAATACATGTTATCTTAACTAACTCAGCTAACTTCCTCAATCTAATCAAATTAGATAAAATATATTTTATATTAGGTAAACATAGGTTCTACTAGTTCTAAAAGGAATATTCATTTGTTGAAGAGAGACAATCTTTTTCAACCTGCATATGGAAGGGGTTTGGGCTTAAGACCAGCAAAAGTTGTTAATCAAGAGCTTTTAGCAAAGCTAATATAGAGAATCATTTTATCTGAAACTCCTTCTTTACTGGTGTCCACTTTTCAGGTGAAATATATAGATCTTAACACTCCCTTGATAATCAAAAAGCCTTATAATTAATCTTGGACTTGGAAGAGCATTGCTAAAAATGCAAATATGATAGTTCAAAAGTTAAAATGACGTGTGGGAAATGGTGCTTCCATTCCTATTAACCACTACCTTTGGTGTCCCATGCAGCAGAGTCAAGCCTCCTTGATGAGTATTTATCTAGTTGTTGATCTATTATTGCATGTCCCTTACTCCTGAAACCCAGTCACTTGGAACTCACAGGTAATTTGCTCCTTATACTCTCCAGATATAGTTTGTTCAACTTTTCCGTACCCAAAATAATGCTGCTTCTGATAACTTTTGGAGGTTCTTATCGAAAATTAAGTTGCCTTTTAAAAAGTTCCTTTTCATTTGGAAGTTATTGAATACTGCCCTGCCTTCTTGTGATATCTTGAAGATACATCATCTAAACACTTCAAGATTATGCTTATTTGATTGTGAGGCCGAGGAAACACTTGATTATATATTTATATCATGCCCCAAGTCCTTTTAGTTTGGCTGCTTGATCATAAGGATTTAATCTTTGAATTTCAAAGAGTTTAAAGGTTGGTTAAAGCAAACTTTGATCCAACTCTATTTTAATGGTTTTTCTTCCACTATATGTAAAATTATCTGCGTCCTTAATCTTGTTTGGAGGAAACATAATAAGGCTCTACATTATGGATTAAATGCTTGTTGGAATTATTATATAAATACTGTGGGTGGGTCAAGTGGAACAAGTTTCACATTGCTCGGGAGTGTGAGAGTCCAAGTGAATGAACTTGGATAAGTAAATGAGTAAAGAGGATGAATGAACTCCACAACAACAAGCCACATGGAAATCAGGTAATTTCCCCTGTGCGTGAGTTATAGACTGGACACCTTTTTACTATAGGCATTTTTGAGATATAAAAAATAAAATATTTTGGAACAAAATACTTACCATTAAATGTCACAATTGCTTAACCTTTAATAGTGAAATATGGACGTTGCAAAGTTCAAATATATGGGACACCATTAAACAGGACAAAAAGAAAGGGGGACTAGGGGTTAAAGATTTGCAATGTCAGAATAGAGCGTTTCTCATGAAACTATGTTGGGGATTACTCACACAACCGAACTCTCTATAGGTCAGATGTCTAATATGCAAATACAATTGTGGTGAGGGAAAATACTTGAAAGTGGAGAAGAAGACTTTCTAATCAGTGGTATGGCAGGGCATCCTATTAGTTTGGGAAGTATTCATGAAGGGTGTGGGATGCAAACTGGGTGATGGAAATAACACAGAAGCATGGTCAGAGAAATGGATGAGATTAGAGCGACCTCTAAAAGACTATGTGGAGAAGAATTTCCATCTTCTGAATATGCGGGATATAATAAGACAGTTTATCAGTCCAAGCGGGTCATGGGATATGAATAAATGCGGCCACCCCAAGGCTTGATCAGAGATAATTTCTACTGGCTCGCATCAGCTGATGGGAACTTCTCAATAAAATCAGCGTACAATCTAGTGCACCAACTTACTAACCGGAACAAAGACTACATGTGGCAGGAAATTTGGTGGATTGAAATCCTTGAAAGAGCAAAATTCTTTTTGTGGTAAGTCTACCATAAGAGAATACCAACAAATGCAATTAGAGCAAAACATGTAACAGGAATTAATTCAGAATGCCCCTTCGAGTGCAACAGTAAGGAGTTGATAATACATACACTGAGAGAGTGTGAAACGGCAAGGAGAGTGTGGCAAGATTTAATGGTAACTTGTAGGAATGGATCAAGTGGAATCTACTCAATAACCCGATATCAAGAGTGTTTGGCAGATGGAGATGGAGGCAAATTTTCGGTTTAGCTTGTTGGAATATTTGGAAGAACCGTTGCTGTAAAGCCCTTGAGGGCACCGGTGAACAACCGGAAGTGATGACCAACCGAATAGCATACCAACTCATGGAGGGAGTGGGGAGCGGGAAGTATAAGCATTCGGTATTCCAAATTCAGGAGAGGCCTAGTAGCAGATGATCACTGCCACCGTCGGGAATCATGCGGATCGACGTTGATGCATTAGTGAATCATCAGGGGAACGTAACAGTTGGGGGTGTTATCCATAATGATCAGGGAGCATGGGTCAATGGATTTCAGAAGAAAATAGGTCACACAAGAACTACAAAGGCAGAAGTACAAGCAATTAAGATAGGATTGGAGGTCTGTAGAGTACTGGGTTGTTCGAAGATCAAGCTATTCTCAGACTCACTAGAAGCCATTAGTCTGGTGATGCGGAATAGCAGCTCGGAACACCCACTTTGGAATGAAATCAAAGAGGTAAAGTTCTATATAGCTATGGAGTGAGACTTGAAGGTTGATCATGTACACAGGGAGGCAATCAATTGCGCAGATCTCATCGTGAAGGCAGCCCAGGAGGGGGTAGCTGAATTGTGTTACTTACAGGAGGCACTGGTGTATGTTTATGAGTATCTGATAAGGGGCATGGATGATTCACAGCGAGAGAATCCCTCTCACAATAGTTGAGATAGGGGAGGTCAAGTCACAAGCCTAGAGCTTGCCATGTTATCTTAAAAAAAAAGAAAGAAAGTTCAAATACATGATTGTCTACATTTATTTATGGGACCTACACATTGGAACTCTAGAAGCATGAATCAACTTTTCCGCTGCTTCTGTTAATGTTTTTTTATTGCTTTAAAGTCTCATATTAATGGCTTTAAATTATTTAATGGGTCTTTATTGCTTTTAACGTGTTAGCATTATGGCATTTAATGTCCAACATTTGGAAATGTCAACGTTGATATCTGCAACGTTTGAAACCCCATGAAACCGTGGATTTAATCACATTAATGTGATTATTTTGTGACTTTTGAAATGGTTTGTTGCCTATATAAAGGGTAATGTGATTATTTTGTGACTTTTGAAATGGTTTGTTGTCTATATAAATGGTGCTTTAGTTTGAGGTTTAACACATCCAGCTTTTGAACATTTGAATACTTCTTTCCTCCTCTAGCTTTTGCCTGCTGAGTTCTATTATATTTTGCTGTTCTATTCACCCTGTTCTTTCAAGAAGGATCTGTTTTATCTTAGGGAATGTCACTTCCTCTAAGCCAGTGGTTGCGGAACAGTTCTTAAAGACAGCGTTATTGGACGTGACTCAGATTACATAGTGTATTTATAGGAACTATGCCAATAGCTCTTCTCCCTTAACCATCATTCAGGAAGTTTGGCAAAATACATCCTTTTCAGCTTTGGCATATAATGACTCATTTTTGGCTAATACAGACTGGTGTTTGCTTTCTTTATCTAATTCTCACATCTCACTCAATGCTGAAGGTTGTGATATTGTCCTCTATAAATATAAAAAAGCCTGAATCATTATTGTTTTCATGGCATAATATGTCATAAGGGTGACTCTCTTAAGGAATTCTTGTAAAAATCTTAATCAGTATCTAGTCTTACTTTACTTTTTAAATGTTTAAGAGCCTCGTTATTTTGAATTCATAGGTCTGACCTTATAGAAGCTAACTTCAAGCCTCCTCTTACACCCTATTGTGTCAAGAAATGCTTCATATGTATTATTGTCTAACCATCTTACCCATTGGCTATCACTTGATAGAGGATACTAGCATTGCTTTTTGACTTTTCTTTTATTTGTGTCAAGACAGTTTCTTTGTGTGTGTTTGGGGAGGACAATAAGCCCAATTGGAGGAGGTAAAAGCCCAATTGGCAGCCATCAATTTTTTTTGAGTGTTTGGAGATGCTTATTGACAATTGAGCTTTTGCCAAAGCCCAATTGGTGAAAGCTCAATTGGGAGAAGCTAAGGAATGGAGCTTTTGTTAAAAGCTAATGGCATTTTATGTTAGATTGGGTTGTCTGGAAATTAGTTATATGATATTGGTTTTTCCCATAAAATGTTTTTTAAATAGTATGTAGTATCAAAAATTATTTTTTAAGTATTTTTAACCCCTTAAAATATTTTTCTAGTTGTACCCACTATCTAGTTTACTATCTGACTGATTGCAATTTTACCCACTTTCTAGTTGTACCCACTCAAAAAATATTTTTTGAGTGTTTTTAACCTCTTAAAATATTTTTCAGCTGTATCCAGTATGTTATCAAATTGATTGCAATTTTACCTTTAATGTACTTTTTCAGCTCTGAAATTTACTTTAAAATATTTTTTTGGTGCTTTTAACTCTTTAAAATAATTTTTTAGTTGTACCCAGTCTTAGGAGACCGATTACAATTTTACCTTTAATGTATTTTTTTTTAGTAGTAAAGAGCACCCAAAACTTATAATATTGATTTATTGATTTTCATCCACTCTAAAATATTTTTCCAGTAGCACCTAATATTTTAAAGTAATTTTTAAATATTTACTTGATTTTTTAAATATTTTTCCACCCACTCTCTCTTACCATTATCACAAAAGCCCTTAAGTTCAATTGACAATCACCAATCCAAACATAAATCACATTACACAATTTGACTTTTACCAAAAGTAATATTACAACAAGTCCAATTGAAACAAGCCCAATTATTTATTGCTGTTCCAAACACACCCTTTACCTTCTTTCCTTAAGTTATTTAGTTTATATGTTGATGTTTTAACTATATGTAACTTGTAAATCTTACTTTTACTTAATATCATTCTGTCTTGAATAAAAAAAATAAAAAAAGTACCAGAGGAGTAACCCACTTACCATTCTCGATCTAGTAAGTTTTATTGAAGGTAGCCAACGAACCTTAAAAAGTTCAAACAGCACGTATGCTTCAGAGTTCGAATCAATGAATTACAATAAAGAATTGCGTTGAGAAAAAGACATAGTGCTCTTTTGGAAGAATTTATTTTTGGGTAATAAGTGCTTATAATTCGTGATTCACGGTATACGAGGTATGTATGTGAGAGGAGTTTTTTCTCGGCTTGCGTAAATTGGACTTATTTTCTCAAATAAGCTCTCTCAAACATGCCTATAAGTAGTACGAGTTATGCTCATAGAGCCGGTTTGTTCGCCCTATTAACAAGTGAACACAGTTTTTATTTTTTAGAATAATGTTTCTGGTAGGAAAACCAGGGTAAGTGAGCTTGGCATTTTTTTTTTTTTGAAAAGAGCCTGACAGTTGACAGCCTCCCCCTGTTTCTTTTGTTTATTGGAAAAAATTGGGCTATTAAAATTAGATTATACTTCATCTAGTCCATTAATTGTTAGTTAATAGTGTTCTTGATCTTAAATATAAGATATAATTGATTTTTTTTAGAAATTAAGGAAGTTAAATAAGTTACTTAATCATATCATATATTGTGTATTTTTAGATTATATATCAATTTATAAGTTAGGTAAAATAATTTGAAGAAAAAATGATAAACACAAATACTTTTAAGTAATTTAATTAGTTTCATTAATTTTTTTTAAAAAATCAACTTTATCTTATATTTAAGACCAGATGGAATATTAATCAAAGGCCGCAAATGTTGTAAGAAATGTATCTCCCCTCTAAAATTGCGAATAAGATGACGGATGTAAGAGAGAATCAGTGGGGAAAAAACAGCATATGATAAAATGCAATTAATTGAGAATAAAAAAAATAAAAAAACGGAGTAATTTTACAGTCAAAGTCAATTTATGCTTATATATGTGATCACCCTTTTTGTTTAAAGTTTTCCATGACCAACTTTAATTTCTTAACAATTAACGTTATTTTTTTAACAGAAAGGAAGAGCCGGGAAAATGGGCCGAGTCCGTCGGGCCGGCCCTTTTAGGCCCTGGCCCTTCAAGGGCCGGGCTTGTAAATTGGAGTCTCAAAAGGAAGTCGGGCCTAAAAGGGCAGGCCCTGTAGGGCCTCTTGCTTAAAAGGGCCAGCCCTGGAGGGCCTCGGGCCGGCCCTTTAGGCCCGTTTATTTTTTATTTTTTTTATTTGGAAAGAAACCATGTTACATTTTTGAATTACCTTATTGAATCTATATGTCATTCTATCCTCATATTGTATAGAGTATGATTTTTGAGTATATTGTTTTGTCTAATTGAATCATATTGTGATTTTTGAGTATATTGTTCTGCCTATTTAGACTAAAATCATATTATATACTATTCTGCCTGATAGAGTATGATTTTTTATGGAGATTGTGATTATTTGACTAATTGAACCTACTGCTCAAAGTGAAACACAATCAAATGTCCTTGAAATTGATGATAGTGGCGAAGAAGGTGAAAATGATAGTTGTCATACTCATGTTGTTTAGATGTTAGAGTATTTAGCTTCTTGCCTTCTTATACTTTGGCCTTTGTGTGAGTTATTTATGGACATGATTTTATCTTTGATTATACATTAGTAACTGTATTTGTTTGTTGCAAGAGACGTGTTATTTAAATCTTAATATTGACAACATTTATGTATTAAATTAGAACTTTAATCGTTGTTATTTACTAATTATATCTCTTTAGGGAAAATATGGAGGAAAAATAGTTAAATATTGTGAAAAAGATTTTCTGGCCCTGCGGGCCGGGCCTTAAAAAACTGCAATTTTCTTGACCCCGAGCCCTTTAGGGCCGGCCCTGTTAGGCCCTGGCCCGTCAAGGGCCGGCCCTGATTCCCAGCTCTACAGAAAGGGGTGAGATTGCTAATTTTTTAACACTTACAAGATAACATTAAGCTAAAAATACTTCCCATTATCCACGGTTGTTGATGCATACTTTCATGATGACCCTTGACCATTTAATAATTACTTGTTAATATGTTGAGATAAGTGGAGAATTAAATGTGTATTATGAAAAAAACATCACAGGTAGAATAAATATCATGTTGGGGGAAAAAGTGATAGTGAATTATTTGTCTCATTTATGACTGCATTAATAGAAGGAAGGTTTTTACTACCACGTATATTTAGTATAAGATTTAGTTGACTTTTTTTAAAAAGACTAAGGTTTTAAGATATTGATAATTATATTTTTTATATAAAATTAATTTATTTAACTTATGAACTGATTTATAATCAAATAATGCATGACATATCTTATAATTAACTTATTTGTTGACCAAAAAAAATATTAACTAACTAATTTAATTTTTTTAAATCTTTAAAAAAATAACTAGCTGAGTTTTATATTAAAGACATGAAGGAGGAAGGGTAGATATATTACTACCTCCGGTCCTAAATATAAGACATAATCGACTTTTTTTTTTAGAGATTAAAGGTGTGTTTGGTATCACTTACTGGGTAGAAATAAGCCCGTTTTTAGGCAATAAACCCAAATAAAAACGTGTTGTGTTTTTGCAGTGTTTGGTTCAGCTTATTTTAATTGCATCACGTATAGAATAAGTTACTTATTAAATAAGCTCCTCACTGTTGTAAATTTTCTATTAAGTCACTTATTAAGTAAGTCGAGATAAAACTCCTATCACATACTTACCTCATATACCGTAAATCACGATTTATAAGCACTTATTGTCCAAAAATAAATCGTTCTTCCAAATATAAATCACATTACAAAAATTGAATTTTTTATTAAGTTATTTTTAATAAGTCTGAATCATAATAAGTCATTTTTCCTACCGCTATCCCAAATACACATAAGGAAGCTAAATAAGTTACTTAATTATATCATATGTTATGTATCATTAGATTAAATATTAATTTATAAGTTACGTAAAATAATTTTAAAAAAAATAAATATAAATATTTTAAAATAATTTAATTAACTTCCTCAATTTTTTTTAAAAAATTAATTTTATTTTATATTTAAGATTAAAAAAATATTTGGTTACGGAGTTATTTTTTATGCACTTTACGTGCGGGCCCATGACACAGAATCGATTCGATTCTCTCGGTGTACAGTCTTGAAAATTCATACACTTCACGAAAAGTTATTTTATAATTGGATTCCACTCATTATTCTTTTTTGTTTTTGGTCGAAACTCATTATTCTATTCAAGATTCCACGATCCATCTCAATCCTGTGCCCCTCACTTTAAATGATGACTCCGACGAAATTTCTTGTATTTTTTTGGACTTAGAAAATTGGACCCGAAATATATATATTATATATTGTCTAATTACATGTTAAAGATTGTAAGCAAAAAAAATATAACGATAAAAACATTGTTTAAGAACAAAAAGTTAGACAATTTATATGCTTAAAATTTGTTGAAGTAAAATGCAATGATAATGGTTTACTGGAAAAATGACAGAAAAAGAATTTTAAAATTGTAAAATTATAAATCGGATATTTTTAAAAAAAATGAGTTATGAATTGTTTATCAAGTTTCATCATTCTCTTATCAACTCTTAGTAATAAATTTGATATGGGATTTTACAATTTTAAAATTCTTTTTATGTCATTTTACCTAATTTATATTTTGTTTAAAAAAATTAAATAGTTAACATTACTTTGAGATGGAATTTCAACTTCTCTCTAAAATGTAAAATAAGGAAACAACTGAGTCATTAAAAAAATACAGAGTAGTACTCTTAATTTTTTTCCCAAAAACAATTATCAGTTTCTTCTATTTTAAATATAAGATAGAGTTAACTTTTTTACAGAAAGATTAAAAGAATTAAATAAGTTATTTAATCATATCATATATAATATATCTTTAAGTTATATATCAATTTATAAGTTAGATAAAATAATTTTAAAAAAATTATAAATATAAATATTATAAAATAATTTAATAAACTTCCTTAATAATACCTTTAAAAAAATCAACTCTCCATTATACTTAACACCTCTCTTATTTTTTCCCCCAAAAATTAGAGAGATTACAGGGAAGTGAACAGTAAGCTGAGTCCTTTTGCCCTGCTGTCTCGCACTTCAAGCCTTTCCCAAAAGAACAGAAATCAAAACATAGCCAGTGAAAGTCCTCTCTTTCTCTCTCCCCCCTTTCCTATTTACCAGTTGTTAGGGTTTCTCACTCCTCCACTCCTTTTGATTGTAAATCAGATTCAGAATCCAACCTCTTTCTTCTTTTCTTCCTCTTACCCACTCTTCATTTCCCTCATTCAAATTTATCTCGCCGGTTCGACTCTGATTATACCATTTGTCTTCTCCTTCATGTGAGTTTTCCCTCATTCTTCTCTCCGACTATTTCTTCTGGACGTCTCTTTTTCGTCTGTTTGTTTTCCTTTGTTTATTTATACCCTGGATTGTTGTGGGTCCATGGCAAATTTCGTTTCCCCCTAGTGTTTGCTTTTAGCCTTTGATTTGGAGCGAGGTTGGTGAAGTCGGTGGTGCGAAACTCTTACTGTACCAACCCCGGTTGATTTCGACTCCATTTTCGATGATTCCGATGTGGCTTGATGGAAATTGCTCATAGATCAATACGGGGGAGGAAGAAAACTATTCTTATTGGTTAACAAGTCTTATGTTCCCATTCACCTGAGCTGAGGTTACAATTCTAAAAACATTGATTTCTGGATTGGGCTGGGTAGGAGTTTTTGAATCTGAATGGCTGAATCAGTGCATGCTAGCAGCAATAGTAAAATTCAGAATTTGATTTCCGCTAAGAAGTCATTGAAGCTTAGCCTAGAGAAGTCAAAGTCACTAGGGTTAGCTTTAGAAAAGGCTGGGCCTAGACTGGAGGAGATTAGCCAAAGATTGCCTTCCCTTGAATCTGCAGTTCGCCCCATTCGTGCTGACAAGGATGCCCTTGTGGCTGTTGGTGGACATATTAACCGAGCAGTTGGCCCTGCTGCTGCTGTGCTCAAGGTTTTTGATGCCGTTCATGGCCTCGAAAAGTCACTCTTATCTGATCCGCGAAATGATCTCCCGGGTTATTTGTCAGTGTTAAAGCGCCTCGAAGAGGCACTGAGGTTCTTGGCAGATAACTGTGGATTGGCAATTCAATGGTTGGAGGATATAGTGGAGTACTTGGAAGATAACACTGTTGCTGATGAAAGGTATCTGTCGAATTTGAAGAAGTCTCTGAAAAGTCTTCGAGATTTGCAAAATGATGAGGGAAAGGCTCGACTAGATGGTGGGCTTTTAGAAGCAGGATTGCAAAAGCTGGAAAATGAATTCCGGCAGCTATTGACTGAAAACAGCGTTCCACTTCCAATGTCATCGTCACCTACGCTTGGTGATCAGGCATGCATTGCTCCTTCACCTTTACCGGTATCTATTATTCACAAGTTGCAAGCAATTCTTGGCAGATTGATTGCTAATAATAGACTTGAGAAGTGCATATCAATTTATGTTGAAGTCCGTAGTTCAAATGTCAGAGCAAGCTTGCAGGCTCTCAATCTGGATTACCTTGAGATTTCTATAGCTGAATTCAATGATGTGCAGAGCATTGAGGGATATATTGCCCAATGGGGAAAGCATCTGGAGTTTGCTGTGAAGCATTTGTTTGAAGCCGAGTATAAACTTTGCAATGATGTATTTGAGAGGATCGGATTGGGTGTGTGGATGGGCTGCTTTTCAAAGATAGCTGCTCAGGCCGGTATACTCGCATTTCTTCAATTTGGGAAGACTGTTACAGAGAGTAAGAAAGATCCCATCAAACTTTTAAAGCTATTGGACATATTTGCATCTCTGAACAAATTGAGATTGGATTTCAACCGACTCTTTGGTGGATCAGCATGTGCTGAAATTCAGAACTTGACCAGGGATCTAATCAAGAGAGTGATCGATGGGGCAGCAGAAATTTTCTGGGAACTTCTGGTCCAGGTAGAGTTACAGAGACAGAATCCCCCTCCTCTTGATGGTAATGTCCCAAGATTGGTGAGTTTCATGACTGATTATTGTAACAAACTTCTAGGGGACGACTATAAGCCAATATTGACACAGGTCCTTGGCATACACCGGAGTTGGAAGCGCCAGGGCTTTCAGGAGAGACTCCTAGTGAATGAGGTTGTAAACATAGTGAAAGCTGTAGAGTTGAATTTGGAGACATGGATCAAGGCTTATGATGATCCTATGCTATCAAACTTCTTTGCTATGAACAGTCACTGGCATCTTTACAAGCACTTGAAAGGAACAAAGCTAGGGGATCTATTGGGGGATTCTTGGTTGAAAGAACATGAGCAGTACAAGGACTATTACTGCACATTTTTCTTGAGGGATAGCTGGGGAAAGCTTCCGGGTCATTTGAGCAGGGAAGGGCTGATTCTATTCTCAGGAGGGCGTGCTACTGCTCGTGATCTGGTCAAGAAAAGATTGAAAAAATTCAATGAAGTTTTTGATGAGATGTATGCAAAGCAGTCAATCTGGGTTATGCCAGAACGAGATCTACGAGAGAAAACAACCCAGCTTATTGTGCAAGCTGTGGTTCCTGTTTACCGGAGCTACATGCAGAATTATGGTCCCTTGGTTGAGCAAGACGCCAGCTCCTCAAAATATGCAAAATACACTGTGCAGAAGCTGGAGGAAATGCTTTCGTCTCTTTATCAGCCGAAGCCTGTGAGACACGCAAGTTTGAAAGGTCGGCAATTTGGTGAGAAATTTGGCAATAGTATGGTGGATCTTCGTCGCACGGCCTCGGCGGTTCTGTAATTGCCTAGTCTTAGTTTTGAGAAGGCAAAAGAGCATTTATATATTCCTCTCCTTGTAGAATGGTTGGCTGCTGTATATAACATTCCTCCGAGCCCGGCAATGCATCGTTTTGCCTTTTCTTCCTGAGAAGGAAGCTTATGTTCAATTGCCTGATGCATTTACATGACGGTGGAACTTTTGTTTTCCGTCTGAGATGGAAATCATCTCTTATCAATAAATACGGACCTTTATGGATCAGGTTCATCGATCTTACACCCAGCTAAAGTAATTTATTTGTCTTCAGCTTCTCCCTCCCAACTTGCTTTGCGGCAGCAGGCTCAATGTAATATGCCAGATTTTTATGTGTAATTTTTTTAATTTATTATCATACATGGATTTAGAGGTTCTAGATTAACAGTATATTTTTTATTCATCAGAGTCACAGGGGGGGAGTTGTAAACGCAGAAACCATCATGAGTTGTTTGTTTCATGTGCTTTTTTATGGAATAGTGGCGATGAAGTACGGGGATGTTGAGGCCAACTGGCAATGATAGCAAAAGCAATTCGGCTTATATTTTCTTTTCTTATCTTTTGTTTTAGTCCTGACTTTGCTATATTTTCTTCAAGCAGGCATTTGCTTTTGATCTATTTTCCTGATCATAAAGGCAACTTAGAAAGGAAAAGAAGATAAGAGGATCTTGTCTTGTCAGCTTCAGTTAAACCCAACCCATTTACAAATGCAATTCTGAGTCAGACTAAAATATATCTAAAAAGATCAGCTGGGAAAGTTAGAAGTCTATAACTAATAATTCTTAAAACCATAGAATCTTCAATTATGAATATTCACTGTGCTATGATATCAAAATAATCAACTGGGTCAGAGGTAGAGGCTCCAAGAGACTATGAAAGTTGATGTTTTTAACTCATGGTGTGCTTTTCTCCATTTCATTTTTCTCCTCGTCCTCTTTCCCTTCCTAAACTCTGAACTGATCACGATGGCAATATAGATTGAGGAGTTGAGTAAGTTTTGAATTGAGGTGGTGACGCAATGATAGAGAAGGTGGTTGAAACTTAGTGATAGAATCCAATTTCTGCGTCAAAGTTAGGCATGGCCTTCCATCATTCTCATTTAGGCCTTCTATTATAATTGCATCACACTCTCATCATTCTTTACTCCCTATTCCTAATTTTTTGTTTCCTTGTGGGTTAAGTTTTTGAGCAATGTACTAGGCCTAATCAGTTTCATAAGTTCCAATTAACTAACGTTAGCAATGTGCTGAATTGTGGATTTATTTTTCATCCTATAATGAATTACAAATCCTCCTTCAATATTTATAAATCAAACTGAGAAATTTAGAATTTGTTCTTTTTCTTTTTTGCAAAATATCTTTAGAGAACTAGTAATACCAACAAATGTTGGTCCAATTGGTAAAGGGGATAACTCATAATTATAAAGTTGTGGGTTTAAATCCTACCGATGTAAGGATCTTATTGGTAAGCGATCTGTAAGTGCTCGTTAAATCATAAGGCATGTCTTGGCCTTGATGAACTCCCGGAACCTAACTCACCTAAACTTTTTGGGTATCAAAAAATAGATCTTAATAGTAATAATTCAATTTCAAATGACTTTTTAGTAATTAATTTCTTTACTTAAAGCTTCTTGGTAATTTTCCTAACGATCTAGCTATTTAATACGTAAATGGTTGCATTTATGCTTAATTCCATGGCTAAACAAATTAGGGACAATTTGCATAAAGTTGGGCCAATGATCTATTTCTACTGCAAAATTTGGAATACCCTTTGCTTACAATAGAGATTGATTTCTTTCAGGATGTGGAAAGCAAAAAGCAAATCTTTCTCAATTAATCTCCCTCCATATATAAATATTGAAAATTATCAAACCCCTCAATACTTGTATAGGGAATAAAGGGCTCTTAAACCATATATGATTCCTTAACACATAACAGTATTTTCATATTTTAAGAATTTGTTAAAAAGGAGAGAAAGAAAGGGGGATTCTTCCAGATCCACGTTAAACTTGTTTCTGGGTCAAAAAGAAAGTGTAGATTGAATCTGCCCCCTAATCAAAGTTTCAACCATGCACGAAGTAGTTTTCTCCATGGCTCTCAAGTTTCAACCAAAGACTTTGTATTTTAATCTTTTAAACAAAATTCTGTAACTTAAGTGATAACTTGCACGCCGCTTAAATGAGAAGTTGTGCTATGTAATTTTAAAATGGGTATGTGGTTGGCGTATGAGTCTTCCTTCCCCGTGAGAAAGCCCCCGTAAGAAGTACTTTTTCTGAAAAAAAATACTTTATATTTTAATCCTTTTATCTTACGGAAAAAGACATAACTTTGAATTTACAAAATTCTAAATCAGGTATTTCCTAAAAAAATAAGTTGTGGATTACTTATCAAGTTGCATCATTCTCTTATTAACTCTTGGTAACAAATCTAATTTGGAATTTTACAATTTCAAGTTCTTTTTCTGTCTTTTTCCCTTTATCTTATTTATAATACATGTCATTTTATCAAAATACCATCTCTGGTCTTTATATAAGAGTCAATTGACATTTTTATGATAGATTAAATAAGCAAAAAAAAAAATTATTTAATCATAATATATGTTATGTGTTATTAGATTATATATCAGTTTATAAGTTAAGTAAATTAGTTGAAAAAATGATAAATATAAATAATTTAATCTATTATATTTTTCTCCTTTAATATCTCTAACAAAAGTCAATATGCTCTTATATTAAATTACAAAAAAATAATATTTTAGGAGTGCTTGTGGGAGATTTTGATTGTCTACAGCCTACAGGCCAACTCCCGTTGAGTTACTGTATTTTTTACTTTTTATTTTTTTGCTGCGGGGACAATTACCTAAAGTTAAAGCAAGAAAGGGTGAGTTGAAAAGGAATCAATTAATTAAATAGTAAATCGAATTTATTTGAGGTTAAAACTGAAATGAAACAAGAACAACAGTGAGGAGTACAAGGTAGAGGAATATGATTGATGATGCCAACTCTTATCATAGTAACTTTAGCAGTCCACCGAGGAAGAAAAAGAAAGAGGCCATTATCTTCACTCTCATGTGTAGGCCATTGTGTTTGTGTCTTTTAATTACTTAATTATTTATTCCTCTTCCTTTTCTACTCTCTCCAAAGTATAACTTGTCGTTTGTTTTGTGCTTTCTGTGTGTTGAAGTAGTTGTAACTTTTGTGTATGTTCTTTCTTTTTCTTTTTTTTCCCCACTTCATAAAGTTGTGTGTCTTCCTTAGTGTGTTGTTGTGGCCAAATATTGTTGCATTCACACATATTTGATTCTCCTCACTTAATTAGCCCTTCATTTTCTTTCTGTGCTGTCTATTCTTAGTATTCTTATTCCATCACTCTCATATAATAATATTAATCTTGAAAATTTGGCTCTGCCATTGACATATTTTTTGAAAAACGTCAACCTTGATCTATTGTTGTCTTTAACCCAGTTTTGAAAAGAACAATATATGCATTAATTTTTAGTCTTGACATTAGTATATCAAACTTTTGGTTGTACTAGTACTTAATACACGGATGGAGAAAGCTTGTCTTTCAAGATGATTGGATGGGCTCAGATGAGTTTTGATATTTTTTTTATTAAAAAGTAGAGAAAAAGACAGAAAAATACCAGTTGAACTTCAAAATTCTAAATTAATCATTTGACAAAGATTTATATTATCAATCTCATTACCATTCTTGTCAATCCCATTATCATTTTTGTCAACGGGATTTTAAAGTTCAAATAGTATTTTTCTGCCTTTTTCCCAAAAAAGTATAAGAACCAGTGTAGATACTTTTCTATTTGGTCTTTAATATAAGATTCAATTAGTTTTTTTTTAAAAAAATTAAAGAAGCTAAATAAATTAGTTAATCATAATAAATATTATATATCATTTAATTATATATAAGTCTATAAGTCAAACAAATTAATTTGATATAAAAAAGATAAATATAAATATTTTAAAATAATTTATTTAGCTGCTTTACTTTCTTTAAAAAAAAAATTAACTAAATCTTATCTTAAGATGAAGGAGGGTGTACTTTTTTGGATTTTATTTACAAGGCGCCTTGTGGATAAAGGTTTGGTCATTTTCCTAAGATATAAAATGAACTATTTGTTACCTGTTTTTTCAAATTTGCACATATTCAACATATTGGTTTTAGTGAAGTAATCAGTATGGATAAACTTACGAATTCTGTTTATTTTTAGAAAAAAGTGAGTGCCCTTCAAACTCTTCCTTACTTCGGATTAAATGCTAGAAATATCTTATAAATGAAATAGAAGGGAGCCATTTTCTTTTAATAAAAAATAACAGATGATGATGATGAATGAATATAATAGACAAAAATAGTATGAATATAGATAATGGGAAAAGGATGTGAAGAGATATGGTATCCATGGTGGGGGCTGAATAGGAAAATAAAATAAAGTGAATTAATCCAAACAGAAGAGGTTGAGTGAAGCAGCAACTACTCCTCAGATTTGACCCAATTTTTTTTTTGGGAAAATTGTGAAAAATTATCATGGGTAATTTATTTGTCAAATGGGACCTTCACGTGCAGATTATCTTCCACGTGTGCAGAACATCTTCCCTAGTGTGCAGATGATCTTTCCTGTATGTAAAATTCTTTCCTATACGTGTGCAAAAATCTTCCATACATGTGCAGAAATCTTCCCTCCATGTGCAGATATCTTCCCTTCATGTATAGGATATCTTTCCAGGTCTCATTTAATAAATAAGTTGTCAATGAGGTCTTTTTTAGCAATTCTTCCTTCTTCTTTTTTCCTTTTCTTTTCTTTTTTTCTTTTCTTTCTTTCAATCAAATGATGTCTCTCAGAATAATTCTCAGTATCTGCCATTTTAATATTATCTGTTTGGAATATCTGTCTCCCAACCAAGCAAAAGTCCACCCACATGTGCATACAATAATACAACATTAAATTCCATTTATTGTGAGTGAAGTAATGAAATGAACCACCTCATTCTTATCTCCAGGTATTTATTGATTAATTTAACTAATCCCATATTTTACCAACTTGGGGAAATTCAATTTTAGTTGAGTGTTCAACTTGTCTACCTCACACACTTGCACGCCTTTCTCTCCTTATCCATCTACTATCTTCAACTGCTTACTAATTATAATACTTTTCTTCTTATCTTAATTATAAGATAAAATTAATTTTTTTAAAAAAATTAAGAAAGTTAATTAAATTACTTTAAAGTATTTATATTTATATTTTTTCCTTTAAAATAATTAGTTTAACTAATAAATCAATATATAATCTGAGGATACATAACATATGATATGATTAAGTAACTTATTTAGCTTTATTAATTTCTTCAAAAAAAATTAACTTTATCTTATATTTAAGATCAGAGATAATAATAATTTGGTTTTATTAATTATGCAGGCCATCCATATGTACTATTGATGCATATATAGTTTAATGGGCATCTCCTTGTAGGTTTAATTTTACTTATTTTCGTTCACATGTTAATGTCAATGCTTACTCAGTGGTAATTACAATAAAACCATGTCACATTAACTTCATAACACCTCACCAAAATGTCAAATCACTGCAATAACTTGACTACTTTTTTGTTCACTCATCGAACATATTCATAGGCAATTCGAAATTTGGAATGCTGATTAGAGCTGTCAAAAATATTTTTTAATTATAATTTATAGTATATAAAATAAACGTATTGGATAAATTTTATTTTGATATGTGTGATCATACTTTGGATAAGTAGCTTAAAAAAAATATTTTAAAAAAAAATAGTATTTTACAATGATTGAATTGGGGCCACACCAAATTGGTAGATTTTCGATGGCGATCGGATAAACCATTTGTTTGTGTTTTTATTAAAAGTCGGTGAATTTCATAGTTTATTTCATTTACTCACCATTTTGCATATGGATCGGCTAGTCAAAGAGGCAACCCATTTGGAGTAAAAACTTAGCTATATCTACACACATTTATTGAATGGATTAAAGCTTTGTTGGTTACATTACATTTGCCAAAATAAAAGTAATGTCTAAGGTCAACTATTAAAGTTTTGGCGCTCTACAAAATATTTTCTCTCGCTAGAGAGTGAAGATTTAATCACATGAGGGGCTAAAAGAATAACTGATATGTGATGAATCAAATTTCAAATATTCAGTGAGAGAGAGGTTACATTTGGTGTTGAATCATGCCTTGAGCAGAATTGTTCTATGATAAAAGGAGATTTTTGTGTAGGCAAAACACATACTAATGAGTACTCCTTTCTATGATAAATACAATGCCCTGCTTGGTAGTATAAAATTGAAGACAAATAAGTGCAAATGGAATTAGTACATGTGTGTTTGGTGGGCTGAAACCCACTTTCTCATGGAAATCATTTCCATCAAAATTAATGAAAGTCACTTTCACCTTCTTACCCATGGAACTAGTTAAGTTAAATTGGAAGTGACTTTTTCATACCATTATACCACTAATTATATAATTTATTATCAGCTTTACCCTTTACATTTTAACTATCCTTTCGAACAGTCTCCACCCTTCAGCATCCTTGTGCGACAGAGTTGCCATCCACCTCCACCAACAATGAAGTGGACGTGAGGACGACGGCGTTGCAACTAAAGACGGAGGACGGCGAATGACATTGCAACAGTGACTGTCCTCCACAAAACCATTAGATAATTCAACTTCACCTTCCAGCGGCAAACACAACTTCATCCTCCTCTCCTTTAGCGACGACTCTTAACCGTCGACGATGACAATCCTCTGTCTTCTTCAACAACTACTGTCACCACCTCCCTCTTCAATTTGTCTTCTTCATCTTTCTTAAATTTCTTTAGTGGCTGTCTTTTTCTTCAACCTCTGTCGCCACCACATTGCCTTGTTTGAATGAAGATGGAGACAGACGATGGAGAAGTACTCAGATCTGCAACATCAAGTTCAAACATCTATCTTCCTAGATTTACAATGACCACCACCGGCTTCGAATCTGAGAAGCATCAATGCCCTCATCGTCATCTCCCTTCCTTCGATTGTTTTTCCTTCAAATCTGAGAAGCATCGAATCTGATTATTTTTTCTTTGATATGATTTTTCTATAGTTTTTGTACGTGTTGATGGATGGTATTTGAGTTTGGATTTGTTTTGTATATTATTTAGATTGATGATTGAGCATGGATGAATTGTTTTCTGGTTGATGATTTATTGCTGGCAGTAGTCAATTTTCGGTGAAACGTGGGTTGATGGTGACTATGGTCTCTGGGTGGAAGAATTTCTTTTTTTTTTGTTTGAGGGTATTTTGGTATTTTCATATTACAAATATATGTTTTGATTAAAAATTATATCCCATTTTCATTGTCATACCAAACACACTTTTAAATCTCACTTCCATCTCTATTTCCACTTTCATTTCCTTAAAAACTCTTTCATTATACCAAACGGGGCATAAGAGTCAGTTAAAGGGGCTGCTTTTTTACCAAATGTAAGACATCAATACATACCACTCCCTTGATTCATTAATATAATACATATTTGGTAGTTAAACTTGGTCTTAAATAGAAAACAAAGTTTTCATATCTGCCAATCATTTCTTAATTTGCCTCTGTTGATGCCCTTTCAACAATAATAAAAAAGGAGAATGAAGGAAGGAATTAAGGAAGGTGACTATGGTATTTTAGAAAATATGTCATTTTAACTAACTTAATTAACTTTCTTAATCTAATCAAATTAGGTAAATATTTCTTTTATTAAGAACTGAAGGAGTA
The DNA here is from genome assembly GCA_963210345.1 of Inga oerstediana. Classification (NCBI taxonomy): domain Eukaryota; kingdom Viridiplantae; phylum Streptophyta; class Magnoliopsida; order Fabales; family Fabaceae; genus Inga; species Inga oerstediana. The sequence continues at coordinate 6,485,691 of OY723402.1, forward strand.
TCTTCCAAAATTATAAACTTTAACCCCAAAACTATCTTACTGATAATAAATACCTAGGGTTTTCATTAATAGTGAGTAGTTATAATATAAATGATTGAAGATGCTATCTTAAGGAAATTAACATGTAACTTTTACAAATAACTAATTTAATTAATGTTTTAATATATGCAAATTAGTTATTTAGTTAAACATTAATTACTCTTAAGTAACTTATTATTATGGACAAATGAATTCTTTTAAAAATGAATTATTGTGCGCATAGGATGAAGCATATTAAAGGCAAGAAGGAGATGATAAGAGGATGAAAAATGTGAAGAAAATAATGGTGAGCATCACGAGATGATAAGAGGAATATGAAAAATGTGAAGAAAATAACGGTGAACATAATGGTGTTTATTTGGGATAGCTTATTTTTGAATAATTAGTGCTTATAAATCGTGATTTACAGTATACATGATAAATACGTGAAAGAAGTTTTATATTGACTTACGTAATAAGTACTTATTCTTAAAAAATAAGTTAATCCAAATATGCTTATAAAAAACAATTAATAAAAGAGAATCAGGCAAGTGAGTGAGAGAGGGGGGATGTGGCTATAATTAGGGGTGTGTAACTTTTTTCCTTCCCGATCCCGAGCAAATCCCATCCCGAAAATTTCGGGATGGAAAAAGTTTGGGATCGGGAAATTTTTTTCGGGATCGGGAATGAGACTTCCCGATAACAAAAAAAAAAATATATATATATATTATGTATAATTTTTAAAAATATTTAAGAAAGCAAGACCAAATGCAAAATAAAATGTGAAAATCCCTAACACCCTCAAGGTAATATCTATTCTTTTATTTAATTTAGTTAATTTTATTTACTATTTATGAAATAATTCTAATTTTTTGTTCTTGTCTTTGTGCTTTTTGTAGCTAAATCGACAACTTTAAGCATGTATTAGACTAATGATATATTTGTATTGGATTAATTTGGTACAATATGATATTAGATAAATTATATATTTATACTAAACTAAGTGCTCGTTTGAAAGAGCTTATTTTTGTCCAAAACGTGCTTATAATTCGTGATTCACGGTATACGAGGTAAGTATGTGAGAGGAGTTTTTTCTCGGCTTGCGTAATAAGTGCGTTTTGACTGTTCAAAACGCTATCACAAACACGCCCTAAATAAAATAAAACAAAAAAATTAATATATGATTTTTTTTTTAAAAAAAAGAAATCCGGGATGGGGAAATTCCCGATCCCGAAAATTTCCCATCCCGACGGGATGGGAAATTTTCGGGATCGGGATCAGGATCGGGAATGAAAATCATTCCCGAACCCTTCTTGAGATCGGGATCCATTTCCCGATCTCGATCCCAATCCCAATCCTAAACACCCCTAACTATAATGGATCACATTGGTAAACAAAGAGCCTGTTTGGTATATGGAAAAGGTGGATAGGGAAAGGGAAAGGGAGATGAGTAAGTTCCCTCGATGAAAATACGTTTGGCTACCAAATGTTCTCGGAATTCAAGTTCTCACCTGCTCCAAAGTTCTCTTAAATATGAGAAGATATGTTCCCACCAAAATTGGTGGTAACCAATCTTCCTTCATAGGCGAGAAAATACAAAATACAAATTTGCCTATGAAAAATTTAAATTAAAGCTCCAAAATTGTACCACAATTCTAATCAAAACTTATGAATGATTAATGGAAGCATATGAAGGAGAGAACTCACTTGGGTCACGAACAATGATGTTGATAGTCTAACCACAAAGAAGAACAAGCTTGACAAGCCACAAAGCATTATAGCCACAAGTACCAGTGACAGACACCATCGTTTCATTTTCGGCGTTGTCGCTTGTTCTCTTTACTTTTTCTTCTTATTCTTCAATCTGATCACTGCTTAATTTTTACTCTATACCAAAGATCGTTTGATGTTTTTAAATTCTATGAGTGATTATTGTCTTCATAGTTTGTCATTACGCACTTCATAGTAGCTGTATTCACCTTTATTACTAAAAAACCTTTGAGAATTCTTCTCAATAAACATTCAAGAACAACGATTTTATTACCCAAAAAAAAAAAAGAATTCTTCTCCAATAAATGGATTAAATTGCTGAAAAATCAACAAATGAGTACAAAGAAGATAAAAGCTTAGGTTGTGATTGCTGCCTCGAATTGATCTATTTCAGCAACTATAAAAAAGGGGTGAATAGAGTTTTGCTCTATTTCAACAAGCAGGCGAAAAGAATTTGATTCCCAAATTCGAATGTATTTAGAAAATTCAAATTTCATTAATAAATTTATTGATGAAATTCAAATTTCATTCCAAGGCAGTAAATTCCTAAATAACCCCCCTTTTGGCTTTTTCTTCTTGAATGACTGTCCAATCTTCTTCTTCTTCTTCCATGTGACATGATCTGCTTGTTGCCATTGTTGTTATCGTTGACTAGCCCTTTTTGCGGCCATCATCGCCTCCTCATACTTCCATTGCTGCAGATCCGCTAGTGACAAAGGAGGAAGAAGTCAACGATGACCCCTTTGCCATCGTCGCCGCCTCCTCTTACTTACGTTGTTGTAGATCCGTCGAAGGAGGAAGAAGAAGTCAATGGTGGCCCCTTTGCTGCGGTCGCAACCTCCTCCTACTTGTATTGCTATAGATCCGTCAATAATGAAGGAGGAGGAAGAAGTTGATAGTAATGATGATGGTGGAGAGAGAATATGATGGTGGTAGTGATGCTGGAAAATGGTAGAAGAGAAAAGAAGATGAGCATGTATATGAATGAGGACAATTTGGACAATTCCTTTGTTATTTCATTTATCTCTAATTTATCATTTTTCTTCCTCTTCTTTCGCATATCAAATACCTATTTAACAAAATATTTTTCATTATTTTCCATTCCATTCCCTTCCCAACCTTTACTTTGAACTAAACCGGTTAAAAGATAAAAAAAGTAGGGTTGTGGAATCCGGACGGGACTGACTGGTCCGACCCAAAAATAAGTGAACTGGTCGGTAGAACGGTTTGGTTTCAGGTTCGGTTCGGGTTCCAATTTAATTTTTTTTAATTTTTTTTTAGATTTTTATATTATAAATATAAAATCTTCAATTTTTTACCGGTTTGATTCTGATTTAGCTTCAATTTGACTCCATCTGATTCACTCACTCTTAATTCAATACCCGATCGATTCAATACACTATCCGAATTTTAATACATAGTAAAAAAGTAAAAAATGTCAGTCTCGTTGCTGATGTCAAACCGCGTTCTTATCTACTGCTACTATTTCTTTCTCTTTCCCCGTCGCCTCTCTCTCCCTCACTTCATTTATTGCTGTGTTTGTTTCTCTCTTATTTAAACCAAACCCCACCCACCCCCGCTTCTTTCCTTTTATCCTTCACTCTCTCCCCCTCTCGCTCTTCCCATCATCGATGAACATGTTTACTCTCTCTCCCTCTTCACTCTCCCATTCATGACAACAAACCCCTTCGCCTGGAAGCCCGACCGACGGAGACGACGCACCGGCCAAGGCTAGCCCCCAGCCCCCGTGTTTCGCCCCATTTTCCTGCTCATAATCTCCATCCATGGAGGTATTGGTGGGTCCCACTTTCACCATCGAAGTTTCCTCCTCCTCCTCCGCTCCTCCGCCTTCTTACCCCAGAGAACACCTTTCCACCGCCGACCCCGAGGACCATACAGTTCCTTCCTGCCTCCTGAGGCGTCCCGCCTCCTTGGACTCCGACTCCTCCGAGAACTCTTCGTCCATCGGAACCCCGGACGACAGCGACAACGATCTGTCGTTTAGCAAGGACGGCGATGCTCAGGAAGACGATGAGGAGATGCATAGCAAGTTCCATGGGCTTGGATCTCTGGATGCGTTAGAAGACTCGCTTCCTATCAAGTTAGTAACCTTGTTTTTCTCTCAATCGTTCTCCTCGCCGATTTGAATCCTCTTACATGGCATCTGATGTTCTTTTTGTGCTTTCTCTCAGATTCTGACGCCCTGGTTAAAAATTTTACTCGATTTTGTCAGTTTCTGGGTTTCGATTTTCAGATCCGTCGTTTTGAAAAATAATTAGTTCTGATTTTGATTTACTGTGGTTTCAGGAGGGGATTATCCAGCCACTTCGAGGGCAAATCGAAGTCATTCACGGACTTATCTCAAATCAGCAGCGTCAAAGACTTGAAGAAACAGGAGAATCCGTTCAACAAGAGAAGGCGGCTTCTGATTGCGTCCAAGTTGTCCAGAAGATCGGCTTTCTACAGCTGGTCTAACCCTAAATCCATGCCTCTCCTGCCTGTTGGGGAAGACGAAGACGACGACGATTACAGTTGCGGTTACGAAGAAGAAAAAGCCAGAGAAGTCCCCTCCCCATCGTCCTTATCACCCCGCGAAAGCAAACATGAAAACCCGGGTCAGCTCCGACAGAGCAGGGTCCCGGAAACTTACGCCGCTAGGATGAGACTCAGACTCGGAAGCATGAAGGCCAGGAGTTTTTCTCTAGCAGATCTGCAGGAACATGACGAAGCAGAAGATAATGAAGAAGATGAAGCCTATGATTAGTTTTTAACATTTCTACCCTATAGTTTTTATCTGGGTATTCTTTTGTTGTTGTTGTTGCTACCGGTGGCGGTGGCGGTGTTGATGATGGCGGAGATCGTGTAGTTACTAAATAAAAATTAAAGGATAAAAGTGTGAAATATGTTAAAAATCTTATCTTGCTACAATCTGGGTTTGAAACTTGGGAAGTATAATTTATGTTGAAGTATATCCTGTGTATATCCTGTGAGGTGGCTATCAAATTATAGAGAAGGGACTGGTTATCGGTGTCCCCAGGGGTAGTCGCCCATAAATTTTTTAATTCGTGTGTTGAGGTGGATGGATAACGGATATTCCAAAAAGAACGCAGGAAGGATGAGAAAGCAAAGAGTGATTTGAGGTGTGAGATGGATTATTGGGCCAATGGGGTTGGAGGGGTTAGGTCTCTCTGTGTGTGAGATCATGGAAAGAGATTTAAGAAAGAAGGAAACATCGTCTGTATTAAAAAACGTATCTTTATGTATCAAAAAAAAAAAACGTATCTTTGGACAAATCTTATCTTATCTTTAGGACCCTTGGTTTTTGTGAAAGGAGCAAGGCTTCTTATTCATTTTGTGCGTGTTTTTAACATTTTTTCAAGAAAATCATTATTAACCTGCAACTAGTGACCGGCCTCGTCTCAGCTCTGAAGAATCCAATTTGGATTGGAATATGGAAATTTGAAGTGTTTGGTACTTTTTTTTTTTTTTTGCTTTTATTAATTTCGAAAACAAATAATCCAAATCCATCGCAGTTTTGTTTTTTTCTCAAGGTTCCTTAACTATGTCATCCAGATATTGGATAACATGGGTCAACATGACTTTTGAAGGATGAGATTTCTTTTTTATTTTTTGCCCCTTAAATAAAGAGAGAGAAATATATGCTTTAGTTGTGATCCATTAAAATTGAGTGATGATTATGGAGGTGGGCCTCACCATTAAGGTGGATAAGTTCCTGAGTCTCCCCCTTATGTTGATTCCTTTCTGTTAATGTCTGGACGGATGCCCATGGGGCGTAGCTCGATGGTTGAAAGGGAAGCCATGGTGCTTTCCCACCATTTGCCCAAAGGTGGCCGAGTTCGAACCCGTGGGAAGTCCCTTAATCCCGGGGGCGGCTCCAGATTAGTCTGCATCTAATTGGGTGTGGGACACCGGGGGCTTTACACGAAAATGTCTGGACGGATACGAACTTATTTTACTCTTTGATCACCCTTGCAGCTCAACACAAAGTTGTCACATATTGTTATTATCTTGTTCAAAATAAAGCTTCACACATTTTTTTTTCCTTTGGTGAATTGTAGAAAATGTGAAGTAACTTGTCACTTGAGATATTATTATCTTTTGACCCTTCCACCATAGTTGTCTCCTTTAAAACTCGAATTTAAAACCTAAAGAGATTTGATGAGAGTTTATACTGCTAGACCAACTCTATATTGGTTGAGATATTGTTATCTATTTGTACATAATTTGATAATTTGATGTCATCATCTTAGGTCCTTCCTTAGCCACCACCAGATTCATCAATTGACCTAGTCAAAGCTAGTTATGCTTATTATTGTTGGTGTTATTGGATGCTCTTGTGAATGGAAGGCCGTGTTTGGTGGCGGGTAGGAATCATAAACAAGCAATGCAAATGCTTCACAAAATCCTGTTTGGTAGCTGCTGGTCGGGAAACACAACCACACAAGTTTTACTTGTACTATTGTTGAGTTTATAGCAACATCCTGGAGTTTAGTGCACAACTTTTATCATGCGTTCTTTGCTAAAAAATCTCGTTCCAATATTAATATTCCACGGAATTTAGTACAGTACTTCCATATAACTAAATGTTCCTATATAAACAAAAGGGGAAAACACCAGAAATTACCATTTAGACTTTAACATTTTAAATAAATGATTTTTTATTAAAATGAGTTATCAGTTATTATATTTTTATAATTAATAACTATACTCTTGTAATCAATTAGACTTATTTGAGATTTTAAAGTTTAAATGGTATTTTTTTATTCTTTTTCCTACATAAAATGGCACTTTTAATATTTGATATCAGGTAGTGTTTGAGAAACCACAAAACTGTGATTGCAGAAGCCATTTTTCATAAATCGAGACAATTTTTTTTATATACATACCTTATAAATTATAGAAGCTAGATAATTCAAACATGTACTAATAGGCGAAGACATTGACCTTTTAACCCGATCAATATTCAAGCCCCCTTCTTTTTTCAAAATTCTTTTGGTCACTGATAGGAAGAGTCATTTGCGTGTTTTAAAGAGTGTGTGTACGGAGTTGCTGGGATGAGTCGAGAAGATGGAAAAATTTCAACTGTGGCTATCCATATGGAAAGTGTGAGGAAGTTTGGGAGTGAACATGACGTTCAATTTTTATGTTTAGACCATCAACTCGTGGTAAAAAAAATAGTAATTCCTCCTATCCTTGGTACAAGGCTAAATTAATTTTTTTTAGCGGATAAGAAAATTAAATAAATTATTTTAAAATATTTATACTTATTATTTTTCTTTAAACTAATTTGCCTAGTTTATAAATTAATATATAATTTAATAATACACAACATATATTACAATTAAATAATTTATTTAGATCTTGTTGGATTTTAAGTCTAAGTCTGCCCTTGATGGGCTAGACTATTCAATTAGGATATAAGTAGCCTAATCAAATAAGAAGTAAATTAGCATTAATTGTTGATTAGGAAATAAGTTAGTATTATTATGAGATTGTTAGTTGAGAAACAAGCCATCATAATTCAGGAAATTAATTGAGAATTAATTTTCCTGATTACTAACTTGGAAAGCAAGAAGGAGTCCACATAACTTCCTAATTAGTGGCCATCCTAAACCACTAAAAATAGGATGTGCCTCCCTCAATTATGATCCACCCCCTATCATTAAGTTATCTGGCAATCTCTCTTCTCTCATTCCATCTTTCTTGTTCTGGTGATTTGCTGTGTCAATTTTAATTAGGCTCTAATAGTTTAATAATTGTGTGGGCACCATTATGTTCGAGTTATAGAGCATTAGAGCTTTGACCTGGATCCGAACATGGATTCGCCTCGGTTCACTACTCCATCCTCTCTCCTTATTTTTCCTACTTGGCATCAGAGTCGGATGATCCTAAGGCCATAATTATTCTTTGTGAATTAGCATGTAACATAATTATTTATATATTTCATCATGCTTAATATGAAATTATTTTTCCACTACATAAATCATAATTCTGGGTATGATTTCTTGGATGTAATATGCTACTGCCTCATGTGTTTACATTAACATATATTTTGTAAACATATACATGTTTCTTGGGTGCCAATATGAAGTTATTTTCCGCTGCGCAAATCACCTTGTTTCATTATGATTAAATGCTTTATCTTTCTCCCTCTCATATTGATGTACGAATGGATAAAAAATACTCCCAGGGCTATTCACTACAACAAAAAACGTTTTTAACGTCTATTTTTTAGGCTTTTTAATATTTGAAAACAAGGAAACGTATATGTGAACGACGTAATAAAAAATGATAATAACGTCCGCAGATAAAAGGACGTCTAAAGTCTGGACTTTAGACGTCCCCATTTTAAAAAGGGACGTCTAAAGTGGTACAGTGACACTTTAGACGTCCCCATTTTAAAATGGGGACGTCTAAAGTGTCACTGTACCACTTTAGACATTCCCATTTTAAATTGGGGACGTCTAAAGTGTTTTTTTTAAAAAAAAAATAGTTTATATTACAGATCTGAACTAAACAGTATTTAAAACTAGAAATTACAGATCATCGTTAATAAAACTATAGATCTAGTAACTGAAATCCAAAGCTACACAATAATAACTCTAAAGCTGAAATCTCATAGGGAGAAGATGAAAACAATAAGAGGAATTAGTTGCAAAAAACTTATCTCATTTTATTATTGAAATTCATTTTATCATAATAATGAATAGAGAAGAGCGACAGGGAGAGATGAACCTCGTTTTCTCAGCGGGAATGTAGCCATGAAGCATGTTTCAGAGTCCTGATCTACAAACCATAACAACACAAGTTATAAGATAAAAATAGAAGGAAAATCCAAAGAAAAAAGAGAAAGAGGATAAAATAATAAAAAATGATAAGAAAGCATAACAGATCTGGAGGTGAAAAAAAAGAAAGAAAAAGGAAGAAGCAAGAGTAAAAAGAGCATATAAAGAAGAAGAAGCAAGAGTTCAAGGCGTGGTGGTAGTGTCTCTTATTGTGTTTGCGGCGATGGGAAGGGAAAGATGAGTGTAAAAGTAGTATAAAACTGATAAATAAAGACTGTCAGAAAAAATTTGAATTGTTTTTTGCGTCCCCAATTTAATTTAGGGACGTTTAAAGTTGTTCAGTTATTTTCTTTAAAATTGTTTTTACTTTAGACGTCCCCAATTCAAATTGGGACTTTAAACGTCCCTATATACATTGGGGACGTCAAAAGTTTAAAAAAAAAATTTAAATGAGGGACCCCTTTGGCGTCCCTCATTTATATAGGGACGCCATTTTGGCCTCCCTAATAATAGGGGACGTCTAAAGTATTTTTTTTTTTTGCTTTAGATGTCCCTAATTCCAATAGGGACGTCTAAAATCTGTAAAGTCACATTTTAGATGTCCCTATTTAAATTGGGGACGTTTAAAGCTATTCAATTCTCACCCATAATTACAAAAATGCCACATTCTTTAGTTTTTACTTCCCTTTTTTAAAAAGGAATGTCCTTTAGAGACGTAAAATATATATTCTGTAGTAGTGATTGTTGAAAGTCTTGAATTATTGAATGCCAAAAAAAATGATGTTATTCTTTTTCTTTTCAAAAATATGTGTGCATGCATGTGAATTTGTTTCTTTGTTTTATATGACTGTATACAATGCTATTAGTCTCTGCTCCTCATGCTTCTTCTCATCTCCTTACTTCTTCGATCTTATTAAAGTTGAGTTTTTGGAACCTATGTAGAACCAAAATACAAGAGACTTTAACCCTCAAAAGGTAGAAAAGCCCTTGAAACATAGAGGACACATATCCAAGTCACGTTACAGAGTGTCGTCGACGTCGAGAAAAATTGGGTGTTCGAAACTAAGTGTTTTTTATGTATCTTTATGAGAGATATGCTTTTAGAGCAGGAAAACAACAATTCAATGACCTTCTGCTAACAGAATATTGGTAAATCCCTTTACTGAGCCCGTAGCTAGATATTCATTAAGTCAGTGGAGATCTTGGGACACAAATAAAATATAAGGTCTTGAACTTCTTTTATATGAAGATAAAAGAAATAATATGTATGAGTGAATATATATAAGGTATATACTTTTATATGTCATACAAGTTAGAAGAGGTTGGTTCACTCACACGAACGATTGTCTTCCCATGTTTTGCTGGGGCATAGGTGGGTAAGACGAGCAAATGATCACCATAAGATGGCTAAGAATAATCTTTGTATTTGAGTCACCTTAGTTAAACTAAGATGAGATCCATATGTATGTATATACACAAAAAATGAATCGAAGCATGAATACAAACCTATAGCCAGACAAAGAACTCTTTTCATAAATGAGAATGTAAAAGAGATATTGTGAAAAAAAAAAAGTTCTGGTTCAAATGTTGAGTACATTTTGAAACTAATGTCATTACGGTGAAAGAGATAGAAATTGACGTGCACCACAAACCGTTCACCGTAACGTGCAATTCATATTGCAAGTGCTTGAGAGTTAGATTGCAACATAGGATGTAAGAGTTAAAGATCCCTTGTTCACTATAGTGTGAATCCTAGGAAGGAAGAATCCTTCCATAACGCCCTTAAGACTTAGGTAGCATCATGAAAGCTTGATTTTGTGACAGTTACTTTAGCTGAAGCTCTATGATTACACAAGATTTAGGCAGATGAGTGAAAACTATGAAAGCAACGAAGTCAAAATGAACTGATGTTTAGTCAAAAAGGAAAATTTACTCCTAGATATATAAGATGTGCTAGTGTTTGTGGTTGACCCTTTACTAGTGCTATGTATATCTTGTAGGTGCGGATACTATGTGCATGTAAGACAATCTGAGTTTAACATATTAACTCGAAAGGGATTAGCTATGCCATGAGTAATATCTATAGGAGATTCTGGGGCATCTAAGGCAATAAATAGATAGCTTACAAATTTATAAAGGGTGTCATTGGATGCTAACCCAATATGAGGGATTTCTAATATCACAAGCACTAAATTTTGAAGTTTTGCCCATATGGTTGTGGCAAACGCCAAGTATGAAACAAGAAAGAGTAATGGACCCATGATGGGAGGCCTTTCAAGTGCGAGTGAGAGATGTTGGACGTTGGGTTCAAGTTCACCCTTGATAGGGTAAACTGTTCAATTAAGATACAAGTAACCTAATTAAATAAGAAGCAAATTAGCATTAATTGTGGATTGAAAAATAAGTTAATATTAATTATGAGATTGTTAATTGAGCAACAAGTCATCATAATTCAGGAAATTAATTGAGAATCGATTCTCTTGATTACTAATTTGGAAGGTAAGAAGGAGTGCACATAACTTCCTAATTAGTGGCCACCCTAAACCACTATAAATATGATGTGTCTCCTTTAGTTATAATCCACCCCTGCCATTGAGTTATTTGACAATCTCTCTTCTCTCCTACCTTCTTTCTTTTCTAGTGATTTGCTGTGCCAATTTTAATTAGTCTCTAATAGTCTGATAATTATGTGAGCATTATTATATTCGTGTTATTGAGTATTATAGCTTTAACCCGGATCCGAATATAGATTCATCCTGGTACACTTGTCCATCCCCTCTCCTTATTTTTCCTCTAGATCTCTAAATCACTTAAAGAAAAGTTGATTGAATTTTATATTACATACACGGAAAATACCATTCATGAGTTCAATTGACAATTAAGACCAAAGATTTAAACTTCAAAACTACAAGTCTTACCTACAATTATATATTTAGCAACCTTGGACTCCGTCTTTCGAACACATGACTCCATTGACTATTCCTATATTCATTCAGCAGAGTCAGTCAGTTACCCACCATGTTGATCAAAATATTGCCTGTCTTAATTCTCAAATTCAAATTTCACAATTATTTACTCCCCTTTTACATTACATTACAAATTGTGTTGGAAATCTCAACACAAATGTACTTTCATCTGATTCGAGCACGATTATCATCGTTTGCATAGTATGCATTGAAGAAAAAAATACTACTCCCTCATATCCTAATTATAAGATAAAATTGACTTTTTTAGAGAAATTAAGGAAGTCAAGTAACTTATTTTAGAGTGTTTATATTTATGTTATCCTTAAATTATATATTAGTTTATTAATCTAATTAATTAATTTAGAGAGAAAAATAAAAATATAAATACTTTAAAGTAATTTAATTGGCTTCCTTAATTTCTCCAAAAAAGTCAACTTTATTTTATAATTAGGACCGGAGGGAGTATCTAGAATCTGCAAGCTAATAATAAACCGCAACGTTTGAGCTTTTATTTTTTGTGTACCCTTAACCCTAGATGATAAGACACAAAAACAGAAGATTTAATTATATCACTCAAATTCGTTGCGAAGTTCTTAAAATTTATAGATTGATATACTGCAGTCTTGATGTATAATAAGGACACTACAATCTATGAATTTGCATATTAATGCTAGAAATTGAAGTTAAATATTAATATTTTGCAAAATAAGGGTCTGCTTGAAATAAGTGGGATTATTTGGGGGTATTTGGTCATAACCGTAAATGACATCTATATTAGGTGAGGTATGGAAATATGAGACGAAGTGTTGTGAAGGGCCCAAAAATAAAAATTGATATCCGACCAATGAATGGAGACGGAATCAGATTTCAGTACTTGAGTGATAAAGAAATGAAGATAATCCTTAAGGGTTGTTGGCGGAGTTAATTAAGGACGATGAGAGATCAAAGATGCCTAAACTTCACTCCTACAGTGATTAATACTTCAATATTAACTATATATTAGAGCATGGAACACATGCAAGTTCGTCAATCTTGGTCTGTCTTTGTTTTTTTGGTTAAGTAACAATCCTGTTTGAAACTCTAACGGATATTAAATATAGACATATCTTCCAAAAAAAAAAAATTGGAACCTCGATTTGCATAGCCCCTTCTTAAGCCCAACCCCCTTTACTAGTTTCAGTCTGACGTATTTGAACTTGTTTAAATTGAAGGTAATGTTTTAACGGGCTAAATATAACAGACTGAAAAAAATAATAGAGCTGGACCGTTTGAGTTTTTTCCCCTGCAAAAAAAAAAAAAAAACCAGAGACACACACGCACAAATAATATGTCTGCGGAGTTATTCCAACTTGAAGTTCTGCTTTTGAATCGTGGGTGAGCCTGACCCCTATCCTAAAATTTATGTATTAAAAAAAATGTTTGCAAAGACTAATTGTTAGGATAGAATTTGCACTGATCCCCTCGAAGTACGGAGTACAGAAAGGGAAAATGCTGTGTTCTTGAGGCGTATGATATTTATAGTATGTGTATGATGGTTTATTTTTGACTTATAAATGTTTTTCGAGACAAACATCTTTTCACATACTTATCTTATATACCGTAAGTCACGATTTAAAAATATTTATAAATAAAAAATAAATTATCCCAAACAAACATTTAATTATATTTTTAAGGATAATTTGTCTGCCCCCTACAAAGGCCTATAAATTGTCGTTTTGATTGGATCCCAAGCCTTTGTCTAGCTTTGTCGCACACAGCAAGAGTAAACACATGCCTTCCTTTTCTTTTCTTTTTTCTTTTTTTTTTTGAGTAAAAGGTATGTTGTAATTGATATGTCAACTATATACATCAGTATGTACTCAGTGTGTATGGACTGAGGTATCTGCGAAATGGACAGACACAAAGAGGTAAATCCTAAACTGCCAAAAAAGAATCTAGAAATGTTGAAGGATATCTAGACTCTTGAAAGTATGATTAACTAGGACCCGAGTGACTGATATTATATCAAGTGTGGTGAACGACTCATTACAGAACAGGCGTCTATTCCTGACTTCCCAAAGTTTCCAGCACGTGATACTTATTCCTACTTTCCACTGAGCTGTCAAAGAAAGCAGGATGTCTGAGCATATCGACCAGCCAAGAGGTAATATCTTTCCCAAAGAAATCAGCACCAATATCATCTGGGAGGATCTTTTTCCAAACCGAAACAGCTAAAGGACATTCCTTGAACACATGGTTCACATCTTCTACAAAGAGAGCACTGTTGATAGAAGGAAAACCCTGCCAGGTATTTTCCTTTTCACATTTTGACTAGCCGCTAACGTATGAAAGAATGAAAATTCAGGCAATGAATGGCGCGCAAGATTTTAGCTTCAATTGATGGAGTGGATAATTGAAGTGGACGGATCAATTCATAATAATTGTAATTTAGATCTGCGTTTGTTAGTGATGAAACCCAGGGATGTGATTCTTCCTATCAAGAATTTAGGGATTTGCTTAACAATTCATAAGGCGAGGGGGCGAGAAAGAGTAATCGGAAAACACACGCAAAAAAGTTAAATGAGAAGGAAGATGGTATTCATATATTACAGAATGGATTGATTCACAGAGGGAGACAAAATTGAAGAAGAAGAAGACTAAAAACCCTAAATATCACTGCTGAATAACCAAGCGGCGGTTGCAGAAGGAGCAGTAAAATCGGCGTTTAGTTTTGAAGTAGAGGGGCAAGAAGCAGAACCTCCACTGGCTCTCGACGTCCACGGCCTGAATCATGCCTCCGCAGAAAGGACACGCCCCCGGCGCCATCTGCCTCGATATCACCCTCTCGTCCTCGTCGCACACAAACACCAAACACATCTAGAATTCGACGACCGATCTGATTCCCACGCACCTGCTTCGCTTACCTTGATGTATATATAGATTTGTATTCAGGAGGGTGTTCGGCGGTTCTGGAATTATATAGCTTAGTCTGGAAGCAGAATCAGATTCAGAGACGAGAAAGAAGCGCGTGCGCGGGCGTCTCTAGACGTTTCCACGCTTCGCTTCTCTGCCTCCGCGTGACGTAACCTCTCCTCCTCTTAATATTCCTCCCTCTGTTTTTTCCTCCTATCAATGTTCTTTTTCCTCTGTATTCTCACTAGCGACACAATTCAAATCACATCCCTAGTTATGCTTTTTCTTGTTATATCTTCTTTTTTTATGCAACTTGATTTAATAGTGGCATGCGGCTTCATTCACATAAACAAAGAAAAAAAAGGCAACAATCGGTATCCATCACCGTTCCTTATTCTTTATTCAAATATTCCTACCCAATTCACAAAAGTAGTCATCGCATCAATCACATATATAAGAATCATATATTCCGTCGATCCAAAAAAGATCAACTTTGTGGAATAATACAAGTGTTTGGGTCTACATTGGCGCCTCCTTTTTCAGAACATTGGTCTGCAAGTTATGGGGTAACACACACAAAAACACATTCCTCCAGGAATCCAAATCACCACAGAAGAACTGATCTTTACTGTGTCTACTCTTGCACACCACACCGCTACGTCATCGGATTTATAGAGATCAATCAATCCTTCCGGCTGCTGATTAGTGAAATCAATCAATCCCAATGTCTATTGGTAGTGCTTTGTACCAAGGCACCGAAAATCAGATTAGACACGGAAACAGTCGAGGTCCTATATTAATGTTTGGTAATATCCCAAATCATGGTTTGTGTAATCCGAGACAAAACTTCTCTTACATACTTACCTTGTAAGTCGTAAAAGTTATTAAAAAAAGTTAATCTAGATACAAGTTAGTGCTTTATATCGAGGGTTAACTTGGGAGTGGTTCGTATCGAGGGTTAACCCGGAAGTCAAATCGTGATCAATTAATAAAAATATATATAATTTAAATGTTCATGTATATTATTCAAAACACTACATGAGAATTTTTTTCCAACCAATAGTCTAATACAACATTTTGAACTTAATACCCACAAAAACATTATTAAGTACATAAGTATTTTTTTCCAACAAATGTTAAAAGTATTCGACAATCTTTTTAAAGCTTCTCACATATCAAAAAAATTCAGGAAAATGGTTTTTTTTTAAAAAAAGAAAAAGCCAAAAAGATTTTGTTTGGGGTATTAAAAAGTTAAAAAAAAAAGGGCAGGCAACTTGTGACTAGGCCGGGTCACCACGATTTACGCCGATCGACCAGTTCAATCAATTCCAATTTTTTTTCTTCAATTGGATTAGACTGATGACCGATTCACCAATTTTCGATCTGAACAGACCGATTTAAACCAATTTTCAATACATTGTTTTGTACTATGTCTCCACATATTAGATTTTAATATATATTCCATCTCTCAAAAAAAAAAAAAAAAAACAGGTGAGGCAAAGGGCAATCCAAACAAAAAAAAGCAAAGTGCGCAGGCCTGAACAAGAGCCTAACTACACACAGTAGCTATATTCCAACTGAATACAACAAATTGATCATCTTCAACTATGCCCACTGAATTTTGATCAAAAAAACTCTGCCCACTCAATTGCTCTGAATTAGTATAATGTTTGAAGTATAATCTACTACTGGATAATTCAGGCATAGAGGATAATTCAGGCATAGAGCACCTGAGAATGAGAAGGAGTTAACTCTGCAAAAGCCTTTGGTGCCTCCACCACCTCCCACGTCACCTTCACCACCTCCTTCCCTTTCTCTTTATCGACTTCAACCTCCACCGTTCCAATCCCCACGTTCAGCTTCGACGCCGCCACGTAGATTCTCCCTTCCTCCCCTAGCACTGTCAGCGGCCTCTCCAGCTTCTCCCTCGGAAACTTGTCCCCCTTCACGTACTCCCACTTATCCCCTTCCTCGTCGTACACCTTCACCGGACAGTCGCCGTATTCCGATATCGCTATCAGCCTCCCCTCAACCACCGCGCTAACCCCCGTCCACCCCTCCCTCATCCCCAGCCTCATTCCCTCCCACCTGTCCCTCTCTCCGTCGTACACCGTCGCCCTCGGCGAGAACATGAATGGCCACGTCCATCCTTCCGTCACGTACAGCTTCCCTCCCATCACCGCCGAGTCGTACCTCCCCATGTTCGCCTCTCTCTTAGCACGTGACTCCCACGCGTCTCTGTCCGGGTCGTAGATTTCCACTTCGGTGATTGAATTCATCGAGCTGGGCTCCGTCCCCCCGACGGCCACGATCTTGCCGTCGATCTCGGCGGCGGTGAAGAAGGATCGGGGCGTCGGCATGGGGGATAATCGTGACCATTGATTGGTGGACGCACGGTAGACAAAGTTGGAGTCCATGGGAATATGTGTGTCCGTCCGCATGCCCCCCATGACGAAGAGTTTCCCATGACGTGGCAGCGCGGCACATGCAAAGCTATTGGGGCAAGAGGGTTTAGGAGCGGGCATGGGGGGCAGGATGAACCAACGGCCCGATAATGGGTCAAGGGCCTGCCAGTGCATTGTGGCCGTTGATCTGCGGGTGGCCAGGACGAAGAGATAAGGCCTAGAGAGGGAGAGAGATTTCTTGGAGAGGAGGAAACTCGGGTGGCTGATTGCTCTGTTCCAAGAAGAAGATACGGAACGCGCCAAAGCCTGGTAAGGGTAAGGAAGATGAAGAAGACAAAGCAGCGCCACTTCGTCGGGCAATCCAGGAATCAAAGCCTCCTCCGAATCTGAATCCTTATCGAGGGTTTCCTTGTGGCCAATCTCCATTTCGAAGACGATGAAGAACAGAGAAAAGCGAGGGAGGGAGGAAATTTTGAGCAAGTGATGGATGAAAAAGTTGGGAGAGAAGAGAATTCTAATAATATTTGGAGTCGGCGCGTTTTGAAGTGAAAGCAAGGTCACAAGAAATTCAAAGAGGAATGATCTGAAACTTTCAAATCTGGGAAGGGAAATTTAAAAAAGAAGCTAAAAGCAAGGGTGGTGGTGGGTGAATGATGTGTACAGATTCTGGGCAGAGGATAGATCCAATCAGTATGAGTTTGGGGATGCCAGTGTGTGTACACAGCAAGCTTCCAATCATTCCTCTCTCACATCTTTTTGTGGCGCTCACACCACCATATTTGCCTATTTAATTCTCCCATTCCTGTTTTTTTCATTCATTTGTTTATGACCACAAGTGTTGTTTTCATTTCAAGTTTTCAACGAATCAAATTCACATCCTTCACCCTCATAAATATATAACTACCCCTGTTCAACGTACGTGCCTCTGCACCAGAATTATCGTGGGCGAATGACTGTACTGTTCAATGTAAGTAATCCTTTTTTTCTTTTTTTAATCCTGAGTTCAATGTAAGTAATTTTGTTGACCTCAAGTTCAATGTAAGTAATGTTTTTTTTTACCTGAGTTCAGTGTAAGTAATTTTTTTGACCTGAAGTTCAATTTAAGTAATTTTAATTAATAAAAAATCACATTGTATGTAATAACATGATCCCATATAGAAAATGTTGCTAACTAGAGGAATTATGTAACTTTTTAGTGATGAAATTATTTATATGAGACTGCACTCCCTTCTCTTATAATCTCCTCATCATTCGTCAATTGATGATTTGAAAATATAATTAATATGATATGTTTTTTTTAAAAAAACATTCTAATTATTTCTCTTAATTTTGTATATATCTCTTGATCATTGCTGCATAAACATAAACGAAAATAATTTTAAAAAAAATGATAAATATGTACACTTATTATCATGCATTTGTAATCACGAACAACTCTCCAATTACTTGTGAACAAGACATACGTTTCACCTCACACTCTTTCATGCTCACTATAGACTCAAGTCATTGGTCACTTGGCAACTTCCAGCACAACTTTGGGTAACTTTTCCACGTAAGAACAAAGCACAAGGCATTCTCTCAAAGCAATGTTGTCTCCCGCGAAATAGTGAGGCCTGCCTCCAACTACTCCACTTTATGCGTATAGCACCCTAATCTTATTTATAAGTATTTTTTTAATTAATTTTTATATGTCAAGGAGAATTAGTCAATTCATTAATTATTGACTAAATTTTCAATTTCACTTTTTTTTATAATTAGTTCTAAAAATTAATATGAATAAATTCTTTTTATTTATTATAATAAGAATAAAAAAGCATTAAATATATTTATTACTTTAAAATTGAACTTATAAATAAGAGGAGGTGTATATTAGTCTGAAAGCAATCTAAGCCAATCCATGACACGTCCCTAGTAACTCGGGTCAGCTAAAACAACATTAAATTTTACGCTTGTCAGGTGTGCAACTAGGGAATTATTGTCTCTACAGAGAAAAGGTGTATGAAACGACAAATTTTTGCTGTCTTTCTGGTTTCTGTAATGGCTGCCGCCGTAAATAAACCTTGGCTCCATTCACAAACCTTTTTCTTCTCACTTCATTAGTCAAAACTCCTTTATTTTTCTATTCCCTCGTGCCTGTTACCACCATATTTCACCACCAATGTCACCCCAAAATATGTCAACCCCACATCACATGAGGTTAATGTGAAAGTGACACAACTGTAGAGTGGGGATGGGCCCACACTTCTGTAAAGTCTTTTTTCTGGTCAGGCCCAATACTTGGTCCAATGACTATGGGCCTGGTCTCATTTCGACCACACAATTTACCCGCCATTTTGATTACGTTTTACAGGTCCGGAAACTCCACCCATTATTTTATCCGGTCGGAGATTCTCCTTCCTTCACTGTTTTCCATGGCTGATGGGTAGCCAGCTTCATTTTTGTATAATCCGACTTTCACGCTGCCAACAACAATGCTCGAAATCCACATTCTCTCCTACCTCACTCCACTTCAATCTAACTCGAAGCCGATTTCTTCCTTTCTTATCACCGCTTCTTCTTCTTCTTCTCCAACTCGGCGTCGCTTGACGAGCACCGCTAATCCGCGTAAAAAGAACCTTAAGTGCCTTACTTCCCGCATCGTTCAACTCACCGGCCGAAGGCAGCTTCACCAGGTCCTCTTTCCCCCAATCTCGTGTCTCTTTCTTGTTTTCTCACTTATCTTCTTCTGTATTGCTACAAGCTGCTGCTCTGTTTTGATCCCGGAAGGAAAAGTGAATCTTGTTTTTCTTACGTTTGGTTTGGGGGACATTAGCATTCACTCTTTGATGATTTTCTTCCTCAGATTTTTGAAGAGATTGAAATTGCCGAGAAACGTTATGGGAAGCTGAACACTATTGTCATGAACGCAGTCATGCAGGCCTGTGTTCATTGCGGTGATATTGATTCAACTCTTAGGATATTTAATGAGATGACGAAACCGGGGAGCTGTGGCGCGGATACTGTCACGTATGCCACGCTTTTGAAGGTGTTGCAATTCATCGTTTGTGCATTTTTCTTTCCCCGTATATAGCGATAATTTATTTGGAATATAGTATCTTTTTTGTCTACTAATGCAGTGATCCATGCTATCCTAGTATCTGTTCTTTCTGAGCATGGTTGGAACTATTGTTTTTTTAAATGTAATATAGGGATTGGGCGAGTTGCGGAAAGTTGATGAAGCCTTTCAATTGCTTGAATCCGTGGAAAAAGGTACTGCACCTGGAAATCCAAAGCTATCAGCGTCATTGATCTTTGGTCTGTTAAATGCCATAATCGAAGCAGGTGAGTCAGAAGGTCTGCTCCACACTTATCGTTCAACTGGTTTACTGCAATTTTGGATGGAAATTAGCCGAAGGACAAATCAATCTATGGTGTCATGAGGCATTTAAGCTTCAGACTGCTCTGTGTCCGTCGATAAGATGAATACTAACCTCTGTGAAATCCAATAGCCTCTGTGTTGACTGATGATGCTTTACATGCAATGCTATAGTGCAGGAAACTTATGTCGTGCTAATGGCCTCCTTGCTCGTTATGGTTATGTATTTCGTGAAGGTGGCAGTTTCTCAGTCTCAGTATACAACTTACTCATAAAGGTCTTGCTCTTATTCTTGATCTCTCAAGAAATGAAGAGTACTTTGAGTCACTAACTAGTAGTGATTGCACAGACTACTCTTTGACCTTGAAGGGTTTTTTTTTGTTGAATTGTAGGGATATGTCACCGCAGGTTTTCCTCTAGACGCTGTAAACTTGCACAATGAAATGTTACGTCATGGAATGAAGCCTGACAGGCTCACTTACAACACTCTCATATTAGCATGTGTCAAGAGTCAAAACATGGATATTGCAGTGCAATTTTTTGAAAACATGAAGGTAATTAGCACGTATTCAAGAACTGAATTTAAAATCCACTTATTTACTGTGGAACGAGATCTATGGAGGTTTTTGAAATTATAACTTTATATTTATAGGATGAAGCACAGAAACCTACCCACAATGACGTTTTGCCAGATATCGTCACATATACAACACTGCTCAAGGTATGTATGTGTTATCACATTTTTTTCTGTTTTATATTGCATTGTTAATCTTTATGGTATAAATTAGCGAATTCAGAAACATTTCTACTTTTTATTGAAAAAAGGGATTGTATTGTGTTATTTGTTGTGATTTCAGTATTTTATTTATTTATTTTGAAATAGATATCTGACTGCATAAACAACAGTCTAATATATGCAACTTGCTTTTTGCCCAAGAAAAAAAGAGCATGGTCTCTTATGTGGCTGTTATTTGTAGTTGTGTATTTGTGTCCAGGTCGCATTGGAAAGCAAGATTTATATTTTCGCCAGTCGGATGTTCAGATTCTCTTTTTCTATCTCTCAGTCTTTTCTTTTAAATGCAGGGTTTTGGGCAGGCCAAAGATCTCTCGTCAGTCCTGAGAATAGTGCTGGAAATGAAATCATGTCAGGAATTGTATATTGATCGAACAGCTTACACTGCAATAATTGATGCTTTATTAAACTGTGGCTCAATTAAGGGTATGCTATTATTTTATTCTCTACTATGTAACTGAACAGAAATTTTGGAGTGAAATTCTGCCTCTAACAATACTAGTTGAAGGCCAGGAATTACTAGCTACTTCCTAGTTGTTTCTGAAAAAGAAAAAAGCTAGTCAACTTTGTAACCATCAAACTGCTCCCATAATCTTTAGTTGCTGTTTGTCTCAAAATAATGACTATACTAATGAGGATGCTGCTGTTATTTTTGATATTTTTAATTTATGTTTCGCTGTCCTGCTTGCTGGTTGAATTTCAACTTTCAGTGCTTTTCATTGCGAAGTTTGTGTGGATATTGAGGAAGTTTTCTTTCTGGAAAGATAACAATTAGTCTGTTTGCTTGTTGAGTCCTTTTATTCACATAATCGGTTGATGAATTTGTATGCTGTTTCTCTTTACCTTGTTGGACTATCCTTTGGGCATTCAGGTGCTCAATGCATCTTTGGAGAAATACTGAAGCTGGCTGGTTGGAATCCAGAGTTGAAGCCCAAGCCTCACCTTTATCTTTCCATTATGCGTGCTTTTGCTTCTAGAGGAGAATACAATGAAGTCAAAAACTTGCATAGGCGGCTTTTACCAGATTCGGCAGGAACCATCTTGCCAGTTGCTCAAGAAGAAGCTGATCATCTTCTCATGGAAGCAGCACTGAATAATGGTCAGGTAATAATCGATAAGTGGTTGTGGATTATGAGGTTGAAGAGGCCCTTTTTTCTTTTCTTGGTTCTGTCTTTTTACACCTGAACCATCGGCTATTTTACCAAGTCAAGGTTGACTGACTTTGTTGATGAATGTTGGCCAGGTCGATGTTGCCATTGAAACTCTTGTTAATGTTGCTTCAAAATGGAAGGGTATATCATGGACAAGTCGGGGAGGCATGGTGTGTAATGCAAGTTTTGTTGAACATGATTTTCAATGTTTCTAATGCTAGCCACTATTTATTTCTTACCATGCTAAGTTGAGTAGATTGTTACTTGTATGGTGGCCTATTTTAAGAATGTGTGGGGAGTTTCCTCGGCTCAGCTTTGGCTCTTCACCAGTGTTTGGTGGATCACTCTTTTATTCCTCCCTTTTTCTTAAACTAGATTGAATTGATATTGTTTGCCTTGGTTAATTTTGTTCAAAATTTAATGCCGAATATCATGAAAAAGTTAAAAATTTACTGGACAGATGCTTCTTTGATGTTCATTTTTTTCCTCCATAGAAGTTGATGTTGTCAACCATATGCATTTTCAATCCAGGCAACTTTGCGCATTGAGGCCACATTGGGATTCTCAAAATCCGTATTCAGTCCTTACCTGCTTCCACAGGTGCCTACAGCATTTCCTTAGCATCCTTTGCACAAGGTTGCATTACTTGTTTGCACAAGTATGCAGAGCTTAGAGTGATTATTAAAGTGCCTTTATATCTATTAAAACTTGACACTTTTAAATATTTTCACACTTAAAAAGAAAATCAATTATAAATGTCTTCTTTGTCAAATATTTTGGTATTTAACGAACAGATTGATTAACATTTTATGCTAAGTAATCTTTCTGGTTTCCTAATTGCACTTTCTGGCTTTAGGTTTCACCTGCTGAACCAGTTGAGAGATTCATGTTGCCATTTGAGGCAACAGGACCACTACAAGGCACTGTCCGATTGAAGGAAGTGGTTATGCGTTTCTCTGATGATGCAGTTGTTCCAATAGTAGATGATTGGGGCAGCTGTATAGGATTGGTGCACCGTGAAGACTGTGCTCAGGTACTCCTCGTTTAGCTTGGAACTTTGTCTCATCTATTAAAGGTCTTTGATATAATTCAATTTTATTCCATGCATCAACATCTTTTAAATATTGGAGCGTGGAGCGTGTGCATTCATTAATACTGAATGCACAAAGATATGACATCTTTGCAATTTCATTTTTCATATTATACTAGAACTAATATGGACAGACAGTATATTCCCAATTTGACGTGTGTGCTCCTTTTTATATTCCCACTTCCCCAATTATAGTATGGACAGACAGTATATAGACAACATTACTATTAGTGGTTGGTTATTTTATTCACGGGATGGCAATTTCTGCACCAGACCTCTAATTACTTGATTATTCATTGAATTCATTGTGCAGTTGGACTTGAATGCTTCACTTTCAACAATGATGAGAAGCCCGCCTCCCACTGTTACAACTACAACATCAGTTGGTCACGTTGTTGATTTGATTTTGGAAAAGGGCTACCCAATGGTTGTCATTGTAAAGTACACCAGCTCATATGGTACTACTTACGGCTCAAGGGCAGTTGGAGTTTTTACATCACAACAATTGTGTAGGCTTATCACACCTGCCTTTGTATCACTAGGGCCAAAACTTTCAATCTTTAGAAGATAATAGTGAAATGCCATGTTTAGGTGTTTCAGGATGTTATCTTTGCTTTCTCTATATACAGTTTTGCCCATGGGGACTAAATTGAGTGGCCCCTATAAAGGTTCTCTTTGGAGAGTTGAAAGAGAAGGAGAAAAGAAGGGTGGGGGAGGAAGGGATAGAAACTGGGCTTGCAAAATGATTAACTGATCATGGAGGATACGGGGGCATGCTGCATTCTTGATACATCAGTGTGAAAAAGTTTTGCTGCCCTCAAGGTACGTAGGTCCAAAGATACATCCTTCCTTCCATTCAAAATTAACTAGATGCCTTTACAAATTCCAAAGACACGAGTTCACCAGTTTTTGACAGATTTACTGACGGACTGTGATATCATTTAGAAAGTTGTATATATTTGTAAATTGTCCTGGATTTCTCCCATTTGTTTTTGATTCGGTATTTCAGTCATTATTTCGGATTAATTGTTTGCGGATTAAAGCAGATTATGGCATTGACAGGTGGTGGAGATTTATCTTCACCTTTACAGATACATTTATTGTGTCAACATTATGTTTATTTTTAAAAACTAGGGAGGCAACTCAGCGGAAAGTTTACAATTTACACACACACACACTAAGACATAGTGTTTTCCAGATTCCAAATTCTCCTTCAAGTCCACAAGCTAGTTCTATGAGAAGTTGGTCATTTAGGAAATGATATATCGAGTTAAAATTGGTAATATAGCGAGGCGTTAGTAACACTACTACCTAAAAGACGACGCCTATGCATAACCATAACTTTAGTCGATAACTTGCTCACCCCCTCGACAAAGAAAATAGTGTCAAAATAAACATGCATTGATTAGAATGCTACTCTGGACTTTGCCTAGCTCTACAAATATCATGATAAAAAGAGAGGTGATGTTGGTTGATTTGTTTAAATATGATTGTCTGTGGCAGATTATACAGAGAAATGTTGTTACATATTGATGACAATGATTTACAAATCATGAAGTAGCTTGGGAAATGAAGTTGAGGACAACCTTGCTCCTTCGGTGCTGGGGGGGATATAAGAGTACTTATGTAACAACTTCTTTGTACTAAAAAAAATGAAATAATCACGAAGTGTGAATAATGAATGATTTGTACTAATAAATCATCAAGCTTTGTGATTATTTAATTTTCAAGTATAACACGCGAAATAGGTAGCTTGCCTGTTTCATTTGGATTGATGGTCAATGACAGTCTGAAATGCCCCGGCCAGTGCTCTTACCTTGTTTGTCCTCTTCTCCAATTTGCTTGCAGTTTCTTCTATCACGTCATTGGATACCTGAGTCGTCTCCTTCTTCCCATGCACCCCTGCCCCTTGTTGTTTTGGTTTCAATTCAGCCTTCTCCTCTTTAACTTCTCTCTTCTCCACATTATGATCATCATTTTCTCCTTTCTTAAACTTAACTCCTTCATCTGTGTCTCCCTCCACCACTTCCTTCTCCTCCTTTGCCTTTTCCTCTTTGTTATTCTCTTTCTCCATTTCTTCTGTAACCCCATTGTGGTTTTCTTCTTCCTTTTCTTCAACATCAACTTTTTGCTCTTCTGGTTCTGGATGATCAATGATCTCTTCTGGGCTCTTATTCTCACCCTCTTGATGTACATCTTCAGCTTTCTCTTCTGGTGGATCCTCTTTTTTCGCTTCCTCTACCTCAACAACCTGTTTTATTTCCTCTGGCACACTAACTGGTTTTGCTTCTTCCTCCTCCTCCTGTTGTTCTTCTTCTTCTGATGCTGTAGGAATTACATTATTATTATTATTATCATTATCAGCTTGAATCTGAGGCTCACCGGGTTTAGACTCCTCAACCACCTGATCTTGTTCATGCTCTTTCTTATGTTCATGTTCATTTTCAGTGTGTACAACTGGTGAATTAATCTGGTCAGTTGCATTTTCATTTTCTTCTTGCTTATTGTCATCTTCCATCACCACTTCTTCAACCTTTTCATTTGCAGCATGTTTAACTTCTGCTTCAGTTTCAACATTTTTAAATCCCTCCTTAGTTTCAGCACCACTCTTGGGAGCTTTGGTTGAGTTAGCAGTAATTGAACCATCACTAGCTACCTTCTTAGGTGTAGGATTAGGGTTCTTCCTACTGATGTTTACACTCTTGTTGTTGGTGGACAATTTCCCATCTCTGGACGTTCTGGAGGTCTTCTCTGAAGCAGAAGACAAAAATCGAAGCTGCGATCCCGATCTCTCCCTGGGACCTGGAGACACAAGGGCTTTGTGTAGCCTTGAAGATGACTGGTTATGTTTGGTTAAGGTTGAAGATGATGGAGGCTTGTCCAAAGATCTTCTTCTGTTTACAGCAGTCTTCTGGGGGGCGTGCGTCTCAACGAGTGAGCTTACGGTTGCCTTGAGGTAGTTTGGGATCTGTTTTTCTTTTTCTGTTGATGAGGTAGGCTTACCACTTGGTGTGTATGGTTTTGTGGTCTTTTTTGTGCTTGTGCTGCTTTGAGAATTTGAGGGGAGGACCTTCTCCTTCCCAACTGCACTTTTCTCTTTTGGTCTTGCTGTTGCCATATATCTCTGTTTCTGCTATTACTTTTCTTCAAAACAACCTGCTCACACCACATTCCCAGAAACATTTATGTGAAACCCTGTTTTGATACTTCAAAGATAATCCTGTTATTAATGGTGCGCTCTCATAGATTTTGGCATCATTCTTCTATCCCAAGAATTTGATTTTGTTCAAATTCTATCCCTTAAAAAACTAGAAAATAATAGTTTCAGTCTTTAATACAAGAGTTAGATAATTAATTTGTGTATATTAAGAAAATTAGTTGAGTTTATTGTTTGTAACAAATGTGTATCATGTTTTCCTAGAATACCCTTTCTAATGATGTGCATTGCAATTACCCCTTGATGGAAGCCCCATACTCTGTGCAATTAATAGCGATGTTTTGGGTGATAAATTTAGGAGGCAGAGTGGATTAGTCTTATATTTAGGAGTAGAGGTAACAGTATGTAATCCTTTTGGGGAGCAATAATTTTATGCAATCGGAACCCAACCTAATTGTAAAATGGTAAAATGATGAGGAGCAAAGTGATAAGAGTTTTTTTTTTTTTAACTGTTGCCACAAATTTGCCCTGATTATTGCAGATTTTGATACAGAAACATAAAACGTGAGTGTGAGAAATCAAAATAAAAAGCCTATTGAAAAATTCACGCATGTAAAGTAAAACCTAGAAAGGCAAGGAAAGTGATGTTATGGGACACTTGAAGGCCCAATAATATGGGTTCAAAGCAGCCATCATATCTGGCTATTAGCTCATTCACAGAATAATGAATCAGGGGAACCCATGAAAGGGTACCTTACGAAAGAGAAAAGAAAGCTTATCGCAAAAGATAAGCCCTTAAAATGTAATTGAAAAGATTCTAATCATCCCATGAGTACTCTCAAGAACCTTTTTTTTTTTTTTCCATCAATGAGTACTCTCAAGAACCTAAAGTAATGCCACTTTTAATTTTTTTAAATTTCCTTTTTCAAAGTTGCAAACAAGTCACAATGATTGTCTCCCCACAACTTTATATAATTATATACATGACACACAGGACAAAGCGGAAAAAAAGCTTCAAAAGAAAGAAAGGAAAAGCAAATTTGTATATATATATATATATATAAAAGAAGGGCAGTGAAAAAGTTGAGATAACGTACCCTGATGAAAGAAAGTTCATGGAAGAGTGAACTTATGGGAACAGAGGAAATGAGCTTCCTTTGAATTATGAGAGGACAATATATGAACAAAGAAGAAAAATAAGAAAAGAAAAACAGACTAAAAAAGCAGAACAAAACAGAGGCAACCAAAAAAAAAAAAATAGATTGGTTGAAAAACAGAAGAAGGGGTTAGTGCAGGGGTTAATAATAAGATGAAAGAAGCGCAAATTACGCACTAACTCACAAAACAGAGGTTGTGGTGTTAAGAGCGATCCACAATATTGTTGCCATTGAAATCCAAACCTCATCATCATTGGTTTCATCGATCACCACCAGTTTATGACAAACCGATAATTATGGGATGTAATCGTTGACCTTTTCCACTTGTTTTTTTCTTAAATAGAAATAAAAGAAATTACTATTTGCCCAATATTTTTCGTATATTCTTCTTTGTGATCGTCGTCCATCTGTGTGGTCGTAAAATCTGACGAAGAGGTTAACATCGTAGCCACCTGGTGTGGTGTGGTGGCATTTGCCAAAGGGTGTATGTAAATTAATAAATAAAATTTGTGGCTTTAGCAAAATTTTCCCCTTTTTAGTTTCTCATTTGTTTGTTGCCGTTCTGGTATCTTATGTGAAAGGTCGTCCTCACTTTTATTACTATTAGAGAAAAAAAAAACATTGATTTAAAATTGGACAGAGACAGGGACCGTGTATTCTTTTTCAATCATCAATCATAAATTGAAATTTGATACCCCCCAAAATAACGTGCCTCCCTAACATCACCACGGTGCAAGTTGCCTATTTTTCTTTTTGCGGCTGTTATATATATATATGCTAAAGCCAAAAAGAAATTAATTAGTTAGATAACCAAGTTTAAAAGACCATAATAAAGATGATCTGTCATTAAGACTTTACAATATGAAGCTGAAACTCATAGAGTATAACCTTTATCAGTGTCTATATTAGGCAGATCCAATAGCTTTAGTATTTTGGTTTTATTATAATAAACATTTAACTAAAGGATTCTGATTATAACTGAATAGGTTCAAGTAGAAGGCAGGTAAAAAGATAGAAACAAAAAAAAAAAAAAAAAAAGAGTGAGACTTTCGGTTTAGGCCCACATTGCTGAAAAAGAATTGAGGTACAAACAACCTCCGGATTACCAATGAGGTTTGGCACAGTTGGTTAAGGTCTTGCCACCCCGATCACAAGGGAGTGTGTTCGAACCCTCTGACCGATGGGGAGACCTCATTGGTAGGCGATCTCGTAAGTCTCTTGTAAGCGCTCGAAGAGCCCTGGGGCCGTGCCCTGGCCTTGGTAGGGGACTGGTGCCGAACCTGCCTAAACTTTCTTGTACCAAAAAAAAAAAAAAAAACCTCCGGATTAGGAAATTAATTTAATTTCCTGATTAATTACTTGTATGATAAGTAAGGAGTGATCACACCTTCTTAATTAATGGACGTTGTGACCCTATAAATAAGAGGTGTCTCCTTTAACTGCTATTAGCCCTAATCATTAAGTTTTTTTTATGCTCCTTCTCTTCCTATTTTTCTCGTGTGATGATATGTTGTACCACTTAGGTTTAAATTTTAGGAACTTGAACCCTGCGTAAGCATTATGTATTCAACTTGTGTGGAATTTTGGAGGTTTGACCCGAATTCGAACACAGATCCCGTTGGATACGCAGATTCTTCTCTCTCCTTATTTTCCTTAAATATGGAACAAAATACTAGACAAGTATCAATTTAAATGATTTATAAAAGTTGATGAGGGTCTTTTCTTCAAAAGTTCTCACACACACACACAAAAGCCATTCTTTATCACATCATTAAAATTCTATTCTAATTAAAAAAAAATTATTGCTTATCATATCATTAATTAAAGAAGACGTATTTCGGAATTCTGTGATAATAATTCACATTGATGGCCATAAATTAGTATATTTTTTTTCTTGTTTATTGAAACACGCCACTGACCCTTTAATTGATAGCTTTAAAATGAGGCTTACATGATCATTTTTGTTTTGGGGTGAAAAAATATCTTCCTTTTTTAATGAAATAATTTTAGTTATTTAAATTTGCTCATATTTTGATTTAGTTTACGTCAAATTAATTCTTAAATGTGTGTGTATTTAGTATTTACATAGTCATATGTGCAAACAAAAGCTGGAATAAGCAGACACGGCGGAGGTAGGGAAGAGTGTGCATTTATTAATAATAATAATAATAATGCCAAAAGTGTGGCCCCCTTTCCTTTCTCCTCACCATTATCTCTCTTCTTTATTTTTAGCATTATCTCAGTCAATATACCAATTTTATATCAGCACATATATATATATATATATATATATATTAAGTATACATAAAATACACTTTTTTTAAAAAAAAAAGATATCTATTTTAAATTAAATGAGCAAATGTTTGCTATCGTCATGGTCTACTAGTATCTAAAAAAATTAAAGATTATGAAGCAAGAATAAAGTTGAAGATGTTGAAAGCATCAGATCCAATTAACACCGAGTACCTTCTTAAGTTTTTTTTTTTTTTTAAAGGATGAGCCTGCGAGTTTAGAATACTGATAAGTGCATGAATTCTTTTGTTGGGCAAAGGGTGAATAAGAATTTAGAATACTGATAAAAAATTAGAAAAAGCTGAAAATTGAAATTAAAAAATAATATAAAGTCAAACACAACAACATGATAATGTTAAAATAAAAGAGAGATGGGCATTCAGCCTATCTAAATGTTTATAAATAGAGAGGCTTGCTGCATCCTTACCAAAGGGCTTCAGGGTCCTCCACTTGGCTTCCATGCACCCATTCACCCTCCTTCCTCCCATTTCTTTATTCATTTCCTAACTCAATTTTTTATTGGAAAATTAATGCGAGGTAAAAAAAATGCATTCATAGAAAACAAAGGGGGTTTTGGGCAATTTTCTCCGGGAGTTTTCACTGATGGGTAATTTTGTCACATAAGATTTTTAGGGGCAATTATGTCCCGAAAGTATAAAAAATAGAGCAATTTTGCCCTATCTTTATCCTAATTAATTTTGACATTTAGTTGACCAAATATGCTGAGCTGACAATCCACATATTATTCATCCCATTTTTGTTAAGGTGCAGATTTACCCCAACAATTATAAATCTAACCTTGAACAAAAATAAAGTAAATGAGACATGGACTTATGGGGCAAATTTGCACATTAACAAAAATGACGTATATGATATGTGGACTGCTAGCTTAGCATTTTTGATTAACTAACGATTAAAATTAATTGGGATAACGACCATGACAAAATTGCTTCCTTTTTAACACTTTGGGGGGCAAAATTACCCCTTAACCCTAAAAAAATCCCACTATAGAAACAGCATATAATGATAAAAAAAAAATAATAACATGTTTATACTGTTGACTTATTATTAAGACTTTTTAATAATTATAGTGATTTTCCATCTCTATTTCATTCATTTCTTACAATTTTCTATTCACTTGTTACATTAGGTTACGACAATCAATACTTTAAAATATATACATTAATTCATAACTTATAGTTAGAGTAATTTATAATTTATTTTCTTCCACGATTCAAATATATTTTCTTTCTTCTTTTATCCTACTAGGTATAGATCCTTTGGGGGGGGGGTATACGGGATCCGTTTTATAATAATATTCCCTTCGCTCCTAATTATAAGATAAAATTGACTTTTTTGAAGAAATTAAGGAAGCCAATTAAATCACTTTAGAATATTTATATTTATATTTTTTTCTTTAAACTAATTAATTTGACTAATAAACTGATATATAATTTAAAGATACTAAAAATATAAATACTTTAAAGTGTTTTAATTGGCTTCCTTAATTTCTCTAAAAAAGTCAACATTATTTTATAATTAGGACCGGAGGGAGTAGTAATTAAGTTGTTACCTCTACAAGAAGATCCTCCCAAACACAACAAGATCAAACTACCCCATCTCATATTTATGAGATTCATTATACTTCTCTTGAATATTTATTTGTTTATCTTTTTAAGATAACATATAATATATCCAAATTCTTCCTTTAATTACTGCATATGAAATGTTGGGTTGGTTATTTGATATGTTGACATGTAAAAATCCATATTATATTATATTAGTAATGATGCACAAATCAAGAGCAGTGTTTGGGATATATATTAAAATGTGAAAGTAATTAAAGGGTGTTGCCATGTCTAATTGATTTACGTTATAACTTAACATTTGTTTTTTTTTTGTTTTTTGGCCTGAACTTAACATTTGTTGTCACTATTAGTCACAGGCGTAGATTTGTCATTTGTCACATAGTGAAGATAACGTACAGGGTTTATCTCAAATAGAGAGATTAACCGAATAGAAAACTCATGAAAAACACATATAATAATAAGGTCGCCATCAAATTGAATTCTACTAATTGGCTTTTATTGATTTGTAATTATTTATTTGGGACACCCATTTATAAATTATGATGCCTTTCTTGACTTGGCACAACAAAATGCGTCCCTTGTTCATATTTCTCTATAACATTAATCACAAACGTTGAACAACTCCTCTCCTATTTAATCTTTTATTAAATTGGGTGCTATCAAGCAAATTGGACCACTATACTAAATTTTCTGATTTTTTTTAAAAGTAATATATCATCAAAATTCAGAAAATATGATAAAAAGGAAAATGCCCCGCGAAATGTGATGAAAAGAAACAGAATATGAATAATTATTAGTTTTTTAATTTAATGTAACAAAATAAATGGTTGAATCTACATTGTACCTCATGAGGGACATCAATTAGGTGATATTGTCATAACTCTTTCTCTCTATAGCAAGTGTAGGAATTTACTACTATTTGGGGACATTTCGTTTTATGATTTTTTTATGGCATACCAAATAAATTTCCTGTAATAAGTAATAACCATTCCATTATATATTATATCTTCTCCAATTCTGGTAGTTAGTTAATTTATGCAATTAAGCTACGTTTGGGGATTAAAAATCACAATTTTTTAAAATATGATATAATAAGATGATTTAAATTATTAAAATGACACAAAAAAATTTTTGTCATAAAAGATAATAAAATTAAATTTAAATGTCTAAAAAATGTTTATTTAAAATGGGGAAGAGAAAAATAAAAAAAGAGTGGTGGGTTAGGCGGCGAAGAGCAGGTGGAGCAGTGAGGTGGGGCAAAACAAAACCGGAAAAGCGAAGTTAGAGAGAGTTCGTTCTCAAATATAATCAAATATGCGATTTTCCTTTTGAGTTCGAATCCAACGGCCGAAAATGGTTTGGTTCTTGCTTCAACAACCTTTTTCAATTACGACGCCTCTACTACTATTTCTGGTTTTTTCCTTTTCGATTCAGTTTCCCCGAACACTTTTATATTCACCTTTTAAACTGTTCCTCATTTGGATTGGACCATAGGATCTTCTTCTTCATGCTCTCTCTCTCTCTCAAAAGTTACGACTCATTCGTTTCTTTCTCTGAAGCCTGCAGGATTCTCAACTCTCAAGTCTCTCAACTCTCCTTTCTCTTTCTCTGCAAACAATAATCACACAAAGGTAGCCAGCCAACGTGTTTTTCTGATTTTGATTTCCGTATCGGTCCCATCCCCTTTTAAATGATTGGTTAATTCCATATCGGCTTTTGTTTCTTGGGCCTCGTCTCTTTTCCATCTTAAATATGTATGTGCTTATTCGGTTGTTATCTTGTTAATACCAATTCGATTGATTGATTCTGGCAGTGATTTCCCCCCCCCCCCCATTTTTGTGCTTGGGGATATGGAGGAGCTAGAATTCTGAAGGGTTGGTCTCCTTTTGATTAGTTTCTCTGGTTGAGTAGTTTCAGCTTATGGAAGCTCTGAAATCACGGAGGTGGTCTTGTGTAGAGCTTAATTGTGTGGAGCATAATTGAAGTGAAGCATCCTTAAAAAACGAAGCGACCCTATTTTTTTGGGATGAAATAGGAGCATGTGGCTATCAGGCGTCCTCTTCTTTCTCCTTTTATTCAACTTTGTTATTATAGTAATGAGAAACAACAAATAATATTTGCGTCCTCCTGCTCTGTTATTTATATCTGATGATTTCACGAATGATGAACTTTCCAAAACTTAGTTATTCTTTATTCTTATTCACGACTATATGGCAGATTGCCTCTTTGAACTCGCTCATCTCATAGCTTTGTTCATAGGCGTTCCAGATTGATATTGAATTGATCAAAGTGCTTTTTCACGATCATCATGTATGGTTTTATTCTTTCTTTTTGTTCTTTTGGGCCAAAAGTTTATTCTACCTGAATATACTGGTCCTTACGGAGTGCTAAAATATCAAGTAAATGATATCCACTGGGTATAATGTAACATTAATTTGATAAAATAATCTGCATCATCTTTCTGTAGATTCATCAGGCTCTTTGGTAAGAGATTCTAACCTCGGAATATTTTGGATAATACCTTGAGCTGCCATTGTGATGGAGTATGCTATCTCTAGAACAATTGAAAAGAAAGGGGACTTCTAAGTTCTAACCCAAAAAGAAAATAGGAAAGGGGAAAAAAAAGAAATAAACGGTTATATTACGTGAAGAGTTTGGGATTGTTTCTGGCTTTACATTAAAATTTAAGAAGTTAATTTAAAAATTGACAATGGTCATGGTCAGGGATGATGCTAACCATTGCTGCTGTTTCCATTTCTTTTCTTTTTTTCAAAATGAGCATACTAAAGTTTTGTTCTCTGTACTGATATGGTTGCTCCGTAAGAGTTTTTGATTTTTACTACTTCATGTCAATGTTTTGCAGATTTAAAGTGAATAAGCAACTGATGGATGATTATTCCGGTAAACGAGCCATAGATGGGGTGGTAGTACCTAAAAAGGGGATGGCTCATGTATTTAGAGATACTGCTAATGCGAGGGACCGTAATGGTCAGTTTTGCAGCCGACCTGGTTGCAGCAGTAGAGTGAATTCTCCTAAGGGTGCTAAATTTGCTTCATCTGAGAAAGGTAAATCTT
This sequence comes from Inga oerstediana, assembly GCA_963210345.1. Taxonomy (NCBI): domain Eukaryota; kingdom Viridiplantae; phylum Streptophyta; class Magnoliopsida; order Fabales; family Fabaceae; genus Inga; species Inga oerstediana. Next base: position 6,520,207 of record OY723402.1, read on the forward strand.
TGAGGCCTCCAATCCGATCTTCAAGTCATAAGGAAGCTGTTGGAAGTTCCTCTAGAACTTTACCAGGATCTTATAACCCAGGAAAATCCCCTATGGATCCCCGAAAAACATTATCTTGCCAGTCAGAGACTGTTCCTTGTGAAACGAGTAGTTTGCAAGATGAATCAGAAATTTCTGAGCTTATACCACCACCTGGAAAAATTCGAAAAGGGCCTCAAGCTGAAGTGGGAAGTTCAGAGTCCACTAATCTCATATCAATGGAAGTAGGAAGCTCTAGTGTAGCATCAAAATCAACATATAGGAGGAATCTTCATCAAAAGCCTGGATTGAATGGTCAAGAATCTAACAAAAGCTCTGGCTCAGTGACACGAGCTGGAGGTAGCAGGTATGGGTTGAGGAACCTCAGATGCAATTCTATATCTGATGTAATAATCCCTTCAGGCTGTTCATCATCAGATTCAACCCAGAATAGAAGGAAAGATGTGATGAAAAAGAGGAACTGTGAAGGAGAAAGTAGTTCGACTGCTAGAGGTAAGAAGATGAGTGGGCCTTCATTGGATGGACATACTTCTGGCTCCAGAAATGGTATATCAATATCAGATTCGAGAAGATCCAGAAACTTTCCTCCTCATAGGGATAACAACAACATTGGATCAGTTAGAACTAGAAGATCTTTCAATGGTCATGGCAGGGGAAGGCTTCCCAGCCAACCAAATGAAAACCCTGCACCACCCAATGAATCCCCCATTACTATATCATCTTTGCCTCATTCCGGTGACCTTAATGCTCATGATTTATTACATCATTCCTCGTTGGAGACTCCCCTCAGAAGTCCAAGATCTTACAGTAGACCAGGTAGTAGCAGTGAGCGGTTATTTGGTGTTTTGCCCCCATCTCCTTCAGAATATGGGATCACTCGTTCTCTTATGAACCGGGACAGCTTTCTACGCTTTAACATGGATGGTATTGCAGAGGTAATTTTCCATGTGAAGTATAGGAATACACAATTTTTTTTTTTGTAAAATCACGTTCTGTAATGAGAGCTTACAAGGGCACTGCTTTATAAATGGGTATAGGTATTGTTGGCACTTGAGAGGATTGAACAAGATGAAGATCTTTCACATGAGGTAATTCTTTACTTTGACTATACTTAAATTAACCAGTTATTGACACCTAACGTTTTGTTTTGTGTCTTTGCAGCAAATTCTGTTACTGGAGACCAACTTGTTGCTTCATGGACTAAACTTCTATGATCAACATAGAGACATGCGATTGGATATTGATAACATGTCATACGAGGTTTGTTACTAAACCTGCTTCCCAAAGAATATTGTTGTTTATGGGCTCTATACCCAATAGGAATGAAAATAATTTTCTTCAAGCAGGCATGTGTTGATGGTAAAAAAAAAAGGAATGAGAAGAAAGCTATATTAAGGGATATAATTTAAATGCTGTTTGTTCATTGGTAAAATGACGCCTCTTCTCCTTTTCAAGAGAGAAGCTGGAAATTTGGCCATGATTATTAGGGAGATGGCTCTGATAAGTGACAAGGGATTCAAAATTTTATTTCCCCTGCAAATCACAGGAACTATTGGCTTTGGAAGAGAGGATGGGTTCTGTGAGCACAGCTCTAACAGAGGATGCACTTTCAGAATGCCTAAAGAGAAGTTTCTACCAACCTGCCACTTCAGATGATGCAGCCGAGAGCTGCAATGAGGATAAGGATGACATCAAATGCAGCATCTGCCAGGTACTTTCTTTATGGATGATATCCATTTTGCCTATTATATGTCACTGAGGATGTCATTAAACACATACACTCATTTCTAAGGCTATGAACCAATAAGCTTCCTTTAACTTGGATTCAGCTAGCCAGATTGGAATCAGTCTAAATGAAAGCTAGCCTCCAACTTGTATATGCAAATACCCCAATGATTTTCACACCGTAGATTAGTTTCATTGAATACTGAAATTGCAGGAGGAATATGTGGAAGCAGAGGAAGTGGGGAGTCTAAAATGCGAGCATAGGTATCATGTGGGCTGCATACAGCAATGGCTGCGCCTCAAGAACTGGTGTCCAATTTGCAAAGCTTCTGCGGCACCATCACATTCCTCTTCTTCAACTTCAACCCCTTGAATTCAATCAATGAAATCAATTCCATTGTTTCATCTTTCTTTCTCCTATCTTGTACAAAATCTTCTCTTTTACTTCTTGCATCTCTTCTTAGTGTTCACCTCTCACTTGTACACAGTGAATACCATCTGTCCCCATTATTCATCAAGTAATAAAAACAAGCCTGAGGCTTTTGACTCTGCTGCTTCTTGTCAAGTTGTTGGCGCCTTCATTTTAACGGTTAAATCATAGTTCTCCTTTTTTTCTCCGCCTTTTCACATACCCACATGTCCCTATTTATAAGGTCAGGTCTTATTTTTTGAATTGATTCGTCCCCTCTTATACAGTCTTATTTGGGTTGTCTAAGCATTCAATGCATTATTGTTAATGTTACCCTTTATTATTTTTTCTCATACATTCACTTCAATAATTTTTTCACTATCACTCTCTTGCTTACCCACTTATATTATTTTTTAGCCAGGCATTTTACCCCTTATAAATAATGGCAAAAAACAAGTATATTTTATACATATTTATCATTTTTTTATCTAATATTAATTACTTTAATTAATGAGTTAATACAGAATTAACCCTTTCCGTGATTTACCAATATTTTCAGCGTTCAGATTGCTCTTTTAAGGTAATATGATTTTCTAAGTTAAATGCTTTGCATTAGGTTGAGAGTCTGAAAATCTAGTAATGGATATATGATTTTAATCAACTGTCTAAATACCTGCCTACATTTCATTCAAATAATGAACTGGTCCAATGAAAATATTGAGGGAAAATTGGCAAATTACACAGGAATATTAAGAAAATACGCATTATACAAAGCAACAAAAGGGCTTCACGGAAAAATCCAAGCCACTGGGAATCAAATCAGGAGCAAATTTTTGAAGTCAAGAGTAACGCAGGATTTCATAAGAATGAATAGATAGCCCTAACGGAAAACGGAAGGCACACTGATCAGTAAACGAAAGAGAGCTTTTCATTTGTATTTGCGGATTCAGATTCTCCAAAAGTTATGGGCTCTGAGAGAAACACAAAAAATAAGTTAAATAAAGGGCTCAGATTCACCAAACACACATCTTATATTCCTTATGCAAAACACTGGTATCTCCCTTTATTAAACCAATAATAAGCAAATATGCATAATTCAAAGTGGTCCAAACTCATTCTCATCTTTTGCTTCAATAAAAGAATGACGAGAATATTCATATATGACCCAGCAATAACACCTTGCTGTGGCTCCGAAGGAATTCTAGTTAGTCCCATCTGCGATAGATATCAATTGTCTATCTTATATAAATGCCACTTCACTCTCTCGAAATATATAGAATGAGATGGCTGAAATCGTATGTAAAATAAGATTGAAACCTTTAAACTGTATGAAATCTAAAACACCTTACTGTTCTCATATGCCAGTAGGAAACAGAGACATCTAATCAGAAGTGAAGTAACCAAAGGTTTCTCACCAAAAACAGTTAGATAAATTTCTTGAATTTCTCGCCATGCCAACCTGAAAATGCCTCAAAACAATAGCCCAAACTGCAGACTACTCAATGTACTATGGTCAAATAAGAGAAATGTAAAAAGGAACTCAGTAGGTGGTAGAACAGAGTAACCATAATCTTGCACCAAATTAGAGCAGAGACATGATTTCTCCATAGAAATAAGTTAGATTGAATCATTAATTATTGCAAAGAGAGATTTTAAAATCTAAATGTAACAAGTAGCCCTAACATATTAAAAAACTATTATCCATTTTCCGCATCTACTTGAGGTTTTCCAATGTTGCTATTGATATGCCTAATCACAAATTCGCAACAATGGGGTCAAAGGGAAAGCAACGGAAGCATTATCTGACCCTTGTTCTTCTTTATTTCTTCCCCATCTCTGAATCTTACCACCTTTAACTTGTTATGAATCTGGCAGTGCAATGAATTACATAGGTGCCTACATGGCAATTAATATAAGCCAGAGAAGTAATCATCTGCTTCAGAACAGGGTGATTTTTCAACTTTGCAAGTATTCCCCTATCATCTATTCAGGCATCAATATATTCGAAATAAGGACCAAATACATAGACATAAGTGGTTCCTTAGGGAAACTTGCATATTACCTGCTTCAACCACAACCCTCATTAGCTGAACTTTTGCCTGCTGAATGAGTTCTGTGGATAGCAGTTTCTATCCATCTGAAACTTCAGGAAGAAAATATCCAGAACTCATGTCCATGCAATAGTATAGAGTTATAATAAACAACCTTCTCTAGTCTTCTCTCGCAAAATCTATATTCTATGTATATAATATAAAATCCATATAAAGCCACGCTATTCATAAGCCATAAATAGTACAACTTAACTCAGTGGGTATTTAGATTAGCATATTCTAAGTGATTTTGTGGTGTAATATGTGAGATGACGTTTGTCTTGTAAAGAGCAAAAGAAGTTTTCTTAATGGATTATGTGGTAAAACAAACCCCAAAAGAAAGGCCAAGATGATGTCAAAGTGTCAAACACCCCACTCTGACCCATGAATGAATATTGGAAACCATGTAAAGCAATAGCATAACTAACAAATTCAACTTCAATATTCTAGATAATAGAAACAAATTAGTCAAGATATTAATATACATTATTGAAGAATTTACAACAGCCAATTACTCTGCAATGAATCAAGTGGAATGTGAAATTTCAATGAACAAGAAAACCTCAATTATATGGTCATTAGAGTGCTCCTGTTAATGCAGAACTAATGAGCATCCATGATGTTCCTGAATGCATCGAATATAGCAGCTCTTATCATAGTTCCATTCACCATGCTGGATAACAACCGGTCTTCTCTTTTTCCTACAGAAGATCGAGCACTAATCTTAATTACTCCTGGTTAAATAAAACCAAACAACCACAATCGAAATATGAAATTAGGCACTCATTTAATTGTAAGTACTTAAGTGCAGGAGAACATTGTTAAAATTCAACATCCAGTATAACTCGTACAAGAATAAATACAATATCAAGTAGAAAATTCACCATATGAAAATATTACTTGATACTAGAGAATGCAACTACAAAATTATTTTATGTTACTTGATGACGACAAAACCAAAAGCATCTGTGCTGCCACAGTTGAGTAATGAATGAAAATTTCCGACTTTCAGTTAATTTGATGTTGAATCAGTTTGAATTTTCATATCATACAAGTATACCAAGTTAATTCAAGGCCTTTTCCTTTTCCATGCCACAGCTAAAAATATATAAAGATTTTATCTTTGAGTGGTTGCAAACCTGCAGACTTTTTAGACAAATGCTAAAATTGCTCTATAAATTAAAAGCAGACATGTAAATCCTGTCTAAAAGAATATCACGACCAGTTGTGCAATCATCACTTTGCATAAGGACTCCCAGCAACCAAAAACAAAACTTTAACACTCAAGTTTAATGAGATTAGAGAATTCAACAGGAAAGACACCTTTTTCGTGCCTCTAATGCATTCATAAAATATATCCAACAAGGTCATTAGCACATAAATTCCACAACGATAACTGAATTTTCATAATTACTGACTATCTGAATTTTCAGCACTATATGCACAGTATCACTGCGCTTTCAATACATTAACCCCCGCAAGGTTTACATATGTCGAGGTAAATAAATAGCCACTCAACAGGGGGAAAAAGAAATTGAATATAAATCTGTTTTATCCCCTTGAATTTGTCTTGTTGGGTTTTCACAGACTTTAGGCTTACTTTATTGGTAATTCCAGAAGTTTCCAAAAATGTTCTTGGTCCTGGTTACACATAATTATCAAATCCTAATCTGCAACTACAAATTCAATGTATCACTTTTGCCAAAAAGAACTCTTGTCATTACTCATTATTAGAGTTTTAGATGACGACATCAAAATAGTTTATAATTTTAACAAAAACATTGAGCAAAATCAACAAATATTGAGTTTGTCTAAATCTAAATCTAATGAAACACTAAAGGACATAGCTGAATCTACACTCACAAAAATTGACTTTGCATACTGATTTAATGTTGTGTGGGTATCTTAATATCTTGCATTGAATCCAGAAAAAAAATTTATTGTCATCAACATGATTTGCATTTGGAGCAACATGTAGGGTTGTACATCTGCAAATGAATACTGAAAGACAAAACACTGCTTCAAGCATCAGTGAAATCAAGCATCAGGTTGTTAAAAGAAAGCATCAAAGAAAATTTCAATAAATGTTAATGTGTTATTGATATTGAATTGCAATCAATCTTCTGATTCTAAAATACATACAGAGCGATCCTGTAGCTCTTGCACACGTGATAGTACCTTGATCCCAGCAAGGAGAACTTCCATAGTTTTCCTTCTCATTGGCTGTAAAGTAAACAAAAAGCTTGAAATCTCTAGCTATCACAAATACAGCCAACTCCAATGCTAAAGATACAACAGAGCACCCAGTAGGCATTTGATTTGATTGTGCCCCTGGTTGCAGTTAAATAGATTTCTGATCTGTCCAGCTAGCAGGTACAAAACATTCTGCAGCTCCACTACTAGTGCATCCCCCCCCCCCCCCGGAAGGCTCGGGGTTTATAATTTAGGGGGTCAAATGGTTCATCTTGGCAATGACAACATATTGAGTTCCTTGATGATCAGCAACCATGGCCACACCAGCAGAACCAGACCAGCCTTTGCTTGGACAAATCTTCATAAAAGAGCTATTCTTCAAATGCATGCATAGAAATTTTCTCCAATAGCAATGGCCAATCTTCTCCAAGTTGCTGCGGATTCAGCTCCATGGCAGCTCTGAAATCAAGCAAAGAAACTGAGCGTAGCAGTGGCGGCATGTTTTCAGGAACAGCTTCTGATGCTCCACCAGCGCTCTGCACATGTAAATGATTACTTGACCACAAACCATTGATGACCTTGCCCTGAACCTGCTGTTTCTGAACAAGGGGCTTCCTCAGCTCATTCATAGACCTAGCCCCCACTAAATTAACACAGGATGTGATCAACCTCTTCAGGTAAACATCCAACACATTATTCAACACGTGGGCACATTCCGTAGAAACACCTCCAAGACCCTGTACTGCAGCAATCTGCTCCATGCGTCTTCTCAAAGTATCAGTGTCAGACAACCTACCACTATCATAACAGCTAACAAAATCACCAGTGCTAGCCACTGGTAAAGCTTTGCGGGCCCCACCCACACTTGCTGAGCAGTATGGAATCCCTAGTGGAGCTAGCAGGGGACTCCTAGAGAAACTTAAGTAGTTTGACTGCTCCACTTCTTCCTCATCTTCAATTAAAGCTTCAGTCACCCCTTTTCCATGTATTCTTGGTTTATTAGCAGGTTGCTGAGCAGCATCTCCTCTTTCATCTTCAGGTAACTCAGCAACAGCTTGAAGTTGTACTGGTCTTTGATAATCACATGGAGTGAGAGTCCCATTCTCCATATCACCCTTACTACCACTGTCTTCTGTACCTAGTGACTGATGAGAGATAGAATCAACCTTCCCATTTGGTCCAAGAGGGCTTGGCCTATCTCTATGCTTCCGCTCGCGTGTTCCAGTCCTTATCTTACGTGGTGAAACTGGTAAAACCCCATTTGGCCATATGGGTGCATTTTGATTGTGATTCTGTAAAGTGACGCCATTTGATTCATGCCCATCTTCTCTGCCAGGAGATGTGTTGGTAACATGTGTTCCAAACCTTGGGGCACCAGATGGTTGGATTGGTGGTGGGGTCTTGGCTCGGCATACATTCATCAGTATTGATCTGAAAAGGTGATTGTGCAATGGAACATTCTCCCTCCCAAGTATCCGACAACAAAAGTTGTCAAATTGAGGCTTGCTCAGCTTGTGACTGATAAACCTTTCCAAGTAGTAAAAGTACCATTTAAACTTGTCAACTCCAACCTTCTTTATCATTTGTGCCTTCAATTCAGCCAAATCAATTCTTGAGCTCTGCCGGGGTTGCATTTCTCAACAAACTGATTCATACACCGCCCACAAAATCACAAAATGACCCACGCACCTGTAATCCCAATTTGAATCGAATTCCAGCTATTTATGTTTCCAAAGAAACCTCCAGTTCCCATCCCCCATGTGATTTAAAACAGATCAACTACGCCTAGCTCTGCATAACGGGATGGCCAGATGTATTATCGAGCTGACAACAGTAACCCAGGAGGAACTTCGAATTCTGAGCCGAATAACAGTTGTCCCGAAATAACCCCAAAATTCACCCGCAAATACACCATACAATGCAAAATCAAATCTTATGTACCCGGAACCAAAACCCTAGAGATGAGAACAAGATGAAACTAACTGAGTACATGCGTGATATTCCGCAAATCAAACTTAATTCATTGAATTTTGCGACAAATCAAAACTTTAAGTTTGAATCACCAACCCAGGGTAGGAAACATCTTGCTTCTCTGGAACATCACAAAACGGACATTGAATCACTGCAGCGATTTAAACCCCCATTGTTTCGCGAAATTCAAAAGCGTTGAACTTCAACTTCCAAAATTTGAAGTTGGGGGGAGGAGATCAGTAAGCTGGAAAAAAATTGAGTTTAATATGGAACGAAACGAAAAAAGAAATTCCAAATTGCAACGAAACATATGACAATGAAAAGCAAGGACTAAAGCTTGCAAGTGTGTGGCGGGAAAACAAAGGGCTTATACATTGATCGAACTCTGACCTTGGAGTAGATAGAAATCGAAACTCGCTCACTGGGTTCGAATCTTGGAAGCTTCGGCTTTGGCTCGCAGTGTATCTAATTGGTTTTCCTATCAAAATTTGATAATTTCCTTTTTTGGTGAAGGATTATTGGGTTGATGATTTATATGGAGAGCTTGGCTTTTGTGCAAGCACGATCGCTGCTGGAGGCTAATCCTGATACTGCCCGTCTTTGTTTCTTCCTTTTGGTTTCTCTTTCGCACTCGTCTTTCTCGGTGTCTCTCCACCCGGTCTTCCTCCTTCCCCAATTAAATTAAAAATTATTTAGTGACAATTTTGTTTCCATTCTAGTTTATCTCTTTTTCCCTAATTTACCCAGTTTGTTTGAATTTTAAAATTCATAATCCTGATGGGTTTCTACTTATAATTTGTTTTCGTACTATATTGGGTGGGCATCTTATTATTTAAAAGCTGCTTTGTTTTCTACATTTTTTTATATATCAGCCGTAGTTTAACTGAAACTTTTATTGAATTGAATTTTATTTACTAGTTTACTTTTTATCATATCAAATCTCTGATTTATATTTTAATATATTTTTGATATTTACTTAGTTATCTTTTTAATATTTCTATTAAATTTAAACAAGATTTAAGTAAATTTTAATCAATGAAAAAATTAGCAGCTTTATCAGAAAAGTCTCAGCAATCTTGTTAACAAATATACATTTGTTAGAATTAATGAATTAATTTTATAGTATACTGAAAAAAAATCAATTTAGTAAAATAATAAAAATTTGAAGATGTATACTTCAAGAAAAAATCCAGGTTAAGTTATTTATATACATTATATTAGGTCTTTTAATCATTACATATAGCCATGTGTCCTAATTATTTTATGCGTATTTATAGAGTGATGTCATTTTAAAAATGATACATTATCATGTATGATTGGGAAGCTTGACATGACATAAAAATGAATATTTAGATGATTATTAAATAATATCTTCACTTATAAGTATTTTGATAAAAAAACTAAAAAACAACATTATAACCTAACATTGAACTGATGATTAAATATATGGAAGTGAAATATTAAGACCAGGAGAGAAACTTGCGCATATGTATTTTTATTTCAAGAAACATCTATATATTTAGGTGTTCAAAATTAGAAAAAATAATCTTTATTACAAGGTACTTATAGTGTGTGTTTGAAACAACAATTGCAAAAGTGACCATTTTCAATATGATTTTTTGCAATCTTATTTTAGATAAAAGTCAGATTGTGTAATATGATTTATGTTTGGATTGGTGTTTATATAAAGTGACTTTTGCAAAACTATACCTTGTTTGGATTGATTTTAGTACAAACAGCTTTTGTGATAATGGTAAGAGAGAAATTAAATTAAAAATTATAAAAGTTAGAGTTGGGAAATTTGACAATAAAAAAATATATAATTTGATGAAATAATATTACATAACTAATTAGATCACATACCTCATACTATCTATAATAAATGAATTAATGTGAGATATTAGGATCATGGTAACTATTTTTTTTTTTCTGTGGCACAAGTTTGAAATGGTTAAATTAACAGCACTTAAGTTTGTGATATATGAATGTTTTGATTGCATGAAAACTTATTAGTATTTGTTATATATGTCATTTTTCTTTCACATTTTGGCTTAAGGCAAAAGCTCTAAATTTTAGCTTAAAACAAAAAAAGCGGCTTAAAGCAAAAACAGTTTAATATAACAAAAGCCTTTAAATCTAATTGAAACATCAAACACTAAAAAAAAAAAATCATATTGCCTGTCATGCTTATGGGCCCCAATCTACGATTGGGCAGCTCAATCACACACCCAAACATACTCATTTGGACATCACTAGAAAGACTAGACAACTTAAGAAAATAAGGTAAGGTAGTGCCTTCACACCAGCAAAAGTAAAATCATGAACCAATGCCAATATGCTCAACCAAGAGATGGTCATGCAGATTGTAGTCAGTGATTGGACGACCTGCAGTAGCATTAAGACTGCAGATGTATTCTTGCTTTCGTGCATTATCGTAATTCCATTAACCCCTTATTATATGCAGGGCTCTTGTTAAATAAAACGACAAGTAAATAATTCAGGATCCAAACTTGGTGGCTGTGAGTCAAACTCCAAAAGCTTTTTTGTAGGGCTGCAAGGGGTCACAAGGACCAAAGGAACAAGACTCGTCTCGTGAAGTTCTAGCCGTCAAGTCAGTGAAAATGTATCTTTTTGGGTTAGCGCTAGAAGCTATTTTTATTACTGTGATTTATAGTATACAAGATAAGTATGTGAGAGAAATTTTATCTTGACCTATGTAAATGTTATTCTCAATCGCCAATTCAAACAAGTCCTAAATTATCTTCCTTTTAAACAGTATAGTTATGATGTTAATTTATAGGGTTAAGTGGCAATTTTACCCTGTAAGTTTATAAGATTGAGCAATTTTACCCTAACCGTTATTTTAATTAATTTTAAGTGTTAGCTGACCAAATATACTAAACTGACGGTCCACATATTATCCATGTCATTTTTATTAAGGTGCAAATTTACTCCAAAAGTCCATGCATCATTTACTCCATTTTTCTTCAAAATTATATTTAAAACTTTTGAGGTAAATTTGCAACTTAATAAAAATAAAGTAAATGATATGTGAATTGTCAGCTCAATATATTTGATTAACTAATAATCAAAATTAACTAAAAAAACAGTTCAGACAAAATTGTTCCATTTTAAAAATTTCCGAAGTAAAATTATCCTTCAGTGCAAACCTCCGCAAAAATAACTCTTAACACTAATTTATGCTTCTATTATTGTCCCATTTATATTACTTTGTTTTTTTTAATTATTATTAGGCCAGTATTTTCTGTTCAGTCAATTTATTTTGTTAACAAAACTGTATTTCATCTTGACGTTTTTTTGAAACAGGTATTTCAGCGGAACTTTAACTTCCAAGTCTGTAGCTTTTTTCGCCCTTCTCATCGCCGTCGCTGAAAACGCAGAGGGATGGAGAGCGACATTGAAGAATCCCTGAGAAAGAGACCCAGAAAATACCCTTTTTCCGGCGACTCATCTCGCAAGGTCTGTCATGTTTTTTTTTTCTTTGTGGCCAAAACAAGGCCTATCTTGTTAAAGATCAAATCTTTTTTTCTTTTCTTTTTACGTCTTGATTCAGCATTGACGTTCTCATGTTTTAGTATCATGCAATTTTCGCTTTATGAAATGCTTCTGCCGATGTGAAAGATATTATGCGATGATGATACGAAATTAGTTAAATTGGTCATGGGCCTGATTTACTCTAGGGTATTTCGTAGTGATAAACTGCAACTGGCAGTGCACATTGGTCAAAATTAGCATATTGTTTGTTGATGTAAATCTCTGCGTTTCTTTGTTTATTTAAACTCAATGCCTGTGTAGGATGACTCTTGATATAATAGTTGCTTCTGGATAATACCCGAAATAATTGAGGGAGGATAGATGATAATTGACTAAATTTTCTCTAGGAGAATTTCTGCCTAACTATTGCTCATGGAATTCATGGGATTTCCCCCCCTTCCAATTGCCTTAAAATTGAGATCACTAATGCCTCTGGACAAGGCCCATGGAATAACCAGCTGGAGGATGACAAACTACGATGTTATCAAGTCTGGGTTTTAGTGCTTGTAGTTGCTTGTAATTGCAATATTGTTTTTCCTCCCATGCAATTCCATGGCACCCCCTCTCACTTTTGCCTTACTTATTTTCTGTGGTTGCTTGAATCAATTGCTTTCCCTTTTCAGTCCCTCTACAATGCTTATTTTCTCTTTTGTTATTATTATTTCACCCATTATGAACTGATATTTCAATCGTGTGGAATCATGCAGCAATTTGAACACCTTGCTGGGCGGCCATACTCAATTATGGGAGAAGTATTAATGATCCACTTCCATAAGTGCTGATTTGGATAATTGTGTGGAAGGAATTTTATTGTTTCTTTTGATTTCATAAAAAGGTCTTTATTGTTGCTAATATAGCCTTGTTTGATTGCGAATAAGAACAATACAGATAAAGCAGCCTGCCCTGCTCTCATTTTCACAGTTTAATGCTCATGAGTTTGATTTTAAAACAAGACGGATAAAAATTTTCTAGATGAATAGATGAGTGCAACAACTCAATGCTGGCTGCTAACATTATCATGAAAATAAAACTGATTAACTATAATACAGATTGATAGTTATTTTTTAAAAAGAAAGAGAGCTTTTGTATGGTTATTGGTTCTGTTGATCTAATTCAAAATGAAAAGAGGACAGGAAATTAAATGTATTAAGATGATAAGGTTTATTTTTCTTTTCGTGGATTTGCCTAATCTAGGGAATGGAAGCTATGCAGCTTTCTATGTTAAAGGTCCGATTTAATTGATTGATTGAAACCTTGTGGTGATTTGGGAACCTTATAGATCATGAAAAAATAGGGGTTTATCTGAAAGTGGCAACATGGGTTGTTGCTCATTTTCCTTTTGATTTTATTTGGTAAACGATCTTGATGCTTGTTGTTGTTGTTGTTGTGTACTTGATACTATAGAATTTGGTATATTCAATTTAATCAATAAAAGACGTTCAAATTTCCTTCCAGTTTTATGTATCTCCTTTGCATTTTCACAATACTAATTGGGTTATGAAATTTATCAGAATTTTATGCAAGATGGTGATATTCAATTGGAGACTACGAGAATTAGGTGTAAGTCTCTAATCTCCTTTGACACTCCTTGCTTTATCTGATTGACTCAGAAGATTTTTGTTGTCCCTTTCACGATAGTTGCAAGTTTGCTAAAGAGGCATGGAGACTTGACAGAGCGTCTTTCTAGGTACAAAGTAGCTGAAGGTTTCATATTTTTAAAGTTCAGTTTATGATAGAAGAGTCATCATTGCACCTATTGGAAACACTGATTTTTATGTATAGAAATAGAACTGCATGAAACTTTCAATTTATGTTCCTTGAATTACTAAAGAATATATATTGTTGGGGATAGATGTTGACAACCATTTTTTAACTTATGATGATGATGTCTGGTGTGGCTATCTTGAGTAAAATGGTTATTAGTGCCTTATTCTCATGATGCTCTTTTATCTAGAAGATTGAAGAGTTGGAGAGACAAAAGTTGAAATTGGAACCATGACATGCCATCCTTAATATAAGTTCTCCGCCAACACATTGCAGAATAGTAGATATTTGGAGTGAATGAGATTACCATATAATTCAAACCCTACTTTGATACCATTTTTGTAATTGCCAATAGAATTCCCCCATTGGCTGCATCAACTCTAAGAAATTAGGGCCTAGGGAAAGTCCAGTGTAGCTGTTATTCAAATGGGAGCTGTTTGTTGTTACCGGACTGGTGATGACACGATAGTTAATGTATAACAAGAATGTCATCTGGAATCTTTTCTGTTCTTTTGTTTTTGATTTTTCTATAAGTGCATTTTATGTGTTGTCAACATTTTTCTGGTGATTTTCTTCTCCTTTTCTTGATGAGTATTTAGTGAGTTAGGCTTAAGGTGTTTATTGAAGGTATAGCTCCAGAATGTTCATTGATTGTTCATGCTGTAGTGACAGACATTTTTGGATATGTGCTGCATTCACAGGGATTCTGACAAGACAATATTTGAGCGTCTGTTGAAAGATTTTGAAGCTGCGTGGGCTTCTCAAACTGAAGGTAGCTTTAACTTCGATGTTGTTTTAAATTCTTAACTAATGGTATGTTATTCTTCTGCTTTGATTGTTATTATTATTGTTACTGCAGAGGTATGCTTGGGTGGAGAGCAGTGGAATGATGGTCTATTAGCTACATTAAGAGAACAAGTATGATTGATTTGTTGTGTTGCTGTAACATTATTTTTCGCTTAAAAATTTGAGCTCAATATTCTCCACTGTTATTGACTTTCACATTTCTTTGGACATGATAAAGCTTAATATTCAGGTATGTGATGATTTGTCAGGTGCATATGGAGGCTGAAAGAAAGGTGACGCCAAGGGATGCTAACATCTCGGCATGCCCTCAGGAAAGAATTACTTATAAAATTGGGAACAAGGTAATCAATATATGAATGATGATGCTTGATCAGACCAATAAATGACTAATAGGGTAATCTTCATTTAACAATAGACATCATGTAGCCACTGCCTGCTCAAGGTTTAATAAATATTAAAATAAACCAGCCAACTGCCTTAGGAGAGTGGTCTTAGCATAGGTCGGATGCGGGGTTTTATTTTATATTGATATTGACCTAGAGCCGCTGACAAATAATTATTTAGAAATTAGGAGTACCAATTTCACCTTTTAACTTGGGTGACACTTGTCGGTCTGTACTCATTTTCACTCAAGATTTTATCTCTGTTCTTATAATTAGAGTTAAATGTGCATGATCTCCTATAATGTCGGTTTAGTTTTTGGATGCAGATAATTTGTGGTTTGGAAGGAGCTCGGATTGGCATACAATATCAGACATCTTTTGCCGGTAAATTTAAATTCTTGACTGACTTATTACTGCCGCTGGCAAGGTGCTAAACTTTTGTGCCATTTAAATCTTAATTACGAGTTACAAGACAGAAGTTGTAGGGTGGTTGGACATTCCCCCCCAACTCCCTTGTATCTTTGTAATTAGCTGATGATATTATCTGTTCATTTGTCGCAGGCGAACCGTGTGATGTGTACCATTGTGTGCTGGAGAGCAAGTCATTTCTTGAAAAAATGACTGTCCTTGAACACACTATTCCATTTTTTCTGCCACTACGTGAAGCAGAAAAGGGTCTTCTTTCATCCAACGCAATGGTAATGTCATTTTCCTGTGTCATCTTTGCTGGGTTTAAACCTTTTTTCTAAGAATTTTTCCTTATGATTTTCTTTCAGAAATTCATAGATTATGTTGGAGATCTTTTGCAGGCTTATGTGGATAGACGGGAACAGGTAGACTGCTCATGTATGTAACTTATTTAGTTTGATATTTCTGAAACAATAGTTTCTGGTCTGCATAATCTGCATGATATTTCTATGTGATATGGAGACAATTTACATTTTCATAATTGGAAATGTAAGTGGAAAGGAATGAATGGTTTAAATATGAAAAGTACCTAATAACATCAGAACTTGCTGGGGCAAATACTTTGACTAATTTTCTGGGATGCATTTGTGGAACCATGCATATGATATGGATTTTTATTGTTGAATGACTAAATAATTCTGATATTAATGGTATATGATTTTTTTAAATTGCCATGTAGGTACGACTCATAAAGGAACTTTATGGAAATCAAATTGGGGAGCTGTATCATAGCCTTCCTTATCACATGGTCGAATTCGTAGTGAATGATTTTGATTGGTACGTATCTTATCATATCTGATGTTTTCCTCATTCCTTTTTTCTCCAGACTCGTAGTTATGAGAATAAGAATGTGAAGTATTGGTAAAGTTCCTTCACAAGGAAAACCTTAGAATCTGAAGGCGATATGACTTGGTCTATGTTTTCACTCTTGTGATCCACGTCAAAGCTACTACTCTTTTTTGGCAAACCATAATAGTAGCCAGATTCAATCTTAATAATATAAGGTGATGCGTGCGGGTTTTAAATTCTTAAAGAATTTATGTTGACACCGATTTCACATGAGCTGCATTTTGGCTGATCATGAAGTTAAAATTACTACGTCTTGAATCAAATAGCAGATATATTCCTCAACAATTATTGGGCATCTGTGCTAAAGAATTTGTTTCTTTGTGCAGCAATTTGACGGTCAGTCTTAGATACGCTGATCTCATCTCTGTATCTCCTACAAAGGTCAGTGTGTTAGGATGGCCAATGCACCAGTCTAAGAAAAATACCACTAACACAGCACTCTTGGCAAGTCACCCTTCTCCGATTCGCCTGGCCTATGCTGAAGATGCCTTACGAACCATGAGTTTACCAGAAGGTGAAACCCATAATGCTTTGGCTAATTTCTAAAACCTAAATGATTTTGAGATTTTCACCAAATTAGTTCTTGGGCTAAAATAATGTCATAAAGGGATGAATCCAACTTGCTGGGAGCCACCTAAAAATTTATTATGCATTTTATATTCTGAGTTTTTTAAAAAATTTGTTTGGCAAAAAAAAAAAAAAAAAACTTAAAAAGGTGATTTTTTAAGCCAGTTTTTGTTGTACTGATATTTTGTGTTTGGTGCTCCCCTATGTCAGCATATGCAGAGATTGTGTTGAATCTACCGCAAGCTCTTGAGCAGATGATTTAGCAAAGAGTTCCTTCATAGAGCTTCCCATAAGTCTGGATTGGATATTATGTACAAATCTGATAAGTAGCAGAGTTACTTCAATGAACTGTTGAGTAAAATCAAAATGGATGTATCTAATATCATTTGTTTGTGAGAGCTGTGTAGTGTCCATGTTTCCTTTGTTTCTCACCTTATTAGTTGGTTCCATGTTTAGAGTTCTCTTGACATGGGAAGGAAAGAAAAATTGATAAATCTGACTTGTGATTAGGTCACTCTCCATTATATCAATTCATTCTTCAAATCTTATAGTACTACCAGACTTGGTTATCCAATCGGGTCTGATTAATTTCTTGAATCCAACCCGCTTAAATGTGCCAAAATGTAGCGGTAATTTGTCGTTTGTCTGTGTCATTTCGCCTTGGTGCCTCAATGGTTTTACTACGTTCTTTGCTTATTTATTGGATGTTTAATGGGTTAATGATTCAAAGTAGTAGCAGTAGAACGTATTAAAATTAGAACTATGATAATAGGTTGTCAGGGGAAAATAGGGATATGCCTCCTCGTTGGGACGCAAGAAAATTGTAATATTTTTAAAAAAATGTATCTATTTTTATACCCTTCAAAAATCAATTATGCTAGACACACATGGTGAAAAACTTTGTTCTTAAAATTACACCTTAAACTTTTATATATTTGTTGCATTTTTTAATCGGTATATGGAATAACCTTAAAGAATATAAATAAGGAAAGTGAGGGAACATTTTTGAATGCCTCATGGGGGGTCATTGGGACCCAAGAAAATTGCGATATTTTTAAAAAAATGTATCTATTTTTGTACCCTTCAAAAATCAATTATGTTAGACGTTCACGGTAAAACACTTTGTTACTAAAATTACACCTGAATCCTTTTATATATTTGTTGCATTTTTTAACCAGCATATGGAATAACCTTAGAGGATAAAAATAAGGAAAGTGAGGGAACATTTTTGAATGCGTCGTGGGGGGGGGGTCATTGGGACGCAAGAAAATTGTAATATTTTTAAACAAATGTGTCTATTTGTATACCCTTCAAAAATCAATTATGTTAAACACCCATGGCAAAAAAATTTATTACTAAAATTGCACCTTAACTCTGTTATATATTTGTTGCATTTTTTAATCGGTATATGGAATAACCTTAAAGCATAAAAAAAAAAAAAGGAAAGTGAGGGAACATTTTTGAATGCCTACATCAAGTTGAACTTCAAATGCGAACTTAATAATAAATACCCACAAAAGAAAAGAGATGCGAGTAAAAACTATATTAACGACGTTATTGGGAGGCAAAACAGAAGAGTACCTCCGCCTTCTACTGGCATAGATAGACGTCGAAGTAAGCAAGCATTTAAAATTAGAAGAAAAGAAGTAACTAATCTAAACACAGATGAAGCGAGAGCGAGACCAAATATTGTTGGTCCATTATATGATTGGATTGCTCCTCACACTGTATAATGCTGCTGAATGGTATCAATGTCAAGCCCTTTCAGCTTCACCACCGACTCCACGTGACCCTTCAGAGTGTGTAGCTCCCTAAGCCTGCATAATCCAATCCAAATTGCATTACAAGAATGGACTTTTCTATGGAGGAGCAAGATAAAGTTTTTATTTTTGTTCTAACAATTTAACCTGGGATGTTAGAACCCACAACCTCTTCTATAAGAGGAGACATGTGGGATGCCATTAAACTAAGAGGTTCTTATGGGGATACCTTGCAACTTCAGCACGACGCTTGGCTTGCTCGGCAATCTCTGAAAGCTCCCTGTAGCTGTTCTTGTCACTGAAAAGGTTGTTTGTTTCTGGAGGCTGAAGACCATGTAGGGTCCTCTGTGCTGCTGCCCACTGGGCTTCCCTCTCTTCTTTGCCATAGTCTTTCTTGGTAGTGAAGGCAGTCTGTTGATGGTAAAAGCAAAAGCGCACTATTCATTTCCCTGCAACTAACTCAGCATATGCAATTAACACTAATGGTGGTGATCACAAACTTACCTTGTTCTCCAAAAGATTATCCCAAGCCTTTCCACTTTGAACGTAGCGGATGGCGAATTTGAGGAGATCAAGAGGGATATAGGTCACCACACTGTAGAGCCAGATTACACCAGCCCAACCCCATCCCATTCCCTTTATCCGTGCAAATCCCCAGTTAGCATAAACTGCTATCAGAGTTGCCACCTGTAAATTACAGAGTAAGCCATGATTTGGTGACCGTTTCATTTGCATTGTGCTATAGCTAATGAGTTCTCATAATCCCATACTGATCACAAGAGTTAACATCGTTTGACAAATAACTGCGTCTGAATCAAAAAATGAAAGGAACCCAACACAATTAAATGGCTTTATAGGGAGCTCATACTTACCAACTGAGCAATCATAAAAGCACTCAGTAGAAGAAGACCTGGTCTTTCAACATAAGACCAGCTGCGGGACCTAGTGACAAAAATCAGGGCCTGGCTTATAATGCTGACTTGAAGGTATAAGGCTGCCATCATTTCCTCTTGGCTGTGTCCAATAGGCCTCACTCCGAACTTGTTCTGCAACACATTTGGATGCAGCTTTTAGAACTCGGAGAAAACATCGGTTTTTTGGCTGATAGGCGGTAAGTTTGAGAAACTTGTGATATAAATATTACCGGGAAAAATTTGGTATCCTTCACGGCCCAGAAAAAGATTACTGTCATTAGTGCCAAGTAACTACCAAGCACGATGCCAGTAGCAAATATCTCCTTCAGTTTCCAGCTGTCAGGCAGCGGAGATGGCTTCACTCGATCCTTGGATATTGTCATAATGGTACCTACACGAACGGTGGTGCAAGAATCAGTTAGGGTCAATAGCCTGGGGTGAGGATAGAGGAAGGTCAAGCATATGTTATCTCACCGTCATTTAGTATGGCAATAATCAGAACCATAAAGGGTGCGAAGTCAAACTTCCAGATTAATGCGATGAACATGAAACCAAACTGCCAAAATGAAGAACAGATTGCATTAATCATATGACTTCTTTGTAAAATACTCTTAATAAAATTTTCGGCGTGTCAACCAATTTTCTGCACTTACCACAATACGAATGGTGATTGACACAGCATAAATCTGCCAAATTAAGCAATGAAAAAACAAAGGATTTAGATTTCAGAAATATATTAAAATAGCATCTAGAACTCTTGAATTATGTATAAAAAAGAACCAACAGTATAATTCTTCATCCTTTGGAAAATGGCCCTGCTCGTTAGCACTGCACTAATAATGACACTCAATCCAGGTTCAGTGAGAACAATGTCAGAAGCGCTTCTAGCAGCATCCGTAGCATCTGCAACAGCAATTCCAATATCTGCCTTCTTTAATGCCGGGGCATCATTGACACCATCTCCTGTCATTCCACAAATGTGCTTCCTCTCTTGCAGCCTCTTAACGATTTCATATTTATGTTCTGCATGCCAAACAATAATTGGGGTTGGGGGTGTTAAAATGCGTGAAGTGATAGGCAAATTAGAAATGGATTCAATGCACATCTAATAAAATGTTAGAAATGGTCGAAGTTGAAAAACAATTTGGAGGCTAAAATAATAAATTGTTTTTCTTTAGCCTTCCAAGTGAAGTGATGATTCTTTACAAATAGAAACAGCCTACCTGGAAAAACTCCAGCAAATCCGTCTGCCTTCTCAATCAACTCATCTACTGGAAGAGCTGAAATAGAGGCATCCTTATCTTGACCAAGTAATGAAGACGATGGGTACATGTTAGTTCCCATTCCAAGTCTTCGGCCAGTTTCTTTGCCAATGGCAAGCTGATCCCCTGGAGAACAAGAGAAGTGCGGCCAATTATTAAGCTACAGAATATTGAGAAAAGATATATGCGAAGCTAATAGTAAAAAAGACTCAGACTTACCAGTAATCATCTTAACATTCACTCCAAGGTGAAGAGCTCTTCTGATGGTTTCAGCACTATCGTGCCTAGGAGGATCAAACAGAGGTAGCAGACCAACAAATTGCCATGGTCCACCAGGACCATCTTTTGATTTCTCGGGTACTTCCTACATGGTAGAACAAATAAAGTAGCGATAAGTGAAAAGCATTCAATTAAGTAGAGAAGTGTAAAAAAAAAATGATTTAGCTCTACAAACCTGTCTTGCAACACCAAGAGACCTGAGTCCACGCTCAGCAAACTTATCAATGACTGTATGAACCCTTTTTCTGACATCCTCCTTGGCGTTGCACAGGTTCAAAATCTTAAACATGAGAAAGACATTGATTAGTTCATCTATCATAAAATATCATCGCATGGCAAAAGTGAAAACCTTAATTACCTGCTCAGGGGCACCTTTACTTGCTCGATGCCAATTTCCATCAGAGTCAATGTAGGTTAGAGCAGTTCTCTTGTCTACAGGGTTGAATGGGAGGAAATGGACCTCTCTAACGCCAGCTCGTGCCTGGTCAATTTAGATGAATCAGAACATTGAAAATAAAAATTCTTATAAACTTTCTACTCCAAAATTTAAGGGGGGCAAATCGTTTCACTTTGTTCTTGTTTAAGAGATTTGTTGCACACTATACCTCCTTTGGATCAGCAAGCATTCCGACAATGGCAGCATCAATGGCGTCCTGATTCTCAGTCCTAGAAGCCCTAGCTGCTAGAAGGATAACATATTCCTTCTCTACACCTTTGGCAAACACTTCAATCAAGTTTCTATCGACACTTAGCTTATTTAAGGTCAGGGTTCCAGTTTTGTCACTGCAGAGGACATCCATTCCTGCCATTTCCTCAATAGCTGTCATTCTCTTTGTAATTGCACCTTGCTGAGAAAGTCTGTGAGAACCAATAGCCATTGTGACAGACAACACGGTGGGCATGGCAATGGGAATTCCTCCGATCAATAGAACCAATAGATTGTCAATTCCATCTCTGTATTTGCGATGTTGTATTGGGTACATGACTATGATCTCGATCATGATTCCAAGAGCAATTGAGCAAATGCAGAAATTACCAATTGCTGTAAGGACTTTCTGAAAGTGACCAACTTGGTTGGTGCTATCCACTAGATGAGCTGCTTTACCAAAGAAGGTGTGCACACCAGTGGCAATGACAACTGCTTCTATCTCACCCTTTTTGACAGTTGATCCGGAAAATACTTCATCGGAGGGATGCTTAGTCACAGGAAGAGACTCTCCGGTCAAGGCAGACTGATCAACGCTCAAGGCATCGCCCTCAAGAAGACGAGCATCAGCAGGAATGATGTCTCCTAACTTGATGCTGATTATGTCCCCTGGAACTAATATCGCAGCATCTTCTTCACTCCAACGACCATCTCTGAGAACCTAAAATTTGTAGCCAAAAAAAAAGAACGAACAATAAGATGGAGCCACAATCCGTAAATAATGCATGCCCATGCATACAGAAGTTTGAGGATAAGAGTATTTGACCTTGGTCTTGGGGGCTAAACCAGCCATAAGTGCAGCAGCAGCGTTGCCAGCATTATTTTCCTCAATGAAACTGATAGTGGAGTTGATCACCAGTAGGCAAATGATACCTACGAAATCCTGCCAATCCGGAGGCCTTCCTCCACCATTTGCTAGAGCTATGGCCATTATAGCAGCTGCTTCCATAACCCATGATAAGGGGTTCCACATAAAACCCAAGAACTTCAAAATTTTGCTCTCCTGTTGATTTAAAGGATGAAATCATTACATGCTTCCAATAAAGCGAACCATATACTAGGTAATATAAACACAAGGAGAAAATGTCGTGTTCAAGAAACATGCCTTTTTCTCTTCCAATTTGTTTGGCCCGAAAACTTGAAGCCGATTGCCTCCCTCGTCTGATGTTAAACCTTCTCTCGAACATTTCAGCTGTTCAAACACTTCTTCTATCGGGATTCGTTCCTGTTCCAAAGTTGTTTTATTTTAGTTAATTCTCACATAGAATCAGCAGGAAGAAACCGTTTTATTAGTGTTTTTGAAGCTCAGCCAATTTACTCACTATCTCTATGACCCATGCTAATCACAATAATGGATTAGGAAGTTATTCCTGCAGCAGATGTACATCGTAGTGCAACATTTTCCAAAATGATACTAGTAGTAAACTTATATCCCTTCATAGTCCATATATCATTGCTACTGCAGAAAAAATTGAAATAATTTCCCCCATCCAATACATCTATACAAGTAACAATACACATTTACTTTGAGCCCATGCAAACGCACAAATAATTATCTATTTTGTTCTGCACAGCTTTTGGCGCCCAAAATTGAAGCTGGTTAGTGGTCGTAATGTGAAATCATTATCGTTAATTTTAAAATATAAGATCTTCAACAAAAAAGATGATTTTATGATCACAGTGTAATTTCCCCTAGATAATAAGCCGTCTCGATGACATGACGTCATCTTAAGACTAAACCATCTCAGAAAAAATATTTAGATAAGGGTTCAGCTCACAGCCGCACATAAGCGGACTGAATTCAATTAAAGAAATCGGACCAGCAAAAGGAAATGTATAAGAAAAGAAGGGAACAAATTATGTCACGGGAATATAAAAGGATAATCGACAATATATTAGTATTATTAACATAATATAATAAAATTCATAATAACTTACACTATTAACATGAAGTGACAAATATGACTCATCCTGTACAATATTTTAAAAAAAAAACGTGTGATAAAATTTAAAACTTGTAGCCAGAATGAATCATTTATTAATATTTAACATGTAAAAATGTTTTTATAATACGACGTCAATGTTAAGTAATGATGACGCCTTATGAGGTATATTTTAAAGGACTAAAATAATTTAGTTTTAAAAAATGAAGTGACAAAGGCACGATGTGCTAAATAAAATATTTTTTGGCCATATAAAATATAAACGATGTGCAATAAGTTAACATAAACCATATAAAATATTAAGACCTCGGAGAGAATTTTTGGTAGACAGGGTCATATCTGAGCTATACACTATATTAAAAATGTTTCCCTCAATCATCAGTGTCAGACACATGTCTTCAACGATGAAACACATAAAAATATAAATAAGAAAAAAGGAAAAAATATAAAAAATTACTATTTGAATTTTAAAATACTAAATTGATTTTATTGACAGTAAAAATAATGGGACTGATAAAAAAAATATAATAATTAACAACTCATATTTTTAAAAAATCACTGAATTAAAATTTTAAAGTTTAAGTGATATTTTTTATCTTTTTTCCATCTAAATTCTTTAGTTTTAAGTTTTACATCATGGTATTAAATTTTATTAAAAAGCAAAGTATACTGCTATAATCATACATATGAGCACAGCTTATTTCTTAAATTTCTGTTTTTAACACTTTTTCTTTTTACAAAAGGACGAGATGATATATAGAGGTAGATATTAACTCGTAGAATCTGTCTCAAAATTGGGGGGGGGGGGGGGGGGGGGGGGGGGAATCAACCTTACCCGCATACCCGTATCAAATCAAATCTTGAAAGAGGAAAAAATAGGATGAATTATAGGTGTAAAATTGCCAAAAAAACATTAATAACCTTCAAAACTAAAAAAATGATTTATAGCTTGCACTTAAAAAGTTCTGGACTCAGTTTTTTTGAAAAAAAAAATCATAACTCGGAAAAAATCGGATGCACCCGCAGAAACCGGGAAATCCAATATTTATTCTTGACATGCAAGCGGAGAGCGCGGATATCTCGCACTCTGCCAAAAGAAAAAAGCACGTTACGGAAGCATTTCATCATTAAATTCCCCGCCTCAAGGCCAGAACTGGAAAATCAGAAAGTGTATATTTTATAAAAATTAATATAAGTACGATTGTTGCCGATAGGTAAAGCAAGGTCCAAAGGGGGGGGGGGGGGAAATACGATTGACAAGAAAAAGTGTGTGGAAAAAATGACGGCAAACAGTATCTTTATTTATTTTTTAATTATTATTTAGTGCAAGGCTTGAAGCCAACTTGAAAGTTGAAACCCAGAGAGAGTGGGTCCAGTTCACTCTGGCACTGTGAGAGATGAAAGGACGGAAGCAGCAGTTGCAGAAAAAAGCATTTCAGGCTTTCAGCTCACGCGGCGAGATGACATGCGAAGAAAGGCTCATGCCATTCGCCTCAGAAAACAACAAAATAAATTTAGCCGTACATATAGGAGCAACCATTAACGATTAACAAATCGTATCCAAAAACCAAATCAAACCACGTACGGCATGGAGACCCTAAAAAACCAGCAGAGAAATTTCACAGAAGCACATTCAATCATTTCGAAACCATCAGAAAATGGAAAATTCGAAATCGGATTGAAAATCTCTGGAGAATAATTCGATCTACGTGCAGGTAATTTTGTGAGGAAGCAGAGAGAGAGAGAAGAAGAGAATACCAGATCAACGTTCTCGTTTTTGATCTCCTCGAGGCTGATGCCTCCCATGGTGGTGGGCGTAGAGGCAAGGAAAAAGTGTGGATCAGAAGCGGAGGAAGAAGAAGGAGGGGGCCAGAAATAGTATAGTGAGTGAAGAACACTAGAGAGTCATGTTCGATCTCGCAAGTTGCAGAGAAGTAGAGAGAGAAAATGCAGAGAGGAAAAGGAAGGAGAGGATTGAGAGATAACGATGGATGAAGGAGAGGATGAGGGGAAATGAAATGGAAGGCCGATGGTGTCCCTCTCCTTTGCAGAGTAAAGAGGGGTTTATATATCTCCGCCAGCTTCAATGAGAGTACACAATTTCCGTGCTGCCCCTTTCCAATTTATGGTGGCGGGTCCCACTCACCAACACTTTTTACCCCCCCCCCCAGCCTTACCTTCTACGCGCCGCCCTCTCCCTTCGTTTTTCTTAGAAAAATACATTTACTTATTTTCGGTTAAATTTGGGAGAATTTCAAAAAAAAAATATCATTTAGATTTTAAAATCCTGTTGACAATAAATATAATAGGATGGATAACGTAATTTTTGTTAAATTATTAATTTAATATTTTAAAATTTAAATTTAATTTTTCTGAAATTTTTTCAAAATTATTATTATTATTTGCCGGAACCAAAATTATTTACTAAGTAGTTTAATTGTTTAGGAGAAAAATCATTTTACAGTGTTTGAGTCCTATGTTCCGTCTCATGTCTTATCCCCTGATGGATGCAAATTTATCTTTTCCTGATTTGTCTCGCCGCTTTTATATATAAAAAAAAAATTATGCTACGTATATGTATTTCCTTCTTGAATGAGGCTGATATCATGGTGCCCAGTTTAATGAGTGGCATTTACGAGGAAATTTTATTAATAGTTGACCGCAGGTATGGAGGTTATTTATTGTGGTAGTATATGATTAATGTTAATTCATGTACGTATAATAAATAAATTACTGAAATTAAATGGGAATAAATACTTTATCAAATCCACAATACAAGTGGCTTTTAAAAAAATATATTGGTTCACAATATAAATCACTTCTAGTATAATTGATTTTTATTTATCAATTATCAATTTTATCCATATAATTAATGCTTAAATATAACTTTTTATACGTTTTCTCTCATTTGAAACCTGACTTAATAGAGGTAAAGTTAAAAAAACATTAATTTAAAGTATATTTAATTAATTAACTACTATTTTTGAATTCTAATGAATTAGTTGAAGTGTCATATATTACAGACTATATGAAGCATGTAATATATGTGCTAGTAGTGACACATACGGAGACTCGATTTTAGAAACTTTTTTAGGATTAAAAGTAGTAATTATTTTAAAGATGTGAGCAATAATTTTTTCCTCAGTAAAACACATCAGTAAAAAATAAAACATTTTATAAAACTTTTATTATGTGTGCGTTTGGAGTTTGGAGTTTGGACCGACTTGGTTGCACACCAGCTTGGTGCATAGCCTGAGTATTTATTTGGTAAACCAAAAATAAACCATTCTTTTAAGCACTTCTTTTTTTAAGTCGGGACAAATCTCTTTCGTATATTTATTTTTAAATTGTATAAAAATATTTTTTAAAAAATAAAACAAGTAGGGACAAGCTTACAACGCCATCAGGCCACGGGAACGGCCCTGATATACATCTCTATTCTCCTAATTTAGCTTGATCTAAAATAGGTCCAGCTCAATGATATACTGTAAAATAGCATTTCATATTTCTTTTATTTTGCCTTTCTATACAATTAAAATTTTTAATTAATTAATTTTTTACATTGGTACATTCAAAAGATTTTATAAGTTTATTTACGCATTTAATAATACAATTCCTTTAAAAATATTAAAATCAGTTTTTCTTATGCATTTTTACTAATATATATTCAACATCCCTAACATCAATATCGATATAATACACTTATCCAATTTTAAATATAGGATTTAGTTTGTGATGCAAATTACAAAATATGTGGAGAAGTAGATCATTTGTAAGTTACTTGTTTTAAATTATGTATGTTCTGAAGTAAAAAGCTTTTTTCCCCCAACAAACACAGAGCAAATAGTAACTGATTTGGCCATTAGAGATTTTTTTTAATTTTCATATTACTACTTCCTTAATGTATTCGTCTATTATTTGTCGTTGGTGCTCATGAAGACTCGGTTCTTTTACTATCATTGGACGACAATTGACTTTCGTGTCTTCAAAATTTCGGATCAATCTTCAAAATCATGGTTTGAAATTTTGAATCACTCGTAAGATTTAATTATGCTTTCGTCAGGCAGTCTCCTTAACCTGGAATTCTCCAATAATAAAATATTTATTCTCGACTATGATCGATGACGTTTAAATTTGACGATTGATTAAAAAAGTACTCCGGTCCTAATTATAAGATAAAGTTAACTTTTTTAGAGAAATTAAGGAAGCCGATTAAATTATTTTAGAGTGTTTATATTTTTAGTATCATTAGATTATATATTAGTTTATTAGTTAAATTAATTATTTTGGAGAAAAAAATATAAATATAAATATTCTAAAGTAATTTAATTAGCTTTCTTAATTTCTTCAAAAAAAATTAACTTTATCTTATAATTAGGACCGGAGGAGGGAGTATATTACAGAGAGAATTCAAAATCCTTACCAGGATATCACGAGGTTGCCAAAATTGACTTATTCTGAGTATCATTTTTTCAAGCTCGCCGAATAAGACAAGATAAAACAGTAAAAAGCACACGTGAAATTCAGTATTCAATTTTTTTTTTTTTTGCTCAAAATTCAGAATTCAATTCAAGTGCTGGGTTTTACTTGAGGTTGGATCGTGTCGTTTAAGAAAATCTGGACAAGCTCGTCCCGTGATGATGCATGCACATTTGAATGCAGGAAAAAATGAAAAAACAAAAAATTCAATTCACATGCTCTTTGTTTTTTGGCCAACATATATATCATACATACTCCCTCTTATCCATAATATAAGTTATTTTGACTAATTTATTGTAATCGAGAAATAATAGTGAACTCGTTTAATTTGTCCTAAATAATTAAAGGAAAATTTTAATTTTACCCATATTAAACAAAGTTTTAAATGTAAAAGAGAAATACAATCAATCATATTTAAATTTTAATTATATGGATAAAATTAATTAAAAAACATTAATTGCTTTTTAGGTTATATTTTGAATCAAGTCATTATTATAAAAATGACTTACATTATAGAGTGCAGGGAGTATGTGTTGTACGGGCACGCGCTTGCGTGTAGACTAATTGTAACCCCCTTCGTAATTAGATCCGAAATAAGTGATTAAAATGAAATAGAAACCAATAATAAATAAAACTCATTTATGATTTCATCTTCATGATCGGGTTTTCATAAATTCTTTCGCAATAACATTTAACCTGGTCCTGTATCCACATTCCGAATACAATTACTATGTGAAGATAAATCACATTATCAGAGTGCACAACATAATTCCTGGCAATCCCGGGTTCATTCATTCGCTAATGAGTACAAAGGCACATTCACCAATATACAAGTTCTCCATGTGGGGATTACACAAATCTATTCGAATACACATCCGAATATAAATTCCCAAATTCAAATCCAAATACAAATATCAAATATATAATACTCTCAACTATGATAACTAACAACCAAACCCACATCCTGAAGGAGTCATTGCCGCCCTCAACTGCTTGCTCCCTCCTCGATTCGCTTGACTTGTCTAAATGTTGGTAGGGAGGGTAAGATTCTAGAGAATCTCAGTGGCAACAAATATCAGTATGCATGCAAGATAAGTGTTTAATACATAACATGCTTGCAATACATAACTCATGCTCACACATTGACATATCTGCGTGCTCAATGTTTCAACAGCATATTCATGGCCATAGGATAAATAGAAACAGAGTTACAATCATTTATATATATTTCACATAATCAAGCAAAGCAATACATGCATCAATATACCAACACAAATATCAAATACATGCAGAAGAGGTAAGTTCCCTACCCTTGTTCTCTCCACGTATGCTCCAGCACCGCTTACTCACGATCAGGGCGAACTTCAAACCCTATAACCAAAATCAAGGATATAGGGTTATTCTCTAATCCAAAACCTTACTTTCATATCACTCAAATAGATTTTTTTTAATAGTAGAAGTAAAATGAATTAGACTTTGATATTTTTTATCACTTCTCTTTCTTTCTTCATCTGCTTCATTATTGTAAATGTATTTATTAATAATTTTTTGTTGTCAATTCAAGAAAAAATTGTACATTGATTTTAGGAATATCAATGTTACATAGAAAGATATCTATATATACCCTTTCCATGAAAAATTTTAAAAAATAATATGATTTACGGAATAATTGAACATTTCTTTTTTGTAATATGTGCCAAATATTTTTTGTTTGTTTGTAATTCTAAGAGTTGTACATAAATTTTTAAACAAATTTTAGGTCTCTTGGAGCAATGAATTTTGCAACAATAGATTTTCCAGCAATTTTCTTATACTGAACCACCGGTATATTTTGGACCCATTTCATCTCAGCTAAAAGACTTGAAAAAGCTCATATTAATTTAGATCTGAGTTAGAATAGATCATTCAACAAAATTGTATCACTAAACATTTAATATAGATTTGAGGCACCAAAATTGAGCAAGCTTTGAGTATATTAGGTTAAAACAATCTTTAATCATTTAAAATTTGTTTTCAATTTAGCTCTGGTCTTTCAAATTTTATCTCATTAAAAACATTGTTTTCTATAATTTAACAAAAGTATGAACTATTTTATTTTTTAAGAGACTAAAACCTATAATTTAAAATTTGAGGGATAAAATTCAAAATAAGATTGCATCCACCCATGTACATATTATGCATGTTAGTTAGTACTTCCTCCAGTTCTAAATATAAGAAAAAATTGATTTTTTTTAGAGATTAAGGAAACTAAATAAGTTATTTAATCATATTATATATCGTGTATTATTAAATTATATATTAATTTATTGGTTAAACTAATTAATTTGGAGATAAAAATAAAAATATAAATATTTTAAAATAATTTAATTAACTTCTTTAAAATTTTCTAAAAAAAAAATCAAATTTAGTTTATTTTTAAGAGGACAGGGAGTATTTGCTAAGAGGGGGTCGCGTGGAGAGCACGCGGCTGGTAGTGGGCTAAAGGCGTGAAGCCGGAACCCAAAAGGTGCCACGTGCTAGAGGAGAAGTAGCTATCGGGATAATCTAGGCGGGAGTCAGAGACGTGAGTACAGTACTATTGTGGGGTGTACGTGTCAAGTGGAAGGGAAGGAGGTAGCGAAGAAGGGTGCACCTGGTGGGGGTTGGTACCTTATATTGGGAAATGAGAGGTGCGACGGGAAATGTCCCCACACAGCAACAAAATCCCCCAAACACGCCACTACTGCCAGCAACCGGAGCTTTCCAACACAACCAGCCACGAGGTCCCAATTCATTGGACAAATATCAGTTATGTTTAGTTATGTTTAGGATCACTTAATTTTAAAAAATAAGTCTTTATTATATAAGTCGAGATAAAATTCTTTTTATATACTTACCTATGTACTGTAAATCATAATTTATAAATATTTATTATCCAAAAATAAACTATTCCAAACGACCACATCCTCTCTCCAGGTTACAGCACCCCCATTTTGAGGTTTCCTTACCCAGTTATCCGCTACCCCTTCTATACTACTCCATCGAACCTTATGTATAAGAATATTGATAATTGAATTATGTTATTTAAGAAAATAGTTAAAATTAATTAAACGTAATAAATATGTCTTGAAATAATTTTTTTTTCTAAGAATACCTTTATTTATAAAGGATAAGGAAGATTGATAAATAACGTGAACATAAGTATCATCAATAATTTAATTAATGTAATATATGTAATTAATGAGTGGTATAAATGAAAAAAAACTCATTAAATATTGAGACAATTTTCATCGGGTTTTTATAAAAATGACTAAGACAATTCAAATTTTACGCTTTTATAAAAAAGACAAGAGGGAATATTTTATCACTTCCTCCTAAAATCATAAATATAAGAGTTATTTTAAAAATAAATTTTGAATGTAAATATAACATTTTTTTATCTTTTATATTTATGATTTTTTTAAATTAATTTGTCTCACTTATAAAATGACATATAATCTAATAATACTCATAATATTTTAGAGATATAATGTAATAATGTTATAGTAATTAAGTAATTTAGTTAACTTACTTAATCAATTAACCCTTACATTAAATATCGGAAGCGGTGTTGTTATTGTATCATTATCGTTATTATTATATGCCCACATCTCCCCATTAAACACGTATGGATACCATAATATCTCAAGGTATTCTTTTTTTTTTCTCCCCATCAATATCTCAAGGTATTCGATTAGCTATATCGTTGGCCAAAAAAAAAAACCATATCCACTTGTATTGCTTTTTATTTTTTGTTATATTTTTAAACTCCATGCATAATTAAAAAAGAAAAAAGAAACATTTCATTCTTTCTAAGTACACGATTTTAGCGTTATCCCAAAATATTAATACTGAGAAAAGTGTGTGGAAAATGTCAACTAAAATGAAATCAATTTATTAAAAAATGACTAAAATATTGTTGTGTTTATTTACTGTAATTTTGTTTATTTTATTTTCCTTACATTCTAGGACAATTAACGGGGCCTTTTAGAAATATTTGCCTTGTTATTATCAACGTCAAAGAATTGGAGAATTATTTATTTTTAATAAAATAACTTAAGCACCTTCAACTAATGCAAATTCTGAAATTCGTTCACTGGAATTCCTTTTTTACCCCCCTTAAAACTGCGTTTTGAAGGATGATCGCAATTGAGGCCGATATTAAACAATGGAAG
Organism: Inga oerstediana; assembly: GCA_963210345.1. Lineage (NCBI taxonomy): Eukaryota > Viridiplantae > Streptophyta > Magnoliopsida > Fabales > Fabaceae > Inga > Inga oerstediana. The sequence continues at coordinate 6,552,563 of OY723402.1, forward strand.
ACGCGTCAATATCTTTGGAAAGAGTCCAAAAGCAGAGAAGGAAAGGGTTTGAACTTTGAACCATATTTTTTTGGCAATAAAATTATATAGTTTCCAATAACGCATAATATATACAAATAAACGAAATTGTCTAGCCTCGCAGTTTCAAGCAAATGACTCAAATACAACTGGCAAATAAAAATAATACACACTTAAAGAAACCATTTATGGTTTGGATGTGGACAGTAAACATGAAGTGTGTGTTTGGTTGGACTTATATTTGGATAATAACTTTTTATTATGTAAGCTGAGATAAAACTCCTTTCACATGCTTACCTCGTATATCGTGAATCACGATTTATAAGCCCTTATTACCCAAAAATACTATTTCAAACGAGCACGAAAACAGATACATAAATATGCTGCGTTTTTTAATGATATTTAATTTTTAACATTTTTATATGTCTTTTATGATTAATGTCAGAATTAGAAAAAAAAAAAACAATGTTGGGGATTTCAGTGCTATTTTGGAGGAAGACAGTGTTATTAAATGAAAAATCTGAGAATTAGATGGCCACACTGTTGTAAATATATGTATATGTGAGGGTAAGTCAAAGAAATTAGTCCTATCTTGTTTGGGAATAAGAGAGTAACTTCCTCTCTGTCGGTTGTTAAGGAATAATTCTATAGGACAGGGTCTTCGGACACGACTCAGATCATTCGTTTCTTCGTTCTTTCAGATTGCTCGCTATCGTCTACAAATACTATCATATGTTAATTGTTTATTGAAAGAATATATATGCGTGAAATAATCATATTTTCACTATTTATGTGTGGATATTGAGGACGAGTTAACAATGAAAAATATTTAAATTAATTACAAGAAAACAATATAAGTTTAGTTTGGTGCAATAGGAAGTACAAGATTCTCACGTAGATGTGTCTCTGTTCTTAACTCTTAACTCTTAACTTGGTAACTTATTAGTCCAAAAATTGAATTTCACTGACCTTTTTTACTGGTACAAAAGTTGCAAGCTACTCTATATAGATTCTAAAAGAATATTATTCTCCTTTTTAATGAATAGAGTAATATTTTAAGTTTAAAGAAAGCCGTCTCAGGTCAGGTTTGTGAAAGGTTTTTTGTTCTTGATGTGCTGCTGTTTTCTTATATTCGCCTAACGTAATTTTCGGATTTAGTATTTACCAAACCTGGATACAAAATGGAAATTATGGACAAAGAATATTTATCCGCACCAAAAATAATTAATTCCAAGAATAAATTATGGACAGTTGAAGCTAAGAAAGTAAAAAAAGAGCGAAGAGGCAAAAAAGTCAAAAAACTTAAAAAGTCAATGCGGCAGGCAGAGCAATAAAGTGGGGCCCATGGGGGAGAGAAATCCCGCATCTTACTAACTGTATAAGAATCCACTCATGACCGTTCCTGCTTCATTTTGATAAATCGTTTTTATTTTCTATAAAAATTTGAAACTTTATTTCCCCAACCATAGTACTCAATCCGATCTTATTTATAACAACCTGGTAATCTAATTACATGGTTTAAGAAAGTGGTTAAAATTTGTTAAAAATAATAAGTGTATTTGAAATAAATTTTTTGTCCAAATATATCTTTATTTATGAGAGGCAAATAAAATAGAGAAATAGAGTCAATATAGGTATCACCAACATTTTAATTAGGGTTAAAGTGCAAAAATATCCATGAACTTTTTTCAAAAGTGCATCCAACACTATAAACTTTTTTTAGGTGCAAAAATACCCATGAACTTCTCAAAATGGGGCAAAAATGTCAAATCGTTAATTGGTACAAACGTCCGTTTTGTGGGACCCACAATATTATTTTTTGAGGTGCAAAAATACCCATGAACTTTTCTATAAAGTGCATCAAACACCATAAACTTTTGAAAAGTTTATGGGCATTTTTGCACCCAGAAAAAATTTTATGGTGTTGGGTGCACTTTTTAGAAAAGTTTATGGGTATTTTTGCACCTCAAAAAATAAAATTGTGGGTCCCACAAAACGGACGTTTGTACCAATTAACAGTTTGACATTTTTGCCCCATTTTGAGAAGTTCATGGGTATTTTTGCACCTAACAAAAGTTTATGGTGTTGGATGCACTTTTGAGAAAAGTTCATGGGTATTTTTGCACCTTAACCCTTTTAATTAATGTAATATGTATATAATTAACGAAGGATGAAAATGAAAAAAAAAAATCATTAAACTTTTGAACAACTATTGTTAAGTTCTTATAAAAAATATCAAAACAACTCAAATTTTAAGCTCTTATAAAAAAGAATGAAGAGAGTATTTAATAAAAATTACACAAGCTACATTAACTAGTAAATTTATAATGTTTCAGTCAAAACTTATAAATGTCCAATGCGTTTACATCAATCAAGCTACTCTTATATATTCTGTTGACAAAAAAATAAGGGTTAAGGGGTATTTTTATCTTAGAAGTTTTCACCGAGGGATGATTTTACCTCGAAAGTTTTTTGGGGGACAAATTTGCCTTGAAAGTATAAAAAATGGAATAATTTTGCCCTGACCTTCATCCCCATTAATTTTGATCATTAGTTGGCCAAATATGCTGAGATAACAGTCTACATGTTATCCATGTCATTTTTGTTAAGGTGCAAATTTACCCTGAAAATTTCAAATCTAACTTCAAAAAAGATGAAGTATATGATACATGGATTTCTGGCTCAAATTTGCACATTAACAAAGATGACGTGGATGACATATAGAGTGCTAGCTTAGCATGTATAGTCAACTAACGATCAAAATTAACTGAGATAATGACTAGGTTAAAGTTGCTCCCTTTTTAATACTTTTGAGACAAAATTGCCCCTAACTCAAAAAAAACATTTTTTACCAGTGAAATTGTGAATTTTTTTTTTTGGCCAAAAGTGTGAAATTGTGTATTGGAACCTTCAAAGTAGGGCATAAGGGTTACAAAAAAAAAAAAACTTATGCATTCCATGATATTTAAATTGTTTGTTTATTTTTTTAATACCAACAGAATATTCATTATATCCAACTTTTATTCACACTGAGTTCCGATATTTTTAGTAAAAAACATTAAATTTCATGTTAATCCAATAATAAATTATTTATTAGAATTTTTTAATGATCACACATTGATGATTCATGGCCGAAGAATGATTTTATTTAAGAAGAAAACAATAAGGGGCTGTTTGAGAAGGTGGCTAGGCTAAAAAAACACAGTAGAAAGAGAAAAAAAATATAACGGGAGTATGAGGTGTTTGGGTTGACATTTTTTAAATGGATTTTTAAGTCAAAAGCTAATTTTAAGAATAAACCACTAAGGGTCTGTTTGAGTCAGTATTTAAAAAACACGTTCACGTCAGTCGAAACAAAACTCGTCTTACATACTTACTTCGTATATCACAAATCACGTTGAAAAAGTAACTTCTATCATTAATCTAAATAAGCAATAAGACTTACTTTTCACAATACAAATAAACTTTTATCACTATTAATCTAAACATAAATTATAATATAGAATATAACTTTCATCCTATCTTAAATTTATAAAAATCATATTAAAAAAAAGATACTTGTATAATGACTAATCCAAATAGGCCCTAAAATGATCCGAGGACCACGGCACAACTAATGGTCCATAAAGCAGTTGCGTGATCTCCTTGAAATTCTGCCTCGTCTTGGGAATGACAAGATGATGCAAAAATGTCACATTTAATTTGCCGTCCATCTTATTTTTATTTATTTATTAATTATTATATATGTACTATCCTTAAGTTAAATACCGATACCGTAACCAGGTGCAAGGGGTGGAGCGGTTGGGCTCCTCCTCCCTTAATCAAGGGTCTTGAGTTTGAGACTTGGGAATGGAAAATTGCCACTGGCCAGACTTCCCCACCTATAGGGTGCCTATCACGGGTCGAACGGATTAGTCTGGGGCCGTTGATATGCCTGAAAGATGGCTTGCCCTGGGATACCGTGCTCACGCAAAAAAAAAAAAAAAAAAAATACCGATACCGTACGTAATACCATTCCCAGTCGCGTGAAACATTGACGTACTAAGATTGTTGAGATTAAGGAATATAAAAATTCTTACGTGCTAAGAAAAATGCTAGATTATAGAAGCAACATGCAAGTACTTGTTGGCCCTTCGCTTCTCTCACTTTATATCAACTTTTTTTTTTTTTTTAAAAATGCGCCCTCATATATCATTGCTTATTCTTATATTTTCTCTATTGGTTTTATATAATCCAAATTACTTCTTACGTACCTAATTGACGTTTTTATATCGCAAGGCAAGTTAGTTGGTTTATTTCCTGGATAATGTCGTCTAGCTCGTTCTGTAAATTCCACACCCACAAAAAATATTTTGTTTTTGAATTATTAACATTTCCGCTATAAAGTCTAGGGGGCAACCATCTATGTCAACCATACATTTAATTGTGTAATCTTTTCAATACGTGACGAGAAAAATGTATATCTTAACCGTCAAAATCATATTAGCTATATATTTTAATTAAAATCACGTTTTTATTATTCTCAGTATAATTTTTTTTTGTCCGTGGGCAAAAAAATATATATTTTTTTTTTTGCATGCACTTGATTTTTTTTTTAAAAAAAAATTGCTGCCAATATTCTCGAATGATTTATTTGAAATAAAATATGCAAGATACTTCATACTCACATAGCTTTACTTTTCCTATGTATGCCATTTGTGTTTTTTTTTGGAACAAAGATACACGCATTTATATATTTTTTTAGAAAATCTAAGTTGGAGTGATTAACTTCTAGATGAAAGTGGAGCTTGGATCTTGCTTTGGTGACCTGTAAGTTCCAATAATAATTGAAAATAATAATGACGGTGTGGGTATTATATCTTTTTGACTCAGTAAAGTGGGTGAACATAGAGAATTTATTAATTTATTTTTGAACAAAGATAATTAATTAATAAAAGGGCATTAATATGTATATGTGTGGAACTTAAAGCAGAAAAGAGAGGCTGACATGAGAGATGCCTTTCCAATAATCACTGCTTCTTGCTCCTGCCGTTGAATACCATATAGTTTTCCTATACATATAGCCACTTTCATTTGCTTTTTATTCTTTCTTTTTCTAATCATATAATATTTGATAGTGTTATTGATAAGCTTAGGTCCATGCATCATCACTGTCTTAAAATAACTAGTTAATAAAATATGTAAGAGAATTTGTGATAATTTTTCTAAAAAATATTCCTGACAGTTTTTCAAAAAAATTAATGCCCATAAATAATAATGTCCAATAAATAGGGATACGCAAAACAAGAAGACAAGAGAGAATTGGATTTTATATTTATGACCGAATCAAAACTCTTAAAAATATGTTGTATAAATTTTATAATCAGGACCAGAAGGAGTTGCTCTTATTTATATATATTTATTTACAAGACTGAAAAACAGATATCTTACCTAACAAACATTAAATATTCCTTCATCTCTCACTTTCCGTGGTTATCCTACTCATCTTCGATCCTAAAGGTTATTCCAAGTAGGCCATGAAAAACATAGTGAAATGCAGGTAAATTATAAAAAAAAAAACATTTAAATTAATCACTAACATACTTAAACAAGCACTAATAGTAAATATTTTTATTGCTTTGATCACACTTTACTAATTAATGAAATTTGTCCACAAATGTCTTGCTAGTCATCATGTTAATATTGGAGGAGTGAATCACGTTTGGACTACACAATCAATTCTCGTCACCCATCATCACTTTAAATAAAACCTTCAACCAACAACAACATCCTTAACGTTTTGTACAAAAAAATCAATCTTTATATGGTTGGATTACACTGTTAAGTAAAATGATAAATATATAAGGCATTAAATTGAGACATTATACTTAAAATTAAATCTAATCACCCAACTAGCTATTATATTAAGGAGACAGTGTCATGAAAATTAACTATATCAAGTTAATTAAGACATTCTAGTTGTAGAACAAAAAGTGTATATCACCTGTTATGGCAAGAATAGAACTTGTAACGGGTGACATTTTTATAAATAAAGTACTTCCTCCGGTCCTAATTATAAGATAAAGTTGACTTTTTTGAAGAAATTAGGAAAGCTAATTAAATCACTTTAGAATATTTATATTTATATTTTTTTTCTTCAAACTAATTAATTAGACTAATAAACTGATATATAATCTAAAGATACTAAAAATATCAATACTCTAAAGTGATTTAATTGGCTTCTTTAATTTCTCCAAAAAAGTCAACTTTATCTTATAATTAGGACCGGATGAAGTATTAAATTTACATGTCAGTGTAAAAGGTGCTTAATACAGAAGGATATGGTGTTTGCTTTTTGGTTATATCCGCTGAAAGCCGTGAAGGGGATCAAAAGTTTGACACTGAAAGTTAGGTTCCTTGCTCACGAGCAGGACTTAGTGGTGTGTTCGTTTAACACAGTACTGACTCATCAAACCCAAAAGGCAATACAGAAGAAGAAGAAGGACAAATTAATAAATAAACTAAAGAAAAAGCAAAACCAGGTAAACGCCTTAACATATTTCAGGTCCCAAGAGACAGGGCTTGATTAATGCATTAGAACCAAACTGAAGAAAGAGAAGATATAGAGAGAGAAAAGAAATTGGAGTCTTGTGGAGGAGGGCTAGCTCCATGTGAGGTAGTGACAGAACTCACAGGTAACCCCATTAACAAGAGAGAGTAGTGTTATGTGGTGGAGGACCATATTGCTCGTGAAAACGTCTCTCTCTCTCTCTCTCTGTTTTTTTTTTTAATGTTATAGGAGAATCTAATCTTATTGCCATTATTATGATTATGGTGGGCAGACAATAAAATAGTCGCCACCCACATCATTTCGTTATTATTCATTTTTATATATGCATGGTATATATAACACTAGCCCATTCAAATAATAAATGAAAAGAGGCACTAAAGCTAGAAAAAGTGGAGCAAAATTTGGCAGACGGCAAGTTTGAGTTGGCTTTTTAGGTGATAATGGAGGATGATGAGGAAGAAAGATGAAGGGTACGTTTTCATATGTATATAGGCCTCCCTACCTCCTATATTGGGGACCTAAATGATTGTGATATATGAAAAACATATATATAGTACAAAAACAAGAGTGACTCTGACAATTTTATTGCCCCTGTTGACTTGTTCTGTGCCACTATAAGTGAGGCCTGGGGCCTGCTCACTACTTTGACATTTCTTATTTTAATTCACTACTACAAAACATTTAATTCGTAGCGCTTATTTTTTGCTTTTTGTAGCACTTTTGGAGCGCTACAAAAGCCATTGCTACAATAGGTTTTTGTAGCTCTTTTTAAGCGCTACAATAGGTGGGCTATTTTGTAGCACTTTATCAGCAAAGTGCTACAATAGGCATTTTTTTTGAAAAAAAAAAAATTATTGATATATAGTAGCTCTTCCTAGAGGAAGAGCTACAAAAGGTGAATTTTTTTTAAAAAAAAATTAAATTGACAACAATTTTATATAGAAATTTCTGTATCAACCATATCTAAAAAACTCATCAAGCAATCAACACTAAAATTGCAACACATATCTCAATAATTTTCCACAACCCATAAATATCTAATTTAGTAATAAAATATTTGGATAACATTTTTCTTCAGAAAATATCCTATCCCATATAAATAACACTTGTACATTTGTTCCATTAGAAACAATCTTAATAAGGAAAAAGGAAGCAAACGAAACACATGTACATTAGTTCCACGAGAAATAATGTTAATAAATGAGAAGAAAATGAAATATCACTTCTCTTGGATTCCAACTTCTAGTGGGGTTGGTATCCCTTCTTCAGTTGCTCTTGTAGCCATGCCTTGTTAATCACTCAAACCATTGCAAGAGATTGTGTTTGAGCGGTAGGCTCTTGACTACAGAAAACCAATACAAAAGCTATGATTTCATATAGAGAAAAGAAAAAGAAATGAAGGCAAGCCACAGATTTAAATGTAACATACCAATTTGACTGTCCAAAATTTCCTTATGCTTCTCCAACACCATATCCAAGTGGGAAACAACAACCTATAACCATCTGAACAAGCTATGTAGTAGCAATAAACGAAGAGATTATAAATTATCCACACAGAGTTTTGAATGAAGAGATTATAAATCAATCAAACAGAAAATGGTCTAGAAGCTAAATATATATAATCAAAAAAATGCAACCTGAACTTGATGAATTGGCTACAGCCACAATGATAAACCATTGCTCTGAAATTCATATTCCAACTCTAATCCTATCGAACAACTAAATTCAACATCCAGCAAAGATTATAAAAGTTAGCCCAATTAAAGGTAATATTAACCAAAGGAATAATCACAATTAGTTAGTCAAAACTCAAAAGTTCCTTCAATTATTCACAAAGTTTAACTTCAATTTATCATAGGAACAAGAACATAAATACTCATTTAATTACAATTATTCAGTCAATTATCGTAGCACAAGTATGAGCAGAGTAACTGATTTAAAAAAGCATAAACCCCAGAATTGCTGAAAGAAGAAAATTAATGTGATAAATCATATATTAGATATGATCACCGTGAATTTGTATTTTGAAAATTACTCTTCCTAAACATATGAGATTAAATAGGACCATAACTAACTTACCAAACCAGCAACTTCAAAAATTAGGGCAAGAGCAAGACCCACAGCGGTAAGAAGAGCCACAAGTCCTAAGCCTCCAACCCATCAAGATAAAAAGGCAACGTGTTGTTTTCTTGTGTATTTATCGAAAGAGGAACAGTGTGGCGAGGCTACGAACAGTGGAGTTGCGTTGAAACAAAGGAGATTCGCACAAGGAAGAGGGATCGAAAGAAAAATGGATTGCAAAAAGCTTGGGGAGGGCCGAGAATTATGAGAAGAAGAATTTTTTAATTTTTTTCAAAAAAAGACAACTTGCTGTGAGTTGGAGAAGAACCGCCCATGTTCGCACAAGGAAGAGGGAACTTTTTCCATCCTCTGGGTGCGTGGGGTGGGGTGGGGTTAATGGTGGGGTTGTGGGAGTAAAATTAGGGTTCAATAAATATTAAAAAAATAAAGCTATTGTAGCATTTGTTGCAACAAGTGCTACAATAGGTTTTTTTTTTTAAATTATTAAATAAATAGCAATTTTTTTAAAAAATACATTATTTAATTTTTTAAAACAAGTATTTGCTTTCTCTTAAAAATTAATTCAACCTATTGTGGCACTTATTTAATAAAGCGCTACAACATGCAAATTGTTTATTTTAAATAATTTAAAGAAGGATTATGAAGTGCTTCATTAGACAAGTGCTACAGTATATATTATCATAATGTAGCACTCGTTTTACTAAGTGCTACAATATGTTTGCTCCCTTATAACTGTAGCACTTAGTAGAATAAGTGCCACAAAAAGGGTGCTACGAAAGTCCCTTTTTGTAGTAGTGATTTTTGGCCTCAAAAATTTAATTTTCCAAGTTTTTTTTTCATCTGTGTCGTTGAAAAATGTTTGCTTTCTTTAAGAACCATCCATTGTGAGACTGTGTGGGGGCATACACACGTATTCAAATTCACTTCTTCTACTTCTATTTATGGCGTTTCATGATCTTTTGTTTCATCTCACTTCAAGCTATTTTCTGCTGCGTGTCTCGTTCCTTATCCTCTTTCTGTCCCTCTTCTCTCAATCCCATGTCTTTTCTCTATTCTTAACCCTTCACTATTTAAGAGAGATTAAGATCTTCCTTTTTCTTCACAAAGAGAACAATTTTTTTGTGGTTGTTGTGTTAAAAAATAAGTGGCGCAATTAGTCTAGAATTCACTTAGTCCCTTCTCTACTTCCTTTTTTTTTTTTTGGGTTTTGGAAAACTGATTAATTAGCCTTATTTAATTTTGTGGATTGCCTTATGCTATGAATAGATCATATCGCGAAATGAATAAGAAGAGCAAAATAAAATGAAAATAGACCTAAAGGTCTTGTTTGGTCTGAGGGGAGGGGAAGGAAAGTGGGCGGAGGGAAAAAATTTTTAGTTGAATTTAAAAATATTAGAGAAGTGGGGTTAAGAATTTTTAATTAATTTTTCTTACTCTTTTATCTTATATATTCTTTTTATTAAAATTTTATTACCCCACTTCTTCAATCTTTTAAAATTCAACTTATAAAAATTTTCCTTCCCCCTCCCTTCTCCTCCAAATCCCTCATACCAAACAGACCCAAAAAGTCTGGGACGAGAGAGTAGGTAAGGGGCTAGCTAAGATTAAAAAACAATAGAAACTTTGACACGTTGATAAAATGGGTAATTAAAAGAGGATGAGAATAAAAAGGAAGGGAGTAAAATAGGTTCACAAGCAAATAATGGGAAAGTAGGCTTCACGGTTTACAATAGGTGAGATCTCACCATTAACCAATTATTCTATTATTTGGAGGAAATTCATCAAATTCCTTCTAATAAAATGGTTCATACAAAATAAATTGACAAAATGAAAAAAAAGAAAAGAAATCCAGGTGTTTAGAAGACAAATCATGGCATAACATTGGGGATGAGAATATGTCAGACCCCTATCAAACAGCCTGGCCTGGTTAAGGTTTAACCTGTTTAACAAAGAGGCTAGACTAAAACCTATTTAGAGACTTAAATATATAAACATGTTAGACCTATTTTATGAAAGTTTGGCCTGTTTACATATTTTTAAAATATAATTTCATTTATATTATATATGTGTGTGTTATATTTATATTTTTATCATTTTTTATTTTATTTAAAAAAAAATTATTAAATTATCATAGTGTGTTCGTTTTCTGTATAATTTAAAAATCAAATAATAGTTTATTAAATTAAATTTTATTTAAATAACATTGTAGGCTTTAAATTATAGACTTTTAAGGCCTAAGTTTTTAAGCCTATTTAAAGAGAGGCTTGCATAATAAATAGACCTTTATAAAAACTTTAGGCTTGATCATGTCTTTTTATAGACCAGACTTAAGCCAAAAATAAGTTTATATACAAGCCTAGGCTCCCTGCCACCCCTACATAACATTATGGAGTCTGGATTCTCTCCCTGATATTCCCATCCTTTACCTCTCCCGTGCTTAAAACGGTGTAGTTTTGGGTGTAAATTGAGAGGGTGTTTCACTCTTCTTTTTTAAATAACATTGAAGTCCCTCAAGTATTTTTTTTTAGTAGTACCCAATGTTCTAAAATATTGTTTTATCCATCATGTAACATAAAATAATTTTTCAGGAGCACCCAGTATCTGGCAAGCTGCACCATGAAATATTTTTCTAGTAAAATTCCATATCTTGAACTAAATTTTAGCATATTCAACACTAAGTATCCCAAATTTATGGTACTCATTGCCACTAGAAAAATATTTTAGAGGCTTCTCGTTGCAAGTCGAAAAATAATTTAGGGTGCTGAATGTGATAAAAATAAATTTAAAATATAGAATGTCAGTGAAACAATAGTTTAAGTTGTATCTTATCAAATACTGGATGCTACTAAAAATTATTTTATACTACATAATGGATAAAAAAATATTTTAGAATATTGAGTACAACTAAAAAAATACGCCAAAAAGCTTCAATGTTATTTAAAAAAAAAGGTGAAGCACCCTCCCAATTTACACCCAAGACTACACCGTTTTGAGCATGAGCATGAGCATGGGAGAGGCGAAGGATGGGAACGTCAATGAGAGAATCCGGATTCAACATGATGACAACAAGACGCAGCAAAAAATTTTAAAAAAATCAATTAGGTCAATAAATATGGCATGTTCAATTGTTGAGCGGTTCAGACATGAGGTTCCTTGGGTTTGGGACCATTAGTCCAATATCTATTGTTAGGGAGGGCAGGTCAAGCCGTCAAGCCAATGACTCGTTGGTAAATGAGGTGTGATTTTCTGTTTTCTTTGTTCTTTTCCCTTTTTCTTTCTCTATCTTCCCTTTTTGTTTTTTTAGGCCCGAATTGTGAACTCTCAGTATTTGGGACAATAGGCCCATTTGGCGGGAATAGAAATGAAAAAGAAATTGACTAGCATCAAGATGTTTTGTTTGTTTGGCACCACAGAATTCGACAATTCTGTCTCAACCAAAATTGATTGAATTGGTTTCCATCCTCATCGCCTAAGATTTGCATGTACACATCCTAAAATCCATTTTTGCCCCTCCCTTTTTGCTCAAGCTTGGCCGTTTCAACACCGCCAACAATCTTTCACTCTATTATATACTCCCTCCGGTCCTAATTATAGGACAACATTTGAGAGTTGATCTTGGTTCTAATTATAGGACAAAGTTTTAATTTTTATCAATTTCTTCCCAAAATAACCCCTATTGATACTTTCTTAATAATAATTTAATAAGAGTAGATCGGAAGTTGTTGAGCAGAGATTGACAATGCCGGATTGTGTGAGAGCTTGGAGAAGTTGTGTGTGAGGCAAGAGAGGTACAAGAAAAAATAAAGAATCAACATAATTAAATGTCATTTTAAATTTTAAATAAGGATATTTTAGAAAAATAAATATGATTAACTAATTTAACTACTATCCTTAATTTCTCCAAAGTTAGGTAAATATATCCTATAATTAGGACCGGAGGGAGTATTTACTTAATTTGATTGGATCAAGTAAGTTAGTTAACATGACTATATTTTTGAAAACAATCTATTCAAGCAGCTATCCTTCTTTAATTTCCGTATTCCTTCTTCTTTTTAATTATTGTTGAGAAGCCATTAATATGAGGTAAATTAGAAAAAAATGACAAATATGAAAATCATATATTATATTTAGGATCAAAATCAATTATCTCAATATGTTTTATATAAAGGACCAGAGGGACTATTAAAATAGGGGGAAGTGACAAATATATTGTCAATAATAAATATGTTATATAAATTAATTTTTTTTATTTTCTCTCAAACTAAATAAGTTTTTTTAATAGTAGAATCACTCAATGTGGGAATATTTTAGAAAGCCTTGCGATACTAAAAAAAAATATGGGAATACCTCCAAAATCTATTTTTCAATATCACTTTTTTTACTTTTTCTTTAAAAGTTAATCCGAACACATCTTTAGACGAAGTTTCAGAAGTGATCATTACTCCATAAACACATTTTTTCTCCATGCTATAAAATTTGAAATAAGTCACACTATTATTAACTTATTATAGTGTAAATTCTCATTTAATGCCAATTGATACGAATGCTATTCATATCATCTTATTAACGAGAAATCAAATACATGACGTGCAACTCACAAATGCCACCAATACTTGCTATTCACTTTAAAATAAGATCAGAAAGGCACTAAAACTCAAAAATCAAAACCATTTGTATACTAAACTTAGACTTAGACACATTTTACTTTTTGTTAGATGAATCATGAATGAGTATAAGATGTCTATAGCTGAGTTTATCTACAGATTCCCATGATTACCAAAAATCGGGAACAGCCGGGAAAAAAAATGAAGGCAGCTCACTCAGAGAAAGAATAACAGAGCTTGCAAATATGAAACACTAAAATTTACTGTATCAATTTGTGTATTAGGGTGCATAAATGCCAAAATCAGCTTTCGGTCTTCGGTTCAGGACCTGATGTTTCAGCTTGGGACTTGTTAGCCTGATGCAAAGAGTTCTTGATGTTGAAAAGGTGGTTCTTGATGACCTTTAAGGTAAAGAAGGTGGGTCAGGGCAATGCTTTCCACAAACGAGGTTCAAATAAAGTAGAAATTAGATCATAGAATTTGCCGCGCTATCTGAAACAGAGAGAGAGAGAGAGAGTGTGTGTGCGTGCGCGTGTGTACCTGTGACATTAGATTATGTATTTGATCCTCAGCTATTTTTGAACTGTCGCGAGCTATCTTATCCAGTAGAGGTTCTTTCTGCAAATTCATTGAGTTATCAGCATCTAGTATTGGGACAAAAAAGGAGAGAAGAGAGGATGAAAAGGAAGAGGAGGAGGATTTCAGCATCACAGAACAGTAAGTGTTAAGCATATACTTCTCTAAGTAGATATTAGCTATGAAATCATTGTGCACTTTGGACATGAAGTTATTTTGTATTTAAATGAGAGCTGGAAGAAGAAAACGAATCTTAAGCACAACTTACCTCTCCCAAATTCAGGTGTTCAATAAGCTTATGTCTATCAACTTAAAGCCTGGCACCTAGGACATGTAAAGTCTCTGATCATCACATTCTAGGTGTATTTTGTAGTCACTGGTTTATCACATCCCAGGTAAATATTCTTTGATTTCTTTCCCACTATTTTTCCCTCCTGAAATTCCGCCATGTACTGCCAAGCAGGGAAAATGCTCACCACCCCTTTTACTTGTTTCTATAAAATCATCCATTCAAGCAGTCAAAACATGAAAGAGTATCTTAGTGTTACTTCAGTGCAGAAACACAAAGAATTGAAATCTTAGACCAAAACATCACGTTCGGCCTTTCCTATCCAACTCCTAGATCCATAAATATGCCGAGGTAGAAAAATCATAGAGATTATTGAGATGGCCAACATGCCAGATAGTTATCATCTCATCTAAGTTAGAAGAAAGGGTTTACCCAAACCAATGAAAAAGAGTGCAATATCTTTCTCATAGATTCTCTTGGTTGACCTTAAACAGCAGATAAACATTGAAGAGACTGAGTTTGAAAAGAAAAAAAAAAAGCAGTATGGATCTAAGATTTCTATACACGAACACTTCAAAGAAAATCAAAGTAAAGCTATTTCTGTACATGAAAGAATATGCTGTAGATTTCTAAAGCAACAGTTACTCACTTCTTTCTTTCTTGAAGCAGAAGTTATTGGTGGTTCAGGGCCTGCAATTGACAACTGATACTCCGTTTCTTCTATCTTATCAGCTACAATAAGGAAGTATTGCTACTGAGATAATTACACTTTTAGTTATAATTTATAACAATAGTACAATAACACAATTCTATTAGCGAAAAAAGGCAACAGAGCTAAACCAAAAGAGATTGCAATAATATGTAAGCCTCACAAACATACCTAGATCTGAGATTTGTCCTGCAACGTAATCTCTATTGTTCAATAAGGGAGAAGATGATAGTACTTGCACCCAATATTTGTCCCATAGCAGATCCAAAAGGTGCGAGTCAAGAGAAGACTTAAAGAAAGTGATATCCAACGAGTAATACTGCAAAAAGCGCACAAAATGATGTCAAACAAGGCGGGAATAGATGTTATTGAAAGAAAAGGACAAGAAATAAGAACAACCTCGTTACTGTGCACACCAAAGTCTTCAATCTTATTGAGTGGGATGGTTTGGTAGTCAGAGATGGGTTCATCTGGAGGCTTATATCCTTCTGGGTATGTCCTGAATGCTCCAATATCAACTTTTCCAGTAGAAGTAGTTTTCACAGGGTCAATAACAACAGCCAGAAAAGGTTCCTGATATTGCTGATTTAACATTTGCGTAGATACATCGATTCCTGAGAGCCAGCATCCATAATTAGGATGAGAATGATACCATCCCACAACATTCTCCAACCGGCCAGCCTACACCAGGACATACCATTAGCTAGCTATATATAGAATCAGTCAAGCTTGGAAACGGGCTTGCAAGGAAGCACAATTGAGTAAATTGCCATCGCAAGAAATCAAACCATGGGACAAAGAACCAATATCCAATTATATATATAATCCCCCCGGGGGAACAAAACGGCAATGGAATTCCATTAGAGATATATAAGACTTGCAAAGCATTATATAACACAATGTAAACAGGGGTTCTCAAATTTACTCGTGACTTGCAACACAAAAAGAAAATTGCAAAATAGGGTTTTTGATCACATGATCCTATTCAATAAACAAACACGAAGACATTAAAATGGACAAAAAAGTCAAAAAGAAAGAAACCAGCCAAGAGTAAAAAGCACAGACCTGCTTGTTTAACTGATAATACTCAACCATGTACCCATAGGCTTCAGCTTGGGCATTAACCCTAGTCTCGGTGCCTTCAACAGGCAAAGCAAAGGCGTCCATGACGATGATGGTATCGCCGTCGGTCTTGCCTTGCATGATACCCATGATCTCAACGGAGCCGCCGGAGCGAGCGTGAACAACCATCTTGAGGAGAGCGACGGCGGAGATTTTAACATGCTTGAAGTAGCGAGGGTCATTGAGCCAAGGCTTCTGCCTCAGAACCTCGCTATGTGCGGCCTCATCGTAGTAGAAGATGGAGTCTGAAACGTCCGCGGGATTGATCGTGTTCTCGAGCTCCCATGTTTTCTGTGCTATCACACTAGACTCCGCTCTTCTTTTTTTCGATTGAGAGGGCTCCATTCTTCTTTCTGGCTCTGAATTTCAATTCTGGAGGGATGAAACTCGTTTGATCTTATTCGGTTTCCTCTTGCTGCGACTGAGAGTGTTCTTGAATTGTTGAATGTATGAGATTCTTGCAAAAACCAATTATGAAAAGCATTTCTTAACGGATGGGATTAAATAGTGAATACACTTTATGTAACTAAAAACCGTTATGGGCCAAATCGTTGTAAGTTAGTTGGTCAGAGTTTGGATCATTTTTGAGATGGGAGGTACTTTTTTTTTTTATAAATTACACATTATATTTGTCTAAATATTTAATTTATTTTTACGATAATAGAATTTTTAATCTCTCAATTTTGCCTTACATTTGTTTTTAATCCTCCAAATTTCAAACCATAAATTCCCTCCAGTTTCATTTTATTTAGAGTAAAATATGTTGAATATCCCTAGATTTTATTTAAATTACATAAACCTTTCATATATTTTAAAAACATATATAGACTTTCTTTAAAATTAAAATGCATGATAGAAATTTCCGTTACATATTTGAAATTCTATTTTTATCCACTCAACTGTTAGTTAACTATTAAGTTTGATTATTAAATATTTACTTTGATTAAAATACCCCTTCTTTAAAAAAATGAATAAAAATTTAAATCTGCCAAACCATAATTTTTTATACAAACCAAATAGGGAAAATCCTATATAAAGCTACTTAAAATATGAAAATTTTAAATTAGGTTGTTAAATTTAACAAATCCTTAATTGAGTCATTAACCCAATTTGGGATTTTAAAATGTGGGTAAAATAATTTTAATGTCCTTCTCTTTCTTTTCTTCCTTCTTAAAAGAGTTTTATTACCATATGACTTTATTGCTTTATATATATCAACATTAATATATAATAAAATAAAATATAATTTTTCTAAATCAAAGGAATTTTTTATGTTCTAAAAGGTTCATAAAAAATAATTCAAGCAAAAAAAAAAAAAAAAGAGAGAGAGAGATCCATGATACATACCAACTAAAAATCATTTAATTGATATTAAAAATAAATTAAAAAATTTGATTTTTCCAACAAAAAATCATTCAATTGATATTAAATATAAAAAAAACTGAGTCTAATTAAAAAAATAATGTAGTTATTTTTATTAAGTGAGATAAAAGAAAAAGGAAAGAATATAACACTTGCCAACTTTAATTTGCAAAAATCAATTGAAATAAAAGTTACTTTCACCAACATTAATCTAAACGAACTCTAAATAATTTTTCCTAATGCATAAATTTGAATTTCTTAAAAATAATTTAGTTAGGATTTCACTTTTTTGACTTTTCCATTCTTTAATATGAATTATTCATTTTTATTAGATAGGCAAGAAACTTTGATATACTTTTAAGAATATTTTAAATAAAAATATTAAATGCAATTAAAATTTCATAAAATGCTTATTGAAATATAGAACTTTTCAAAAAAAGTTGTATATATGAAAAAAATATAGTAAAATTTATAAAAAATATTTTTATTGTGACTTTTTTTTTGAAAAAATTTGTTCATGTTAATAAAATAAACTCCTTGCTTAAAAATATTGTAAGTTTTTGTTCTTACGATGATAATTAATCTATTTAAACTATAGATGAATCATATTTTATTTTATTAAATATTAATGTTGATATATATATGTATATGAAGAAACATGAGTTACAAAGTAATTAAACTCTTTAAAGAGAAGAGAGGAGAGGACATTAAAGTCATTTTACCCATATTTTGAAATCATAAATTAGGTTGAAGACTTAATTAGGGATTTTTAAAATTTACCAACCTGATTTAGAATTGTTCAATTTTAAATAACTTTATATGAGATTTTCCCAATAAAATAATTCTAATACATATATGTTCAAAAATTCAAATATATTATAAAATTTATCAAATTTTATTATAATATAAAATGTTAATTTTGTTTATCATATTTATTGAAACTTATTTATTTAGTATTATTTTAAATGACTAAAAACATATTCCTTTCTTTTTTTTAATTGAAAGCATATTTAAAAGACATATTTTTATTCACCACATGTTGTTAATAATGAAAAATTAAGATGTTGTATAATTTATATTAATTTTAAATTTTAATTTTTAAATACATTTTGTGCACAAACATTTATAAACATATTTATTTAAGTATATATCTATTAAAAGTATTAGTCATAATTTTAATTAATTTTATTATGTCTGCATTAATTAAATCTTTGTGTCATATGAAAAAAATCTAACAGACAACTATTTGTAAAAGTAAAAAATAAATTTAAAAAATTAAAAATTTAAGGAAAAATTAGGGAATTAGTAATGATGAAGGGTAAATTAATAAATAAAATTTATTTTAATATAAATTTTAATTTAAAAAAAATATTTAACGGGATTAAATGTTTTAACTTAAGTATATATTTTCAAAATAGAAGGGAGATCTGTGTAATTAAGATAAAAGTCAAGAAATGTTAGAATATTTTACTTTTTTATTTAATATGTTAATCCCTGAAATTTAATAAAAATTTGAAGTTTGAACCCTTTTGTCCATTAAGGCATCAATGACAATGAGAGTAAATTTGAAAAACCAAATATTATATTAACTCTTTATTTGTTTTATTTTTAGTTTAATTAATTATATATCTTTATTATAATTTTTCTTATTCCTTCTGTTCCCTACTTAATTATATATCTTGCAGATCGATTCCAACACTGGTGGTTATATTTTTGGAATTAATTATCCTCTTCTGCTTCTGTGGTTCTTTTTCCTTCCTCTTCCCCTCAAATATTTATCTCAATATTTAGATTGAAATTTGAGTATTTTATGAAAATAATTTAAGAGAATTGTTAAAAAATACCTCATTGAAAACTTATTTGTTAAATGGGACCTGGGAAGATATTTGCATACGGAGAGAAGATTTATGCACACATAAAGAAGATTTTTACACACGTAGAGAAGATTTTTGCACACAGGGAAGATCATCTGCACATCAGGGAAGATATTCTGCACACACAAAGAATAATTTGCACGTGAAGGTCTCATTTAGTAAATAAGTTACCAATAAAGTATTTTTTCACAACTTTCTCAAATAATTTTTATTACAATTTTAAATTATCATGATTAAAATTTAGCAGGTTTTAAATTTATTTATTTTTTTAACAATTTGATATTTTTTTATAAAATATTAAATTTAAATAACTTAAATTTCAATATAAAAATTAAGATGAGTAGTTCGGGGAAAGGGGAGAGGATGGTAACAAGAGTCCGTAGTCTTATTTTACTCTTTCTAATAGTGGTAATTAATAAGGAGACGGATTATAATCATCATACAAAGAAGAGGTCGGGTGAAAAAAATATTCTGTAATTTCTGATTAATCAACATTAAATTTACCGGCTAAAATGGACAGAGAGAGGGAAATCCCCACGCAAACCCTAAACGGCGGGAAAAGGGTAGCACTCTTGGCGGGAAACAATATAATTTCATCCCCTTGATCAAATCTTTCGTACTCAAGATTTCGCTGCCACTCGCTAATAATCCGTTTCTTTCTCTCACGATCTCTTTTGCTTTCTCCCTTCTGGATTAACTGATGTTCTCCGGGAGCCAGCTTGATGCCACTGCCGCCTTCTCAGGCGGAGGTTTCATGACCACGGAGTCTACCCAGATCAACGATTCATCTCCGTTACCGGCCAGAGTAAGCGATCTCTCTCATTTTCCTATTTTTCATTGTTAGATGTCCGTTTGGTTGCCCAAAAAAAAAAAACCAATCTTTGGTCAAAGTAAGTTATCTGTCTCATTTCTCTTATTTTTCATTCTTGAACATCTAACTCGTATGCTGGTTGCTTCGATGGTTCATGGGCTTGCGAAATTATGGTGTATGGTTATTCGCCTGCTTTTGGATCTATCGACTAACTGGGTTCATCGTTGTTTGTTCTTTCCCTATCCCGCGCACGGCTTTTTTTTGGGGGGAAAGAGCCGTGAGACTCAGGGTTTAGTTCCGGTAACAGTAAAGCAGATAAGCGAAGCCTCTCAATCTGGTGATGAAAAGTCGAATTTCATAATCAACGGCGTGGATGTTACCAATGTGAGATTCATTTTCTATTAGTTTCAAGAAACATAAAGTTTTTTGTTTTTGTTAACTGAAATATGTTGCCTTTACATCTGATGTAGCCTCAGGAATAGAAGTTAAATATTTACTTCCACTGATCTGGATGCTTACTTAACGATCTATACAAAATGTTAGTTTTGA
Organism: Inga oerstediana; assembly: GCA_963210345.1. Taxonomy (NCBI): domain Eukaryota; kingdom Viridiplantae; phylum Streptophyta; class Magnoliopsida; order Fabales; family Fabaceae; genus Inga; species Inga oerstediana. The sequence continues at coordinate 6,573,109 of OY723402.1, forward strand.
AAGTTAGAAGTTTTTATCCATCATGGCTTATACTTGATATGGTTTCATTTATGATTTTGATTCAGGTAACCTTGGTTGGTATGGTGTTTGAGAAAGTTGACCGCAACACTGACGTTAGTTTTGTTCTAGATGATGGAACCGGGCGGATCAATTGTCGAAGATGGTACTATATGAATCTTTAGTACTGTAGTAATTTGTGACAACCGTGTGCTTTTGTGGTTGCGTGTATTTAAGTTACAATTACTCATGACTTGTATGTTTTTAACTACTAGCTACTATGCGGTCTAAATACATTCTGAATGCCTTTGTGATTGTTTAACTAGGGTGAATGAGCCTTTTGATACAAAGGAAACGGAAGAAATACGGTGAGATTTTAACTGTATACTTTCTATGTGAATACACGAGTCAGCTGTACCTTCTTGATTTTTACCTTTTCAAGATATTCAATGACAGAGATGGCATGTACGTTCGTGTATATGGGCATTTGAAAAGCTTTCAAGGTGTAAAACAGGCTGTTGCTTTCTCAATCAGGTATTTGTACTAATCCTGTATGTTTAAACTATCTCAATCGAATCATGCTTGTTTGTTCTCTTTCTATTCACGGTAGTATAAATTAGTTGCCTGGCAATTGCAATTTTCTTTTTTGAATCCTTGTTAAGTTACATAAATTCATAAAATAGATCCTGGGTAACACTTCTGTCACATTCACTGGCCAAAGTTTAAATTCAACCATGTTTATATTTATAGCTCTAGCAGACTAGCACCCTGGGGAGTCCTAAACATACATTAGGGGGTTGCATGTGGAATGATTCTGTGATCTGTACCCTCCGCCCTTTTCCTCTCTTGGATTTTTCTTTCAGAAGTATTGTTCTCGGTAAATGTTATGAAGTTAGTTCCAAGGCCACTGTCCTACATATTGGTTTAGAGAACTGTGGTTTGTCTGACAACTATGATCTAATTCAGTTTCAATTTAATTTCAGTGATAATTGTTATTTGGTCCTACTTGATGGGTCGATTGTGCTATCCTTGTTAGCTAGCATTTAGATCTTAAACTTCAGTACGCAATATTCACTCGTTGCAAAGATTGGTTACTTGATAGATTTATATTTGAACCACGTCAATATTGCATGGAAATGAAAAGTAATTTCCTAGATTAATCATTTATATTATTATTCTAAGGGAAGTTGTATTTTTGGTGGATTGATTGGATTGTCATTCTTATTTTATGCTTGTGCTGTTTCCCCCAGGCCAGTGATGAGTTTTGATGAGATTTCCTTTCACTTTATTGATTGCATACATAATCATCTACACGCCAAAGCAAAGGTACATATTTTTGTACTTCTGAGCATCAAATCCATTTTTCTCATTAGTTAAAACCATAATATGAAATACGTTCCTTTGAATTTCTTTTTCCTAGGTTGAAGGAGTTACTCCTGCTCGTCCTCCATCTATAAACTCATCTCAAGTGTCAAATGGAAGTCAAGCACCATCATCTAATCCAGTATGTGAGATTGATCTGTCAAAAGTTTTGGTTAATTAAATAATTTTCTTGTTTTGTATGATTGGGTTGATTAAATAATTTTCTTTACCTCAGTTATATGCACAATATAGCATGGATGGGCTTAAGGATTGTGATAAACTGGTGCTTGATTATCTCAATCAGCACTCAGACATGTGAGTTATACGATGAGACCTTTACGTTCCTTGTAGTTTCCTTCTAACCTCAGTTTTCATTAATCTTCTAGGACTGTGAATACTACTATTAAAAAAACTGAATTGTTTTCAAAATTGCAGGTCTGATGAAAGGGGAATACATGTTAATGAGCTTTCTAGAGAGCTTAAACTTCCATTGGAGAAGATCATGTACTATTCCTTTCTATTCTTTTGTTTGAAATCTCAGTATTGCTATTCATGAGTCTGGTAAATTGCATCTAACTTAACCTGTTTATGATGGTAGGTTGTCACTGAAGGCTCTTGGCGATGATGGACTAGTGTACTCCACCATTGATGACAATCATTACAAGCAGGCTTGATGTATTTAATAGCCTTGATGCTATGACTTGAATTATTGAGGGTCTTTTTTCAATGGGTTGAAGAGTATATGTATATAAGTTTCTTGTTGGATTAACTTGATAGAGGATTAAACTAAACAGAGTCATGTTTTGTGTTCTATACTTCTTTAGCCTTGTCAGGAGATTTTAGCATATTTGGGTTTGACTACTTTTGATAATATGATGGTATTCAAGTATGATGATTTGATGCAAAGGAATTATGGGGCAAAAAAAAAAAAAAGATGCGAAGGAATTATATTTACTTAACTGATAATCAAAATTAAGGATAAATTTCATGAAGTGTGAAGTTATGACTCTACCAACAATGTTGGGGGATTTTGTAATGTTAAACTCAAGGAGTCTAAATGTCAACTGAATTATACTATAGAACGCATATTTCACGTTGGGGGCTTGGAGTATCTATTGGTTATTGTTGTTGTGGACGTTGAAAGTTGCATTTTTTTTTTGTTGCCCACGTGATTCACTAGAGTTTTGCCTCGATTACATTCGGATCTGATCTGTGTCGCGTACCTGGTTATGATGGGAGAGTCTTCTAATAGGAATTTTCTGCTTACACAAGGTTCGAACTTGAGATCTTGTTTAAGTGGAATTAAGCCGCTTACCATTTGGACCAACTCCGTAATAAAACTTATAAAAGTAACTCTTTTGGAAGATATAAAATATTATTCCTAAGCCCAATATTATGGCCCAGCGAAGTTCATTTAGGCCCAATACCCAAAGCGTTGTTGCCACTTGATAGGTGCTGGCCCAATAGGCACTGAAGCTGGCCGGTGATGCATAACGCAAAATATTTAGTGAGTGGAATATTGAATTTTTTTTGGCAATCGAGGGGAAATTAGATACTTGAATATAAAATAATCCTGTTCACAGTCCACATTTGTGACAAAAATAATTAAACTTATATAATATAAAAATGACGTAGCACATGCCAAAGTTCAAATTTACATGTATACAAAACATGTCTTTGAAGAATTACCTCTTACGACAATATTTGAATACGACTTAGTTATGTAACCACATAAAAAAAATAACTAGAATTTAGAAAGCAGGACTAAATAAAATAATAGTAGGATTTTCTTATTATTTTTTGGATGAAATGAACAATTTTATATAAGCAAAGAGGATATTATACTGGGAGAGTTAAAAGAGCAGAGTGTAGGGAATGAGGGTTAATAATACATCTCTTTTATATAAAGAGTGACTGAAAAATTATAAGGGTAGCGAATTTATATCCTTTTCAGGTGCTCCTTTATAGATATTTTATTGTTAAATGTGCACCTTCACCTTATATTGTGGTTTAAAGAGGAAGCAAGTATTAAAGCTATTTAGATAATTCAGTGCAATTTCATTTTGACACATGTATAAATGTATAATTAGGGGACCTTGTAACACCCTTTAAAACAAACAAAAAATGGCACGTCACTCTCCACTGGATACATTGCAGATTGAACGAGTTTCTCACACATGGGACTTCCTCGACAACTTTGATGAATCCTGTAACGCAGTCCTAGAAGTAAATTGATTCCCATGGTAAATTTTGATAATATTTAGAATATGACGATAAAAATTGGTTTAGTTAGAAAAGAGATTGATTCATAATAACAGAATTGTGAGTTCAAATTCTGTTGTTTATAAGATGATTTTTAAGTGCTCTGAGAGTTTGGAGATATTTCTTAGCTTTAGTGAGCCCCATATTCAACTCATTTAAATCTTTTTTTTAAAATAATATTTAGAATATTTGATACTCCTTTTGTTTTAGATATACATGCCCTTTTTTTTTTGAGAATTACATTCAGGTTCTCTTTAAGAGAAAAAATAAAAAAATGGTCTTGATGACAATTTTAGAGGTGTGATTGACAATTCTATGAAACTAATTTTTTATTTTTTCTCTTAAACGGGATTGGATATAATTCCGCTTTTTTTTTTTTTGATGTAGCGATTGGTACCACAAATTTTACATTTTTTGACTGACGTAGTACTTTTTTGGGAGAATTACATTCAGGTCCTAAGGAAGAGGAGAAATGAAGAAATGGTCCCTATAGATTGTAAAATGAAAAAATGGTCCCATGGAGTTGTCAATACAGGCTCCTGGAGTTGTTAATGAGTTGTCAATACAGGCTCATGGAGTTGTTAATGGGACCATTTTTTCATTTTGCAATCTACAGGGACCATTTCTTCATTTTTTCTTCTTCCATGTGACCTAAGTATAATTCTCCCTACTTTTTTGGGAGAATTACATTCAGGTCCCAAGGAAGAGGAGAAATGAAGAAATGGTCCCTATAGATTGTAAAATGAAAAAATGTCCCTTGGAGTTGTCAATACAGGCTCCTGGAGTTGTTAACGAGTTGTCAATACAGGCTCATGGAGTTGTTAATGGGACCATTTTTTCATTTTACAATCTACAGGGACCATTTTTTTATTTTTTTTCTTCCATGGGAGCTAAGTGTAATTCTCCCTACTTTTTTCTGTAACAATTTATGAATTGGGTTAATCATCGTACTTGTCAAATAACAACCAGATCTTCATTCGTGAACATGCACTTAACAACAGGAATAGACTTATGGAGGGCAATAGTAAGACCAAGAAAGAGAGAGAGGGTGTGGGGTGATGACTGATGACGATGTGAAAGAGAGAGGAGAACATGTATACGTGTTGGGGCCTGGGGGTGAATTTCGTTATCCTATCACGTGGCACAAGACAACGGAGACAGTGACACGTGTCACGATCGGCTTCACGTGAAGGTGAAGCCTCCATAACAACATCACCGTCATTGAGGACCAAACATTGTGGCATTAATTAACAAGTCGTATACTTTATGTGTGTTCCAATATGCCCTCTGTAGTGTAAGCTATATGATTGGCTTCACAATTCTCTCTCTCTCCTCCTCCTCTCTTACCAACACCAACACTTTTGAAATTTTCCCTTAATCCACTCACTCATTATACTTTTTTTTAAAAATTATTATTATCCGATATCCGATTCAAAATTTGTAGATACTCTTTCCAATATAAATATCTCCTTTAAGACTCGAATTCGAGACTCAAAAGAATCTAACAGAACTTTACATCGTTAGACCAATTTTATGTTGATACTTATTATACTTCTCTCATATTTCATCTAGGACATATTTATCTAATCTAGACAGGTTATGTTGATACTTATTATACTTCTCTCATCTTTCATCTAGGACATATTTATCTAATCTAAACAGGTTAAAAAAGTTAAATAAATTATGTGACATGATTTCTCTCAAATTTTTTTGTATAACAATAAATTATATATTAATTCATAAGTTATCCAAATTAGATTGAAAAAAATTATAAATATAAGACATAATGTGAAGAAATGTCTTTTAGTATCAAAATTCAATCCCAAATTAGGTATTACATTTAGTATCGTTGGAGTACTATATGTTACACATGGTTTGGCCTATAATGCCTTGACAAACACTTCTATCCATTTATGTCTTGTGTTTTGCATTACACTCCCATTCTATCCATTTCTTTTTTATGTGGTTATTTGATTTGATCATATCACTAAAAAAAATAGCAGACTAGCTACAGAATTGTATGATTCCGTCATCAAATAGGTTGTCACTAATTAATTAGCGACCAAATCCCTTTGATAATTAATTGTTTTTTTTGTTGTGCATATTAGGGTATTGTGAGGCACAATTAGGGTTAATTCGTCCAAAGACACTTTTTTTTTTTTTATAGACATACAATAAATGAAAACAACAACAAAAGACAAATAACAAAACAACAAAACTACAATTCACCCATATCTAAAAGTATCTTAGAACGAATACATTCCAGTGGTTCACGAAACCAGACAAGCCCTGCAGATATTCCCAGTGATTCCTTAGCTAAATTATCCGCCACATGATTAGATATGTGGCCACACCATTCCATTGATACATCCCAGCTTCTATCCAACATCTCATGAATCTGTCCGAGTAGCTGAGCTTCCATATGATCTTCCTCCCAGCCACCCATTATCAGCTCCAAAGCCTCCAAACAGTCTGACTCTATCACTATTCGCCGCTTCCCCAAATCCCAAGCCATCTTAAGCCCTATCATTACTGCCCACACCTCAGCATGAAGGCTAGATCCTCTTCCCAAGCCATACATGAACCCAGTCAGCAATTTGCCTTCATGATCCCTCACAATCCCTCCACACCCCGCACGATCCCCTCCCGAACTACACGCGCCATCCACATTTACTTTGACCCAGCCAACATATGGAGGTTTCCATAATGTACTCTCTCCTTTCTCAACAAGCGACTTACATAACTTCATATCAGCCCATCTTGTCTGAGTTCTGACTTGAACTATCAACTAGTTGGCTCCCGAGGTGTGACCTTGAAATACTCCCGAGTTTCTATTTAGCCAAAGCTGCCTACAGAAGATTGCAAACCATACCGGCCAACTCACCCCTTCATAATCTTTTCTCTGTAATAAATTCCATCGTATCCAAGAGCTTATATCCGTAAACTCATAAAACTTGGTACTTTGTGCCGGAGAGTCTGAAGTCTTCGCCCAATAACCCCTTGCTAGCCTGCAGTCTCGGAGAACATGCAACACACTTTCAGGCACCGTTGCACACATAAAACAATCCTGCTGTACTTGCATTCCACACCCTGTTCTCCATGAATTCGTCATCAATCTTCCGCGAGCTGCCATCCACATAAATGTTTTACACCTTTGTGGAGTACGCAGTTTCCATATTCTTCGCCATAACCCACGATGAGGTGAAGGCTGCTCCCCCGCCACTAGTCCATATGCTGATTTAATAGTAAACTCCCCACTATTCGAGACCCGCCATATGGGTATATCATCCTCAGATCCTTGAGCAGATGGTATGACCCTCCGTAAGGCATGAAGCACCGAGAAAGGTAAGAAAGAATCAAACTTCGCCCAGTCCCACCCACCCGACGAGGTTACATATGTACACACCGGATCTGCTAACATGCCATCCGGAATATCTCTAACACAATACCTCACAAGACTATCATAATGAGGAAGCCATGGGTCTGTCCAGAAACGTACTCGATCACCTTTTCCAATCCGCCATCCCACACCTTCCTGCACCCGTTCCCAAACATGCCTTATCCCCTTCCATGCTTGAGAACCACTCCTCACATTCTTTATGATTGGCAAGATATCTTCCCCACATTTATATTTTTCACGCATAAACTTCATCCATAAGGTATCCCGCCGCTTCACAAGGCCCCACCCTAACTTCATCATAAAAGCTTCGTTCTGTTTACGTGCATGACGTAGTCCCAGGCCTCCTGCATCTTTCGGCTTACATACTTCATCCCATGTAACCATTGAAGGCTTTCTACACGTACCAGAGCTTCCCCACAGAAAACCCCTACACTTCTTGTCAATTTCGTCACAGGTGGCTGATGGTAACCATGCTGATTGCATGGCGTAGCTGGGGATTGTTGAAACTACTGACGAGACAAGTCCATGCCTTCAAACGGTCTTCCATCTTAGTGACTATATACTGGTAAGTGTGCTTCGACACCCTGTCATGATGTACAGGGATACCCAGATATTTACCAAGATCCGCTGTTGGTGTAAATTCTAGAAAAGCGCTGATCTCTGACCTCCTGGTATGACAGACGTTCCTTGAGAAGAAGATCCTGGACTTGGCTCCATTCACTCTTTCTCCTGATGCAGCACAGAAATCATATAAGCATGCTTTAATAATTGCTGCTTGATCAAGAGAAGCCTCAACAAACAAGAATAGATCATCAGCAAAAAATAAATGTGAAATTGCCACCCCATGCTTCTTTAACCTGAACGGAATCCAATTCTTTGCATTCACCTCCGCTTGAATAAGATGGGCCAATTTTTCCATAACAAGTACAAACAGGTATGGAGAAATAGGGTCACCTTGCCGAACACCACGGGACGGATTGAAAGTTGGTCCAGGCTTGCCATTCCACATAACCTGCATTTCAGGGGTAATAAGGCAGGCAGAAATTAAATCTATAATTTGAGACGGGAATTGTAATTCATGTAGTCGTGCCACCACAAACTCCCAACGCACACGATCATACGCTTTCTCAAGATCAATTTTCAAAGCCATAAATCCCTGTTTCTTCTTCATCGATTGCACAATTTCCTGAGCAAGGATAATATTATCAGAACTCTGTCTCTCAGGCACAAAGCTACACTTTATATTTACACGAACTTAAACTCAAAACTTTATACCAAAGTTCATTTCATTAAAATCAACACATATTGGAACCACTTCGTTCATTTCTATATATAAGATATTTTTAGCTATGTCACATCATCAAAGAGAAGTTTGTTTTAATGTTTTGCAAGGTATTAAAACTCGGACCGGTCATTGAACCGGTCGGGGTACTGGGTTAAGGGTCAGTGGGTCAAACCGGGACCAAACCGGAGCTAAACCGGGACCAAACCGGTGAAAAATTGAAAATTTTAGACTTATAATATGAAATTCTAAAGGAATTTTTTTTTTTTTTTTTTTTTATAAAAACACCAACCCGGACCGGACCGGGAACCAGACCGGTTTCCCTGCCGGTTCGCCGGTTATCGGGCCGGAGCAGCCGGTCCGGTCCGGGTTTCACAACATGGATGTTTTGTTGAGTTACAAAGACTAGCTCCAAGGGTTATATATCCCTCACCGTCCCACTATTTCCCTTTAAGATAAATTAATGAAATTTATATTTTCTTACTTTTATACTACTATATGAGTATGTGCACTAAAATTAATAAAATTTACATTGACAAGAAAATATTCTTTCTTGCGTTTGTCTATAATTTTTTCCTTCATTTGAATGTGTCATTTTTTCATTTATCAAATATCCCCAAGTCACTTTAAATCTAAAACTAATTCTTTTTGGCACTTAGAGTGCAAAAGAAAAAGAAAAAGAAAAAAGTTTTCATCTTTTTCAAAACATGCCCTCATTGAAATTTAAACTTGTATTCTTCTTTTTATAAGAATGTCTCGTACGCTTTAAAAATGCATTTAATATTTAGTGGGTGTTTAGTTCTCTACTAATAGTAGAATGTGTTTTTTGAGGTTACTATATAATATAGTATATAACTAAAAACAGGGTGGCTTGATGCATATGACTCCCATTAAATAAGGTAAGAGAGAGAGATGCACATAGTCTTATCCTCACATGTGAGAGAAAGACTATTTTAAAGATTTGAATATATCATATCCTCATTGACTCCGTGGATCATCAATATTCAATATCAAATAAATACAAAATCTGACTATAATTTGCAAAAACTTTAGTGGAATTGATTTTAGTATCCTGGAACCACATCATGGGGCCACTTTGAGCGAAACCCACTTTCTGCTTTCCCTTTTTCTTGTTTTCCTTATTTAATTATTTTTCCCGAATTGGTTTTTCCACAAACAGGGAACACAACATAATCCTTTTATCATCTTACTTAGGAAAAGGAACTCGATTCGCCTCAACTATATCAAGGATTCAAAATTAAGTCATCACTTTAAAAAATTTATCCAACACTTTAATCTAACCTACTACAATGTCCGATTCTTAATCTCGTTTGTACGTAGTGCAAATTATTTTCACTATGATCGAGATATTATGTAAAGAATAAGATGTAGTACTTAAAAGCTCTGAGCCAATACACATGTAGAGAGAGAAGAAATATGTTATATGTTATATATGTAAATCAGACAAACTACGTACAGAGTCATGGATCTCAACTATTACCATTACACACCAAACAAGTCAGAAACAAATTGTAAAGATCGACACACGTACGGCTAAAACACCTTATTTGGAAGAAAGCCAAACAAAAACCAACCCAACATTCAGTGGCCAGAGCTCTCGCTAAGACCATCTACCATATCAGGGGAAAGGAACACAGTGACATACCAAAAGAAAAATGGCCTAAAACAACGAACACAGTCACTAAGTAAGGAAGATCAGAGAGTTAATGATGACAAGTCATCAGAGATCTCTGACGTGGAAGAGGTTGGGATTCTTGACGACGATGTCGTACATGTTAATGGAATTGAACTTGGAGAAGTCACGAGGCAGAGAGATGAGGTCAATGGAAGAATGCTTATGAAATTGGTACAAATCTGAGTCTCCACCGTAGTACCTCTCCCACCCTAATGCACACAATATTTTCTCCAGACTACTGTACGACCTCACCACTTCCCCTGTTGGCAAGTACACCAGAGCCGTCCTCCTCCCTACCGACGACGACGAGCCCTCCGACGGGTTCTCAATCTGAATCAGTCCGTTATTTTTGAACACCCAAACCCCTGCCATATCGATATCTTGATGACGACGACGACGACGATGAGGATGTGTGTGTGTATCTCTGCAAGCAAGCAAGCACACAGAATTAAGGAGATGTAGCACGAGGGGGTGTGTGCCCGTCTATATATAGGGTGAAGAAGACAAATATGAGAACAAATTTGGGGTTAGGCTTGGAATCTAGATATTGTGGGGCCTCTAGGGTTTTCATCCCAGAGAACAGGGGGGTATGGCCGTTAGGGTCCCATGTAGGACACAACAACAACAACCCCAGCTAGAAGAATATTTGTGGCTTTGTGTTTCTGTGTGTGTGTGTGTGGGGGGGGGGGATCAAAATATATGTTGTGAGTGAAGAGAAATATATGATGTTTGTGAAAGGGTGAGTGTTTTTTTTTTTGCTGGCAAAAAAAAAAGAAAGGGTGAGTGTTTTACATGGAAAAGTCAATGGGAATAATAAAGGCAAGAATAAGCAAGGCTCATATAGAGCACGAGATGTCCACGTGAACAAGAGTTGGGGGATGGGGTTGGTCGCTCAAAGGTGGGGTACTCGTATCATTGGGAATAATTAAATGGAGTCCTTAAATAAAGTCATTTTGTGGGCTGTTCGTTTATTACTATTTGTTTTGTCATATTCACTTCCACCTCTGCTTTGCGTGGCTTAGAAAGTGACCCTATCTTTTCCCCAAATTAGTCACCCCAACTTAATACATAATTTAATAATATGTTATATTCGTTAATTGAATTTTTTTACTCTTTAACAAACGTGAGCTCTTCTCCATTTACGGTTCCTTCTTTTTCATTGTTGTGGACATTGTCAGTTTAATATATTTGGTCAACTAATGATAAAACTTAATTTAGATAATGATCAGGGTGACATTGCTACAATTTGAAAACTTCTAAGACAATATTAAACCAAAGAAACTTTTGGGGCAACATTACTCCTAAGTGAAAACTTCTTGATCAAATTTGTACCTTAACAAAAATGATGTGGATGACACGTGGACCTGCCAATTTAATATATTTGGTTAACTAACAGTCAAACATAACCATTAATGCAAAATTGTTATAATTTAGAAACTTCCAAGATGACATTACTCTTTAAAAAATTTCCAGTATGGCAACTTTATTTCTACGTGACAATTTCTGGAGCAAATTTGAACCTTGATCCAGTATAAAATGCCGGCAGTCGAAGTTAATAGGCTTCCGATATCATCTTTTCGAACCCCAAAAAGAAACGTTAGTTGACTAGTTCTCATTTGATGTATTACAGTTGTTAATTAATTAATCCCTAATTAACTTGATTAATTTGGGAAACATATGTATTGATTCAAGGCCTTAGGGCCACAGTCATCCATCAGCCGTTGGCTCTTTAGTAATATTTCATGTCACGATCAGCGTCACGCACTTTCTAATTAAGATGTATTGAGTATAATCATATATAGTAATCAAGGTTAATTATCTCTTAAGCTTGGAATATAGCCACTTTGATAATTAACTAAGCACCAACGCAAATTGAACTTTGTTGTCTATCTGTCCTTAATTAGCTGACAATGACAATATAATATAATTAGTGCTTCAACAATTAACCCTTCAGAAGCACTACGGAACAAGCTTAGATTAGATCAAATTAAGCTATAAATCCATTTATCACACACACACACACACACACACACACACACACACACACACACACACACACACACACACACACACACACACACACACACACTCTCTCTCTCTCTCTCTCTCTCTCCCTCTCCCTCTCCCTCTCCCTCTCCCTCTCCCTCTCCCTCTCCCTCTCCCTCTGTCTGTGTGTATATGTATGATAGATCTTTGAACATTTCAAAAGGGTCCTTGTTGTTATAAAAGTATAAATGATAAAGAGAACAAGAGAGAAAATTGATAGATTTTTTAGAGAGAAGTTCTCATTCAGTTTGTATGAAACAATCGGTTACAAGCCTTTATATATAGAGTCAAGAATCTAACCCTCGTTACATGACTATGGTTACTTTATCAACCCTGGTTACATAACAATGGTTACTTTATATCTTCTTTATGTCCTTGTCTTCTTTTGCTTTTATTTTATATCAATTCAACTTGAAGAATAAGTTGGTCTAGATATGAGTCAATGGACATCCACATCTTTAATATTCATAACACTTCCACTTGAATATCCATTATGAATGGGCCTCATTAAAAACTTTAACTAAGAAAAACCTAATGGGATAAAAACCTAGCCAAAGAAAAGAGTGTATCATTCATTGATACACCATCGAGTACTGCCTCATTAAAAACCTTTATAGGAAAATCTAGTGGGACAAAACCTAGATAAGGGAAAAAGAATACAGCGTGTATCGACTCCCCTCTTGACAACATCAGTTGAGATCTTTGAGTCTCCGAAGACCATTGTCATGAACAAGTTTTTCAAAGATTATACCTAGAAGTAACTTGGTGAATAAATCTGCTAGATTTTCACTTGAATTGATTTGCTGGATATCTATTTCATCATCCATTTGAACGTCATGAGTGAAGAAGAATTTTGGTAAAATATGCTTCGTTCTATCGCCCTTGATATAGCCTTCTTTAAGTTGAGCGATACATGCAGTATTATCCTCATATAGGATTGTTGGGATCATTTTTCCAGAAGATAAATGACAAGTTGTACGTATATGATGTATCATAGACCTCAACCATACTCATTCTCGACTTACTTCATGTATTGCTAGAATTTCTGCATGGTTAGATGATGTAGCTGATGTAGTATGTTTCATAGATTGCCATGAAATAGCTACACCTCCACATGTAAATAAATAGCCCGTTTGTGATTTACCATCATGTGGATCAGACAAAAATCCAGCATCTGCATAACCAACCAATTCATGCTTGGATACATTTAAGTAGTATAACCCCATATCTATAGTACCTCTGAGATAACGAAAAATATGCTTTATTCCAGTCCAATGCCTTCGTGTTGGTGAAGAACTATATCTTGTTAATAAATTAATAGCAAATGATATATCAGGACGTGTGTGATTAGCAAGATACATTAGTGCTCCAATAGCACTAAGATATGGCACTTCTAGACCAAGTAGTTCTTCATCACCTTCTTTACTAATTTTTCAGGGTCGGAATGGGTCTTTATCCACCTTCAAAGACCTTATAACCATTAGGGTACATAATGGATGAGATTTATCCATGTAAAATCGCTCTAAAACCTTCTTGATATAAGTTTCTTGATATACAAAGATCCCTTTCTTGATGTACTCAATCTGTAATCCAAGACAGAATTTTGTTCTTCCCAAGTCCTTCATTTAAAATTCTTTCTTCAAACAATTAATTGCCTTTTGAAGCTCTTCAGGAGTTCCAATAATGTTGATATCATCAACATAAACAGCAATTATAGCAAACTCACTTTTAGATCTTTTCATAAAGATGCATGGGCATATCAGATCATTTTTATATCCTTCTTTCAACAGATATTCATTAAGACGATTATATCACATGTGCCCTAATTGCTTCAGGCCATACAGGGACTTATTTAACTTAACCAAATATTGTTCTCGAGAACTTGAATTGGATGCTTCTGGCATCTTAAGTCCTTTAGGGACTTTCATATAAATATCATTGTCAAGTGAACCGTATAAATAAGCAGTCACAACATCCATTAGATGTAAATCAATTCCTTCATTTACTGCTAGACTAATTAAATAACAAAAAGTAGTGGCATCCACTACTGATGAATACGTTTCTTCAAAATCAATATCAGGTTTTTGTGCAAAACCTTGGGCTACAATACGTGCCTTATATCTTGTTATTTTGCCCTTTTCATTTATCTTTCGTACAAAACCCATTTGCGTCCAACTGACTTTATATCTTTAGGTGTAAGGACTACAGGTCCAAATACTTTTCGTTTTATCAATGATTTTAGTTCTGCATTAATGACATCTTTTCATAGGGGTCAATCTTTTCTTTATTGGTACTCGCTAAAGGATTTTGGCTTATGATCCTCATTATCATTCATTACATCATATGCTACATGATAAGCAAAGATGTCATCAATGTTGACTTCATTTCGATCCTATCGGATTCCATTTATAACAAAATTTATTGAGATCTCATTATTTTTACATATATTAGGTACCTGGGTTTCTTCTGAAACTATAACATTATCTTCTGGAGATAATAACTCTTCAGGAGATGGCTCTTCTGAAGCTACTAATTTTTCTTCATTATCCTCGACTTGACCATCTATATTCTTTACTCCTTTTCTTTTTCGAAGATTTTTATCTTTGGAATTGATGGGCCTGCCACGCTTCAGACGTGCTTTAAATTCATTCAGAGTAGGTTGTCCTTCAAGGACATCAATTTTGATAGGAGCATTAGTAGTTGGGACATGTGACTTTGTCACTTTTTTTGGGGTCAGTAAATGCTTCTGGCATTTGATTAGCTAAATTCTGTAAATGAATTATCTTTTGAACTTCCAGTTCACACTGTTTTGTACGAGGATCAAAATGAGCCAATGATAATTTATTCCAACTAATTTCTTTACCCAATTATTTGTTTTCTACCCCTAATGTTGGGAAAAGTGATTCATCAAAATGACAATCAGCAAATCGTGCCATAAATAAATCTCCTGTAAATGATTCTAAACATTTTATAATTGATGGAAATTCATACCCAACATATATTCTCATCCTTCTTTGAGGACCCATTTTGGTGCGTTATGGCGGTGCTACAAGCACATAACCGCACACCCAAAAGTTCTTATATAGGAAATATTAGGTTCCTGACCAAAAATCATTTGTAAGGGGGAAACCTTTAAGTAACTTGTTAGCCTAATGTGAATTAACATTGCTGCATGCAAAATGGCATGGTCCCAAGCAGAAATTGGGAGATTATATTTCATAAGTAAAGGTCTTGCAATTAGTTGCAACTTTTTAACTAATGATTCTGCAAGTCCACTTTGCGTATAAACATAAGCTACATGATGTTCAACATTAATTTCAAGGGACATACAATATTCATTAAAATATTGTGAAGTAAATTCACTAGCATTATCAAGACGTATTTTCTTGATAGGATAATCAGGGTAATGTGCTCTTAATCTAATCAATTGAGCAAGTAATCTCGCAAACGCCAGGTTGCGAGAAGATAATAAGCAAACATTCGACCATTTAGTTGATGCATCAATTAAAACCATATAGTACCTAAATGGTCCACATGGTGGGTGTATTGGCCAATAAATATCTCCCTATATCCGTTCTAGAAATGTGAGAGACTTACTTTCTGCTTTGCTTGGTGAGAGTCGAATAATTAATTTTCCCTTGGAACATGCAGCACATGAGAAATCATGGGATTGTGGTATTTGTTTACACCTCAAGGTATGTCCACATGAATTCCCAATTATTTGTCGCATCATGATTGAACCGGGATAGCCTAACCGATCATGCCAAACATTAAATTCATTAGTAAACTTCTGGTTTACATTAGCAAACTATTGATTTACATTGGCAAACTTCTGGTCTGCATTGATGAACTTTTGATTCTCAATAGCATGTGTTTCAATTGTACTTATACATGTGTAATACAAGCTCGAAGAAAAAATAGGAAAACTTTCTAATATGCATTTTCTACCAGCAACTATATTTGTGATAACAATATATTCTTGATTATTTTTAGTTATTGTTTCTAAATGATATCTATTTATGCGGATATCTTTGAAACTCAATAAGTTTCTTTTAGACTTGATAGGATAAAATGCATTATCGATGCATAATTTTGTTCCTTCAGGTAACAAAACATTAGCTCTTCTAGAGCCTTCAATTAAATTTGGCTTCTTGTAACACCCCAAATTTTACTCACAAAAAATATATTGTAATTATTTGAATAATTCAATAAAATGGTGAATATTCATGAATTTGGATCTCGTGAATTTTGAAATATTCATATTCATAAGGAAATGAGCAAATTAATTCAAAAATTGAATTTAATTACAAAGGGGATAGTAAAATCATAATTTTGCCAATTTAGCCCAAGATTAATTATTTTCTAATTAATTTGAGTTAATTTCAATTAATCAAGAAAAATAAAGGAAAATGCATAATGGGATTATTCTTGGTGGAATAAATCAAGAATCGAGAAATTAAGGGGGATTATACATAATTCAATTATGTGAATTATGGGATTAATGAAATACAAATTTTCCTCCTCTTCCTCTCTAATTTTCATCCATCATGAAAGAAAAAAAGAAAGAAATATTAAAATACATGATCACATGCCACTAGAAGAAGGAAATGATGACCATGGTAGAGAAGTTGGTAGATTAAATGTTGAGTGTAAGAATGGGAGGAGAAGCTTGAGTGAAGGAGTGAAACATATGTTTGTATGGAAGAGTATGGACATAGAGAAAGAAGCATGGCTAGTGGAGAAAAGAAAGGGAGAGGGACGGATTTGTTGGAGCAAGAAAAAGGAAACAATGACTCAAGTTAATGAAGAAATTAAGAGGAAGAAGGAATTGTGACAAGTGTCATATTAGAAGCCATCCATTAAATCAAGGGCTAAGAGGTAACAAGAGACAAAATAATAAAACAAACTCATTCCTCTTTCCATGTCACATTCGGCCAAAGCAAAAGAAGAGAGAGAGAGAGAGAGAGAGAGAGTGAACTTGGAGAATTTCAAAGTGTTAACGAGAAGGAGGAAGAAGAGGTCAAGGTAATGTGGTTTCTTTGGTTTTTTCTTATGGCATTTCCTTAGATGCTTCTCTAAACTCTTGTTTTTCATGAATCCATGGTGGTGAAGACACACTTTGATATCAAGAAGAGATGGAGGAGGATCCTAGAGTAAGAGGAAACCAAGAAGCCAAAAAGGGTAACTTCATGAACTTGCCTTCTTGAGTTGTTATTAATAATTGTTGGTTGGTTTTTATCATTTTTGGGTTGAGTTGTAAAATTAGAAAAGTTATAACCCTAAGGGGTTATACTGCCCAAAATCCTTTAAATCATGATTATGAAGTGTTTAAATGAGTTAACTAAGGATTCAAAGTGAAAAGTACAAGTTTTGGAAGTTAAAACACAAAGCTCCATTTTTCTATTTTTCTTTATATTTTTGGCCAGACTAGAACTGGTACTAGGAGTTGTATTTTCATGAAATAAATGGTTCTATTGGACTCAGTGGGCAAATATAGGTGGGGTTACAGTTGGGCACTTTTTTGGTAGAGGCTGAAAAAGCATAATTACGAAAACGCCACTGAAATCACTAAATAGGGGCTGTCAAGGGTATTTTCATAATTTGACAGTGAATTTGGTAATTTTGAGCTCGGAAATGGATTCCTTGGGCGAAAATAAGTCAGAATAGCCTTAGTCAAAATTTTGGGAAAACGTGTCATCGGGCCGAGTACGGGTGGGCCGAGCCAGGGTCCCTAGGGCATTTTAGTAAATTTTCACCATAGTCTAATATAACCACAAGAAACAATATGGAAGAGTCTAAAATGATACTTGGATAGGTTATGACCTATTTCTTGTACATTTAATATTTTAGGACCAAGTTGAGAGCTGGAATGACACGTTTTACGAGACACCGTTAAACAGAGGATTATAAAGCGTTAAGCTAGGGACATTATTTTTCATACATTATGCCACAGTTATATGATTGTGTGGATGCTAATGTTTGTAAATGCGCTTTATTAATTAACATGATTTGCCCAAAAAGGGGTCAGAGGCACTTACAATGGAGTTGGTGAGAACCCAACCGGTGCAAATTTGTAGGACTAGGCCCTACTCATATATACATGCAGATGATCTGTTTATAATGTTCATTAATTGGTGCATACATGACATGTATCATATTTACTTTTCACATTTTTTATGAACGATAGCATGTTTCTACTGGGGTTCTCCGAAATCTACCCTATTTTTAATAAACAAATACCACAACAGGTACCAGTGGGGCAAAGGGAAAAAATGTAGACGCCGGAAAGTGAACGACATGTGTCTAAAGGCGAGGATAAGATCGTGGTCATAATTAGTCTATTTTGTGATATTTTGGTGAAATTTGTAAATATTAAAACTTTCGCTGTATTTTCTGTTTCCGTAGACAAACGATATCGGAATTATAAATGAATATTTTTACTAGTATAATTGTACTTTTTTGTATGCCCATTGAATTCCGTCTTTATTGCTCTTCGATTATCGAAATGGACACAGGTGTTGACACTTCTCGTATTACCAAGGAAGAAAAATATGTATCATGTCTGAGTATGATGTGAGTTATTGCACTATCAACAAGACATAAATCTTCAGGATTGATGCTAATAAGATTCATTCTTCATTAAAAGAAACGTAAAAACATAATTAAGATTAATACATATGATAGAAGCAGCTTTAAATACAATAAAACATAACATTTCAAATTAAAAACTCTGTAACATCCAAATATGTATTATCCATATTGCCACACTTAGAAATCTCTACCTGATCAACATGATTTATTTCAACATTTGATCCTTTACCATTATTTTTAATTGATTCTTGGTAAAGATCAACTAGGTGCCTTAGTGTACGACAGGTACGAGATCAATGGCCTTTGCTACTACATCGATAATATGGATTATCAGCATATTTATTATGCCTACTACTTTCCCTTTTTTGGTTCTTATCAGTCTTTTTCCACTTCTGGTAGGAATTTAAACCACCATGATATCGACCATGACCACGCCTATGCCCACGTCCACAACCACGACCACAATTAAATTCATTTGTTACAGCATTCATTTCAGGGAATGGAGTTGAGCCTGTTGGACAGGATTCATGGTTTTTTAATAAAAGCTCATTATTTTGTTTAGCCACAAGGAGACAAGAAATTAATTCAGCATATTTCTTAAAACCTTTTTCCCGATATTGCTGTTGCAGGAGCAAATTGGATGTATGAAATATGGAGAATGTATTTTCTAGCATATCATCATCAGTAACATTTTCTCCACATAATTTCAATTTAGAAATAATTCTGAACATAGCTGAGTTATATTCGCTTATAGATTTCTAATCTTGCAGGCGCAAATGTATCCAGTCATAATGAGTTTTTGGAAGAATGACCATCTTCTGATGATCATACATTTCTTTCAAATTGTTCCAAAGAACAAATGGCTCCATTATTGTCAAATATTCAATTTTTAAATCCTCATGCAAATGATGGCGAAGAAAAATCATGGATTTGACTTTGTTTTGGTTGGATGCCTTTTACCCTTCTTTAATCATGTCTGCCAGACTTTTAGCATTCAGGTGAATTTCCGCATCCAACTTCCCAAGATAAATAATTTTTCCCAGTAATATTAAGAGCCATAATTTCAAGTTTTGCTAGGTTTGCCATGGTTCAAACTAATTAAAGAAATAAATGAAAATAATTAAAATATGAAATGTAAAAATGCAATATAATATCTTAAACAAACGTAACTATAAATTCATAAAGACAATAAATAATTCATAAGGCAGGATAAGAAAATTAAAACTTGTATGGCTTCGGGCCATTTAATCTTATGGCTTCAGGCCAATTAATCTCAAGATGATAAATTAAACTAGTATCTTCAGGATAAATAAAAGTTGTACATGACTTCTGGCCGTATAATAAGATGAAAGATGAAAAATGTATATAGCTTCTGGCCATATAATAAGAAATCAAATGGATATGGCTTCTGGCCATATTATAAGAAATTAAAACAGTATGACTTCTGGTCATAAGAATTAGATGTGTATAGCTTCTGGCAATAATAATAATAATAATATAAAAGAACTTGTAAATGATATATAAATGATATAAAAATAATAACGATCTCCAATCTTAATCATAGAATCCGATGTTATATAACAATCGATAGAAGTATTTCTCTAATTCTATATAGCGGCTCAGATTATCTCAGATCTATCAAATAAAATAAGATAAATGAAATCTTCAAAGAAACAATAAGAAGATCATACCTTCGTTAGAGCTTCGTGCTGATAACGTGTTATAAACGTATAAATGATAAGAGAGCAACAGAGAATTTCAAGAGAGAAAATTGATAGATTTTTTAGAGAGAAGTTCTCATTCAGTTCGTATGAAACAATCGATTACAAACCTTTATATAGAGTCAGGAATCTAATCTTAGTTACATGACTATGGTTACTTTATCAACCATGGTTACATAACCATGGTTACTTTATATCTTCTTTATATCCTTGTTTTCTTTTGTTTTTACTTTATATCAAGTCAACTTGAAGAATAAGTTGGTCTAGATATGAGTCAATAGATATCCATATTTTTAATATCCATAACACTTGTCACTTTGTTTATTTGTGGAAGTTCGGCTTTGTCTGTAAAGTAACGAATAATTTGGGGACGACAATAACACTTGCCCGCCACCTTTAAATTTGCAACTTCTAAGAGCATGTGTGAGTTAGCATTCTAAAAACGCGTTTATGTAAGTCGAGGTAAAACTTTTCTCGCATACTTACCTCATGCACCATAAAACATATTATAAAAGCAGCTTCTATCACTAATCCAAATAAGCACTAATTTATTCTATATGACTTTACGTATAATTGGCTTTGCCTGGGTGTTTGGATACGACTTTAACTTTCCAATATGTATATTTTCGAAATCAACGTCCTCAATTTTTTTAATGGCTTAAATTAAAATAGGAACATAATAAAAATAACAATATACAACAAAAATTAAAATTATAAAATAATGAGAATTAAACGAATGATGGTCGATGGTGTCCCATGTCAGCATATAGATTACAATTTCAAACTTTTCCATTAGCTAGATTTACTTCTTTTTTAAAATATTCATTTTGACTGATTAGCCAATGATCAAGGATGATTGGAGGATGATTGGGTTACGTTATCCAGAAATTTGGAATCCTCACCACACAAATAATAAGACCTCATCTGCACGAGTTAGATATTAAGTCACTTCAAAAATGATTGATTCCCTTATAACACGTCCCTTAAACCTCACAATTATAATGAATAGAAGGAAAATTTGGAGGGATCAATGGTCTCAATCATGATCGACCCACAACGACATTATATCCTTATCGTTCGTAAATTTCTGTGCTGTTGGAACAAGGCAACTATATATATATATATATATATATATGGGGCACACAAAATAAGAATATATACTAGATTGTTCAAAAATGTTGAGATGCCCACATGGCATCACATGGGCTTTCCCCCCAATGACTGGGCCTCCACACAACATGGAGAAACAAAAAGCATTTATTGCATCCCCTTCCCTGTCAACTCTGTCATTGCCACGTCATCCTCTCAATAATTTCCTTTGTCCTTCTATGATGAATCCGGATTCTTTCCCCTGCTCTTCCCCCTCCCTTACTCAAAACAGTGCCGTTTTGGGTCCAAAAGAGCACGGGGTTGGGTCCTTTTAAAAATATATATATATATATATATATAAAATATTCTGAAGTATTTTTTTTTTAGTATTATCCAGTATCATAAAATAATATTTTTTGCATTTAATGTGGTAAAATATTTTCCTAATTACAACGAACAGTCTAAACTTAAGATACATAGTGGTGATAAAAAATATTTCAGGGGATTAGATGCAAAAAAATAATTATTTTAAGATACCGGGTATTATTGAAAATTTTTTTGAAGGTGCTGAATAAGTTAAAAAAAATTATCATACTGGATGTTACTAAAAAAATACTTTAGAATATAGTTTGCTAGACAATAGTTACTACTGAAAAATTATTTAAGGTGCTGAGTGAGCTAAAAATTAATTTATGATACTAGGTGTTACTAAAAAAATATTTTAGAGTGCAATATGATAGACAGTAGTTACTACTAAAAAATACTCCCTCCGGTCTTAATTATAAGACAAAGTTGACTTTTTTTGGATAAATTAAGGAAGCCAATTAAATTACTTTAGAGTATTTATATTTATATTTTTTTTCTCTAAACTAATTAGTTTGACTAATAAACTGATATATAATATAAGGATACTAAAAATATAAATACTCTAAAGTAATTTAATTGGCTTCGTTAATTTCTCCAAAAAAATCAACTTTGTCTTATAATTAGGACCGGAGGGATTATTTGAGAGTGATCAATGTAATAAAAATTATTTTAAGATACTGGATGTCACTTAAAAATTATTTCATGATATTGGGCGGTATTGAAAAAAATACTTCAGGATACTGCATATATTTTTTTTTTTTAAAAAGGACCCAACCCCCTGTTTTTTGGACCCAAATCGTCGCTGTTTTGAGTAAAGGAGGCGCAAAGGAGGGGAAGAGTATGAGAGAGAATCCGAATTCTTCTATGATTGTTTACCACTTTCGTCATATCTATAAGTCTAGATTAACTCATTAATTATAAGCTAAATTTTCAATTTTACCTTTATTTATGATTAGTTTCAAGAGTCAACATGAATAAATTTTTTTATTTATTATAATTAATAGGGGAAAAATTGTTAAAAATGTATTTATTATTTTGACATTGGACTTATAATAAAGATCAAAGTTTTATATTTGATTGGGTGCAAAAATATGGATAAGGAAAATCCTGACTTATCTTATCAATTTCAGCCATTAACGTCTTACTAATAAAAGTTTGCGTTGGTTTATCTAGGGGGTTATATGTAGTGGTATTTTAAAAGGTGGAGATCTTAATTCTCAAACCCAAGCCATATAAGAAAAATGCATATAAATAAGTTTGACATGGCAAAGTAGTGTATATGCCTTTTTATATCTAACTCTATGTTTCATGCCAAGTTTAATTTCTTTAATTTATTATATTTGTGTGTATGTATCAAACTTAAGTATGTAAGAGGAGTTTTGTCTCGACTTACGTAATAAGTACTTATTTACCAAAAATAAGCTATTCCAAACACAGCTTAAGGAAGTTGATTAAGTTAATTAATATAATATGTATTTTTTAAAACACTCTAGTCACCTTCCTTACTTCTCTCCTTCTCTCTCCTCATTGATTATGGTTGAAAGAGCATCAATAGGGGTAAATTAGGGAAAAAATGACAAATATGAAAACTATATCTTATATTTATGACCAAAATCAACTCTCCAAATATATCTTATATAAAGGACGGGAGGAGTACTTTAAAGTATTTATATTTATTTATTTTATACCAAACTAATTTGTCTCACTTATAAACTGATATATGACCAAATTAAATGATACTTGGCATATTCTATAATTAACTAATTTATTTAGCTTCATTTATCTCTCTAAAAAAATCAATTAGATCATATATTAAGGATCGAAAGGGGTATATAATAATATTTGTATACAATCCTTCACAGGCATTGGACACATTGATATAATTACCTAGCCAAACCTAATTTGGGTCCAAATGTATACAGAAAATTCCTAGGTTATCTAATCATTTCCCAGTTTACAGCAAAAGTTGGTGAGGGATTCATCCATGTGATTTTAATGCATTTTGATGAGATATATATATATATATATATATATATGCTAGACAATATATATTGACTGATTGATCAATTTAATAATGGGGGTCCTTATTGTTCTTCTTTAGGCATACAAGGACTCTGAAGAAACCCTGAATGATTATTGTATATATTGTCGATCTGCCGGAGAGAATTAATCCCAAGTGGTACCAAATTAACTTTTTTCCCATGTACGATCGAGCATTTATCCAAAAAAAAATAATTTTCAACTTTGGATATAGAACCTTGTTGACTAGTTTTAGATGGATATATATATATATATATATATATATATAAATCTAGCTAGCAAGCATTATTTTGAGGTCATTTCATTCGAGAGTCATACCTCATGCATAGTTTTATTCTCTAAACGACATTGACGTTTGGAGTGGCTCCTGTGGTCCTTCTTGATATTTAGCCATTTTTAACCTTTCAATCGTATCTCTGTCTTAATTATTGGCCAATTGATTAATTACTTAGTTTAATTAAGACGTGAAATTTGACATGATCTCATTTTTATCGTCAACCACATGTATAGTCAGTTTTTTTTTTCTATTTAAATTATTAAAAAACAATTTTACTTGTGACGAATTAATTTTGAAACAAAAGTAGTCGACAGGTTGCACATATACGAACCAGTCTTATAATAAGAAGGTAACAGTAATTTGAAGAGGATTTAATCAAGGAGACGGAGATACTGCCTTCCGTCCTTAATATATAAGGGATTATTGACTAATTTAGGTGTATTAAAGAAGTTAGCATGGTTCATGAATCCGGATTGGATCGGCCGGTCCAGCTAGTAAACTAATCCAGTTCGGCATCCGGTTCAGGTCACTATTTTTTTTTAAAAAAAAAAATAAATTTTATTTAGAATTTCATATTAATAAGTCTAAAATCTCAATTTCTTACCAGTTTTGCCCCTATCTAACCCACTGACCCTTAACCCAGTACTCTGACCTGACTGGTTTAGTGCCCGGTACCAATTCATGAACCTTGAAAGTTAGTCATATTGGTTATTTATAACACATATAGCTAGGTTATTTTTCCTAAAATAACACATTTCATCATGATTATATTGTGTGTGTTCTGATTAGCTTTTGGAGAATAGCTTTTACAGTTTACGAGGTAAGTATGTGATAGGAGTTTTATCTCGATTTGCGGAAAAGTGCTTCTGAAACCACGGTTTTGAGGATAAAAGAACACACACTAAAAATAATAACTCCTCAATGTGTGCAATCAATAATGATATTTTAGGAAAAAATTATAAATTTAAAAAATAAAATGAGTTATAGTCTTATATTCAGTATCAAATCTAATTCCTAACCAGCTTTTATACTAAATACTTGGGGTATTACTTATTTCGAGAACGTTTAATTGACTCAATAAGGCGTATAAGAAGGTGGATGACGACAAATTCTCTAGCTCTTCACAAGTCCTTGTAAGATGCCCTGGAGATTTCAATTTACAGTTGTAACAGCTGTTTGAATTTTGGAGGACAAATCCAACTCAGCAATATTCTAGTTTCAATAATTATGTTATGGGGAGAAGAAATAAAAAAAATTCCAAGGCATCCCCCCACAAATTTTATTCATCCCCCCACAAATTTTATTAATTAAAAGATCCTTTTGTTATCCCCCCCCCCCAAGCAATAGACGCTTTAATAAGAATTAAGAAAATGCTATACATATAATTAATATATAAGAATTAATTTTATCACGAATAATCCTTACAATCAGAAATATATGTAAATGATCAAAAACAATTTCACTCGTCAAATATTAATTTTAAAACAAATTGAACTTGACATGTTGCATATGCACTAGCTAGTCTTAAGAGGAAGGTCACGGTGATTAATTTGCAAGAGGACGTAGTTAACAATAAGGAGACTGAGAAACTGCAATATTGATTAATTAATAAAAATTAATCTTTTACTCCTGTGGTTTTAACTTGGTTGTAACTTAATCTCTGTACTTTAATTTATTATAATTCAGTCGTTATAGTTTTAATCATTTTATAATTTATTCTTTATGTTATAGAATAAAGGTGGGGACTATATTATAAAATGGTTAAAATTATATGAATTGAATTTGTAACGAGTCAAAGTTCAGGGATTGAGTTACAACCCATTCAAAACTACAGGGATTGATGAGTTACACTCAGTCAACGTGTAGGGCCTGAGTTACAATCCAGTCAAAATCAGAGGAAATAAAAAATTAATTTTACTGTTAATATACAATTGGCTGTATGAAATTAATAAAAATTAAATTGATAACAAAGACATCTTGTTTCATCCTATATCATCGCTCTTTACAAATTGCAACTCTCATTTTGAGAACGTCTAATTGTTTTTTCACAAACAACTTTTTCTTATTTGAATCAGTTTATTTTAACTTTTAAATGATTTTATATCGTATTAAGTAAATATGTGAGATAAGCCTTAAATCATAAAACACAAATCACTTATTTTTAAGTGTTCTCAAACAAGCATTAGATAATATTGAGGCAGAAGCTAGACTTCTCGAGGGCGGCAAAAATTCTCTAACTCTTCTCAAGTCCTTGTAAGATGGCCTGGATTTCAGTTCACAACTCTGCCACATATGAGAGAGGATACTCTCATTGTCCTCTTTCTCATTATTTTCTCATTATCTCATCTTCACCCTTAGATCATATAATGGATGGTTTAGATTTAATATTTTATAAAAGTATTATTATAATATTTTATAAATTAAAATTTATTTATTTTTTATGGATTGCAATTATGAATGGTATATATTAGATTTTAAGAGTTTAAATTTATTTAGTTATGTTTATAGAAATAATATATTATTTTAATCTAACAATGGATATGAGATGATGAGAAGAAAATGAGAGAAACCCAACCCGCCACATATGTTTGAATTTTGGAGGACAAAATTCAGCAAGATCGATCAAGATTCCAACTTTATAATTTTTTTTTTTAAAAAATGTATAATGAAAAATCCATACCTTTCAATATTTTAAGTTACACAGGGAGAAGATTTTTTTCCCCTAAAAAAACAAAGCAGCGGGGGTAATACAGTCTAATCCAATTCCACACAGGCACCCCCGCAAACTTTATAGAAAGATCCTTTTCTTAAATTTTCCCCCCAAGCAATAAGCATATATTTCAGATGAGAATCAATGAAAAAGTTGTGTGCGTGTCTATATCTGTTTGTACCCCCACCAACAGCACAAAAGCTTGATAACTCTATATCAATGAGAATGCCACACATATCTCTCCTTGTTCCAAAATAGGAGTGGAGTATTCAACATCATTTAACACCTTTGTGTAATATGTGTGTGTAACAATTAATATTTGTGAGCTCTCCTCGAGTTCGAGTATCAGAGAAGATATTTATGTTAAGAAGGAAAGCCATGAACCTCACTGTTGGAGTAGTATGCGCTTTAATATCTGACAATAGAATCCAAAAAAATATTAAAAAAATATTTGTGAGTTCTTGGGTGTTTTGTTTTCTTTTTGGAAATTAGGCTCCTTTTCAATTTTTATAAAAAACAATAAATACTCTCTTTTTACTCTTGAAACATTAAGATAATTATACACGAGTATTTTTTGTCACAATCTACACACCTATTATACTTATAATTGCCTGTTTGGTTTAGAGCCTAATCGAGGTCATAAAAGCGCTTATAAACCCCATTCATTCCATTTGGGTAAGTTCTATGAAATCTGATCAACCATGATTTCACCCTTTTACCGCACTTTTAACATAAATGATAAGGGATTTTTTTTGTGATTAGAAAATCTTGATGCAACTTCTCCAATAGGAATTTTCCTAATTTACCTATGCTCTCTTCTCCAAAAGTCTCTCCGCAAATATTTCCTCCACATATTTTTCCTATTATTTTTCAACTAAAGTAGTTTAAATGATATATTTTGCTCATTATTTAATCTCAATTTTGAAATTATTTTAAATGATAGAAATCATAAAATAAAAATAATATTTTAATATTCATATCATTTACTAAATCATATTTAACGATAATTATTAAATATTTAAAATTTATTATTAAATATAATAAGTTTAATGACATCATTTGATCCATGTAGTTAACCCCACCTAATAGAATTAATGCTTTGTTGTTTTTGCATTATTAAATATAATCATAAAGATGCAAACAACTTTATTAAATTCATACTCTTTTTAGTAATTATACATGTATAAGAGATTTTAATAAATGAAATTCAAACATAATCAAAATTCTCAAAGCCACTTATAAACAAAATATCCAAACAGAAATTACAATTAACTAGTGTTACCTTTAGCGAGTGTCACATATAAAAATCATGATCACAGTTGTTCACTGCTAATCCAAACGGGTACTAAATAGTTTTAACTCACAATCTCATGTTTAAGAAAATTTAGGAAATGAGTTTAATGTAACAAGAGGCTCCAACATATGTGAATTTTTGAGCCGTATAGCAACAATTGAGTTGATGTTAAAAACTCTACACATAATCTTGCACCTTGTATATATTATTCGTTATATGAATAATAATTATATGAACAGTAAATTATCTAATATAATATTATCTTGAATAAAAAGGATCATTCGTGAATTAAAAATTTATTTCAATGAACTTGGCTTCAAGTGAATTCGGACCAGAAATTGGTCCCCCAAAAAGAGAGAGAAGGAACTAGGACAAAAAACTGAAGTCATATATGTCTTAGAATATTAAAATTAAATTAGTGACAATAAAAATAAGAGTTATGCACTTGTCAACTTGTGCATCTTCCACAATTAGCCAACAATCTCGGGCTTCAAATTTACAAAGCGACGAAAAGGGCTCCAAAGCCCATAAGTGCAGCCCAAGCAAGGCCCATCTGGATCCTTGTAGAGCTGCTGCTGGCGGGAACTGGAGCATCACTTGGAGCGACGTCGTCATCGGACAATGGCGATAGCGAGATCTCTGCTTCCGGTGAGATTTCCGATGAAGGTGTGGTCTCAGACGAAGGTGCGGTCTGCTTCCTTGATGGAGCTGGAGCCTTTGCTTCTGGTGTCTTTGATTCTGATTGTGATGATGGAGCCTTTGTTGATGCTGGTGTCTCTGGTGCTGATGGAGCCTTTGCTTTTGGTGCTGATGATGAAGCCGGCGATGGTGATGATTGCCCTTCAATTCCAGGGGCAATAATTGGTCTAACGACTTGGAGGATGGAAATATTGTAGGGCTCAGAGACGACGGTCTTGACGAGTTGGACGTCGATTGGGGCGCCATTGACGGCGGATCCAAAAGCCATCTCGCCCTCGCCGATCAATCCGACCTTGATGAAGCCCATTTGGTTATTGGTGGGACCGGTGGTTTGGAAGAGAGTGGTCAATTGAGTTTGTTGGTTCTCAACGGCGTTCATGAGCTTCTTCTCGTCGAAGTAGTCGAGGATGACATGAGTGCTGAGGATGGCCTTGATGGCGGCTTGTGACTTGCCGGAGATGGAGGAGATGCTGGAGTCGTCGACTGCGAGGACGGTGATGGTTTGGCGACTATTGATCTGATCAGCAAGCTTGGTTTCGGTAAGGTATTTATTGAATGAACTAAATTCCGGGTATTGTGCTAGCATTTTTGTGATGTCGAAGGCCTCAATGGCCGACGACGACAAAGCCAGTAGAGCGAGAGCTACGCAGAGAAGAGAAGAGTTTCTGGAATTCATCTTCTTTCTTCTGTTTTTTTTTTCTATTTTATAATATATAAATATCTTTTTCTCTTCTCTTCTCTTCTCTTCCAATATTGTGTTGTTTAGAAGAGTTATTCGAATTCCGAAACCAAGCCTGAGAAAAAAGAGACTTGGGGTTTCATATTTATAAAGGACGTTGTGGGATTTATGGTGGGTTGAGAGTGAACCTCTCTGTGCAACTGCTGATGAACAAGAAATTAGAAGGTTTTGATATTTTTGGGGGGTTAATATTATGAATGATTCTCATCCGACCTCCTATATATAGCTTCACTATAATTAGCTTTAATTTCCTTAATTATCTCACATTCATGCTTTTGAAATTATTGAACCAAGATTGTTCAACCACATGCTTGGTTTTCATTAGGATTGCTTCACTATAATTAGCTTTCCTTAATTATCTCACATTAATTAATCCTAGTTATGTATAATATATTAAGATTAAATGTTTATTTCATGCTCTATCCTTTTTTTTTTATTTATTGAAAATGATTTTTGCATGCATATAGTTTACAGTTGCATGCATGTTTAATTCTTTTTTGGGCTAGCACGTATTACAAAAAAAGTGAAGTTAGTCAAGTTACTCTTTTTCTCTTTGGGTTTGGCTTGTATATTGATGTTCAACTAGTTAGGCTCCACACACTTGAGGGTCTGGTATTATGAATGATGCAATTGGAAAATGGACAGGGTCTGGTCTTGCAAGCAAGTTTTAGCCTTTTCTTTCAAGTTTACTTTTAACAGGTTGTTCAGTATGGATGCAATGGCAGTGTACGTACTACGTAGCATGACACGAATGGCTCAAGCTTGGCTTTAATTCCGATTCTTGACACTGAAACTTGTTATCTCCTCTCAATTCAGCATACTACGTACGGGATGCCCATAGCCTTGAAGATGGTCAAAGCTCGGCTCCAATACTTGGTGAAGAATGTTGATTGTAGAAATATAACCTCAGTTTTGTTTGTGTGTGTGTCTCACTGAATATTTTTTCACGCTCACATTCCTCTGCCAAATTGCATCAAGGTGCCAGGGGATCCTGGAACCAAGTTGTGCAGATGCACCATACTGTTTCAGTGATTATAATTTAAAACATGATATTTATTTTTTATGAACTAAAATATCCATGATAGGATTATTTTATTAGTTGTCATTGTTAATGCACAGTGAATTCGCATAAACTTATTCACGTAGAGACAACACTCGTTAGAATTGGTGAGCCAATAGTTATGTGTGCCGTAGTAGAAGTTGGCTCAGGGCTACAGAGATTATATATATGAGTGTTTGAGATTATATATATATATATATATATATGAGTGTTTGGAATGACTTAATTTTAGGAAATAATCACTTATTATATAAGTCGAGACAAAACTTCTCTTACATACTTACCTCGTATACCGTGAATAACGAATTATAAGTATTTATTGCCCAAAAATAAGCTATTCCAAACGAACACTATATAATGCTCATTTGGGATAGCTTATTTTTGGGCAATTGGACTCCTTGAGATAGAAGTCAATTCAAATAAAAGAGAGAAAGTTAGAGACGTGGAGTTTATTTTTGTTACGGTGAACTTCATATGGATTTTATGCATTGTATGGGGTGCAATAAATAAGCCAAATTATTTATATTTTATTAATATCGTGGTTTGATATGTATTATACAGAGTATTTCATATTTTTTTGGGATCAAAATAGAGTATTTCATATTGAATTTAGTGGTCTTATTTTTCATTTAATTTTATTCAGATTCA
This sequence comes from Inga oerstediana, assembly GCA_963210345.1. Lineage (NCBI taxonomy): Eukaryota > Viridiplantae > Streptophyta > Magnoliopsida > Fabales > Fabaceae > Inga > Inga oerstediana. The sequence goes on from OY723402.1 coordinate 6,604,388, forward strand.
AAGTGAATTTAGAAAATCTTACTACTTTTTTTGGGGCGGAGGACAAAGTTAGTAGAAGAGGATGTCAAAATAAACTTTTTCATCATGTGCTATATATACTGACTACTCTCTCCAATCTTTAAATATAAGACATAAATTTCATACTCCCTCCAGTCCTAAATATAGGACAAAGTTTGTAGTGCAATTTGCACTACAAACTTTGTCCTATATTTAGGACCGGAGGTAGTATTTACTAATCTTTTCCTAATTTATCCTATTGATTCTCCCTCAATAATAATTAAGGAGAAGAGAGAATGAGAGAATTAAGGAAGATGACTAAGTTGTTTCAAAAAATACATATCATATTAACCAACTTAATCAACTTTCTTAATTTAATCAAATTAAGTAAATATATCTTATATTATATTAAGGATTGAAGGGAGTATATTACTTATACATGCATGAAAAGTGCTAAGGAAATACAAGAGACATGGGAGATGATCTCAGGCTTCTGGCCGAAGAGGAAAGTGCAGCAATAATATGAAACAATTATTCGTTGCCCATAAAAAATTACGTCAAGAGCGAAACCATGTGAGGAAACAATTATACATTATATTGCCCATTAAAAAGTTAGACGTGATCATAAAATAATAATAATTGGTGTGGTAAATTAATTAGTGGTCATTGTTCAACAATGACGAGAGTATCAAGGATCGAGTTGTAATTTTTACAGTGCCAGAATTCTTCCTAAATTCCAACAACAACATAACACTACAATCAATTAAAAGACCAAAACTCCACCCTACCTGGTGAAGCTAGAGCTTCTCAACTTTCAGTGAAGACTACAGCGTTTGAAAATAAACAACGTAACCTTTTAAAGTTTAAAACCCAGAACTACAAAACATCCATCTATCATCCACAAAATGCTCACCAATCTTGTCAATCCAAAGCTCAATCACATTCTCTGGTCTTCCTACAAAAACTTGATTCAATTTTGCCTCTGGACTTGTATCACCCTTATATACAAGTGATCCATGTGTGCTAGAGCCAAGGTGAGGGAGCGATTCCATCACGTGCCCAAATAATCAATGACATATTAGCCCAGATGAAAAAATTCCTGGCTAGAATGATGTGAAGTTGGAGAAAAGCTTCAACAATTTGTCCAATGTTTCTGGATAAAACTTCCTCGCAAACAGATAACAAGGTCGTTGTAACCCATTCCACATGCACGGTGTAATCACCAACGTTCTCTGCAAATCACCCCCAATTCCAGTACATATCAACACCAGCAATATTGTTGGTATATATATAATGACAAGTTAATTTAAGTCCAATTGCACGTTTGGTTTCATGTAGGAAATTGTCAAAACCATGGTTCTAATAGTTTTTAACATAAAACCAAATACGTTCTAAATAAAGAAAGCTATGTGAGATTTTATACGATTTAATTTAACTTCATACCTGTGCATCACTTGTGTAATGCGGACATTCGGTCACAGACTGCATTCAACGAATCAGATAAATGTCATGTTAAGATTTTAAACAAGTGCTTATGGTGGGAGAGGAAGCTAGAACTCCAAATTCATGAACAATGATTCTCTCTTGAAGTAAATTTCAAAACTTCACTTTCTATTTTATCTATAATTTTTTCCCGCAATTGTCAGAAGCTCAGATATAGTCAAACTATATCAACGAGGAGATATTGCTCCAATTAGAGGGTTTATTCAAGCTTCCTTTAATGGTTTCACCAGAAGAACAGAGAGTTTTCTTTCTCTTATCCACTCAATACTGCGGAGTCTAACTAAAGTTAGAGAGTAAGGTGTATGTTACGTACTGATATCTTGGCAAGTAGGTCAAGAGTGATATCCACAGCTGCAAATGATCTTGGATGCCATTTTCCTTCAGACCAATCAACATACGTTACTGACCAATTTGCAATTCCACCAGGATCTATCATCTGAACATGCACCAAGCAAATCAGCAACGAGACTTGAAAAGAAAGAGTAATGGATACAAACACAGTAAAGCACTGACTTGAAAAAAGGTTTGAAGGTAATGCTCATCAGAATAGCAGTTGCGTCCTCCCTCCATATTTGGCTGCGGAAGTTTAAAACATGAGTAGCGTAAAGCTTGTATAAGAGAAACTTTCAGATTTACAGATTTCTTTTTTCCCAAATAACGACTACATAAATGTTATAAACAAGCAAAGTGAAGATATAAACTAATACATACTTTTATGGAGATAAAAATAAAGAAAGAAAAACAATGATCAACCCATTTGTAGCTGAAAAACACAAGAGAATTGCTGAATGTGATATATATATATATATATATATTTATATATATGCGTGTGCGTGTATAAATCCTTTGAAAACTTAATCTTCAACAATATATTTCAGAAAACTTCATGATATTCTGCTCTTACTGCATGATTTCTAAAGTGTTTAGTTTTATGAAGTTAGAATTGTGTTTCCAAGGGAAAGTATAGAGAATAGTTACAGAGAAATGAATCAGAGTGGTTCAGAGTTGACCCAAGCTCTCATTTCATCAAGTAATCAATACAAATATATTCAGGTCCACCCACAATGGTTTTCAACAGAGGTAATCTCATCAGAAAATACATATTGAATCAAATAATCGACTCATCAGAAACCATAGAAGCTTCAAGCAAGTGATTCATTTGGATTATACCCTGCAATGAATCTTAAATTTTGTGAAGTAGAGATTATCTGCCATCACTATTATCGCATGCCGCCGCTTCAATGTGAACCACTGCAGTACAAACATGATTCAAATAAGTTAAAAAAAAAGGTGATCTCCAACAAGTGTACATTTCTGGTAGTAGAACCATATTTGATCCAAATCTTGATTGTAATAATTTGTTCTGTACTTTCAAGGAACAAGAATGACTAAAGGTGAAAATGATTGATACTAATAACAAAATCATATAAAATGCATAAAGAAATTTGTAGCAAATTTTTTTGAAAGTTAAACATGCATAAAAGATTTTTGCCATGAAGAGAAACCTCTCATGATGGGAATGAAAATCAACCTCTTAAACAACTGGAAGACAGTAAAGTTGCCCCACCACAACAACTAGGCATTATAGACAGAGACTAATAGAACAAGTTGTCATATGATGAGAGAAAAAGATAAGCCATTTTCCCAATGTCTGCAATCTGCAGTGACTATCAGACAATAGTAGATTGTCTGATAAAATCTTGCACCATAAAACTGGGGTGAAAGCAAGATAATTCAACGGTTGCTTCGGCTGAGGGATAGTTTAGTTTCCTCAAGTATAAAGAGGCAAAGACCCTTTTCATAAACGAAGTCAACAACATTCTCAAAGCCTTTACGATCTGGGTATAACTATACAGAGCAAAGTTTGAAGTGAGAAATGAGGGGAGAAAAATTAGCAGAAATAGCGAATCAGTAGAGCTTCTTTCAACACATAATGGCCATGAAATTGCATACAATAGATAACGTTTACCTGAAGTACCTATACTATGAACTTGAAAAAATATACATCCATGTGGATATTAGAAGTTTGAATCAGGCAGCTGTCAACATCAACATAAGTTATACCTGTGAACCCTTTCGGAAATCCTTTATCTCTACTTCAGGAAGCATGTGTTCGATATACCTGCCATTTCCATGAGGACCAGGGTCCACAAAGCTTTTGTTTTTTGGGGTGAAAGGGAAGAAAAATAGCGACAGGTTAGATTGGATTTCTACAAAAAGATTCAGCAGGAGAAACTTATTTTACGATGTCTTACCAGTCAAGAAAGCTGACATTTGTATACAACAAGTAGTTGTACACAAATTCAAAGTGACGCACAGGTATACAGCTGAAATAAAAATTTGAAGATATAACTAAATAGAATGAATCCCTTCAACAAATCATGATTCAAAACAACGAGAAGAAATAAATAATAATAATAAAAACCTTTCAGATAGCAGGACAAAATGTTGGTTATCAGGGTCTAAAAGAGCGTTCGCCAAAAGTCTCCTTTCTGCTTCAACCATGGAAATTTTTCCCCAGGCTACCTGTAAAATTCTGGTATCAAGACATATATCGCATTTGTATGACTTTCTGTAACATCAGTCAAATTATACTAAGCACTTGATAAAAATTATATACATCCTGGCCTATCAACTTCCGGACATCAACCTTAATAATTATACTTTGATTTTTCACAGAACAATTGACAATTTGGATATTCAAATATTATATGCTGCCCATACCGATTCACTGTGAATGTCTCGACCAACAAAATAACGGCTGACATGTGCTGGTTTTTCCTTTGATGCATGCACGTAAACTGAGAATCTGCCTTCATGGCCCTGCATTTTGGTGTAAGTAGAGTTCAAAATTAAGATGAATTGCTATTAGCAATGACGGGAAAACGTGACACACAATAGTTTGCCACCCAATTCAAAACTAATACTTTTGCAGAGAAGAAAGATCATTAGTAATGCTTTTATGTGATAACTTGATTTATGTTATTCCCATCCCTGCAATATATGAGGCAGACGTGATATGCAAGGAAAAGGGTGATGATGGAAAGAAAACGTTTTACAAATAAGTTGGTTAAACTCTTGTGCGTTCAATTCTTTCAAAAGACGGTAAAGATAAGCATATAAAGATGTGTATGGACATCGCCATACTTAAAGACTATTTACCAGATATAGGGATTAAGTGGCAAAATTAGTGGTATCAATATCAACCCTACAAGAGAAGTAGCCAATTGAATATGGTAACAAGACCTAGGGAAAAATATGTTTCATAAATTTAAAGGGAGTTGACAGAGTGGTGATACACCAAAATAGATCCACCGTAGCTTCACGAAGTGCTTAACTCCATTCTCCTAGCATGTTAGCTACATAACCGAAACAAGTTAAGATGACTGAAATTTAGGCCTATGAAGAAAAATGCTGAAACTATATCTGCAGGGAATCCACAGATGCAGTTTATTTGATAAAACTATGAAGAAACTTAGGGCAAGGGAAAATGAAATATAGCATTCATACTCATAAAAAGAAAGAAGACATGAAAGAAAACTTAATGGAGTAATGATGCCATACTTGAAAGAAAGCGTGCCAGAGCTTCTCGAAAGGCAATGTACCCGGAGTCAAAAACAGAAAAGCAATCTTAGGGTTCTTTGTATGAACAGGAGGAGTCTTAAGAAGTTCCTTGACAACAACCTTAGATTCAGTCTCATCATCAGTCAATTCCCGGGTAGTTACCGCTTCATATGCTCCACAAGCTTCAGAGTCAAATAAAAAGCATGATGCAGAACTTCTTGGTAGATAAAAATAAGCAACAGTCAGAAAAATGCTCGCTACAGAAACGACTAATAAAATCCATATAGGCCTCTTTATATTTGATCGCTTTCTTGTCCCAAACATGATCAGAAAATCACTTATGCGTTGTGGCCATGCAAATAAGTGATTTCCTTGTTTAAGATACATCAGCAGCTTCTCCGGTCATCTCTCAACTTTTTACATTCAATACAATTCGGCTGCCATGGGACATAAGACAGAGTAAATCAAATATTATTCAACTATCCGCAGATGAAAAAGTGGTAAAACTCACATGTATAAAGCTTCAGGAACATGTTAGGAAAATGCAAAATGAGAGGCACAATTGTAACCAGTGATTAATCAAAGAAGATATAATTCACAAAACCATATGTAAGCTTCCTAATGAACAAAGAACATGGGTTGATGCCATTGCTGTTGAACTAAAATACAGCATTAAGTTCAACATCCTCTAGCAATGTGTTACCTAATATAAAAGTGCTCTCATCAAAGTCTCGAAAGAATTGACACAGGGAAGTAAGAACCTCCCCCTCGGACAGAAACTACTAAGCTAAAAGATCAATGCACTCTGAATTATTATCACCATTCTTTTTCCTGTTTGCGTGAACACAAATCGGGGTTTTTCACGTGCCCTCGATTCGATGTATGAAATATGAATCGTAGATACCAAACCCAGTCATGAACATTGAACAATTTCAAATCCGCAGTTTCCCAACTGAAGGCCACACATTTTTATCTCAGAACATGAAGAACATTTCAGACAATAATACCAAACAGGAATGGATTCTCATAGAAACTTGTTTGCTAGTTGAAACAGCGACGTCTCAAGTTATGACAACAGAGTGCAAAAATCGAATCCATGACAAAAAATAAAACGGAGAAGCACAATGCATTAAATCACACATCCATCCACCACTTTTTCCAATGAAGGAATCACAACAGGTGAGAAGCAAAATTCAAACGACAATGACGTTCAGGAATACCTGTGATCCAATAATGCGGGGGATCGAAGAGTTGAAATTAAAAAAAAAAAAAAAAAATTCAAATGATGTGGATGTGGTATCCGTAGATGAGGATCAGAGTAAATAAAATGAAAAATAAGGTAGTGGTGAAAGGGAAAGAGGGTTTCGCAGCTGTGTGAGAAAATGCAGCAAAGAGAGAGTATAGAGAGATGGGAGGAGTAGTGGTGAAGGAAGGATGGGCATGTTGGTTTGTTAGTTGTGTGACGCAGGGTTGTCACAAAGGAATGGAAGAGAGAGGAGAAATTTTTGGGCCTTTTGCCACGTCATACGACAAAATGTTCCCAATTTATCTCAGTCTCGATTCTCTAAGGTACGGCGCGTTATTATCATTATTATTTTAATTTTTTTAATTCTGTCTTTTTCTCATTTATGGACCGTATCCTCGGACGCTCTGTTTTGATGTTTTTCCTTTTTAAATGCTTGTTTTATTTATTACCTTTAGGGAAAATATTTACGTATACCTGTGCTTTTCTTCAATTTTTGATTTAGTTATCGTGGGAAAATCCCTGAAAAAAGCGCTTGAAATAGGCAAATCCCGTTTCAGTACAACGAATTCCAAAATACCGAATCAGTCGTGTGTCAGTACGGAATGAACAGTGCAGGGGTGTTAAAAGACGATTTTGCCCTTCAACCCTCATTATCATCACTTTCAGAATAACAACACGAGCCTCTTAATTAACAACTTTATCTTCTTGATTAACAACTCCAATTTCAAGACCGGTATTGTTATAGTGAAAGTAAAAAGATGAAATTGGAGTTGTTAATCAAGAAGACAAAGTTGTTAATTAAGAGGCTCGTGTTGTTATTCTGAAAGTGATGAGAATGAGGGCTGAAGGGCAAAATCGTCTTTTAGCACCCCCTGCACTGTTCATTCCGTACTGACACATGACTGATTCGGCATTTTAGAATTCATTGTACTGAAACGAAATTTTCCTATTTCGAGCGCATTTTTTAGGGATTTTCCCTAGTATCGGGGTATTTTTCTCTTTTAATTAAATTATTAATTTTACTTTATTAATAGCTTTAACTTCTGCAACTTTATTCTATCAGCATTATTAGCTCCTGTACATAAGTTAATTATACTAACATAATAAAATTAAAGCATTTAATTAAGATACAAAAAATACATAGATATTGTAGTATTGCGGGCGTACCTGGAATCCGCTGACTCATTGAGTACCCACACGAGATCGGAGCACCAATTCGGACTCTGATCACGTTATATGGCAGATTCACCATTGGAGAAGAGGACCCAGGGAGAGAGGAGTTTTTAGAAGTTTTCTTCCGATGTTGTTTTCTGTCTCTGTCTCACCAAAACTGATAATAACCCCTTATAATACGTATGGGAGTTATTATGATTTGAAATTCAAATCATAAGGATAAAACTCCTTAATTGGACCCATACTTTTTCATAATTTTATAATAGCTCCAATTGAAATGGGCTTAGGCCTGATCCACCAAGGGTGGACCAGTCATATTCCAACAGATACTAAATTAAAAATTAAAAAATATATAGGTTGTACAATTGTGTTTTCCTTTATTTTTAAACTGAAAATTATGTGACGGATGGCCAACCAACAAAAACCAAAAAGCTATAAAAATTATGTAAATTTTAATGAAACTTCAGCGATATTTTTCTTAAGCATTTTTACTTTCAGATTCCGCGTACAGCGTGGCCTCATTCCTCCCAAAACAATTTTATTTTGTGATGCATTGAAAATTTCCCATTTTTGGAAATTGGCCATTGTTATGATGGTGCGATGTAATAATGAGAGCGGATTTTCTTTCCTTTAATTTTGTAAATGATGCCTATTTTATACAATTACCATTTTTATTGTCGTCCCTTCCACACCTTGTTATTTACTGTATTTATTTTTCTTATTGATAAAAATTACTTTTTGTTCTCTTTCTTTTTATATTTCCTTTTATAATTAAGATGAGAGCAAATCTTCTGGTTGCCATAGATAGTAATCCTTCAAATTTCTCGCGTTAGTCTTCGAAAAATTATTGAGAAAAGAAATTCTCTTATTAAGAAATTATCAAGATCGCTGGAGAACAATAAAAAATGTCATACCAACATAAAGTTGGTCTAGTGAGGTAAAACTCTACTAGATCCCTCTAAATTCCAAGTTTGAATACCAGATGAGACATTTGTGTTGGAACAGCAGCTACAAACCCCAAACCAAATACCGGATGATAATATCAAACAAAAAAAAGTGTCATAGAAAATAAATTTAATTTCATTATAAATTTAGAGGAATTACACAACTGAAAATCCAAAATCTGATTCGTTCCCTTTTATCTACCTTCATTTCACGTATAAATTAATTAAGACAAAGATTCTGCCTTTTTAATATCATCAGAAGAGATTGTTTTCCATTTTTATTCATTAAAAAAAACTATTGATAATTAGTTAAATGGAAAAAAGATAAATCAATACCATGTGAACTTAAAAAACTCAGAAAAGTCTGTTAACACTTGTAAATAACAGAAAGGTCATCCGGTAGGAATTTAAAATTTTAAAGTTTATGTGTTTTTATCAAAATACCTTCTCTTTCTTCTTTTTATTTCCCACTTCCTTCTTTATTCTCTTTTTATTTTCTTCCACACCGGCACCCACCTCCACCACTCTCCATTTCTTTGTAAAACTTCAATTGAGAATAGAGCTAGGAAAACTGGCCGAGCCCGCTTTTAGGCCCTGTCCCTTCAAGGGCTGGACTTGCAAATTGTAGCCTCAAAAGGAAGGCGGGCCTAAAAGGACCGGCCCTGGAGGGCCTTGGGCCGGCCCTTTAAGCCCGTTTATTTTTTATTTTATTTTTTGCTTGGAAAGGAACCACGTTACATTTTTTAACTGCCTTATTGAATCTATATGTCACTTTATCCTCATATTGTATAGAGTATAATTTTTGAGTATATTGTTCTACCTGTTTAGAATAAAATCATATTATATACTATTCTGCCTGATAGAGTATGATTTTTTATGGAGGTTGTGATTATTTGACTACTTGAACCTACTGCTCAAAGTGAAACACAATCAAATGTCCTTGAAATTGATGATAGTGGCAAAGAAGATGAGAATGATAGTCGTCATACTCATGTTGTTTAGAAGTTAGAGTATTTAGTTTCTTGCTTTCTCATACTTTGGCCTTTGTGTGAATTATTTATGGACATGATTTTACCTTTGATTATACATTAGTAACTGTGTTTGTTTGTTGCAAGAGACATGTTATTTAAACCTTAATGTTGACAATATTTATGTATTAAATTAGAACTTTAATCGTTATTATTTACTAATTATATCTCTCTAGGGAAAATACGCAGGAAAAATAGTTAAATATTGCGAAAATGACTTCCCGGCCCTGCGGGCCGGGTCTTGAAAAACTACAATTTTCCTGACCCTAAGCCTTTTAGGGCCGGCCCTGTTAGGCCCTGGCCCGTTAAGGGCCGGCCCTGATTCTCAGCTCTAATTGAGAAGATGATGAATGGTGCTTCCTCCGCCTCCCTCTATAAATTGTCAAACCTGGGGAAGAAGATGTAAAATAGAGTCGAAATAGCCTTTCCCAAGCCCAACCTTCAATTGTGTTACCTCCCCTATAGTTCTTGTTTGCCTCTACTTCAAACGCCCAAAGTTGAGGACAATGAACAGTGATTCAATGGTGAAGCCGTCTCTCTTCTCTCTTTCTCACACCTCCTCTGGTTTTATGGTTTGCCTGTGAGAAACGATGAACTCTTGAAGAAGAAGCTAAGATGAATAGTGGTGTTTAGTGGCTAATCATGCTCTCCTCTTCTTAATCATGGTTGACTGAGAATCTGACCCATACCAAAGCCTGCAATTTTGACTTTATGAACCGACAGATCCATTGTGAAGTCCAAATCCTTGTGATCATACAAGGTCGTTTTCAACATCTTTCCTTTCTCTCATTCCCCTTTTGTCTTCTCTCTCCACCACCATACTTGAACTCGATTGCTATATACTTCATTGTTTATTTTGGAAATCTCTTTGGTTTGGTTTTCTCTAGTGTTAGGGTTTATTAACTATTGTGTATGGAAGGAAAGAAGGTTGAAGAAGAGTTATGGGTTGTAATCAATTGAGTAATGAGATTGACTAGAAAAGTAATGATTTTGACAAAATCCTTAAGTACTAACAATATGTGTAAAATGATTGATAAATAGTTTTGGGCTGTGACCAATTGAATAATGAGACTGACGAAATGAATAGCGGTATTGATGAAATCTGTAATGGTTTTGACAAGTACCGACAAAATGTGTAAAAGAATTGGCAAAGAGTTTTGGATTGTGACCAATTAAATAATGGGATTGACCAAATGAATGGCGGTGTTGATGAAATCCGTAATGATTTTGATAAAATCTGACAAAATGTGTAAAATAATTGACAAAAAGTTTTGAATTGCGATAAATTGAGTAATGAGATTAACTAAAAGAGTAATTGTTTTAACAAAATCCATAATAGTTTTAATAAAATCAGTAAGTACTGATAATATATGTAAAAGGATTAAGTAATGGGGCTTTTTGGTATTTACTCCCAAACATAAAAATCTAGATTCTCATCCCATCCTCTCTCATTGTTCTTTACATGTGTTAATGGATTTTTCTAGGCTTGAGAAGTTGGAGTGGTATGCATGTCTTTGTCCCTAGTTAAATTGTGGCAACATTCTTGGATTATAGTTAATAAATTATTAATTGGCTGAATCGTATCCCATTGTTGAAATATATTTTAAAAATAATTAACAATATGTCATTAATAAAATTCATTGCCAACAAAAGTTGATTCAATTAATAAGAGGTTGGTTCTCACAATTAATTTCAAATCTCGTTACTGATTTATTGGTGGAATATTTGTAAATGAGCGCTTTTTGACCCAGTTAAACCCAACACTTGACTCATCTAAAATTTTATGTTGTTAAAAAAATATCTTATTCCATGAAAAGTTAACAGTTAAGTTTATTTATTCCTCTAAGGATTCATACATTTCACCCTTTATTGCATTGTTTCATTAGCATAATAATACCTTCTCGGACTTATTATGATCGTGTCTCGTTTTCGAATCGCCGTGACAGTTTAAAATAAATATAGTTCACACTTGCCTATGGCATCTCTTGAGCAGCTTGAAAAACAAGCCATACAAAAAAAAAAAAAAAAAAGGGTCAAAAGTACACGCCTGGTCATTTAACTCTACAAATTTTTAGCTTGGCATTTTAGTGTATATTTAAATTAATTTTTAAAGAATAGCTTTTACGGTTTATAATATATAAATATATAAGAGGGGTTTTGTCTCAGTACGGAAGAGAACTTTTGAAACCATGGCTTTATTATTTCCCAAACACACACTTAGTTTTAAAAATCATGTTATTAGTCTTTAATTAAACATAACATATTAGTCTCATATGGTGATTTTTTTTATAATGATCATTGTAGTTTTAAAAATTAGACTTAATATGTTAGCATTTAAAAATATTTTTTCAATATTTAAAATTTCAACACTAACATTTTTTGTTAAGGGTATTAGGAATAATTTTTGTCCTTATAATTTTGACTTTATTGTAACTCAATTTTTAAATTTTGATTTTTGTAATTTGATTCATATAGTTTTAATCATTTTGTCAAGCCTTACATCATCTAGTTAGATTTGTAACTAATAATCTGTTATTGTACATTAAGTTAGTTAGCTGTAGATAGTTGATTTTGCTATGTAATTTTACTTGTATAAATACATTGGCATAGTAATGAGAAATACAATTCATTTTTCCCAAACTTCAAGTTACATGGTATCAGAGCCTTCTATCGTCCCTCTCTCTGAATTCTTTTTCGAGATCTTCATCTTTCACCTTTTTTTTTCCCTTTCTCTCCTCGAAATCTCCGCCTGTCTCTTTCCCTCTTCTTCGATATTTTCTTTTCTCTTTCCCATTTCCATGGCTTCTTCTGATCTTCCCACCGATCCTTCTAGCCCTTACTACATACACCCCAACGAAAATCCAGCTCTCGTGTTAGTTGCTCCTCCTCTCGACGGATCCAACTACCACAGCTGGGCCAAAGCTATGCGCATGACACTCCTGTCCAAGAACAAACTCAAATTTGTTGACGGCTCAATTTCTTCGCCGATGCCTTCTGATCCTATGTTTTCGGCATGGGAACGCTGCAACAACCTTGTGCACGGCTGGATCATCAAGTCGTTATCTCCGACTATTGCGAAAAGCACGCTGTGGTTCGACTCTGCCTTCGAAATCTGGACCGATCTGCAATCTCGGTACTCTCATTCTAATCTCTTTTGAATTGCTGACTTACAGGAAGAGATATACAATCTAAAGCAGGGAAGCTTCACTGTTAGCGAATTTTACACTCACCTGAAAATTTTATGGGATGAATTGTGTCATATTCGTCCCTTGAAAGCCTGTGAATGTGGTTCTACGTCCAGTGCTTTTCTTCACCGCGAAGAGGATTACGTGATTCGATTTTTAAAAGGCCTTAATGAGCAATATTCTTCGGTTAAATCCCAAATTATGCTCCTGGATCCGCTACCACCAATTAATCGTGTATTTTCGTTGGTTCTTCAGCAAGAAAGGGAACTTCACCCTTCTACAGAGCCTAAGGTCCTCTTAGCCAAGGGTTCTCGTCCTTCTTTTTCTGGTTCCAGGCCTCAGTCTAACACTGGCAAGCTTTGCACCTACTGTGGCAAACCAAGGCACACTGAGGACACCTGCTATCGCAAGCATGGCTTCCCTCCAGGCTTCAAATTTCGCAACTCTGGTTCTCCCCCTTCGGTCAACAACTTTGGTGCTCAAGATTTTGGTCCAGTTCAAGATCCACTTTCTGTTAAGCCTCTGCCTCCTTCTCCATCTGCAACGGCCTCTCTGCTTCCTCAGCTCTCATCTGAACAGTATAAACGTCTTCTTGCACTCTTAAATTCTTCTCCCACTCCAACACCATCTGTACATCAACTTTCTACTTCTTCTCCTCTTCCTGCTTCAGGTATGTGTTTTTCTGTCACCTCTGGTAAGGCTTCCTGGATTCTTGATTCAGGCGCCACTGATCATGTCTGTTGCTCCTTAGATCTTTTTACTTCTTATGATTCCATATCTCCTATTCTTGTTAGTTTGCCCACAGGAGATAAGGCTCTGCTTCTTTCGCTGGCACTATTAATATTTCTTCATCTTTGATTCTGTCTAATGTTCTTTACCTTCCTTCCTTTTCGTTTAATATCATATCTGTTTCTCGCCTTACCTCTTACTTAAATTGTTCACTCACCTTCTCTTCTCAACTGTGCCAGATTCACTTACACCAACCTTCGCAGATGATTGGTGCAGCTAGTGTCTTTGATGGGCTTTACATGTTGACTGCAGATGAGATTTCACCTTCATCCACCTCTCAGGTTTATTCCACCTCTACCAAATCCACATCTGATTTCTTGCTCTGGCATCATCGACTGGGGCATTTGTCCAATTCTGCTTTTACTGTTTTGAATAAGCATGTCCCTGCTATTGCTTGACCAAAACTGTATTTCATAAACCTTATGAAATACATAATTTTATATTTTCAATGGTTATAATATAGAGATTGAACACATAATTTTATATTTTCAATGGTTATAATATAGAGATTGAACTACATGGAGTTAGTTGCACCAAGTAGAATTTAGGTACTAAATATGATGGAGAGAGAAGTATAAGAAGAAAAAGATTAATTCTTCGTTGATTTTATATATTCATTAGATATTACTATATTATTAAATTTAATCACGTTTTCTGATTATTATTTGACAGCAAAAAAAAAACGGATGGACCCCAGACTAATTGTGTCTTAAAATTATTTTTCTTATTAATTTATTTTTAATAAGGAGGAAGAATGTGTCTTAAAAATCTTCAAAGTTCACAGCCACGGGATCAGATAAGGCGACGAAGAATTGCCTACGTGGCAGCACCGGAATCCAATAGTTTACTTCCCGGTAGGACCCAGATTGATTTTTTGAACAGGTGGCATCGCCTGCTCTATAGAAGCTTCATTATCTCGCAATCTCGTTCAGCTGTCACGCCCGTTTTTTATAGCCATGGCCGCTTCTTCTCAACTCTCTCTACTACCTTATTCAGTCGGAGGCGTTGATACCCCCAAACCCAAGTTCTCATCCATCCATTTCTCCCACTCACCTTTTCCTCGGGCTCCGTCCTGCTCTCAGCAGAGTCGCCGCCCAAAAAGCTTGCAAGTTTCTGCTTCGATTTCAGTCTCTAACCCGCAAGTGCGAACCGGCCCCGATGATCTCGTTTTGTCCATTCTTTCAAAGGTAATTGAAGGTTTCATACGTTTTAGTGGTATTAATTTGCTTTAGGTTTCACCTTATTAGACTGAGAATTTGGAAAATGGAAACGGAAACGAATAGGACAACAAGAATTTGGTCCTCACTCTACGCTGTAAGCCAGAGCGTTTCGCTTTTTTTTTTCGTTTTTTCTTTTTTGGTTTCGGAAGGTGAAACTCTTTCTTTCATTCTTGATTGGAATTGGAGAGTGATTGGTGAAGGCTGACTTATGAAACTAATGTAAGAGATACGTATCAATGAAGGCCCTAGGAAGGGCCCAATGCTTCTTGCTTCTGTAATCCTTTCTGAACTCGGACACATCATATTTGTATTAGAAACTCAGAAACATCATATTTGTGTTTGTTACATGTTTGGTTAAATGTCAAGGAATTTTCATCCAGAGGAATAACCGTGGATGCGTATGACGAAATGAAAGGAGAAGATTAGGAAAAGAAAACCTAATTGTGTAATGGAAGGAAAGTGTTGGGAAAAGAAAAGTGAAGTGTGTGAATTTCCTCTACTAGTGCAATTATTCTATCACTCTATACCATCCACGTCATCGTCATGCTTAAAAAACACCTTTGCTTCTCTCGATTCCTTACTAACTGTTGAGCTCCTGAATTTGAGGTCATTAAAGAATGAAACGAATACAATATATAGCCCAGGCATTGTTTCGCAACATACATTCTCGGTACAGAGAACATTTGGATTAGGGCCAGAATTCACAAGTAATTACATGTTCGGAACCTTCCGCCGACTTAGGGCCTGTTAGAGAAAGTGGTGGAAAAACACGTTTATGCAAGTCTAGACAAAACTTCTCTTACAAACTTATCTCGTATATCATAAATCACATCGGAAAAACAGTTTTCACCGCTAACCCAAACAGACACTTACAGTGGAATTTTGTTGAGATCTCTCAAATAGAAAACTGAGATGGGAAATGTGTCCTGGTACAAGTTGTACTGGGGTACATCTAGTACATGTTTAGTAATTCAAAAACTAGTCTTCTCTCATGTTACTTGCACACAAATTATGAATTTTCTTCTGTAACGGCTAGCAATTAATTTGTTCATGGACCCCTGGAATATATATTCTATAGAGTTGTGAGCATTTTCTGATAACAAATGTTAGATTAAGGTTTGCTTATAACTAGGAATGGTTGATTTGTAATTTTTCAGCACCATGATAGCTATATGCTTGTATCCATGCCATTCAAATATTGGGTTTAAAGATTTTTGTTGGTCTCCTTTCACATTTATGTATTATAAAAGTAAGTTGTTATGTTTTGTCCAGGTGATGCAAACAGATGGAGGAGTTTTGCTGAAAGATGAAGAACATAAAGATGTTGCTGAAGTGGCTCAAGAATTGCAAAAATATTGTGTGAGTGAGCCAGTGAAATGCCCTTTAATATTTGGAGGTAATTCCATGCGTTAAAGCTATCCCCTGAGATTGCATTGAAAGCCACTAAAAGCCAGTCGTCATTTCTTTTTTAATCTGGCTTCATATTAATTATACTGGTTTTCATATCTGTAAAAGCCTTTAATGATCTGTATTTATCTCTCTCCAAAAGCTTACAAAAAATACCTGTTCCAATTTGGAAACAAATTTGCTCATGTGTGGGGACTATTTTCCACCTGGGCAAGTAAATTCAATCTAAAGGAGGTTGAATTGTCAGATAAAATGAATTTTCACATGAATATAGGATACCTAAGAGATTAAAAGGTTAGACGCCTACCTGTGATTGTTTTAGACTACAGGTTCTCATAGATATACTCAGATGAACAACAATAGCTAGGACTTTCTTCCTAGTTTCCTCCCAATGTGCAACTATTTTTATTGAGTCTCACCCTTGACATGGCTTCATGTTTATTTGGGTCGTGATTGGCGTAGTTCACTTTTTTTCATAGACAAGGCAAAGATTCTCTCAATGTACTTTGTCTCCTTCGGAAATGAGATCACTGCTTACTTGCCTTTTGTTCTTGTGATTGTTTTTTTTTTTTTGGGAGTGAAACTCTTGTTATTGTTCCAGAGTGGGATGTGGTGTACTGTTCAAGGCCGACATCACCAGGAGGCGGCTACAGAAGTGTGCTGGGTCGCCTTTTCTTTAAGACAAATCAGATGATTCAGGTTGTTGAAGCTCCTGATATTGTAAGAAACAAGGTCTGCTTTTCTCTGTTTGGCTTCCTTAACGGAGAGGTGTCCCTGAAGGGTAGGTGATCCTATCCTATCATTCTTTATGAAGTCGAACGAGAAATCCACATTTGGTAGCAATATCATATTTCCAAAACCCCTTAATACCAAAGACCAAATCAGAATTATCTGAATGTATGAATTCTTTTCTTTTTTCTAGACACAATTATCTCATATCTAATGCTAGATTTTACTATTTTAGAATCACTCGAGACTCCTCTCTCATAAAAAAGGCATGAATTGTTGTTCACTATATCTAGCTTAGTAATTTTGCTTTGAGTTTGATCCAATGTTCTTCAGGGGTAAACTTGTGTGATCGTTTCATTTATGTTTGCATTAAACAGGAAAGCTAACGGCTCTGGATGGCGAATGGATTCAAGTTGTATTTGAAGCACCTGAACTAAAGGTAGGGTCGTTGGAGGTCCAGTATGGGGGTCAAAGTGAGGTTAAACTCCGAATCACTTACATAGATGACAAGATCAGATTAGGGGTGGGTTCCAGAGGTTCTCTCTTCGTTTTTAAAAGAATATGAAATTGGAATTCGATTCGAATACTTTCATGAACTATGTAATGAACCCCTTCGATTTCATGTATATCAATTGAATACTTATGAGTTGAGCTTTACTTTGAAAGAAATGGAATAGTTTTTGGAAAATAGCGTTTACGATTTATGAGATTAAGTATTTGAAAGAAGTTTTATTTCAACTTACGGAAAAAAACTTCTGAAACTATGGTTTTAAGTTAGCCAAACGTGCATACAACCACTACTATTACGAACTGCAATGGAATCATGCTGCCCCTGAGTTGGGTCTTCATGTACAAAGTCAAAATTACTTTTATATTATAATAGTTGTCAACGTGTAAAGCAGCAGTAAAAGATGTGTAAATTGCACAATGCCCTTTTAGCTTCAGTCATGATTCAAGAAAAGTGAACCATATGTTTCTTTCGATAGCAAAGTAGTTTATTTTTGGGTAATAAATATTTGTAAATTGTGATTTACAATATACGAGATAAGTATGTGAGAGGAGTTTTATCTCGACTTACGTATTAAAGATTTATTACCCAAAAATAAATGATGACAAACACACCCACGGTTTTTCTTTGTTTAAATTGGAACAAACTGGGAAACAAAAACTGGAAAAGTTTGCCTTTTGGAATTATTGGATCTAAACTTGAGCTTTTTTTAAAGGAATGTCGGCTGACAAAAAGAAGCCGTCAGCAACCGTGGTTCAAAGCGTCATCTAACAAAGATGATTAACGGTAAATAATGGTAGTTAAGACACTGTTAGCTGTTAGCTTGGGGGTGGGAATTACTTTATTTTTAATATATTACAGGCAAAATTACATCACTAAGTATTTTAAGGTGCTGGAAATTAATATATGTGTAGATCAGTGTAATTTTGTCTTTGCATATATTATTCTCATGTTTATTTTCATCCAACCATTTTATCCTTATGCATAATCTTTTACTAAATGGCTTACCAAACAAGTTCATTTAATCATTATTACATTACATTCATGGCCTGAATTCCGTAAACCGAATGGACCATAAGTAAATAGAAAAATATTCAAGGTGAAAAAAGAGGAAATATAAAAATACTAGAAAAATGAATGGCGTTGATCAAGCCACATATCTATAGGTGTTAGAGTCATTTGAATCCCTTTCCAAATGGTCTTGACTAATGAGATTGTCAATTCACATCATGATTACTTTAGGGTTAGGCTTGAAAATATAACTTAACATATAATAAAATCAGTTGTTGATGCCCCAAAACTTTTTGCTCTTCATAATCCTCATAATTGTAGCATCAATAGCATATTTTCTATCTTTATCAACATCTTCTACCACCTTTTTCCTGTTATCAGTCGGTGGAAGAGAGATCTTGATCATCTTCATTTGATCTGTAAATCTCGAGTTGAACCCAAACACATAATTTTGAGAGATGGTTTTTGTGTTTGGCTTCTTTAAACTTATCTTATGTTTTGCACAAGATAGAAAATGAAGTATACGAACTAGATCTTCATAGTCTAAGTCTAACTGGGTCATAATCTCTAAGAAACTCAATCTTTTTGAGTTGTAGAATAACAAAAGAGTGGAAGCTTGATAAGTTGAAACTATTAGTTCAATGGTTTTCTGTTTAAATTTTCCATTGATGTTGCAAGTTCCCAAGGAGAAAACCCATGAGAGTTTCCTGTGCTTTGTTTTTGATGGATAATATCCATTTCAAACTTCCACACACTTGACCATCTCTGAAGGGAGTTTCAGGGAACAATATCTATAAGCAGGCCAAACTCCAGTAGTAAGAACAAATACTAATAAGTCAATCCGAGGTTTCAAAAGTGGATTTTCATGAAAATACTGCTCAAAGCTTCTTTGAGAATCCTTAGCTACGGTAAAGTCTGTCATCATCCCCTCCATCTGTAAAGTGTAGGGTGCACCAAATTGCTGCTTCAATTTTCCCAAATTTTTTCTCTCATGATCCTCATTTGCACTCCGATTGTAAAGTAGACAGCGAGTGAGCTTTTTTCAAGAAAACTCAGCAAACGAATCTTTATCATGATTTTACACAAGAAGGTAGACCACCTTCTCAAGGGTTTCATCTATTGCCTCATTACCCAGCTTCTCACAACCACCACCCCTTCTTAAGAATATTGTCACAGAATGCTGCAACAAGTTCTGAACATGAAATGCCAACGACACTTTTATTACACAATACTTCAAAAGCTTCCTTCAATGCCTTGTGGAAGACATTGTCATTCATAAAGCAACCCTTACCATATCCCATATGCCTATCATGAAGCTCAATGAATTTTCCAACAATAATGGCTTGTTCTTGACCACCAGATTTATTTGTTGTCTAACTACTAGAAGCTTCTTCAGCTTGCTGGACCAATGTTGTACCCTCACCTATAACATGCTTCTAGAATACATTAGCAACAAGCTGCCAACCTTTAGATATTTCATGATATAATCTATACATTCTAGATAGACCTTCCACCTTCTCATCTTTAAGCAAAACACCACAACCAGAGTTCTCCTTCTCAAGTCACTGAGTTGCGTGTGTCACAGACACACGCAACTCATGCTAAACTCTCTCTACTAACCTCGTCATCGTACCACAGCGTAAGTAACTAGCTTTTCCAGCTCTAAACCTTTCCCTCTTCAAGGATTCTTCGGCCTTAAGCATATAATCTGGGCAAGAGTCGACCTCAATCCAACTTGCTGCCTTTCTTCTATAGTAAGTAGAAGTATCGTCAAGCATGTGAACTTCAAGATCCTTCTCATACACACCAATCCCAATGTATATATTAATAACATTCTTCAACAACGATGGATCAATCTGCTCCCCCTCACATTCTTTATGGATTAAAGAGATGATAACGTCTTTAATCTTAGGACTTACCTTGTTGAAGGCCAAATCTCAGAAACAAGTAAGTGCAACATCATTGAGCAAAGCCAATGAGCATCGTTTAATATATTGTATTGGCGTTCAAGATATTGGAAGAAGTGTGAGAGGCATCTAGTCATAACTTTGTGGTTGTTCCATCTTTTGATAAGTTCTCTGAGTTAGAATTCATAGTGCTTGTCTCTTAAATATGGCCCACACAGTAGAGTTGAGGTATTTTCCAAAAGTCTCTTTGTATTTCTCATAAAGCTCTTTAGAGTAGTCATATGGTGGCCTTTGAATACACATGTTGTAGATTGTAGTGTGTTTCTTCATGTACTCCTCTCAAGTGAAAGGTTTCTCATCAGGTACTCCTTCTAGAATATTCTTCACCTTCGTGAGACCTTCCTGCAGTTGGCTCCATCCTTGTGCCAGCTCAAGTACTTGTCGAGCCATTCCTAACCGCACAAAATATTATTAATAATTAATAATAATATTTATTAGAATTTAAAATCAGAGTTAATTAGGTAATAAATAAAATGAATCTAACACACAAAAATTTGTTTATAACGAAGGTAAGAATTTAATTCTTAAGAAAAATATTGGCAAACTGAAAGAATATATACTGACAAAATATTTTATAAAAAAATCTAGTTTTTATTTTTCTGTGCCAACAAGTGTAATTTTTATTTCAAGTAATTTCTGAGTTTTATTATTTTTCAAAACAGTTTCTGTCCATACATCTCTGGACAGAAAGTCAAGGAAAAAGAAAAAGAGAAACACAAACAAACATTCAACAAGAAATTCAAACTAAAGGGGGAAAAAGAATAAATGAAATTACAAAAACCCAAATAAACATTCAACAGAAAATTGGCACCCCAAAGACTCTAAAGAGGGAAAAAAGAATGTTAAGAAGAAGTTAGTTTTAAGATAATAATCTTACCTCTTTGCTTTTCACAGCTTTTGCTCTTTTGAATTTCCTGTGTGCCGTACGTGCTGCTCCTACAAGGAGGGAAAGAGATATTTAGAAAATTTTATCTATATATTATCCAAATCTTTTTAGATGTTATCAATTCTTTTAATTAATTTGGTAAGAAAATATGAAGAAACAAACCCAAACAAACATTCAACAAGAGATCGGAAATTGGCCCATGATGGCCCAAAGAAACTAAACAAAAAAAAAAGAAGGCATAAATGAAATTACAAAATCCCAAACAAACATTCACCAAGAAATTGGCGTCATAAAGAAACTAAAGGCAAACTGTCTTTAAAATAAAGAAACTAAACAGAAACTAAAAAGAAAATGTTTAGAATAAATAAACTGAACAAAAACCATGTTTAGAATTATATTAAGAAGAAGAAACCATGTTTAGAATTAAGAAGAAGAAAGTTTTAACAAGATAATCTTACCTTGGAACTTTTTGTTGCCTCTCGACAATTCACTTTTCACAATTTTGCTTTTTAATGTCCCGCTTGGTATCATAGAAAAGTTTTTAATGGGAGTGGAAGTGGAAATTGAAATGGGAGTAAAAGTGGAATTGAAAATAGAAATAGGGTTAAAAATTTGTTTGATATGACTATGGAATTGAGATATAATTTTTAAATAATATATTAATTTAAAATATGAAATTACTAATATACCTTTAGAACAAAAAGCCTAGCCTCCCCCAAAATAACCACAACCACCCTGAAAAGCCATAAGCCTATTGCCAGCGGCCACCATGAAAGACACCGTCAGTTATCATCAACCATCAATAATAAAACAAAAAACAGGAAGTTGATGGTGGCAGAGAAAGGAGGAGCAAAGGTAACCATGTACACCTCCTTTTGCTACTAACAAATTGAAGTCAACGGAAAGGGTGTGATGCTCATATCAATATCACAAATCGAAGACAGAGAAGATGATTGAGAAGATATGATGTCATCCACCGTAGATATAAAGGCAAAGCGTCATCCTCCGTTGCAAATCTGAAGAGGGGGAAGGAGAAGATCAAGAAGGTTCATCGTCCTCATCACAAATTTGAAATGTCATTCGCCGTCATAGATCTGAAGAGGTAGAAGAAGACAAAGAAGGTTTTGATTCCATGGCCATCGGAGAACGGAAGTGGACACAAATCGCAGATTGAAGTGTAAGGGTGGCGAAGGTTGAATTCACGGGTGGAACTCCATCGCTCGTTGTCACCGATGGAACTCATTCTCCGGTGGTCGTTGTCGCTGGTGGAAATTCATCACTGCTCGTGGAGATGGTGGTAGGCTGGTAGCCCGTGGAGGGAAGGAGAAAGAGTAGAGGGACAAAGGGGGAATTTGAGACATGGAACTGGAGGGGGAACCGAGTTTCACAGGATGAGTGATGGAACTCACTTCTAGCGTTTTTGGTGGAAGTGGGTTCCATCAGGAAGCCAT
The DNA here is from genome assembly GCA_963210345.1 of Inga oerstediana. Lineage (NCBI taxonomy): Eukaryota > Viridiplantae > Streptophyta > Magnoliopsida > Fabales > Fabaceae > Inga > Inga oerstediana. Next base: position 6,626,996 of record OY723402.1, read on the forward strand.
TTCTGTTGTACCAAACAATTAAAAAGTTGAGTTCCATAGCCACTTCCACTTCCTTCATCCCAATCCTGTCGCACCAAACAATGCATTAATCCTTTTATGCGACTCCTAACCCTTTAAAGTCTAATAACCTCGATTTATAAATGATTTAGAGTTTAGTTTGAAAGAGATTTAGAAAAATCATAGATGAAAGATTATCCAAATCTTTTTAGATTTTACTTCTCCAGTTCTAAATATAAGACATAGTTAATTTTTTTTGGAAAGATTAAGGAAGCTACATAAGTATAGGTGTTCAAAGTGTCCCAGTCCCGGATATTTTATCCCGGGAATTTTTCGTCCAGGCCGGGATCGGGATCACAAAGTGTGATATCGGTCCCGTCCCTATCCCGGTTTTTTTTTTAATTTTTTCCTTAAAAAATAAGTTATTCTTTTATTTTTTTTATTTCTTACCCCATAAATTAAGTTATAATTTGATAAAATGTATATCACATATTTAGGTAGAGTTAAGTCATATATATCGTGATACTAATTCTAACTATATAATGTATAAAGATAATAACAAAAATAATGAATGTGATGATGATGATGATGATGATGATAATAATAATAATAATAATAATATGATGTTATTCTTCAATTTTAGATCAATTTGTGTGATTTTTATGACCTTATTAGGTGTTAAATAGTCACTTTAAATTCTAGATTATAAAAAATTTAACTAATATAATAATATTATTGAAACCGGGAATTCCCGGGACCGGAAATAGTTTCCTTCTCCCGGCTACCCCGGGACGGCAACCGGAAATGGGTGAACCCGATCCCGGTTAGGCATTTGAACACCCCTATGAATAAGTTACTTAATCATATCATATGTTGTGTATTCTTATATTAAATATTGGTTTATTAGTCAAACCAATTAGTCTAGAGAAAAAAATAAAAATAAAAATACTCTAAAGTAATTTAATTAACTTCCTTAATCTCTCTAAAAAAGTCAACTTTATTTTATATTTAGGGTCGGAGGGAGTATTACCTTTTTAATATTTTAATAAAATACGGATATCCTGCCATCTTTAAACTTTTGTCTATCATTATTTTTTTATATCCAGTTAGGGGATAATATATAGGGAAAAAGACAGAAAAATACCATTTGAACTTCAAAATCCCGCTAACAAGAATGGTAATGAGATTGACAATAATGATAATGAGATTGACAACGCAAATCTTTGTCAAAGGACTAATTTAGAATTTTGAAGTTCAAGTGGTATTTTTCTGTCTTTTTCCCTAATATATATGCATATATATGTATGTATATCCATATCTATATATATCTATAATTTTAAATCCAATTAATATATTTATGTTTTCATTTAAAATGGATAACCAAATTTATTTGGTTGACCTCCACTCCTTTCTTTCATCAACTTTTGATTTATATATATATATATATATATCTATATATATTCATGTTTATATTTTAGTGTTATTTTAAATTTTTATTATTTTTACCATCTTTTCGAAATATTTAGATAAAATATAGTGTTTACGGTTGCTATAATACTCTAGTGTATCTGATGAGCAAAAGCAAATGTTAGAGATAAAAATAGTTTTGAACGCAACCAAAAAAAAAAAAAAAAACCAAAAGGCCTAGACGTTGAAGCTAAAACGACAAACGATCAAAATATCTTGAAATAATTTAATAAAACAAATACAAAAAAAATCCTTTTTAATTGTAAAAACAATCCACAACAGTTCTTCAATAAAACTAAGGGTGGACATGATAGGGCTGCGCAGGGTTAAACCATTGCCCGATACCTAGTTTAAAAAAGAAACGGGTTGTATTTTGGAGTTTGATGTCCGGTCTTATCCAGTAGAAGCCATAATCATTTTAGGTTGGACAGAGCGGACTTTCAGGCTCAAGTGGTAACTTTCTAATCAATACCATATATATAAAAAACTCTAATTATACCTAATAAATACTATTAAAAACTTCAAATATATTTCATATCTCAAAATATTTCAAAATAAATCTGTAACTTGAGTCTTGAAATTAAAAAAAACTAACATATGTCTTAATAATTACATGACAAATTATGAAATAGTATGTGTTTATGTATGAATATTGATTGATATGAATAGGTGCAATTGCAATAAAGACTCCAAAGAAACTAAAATTTTTGTCTTTGATTTCAACTTTTTAATGTTTTGTATCATCTATCCAAATAAAAAAACCACGTTCATCCAAAATGCAATGAGTTATATGTAAACTATGGTGGACGGATATTAAATAATAATATAACATGTTTCATAAAAATAAAATAAAATATATATATATATATTAAATAAAATAATATGTATAGAATACTATTTATTTTATATAAATAATATATATTTTAAATAAATTGTATATAATTTTTCCGGCAGGGGGTGCACATCCCTGCCCAATAATTCGCTCAGCCCAAAAATGCCCAAATTTTTTCCAGGCCACTTTTTTTGGGCTGGGCCGGATAATTTTTGACTAGGCTTGAGTGGGCATACCGGGTTCCTGGGCACCATGCTCACTCCTAAATAAAATAAAGAGATTAAAGCATATTTTTAGTTCTTTAAGTTTACATGAGTATATTTTTGGTTCCTTAACTTTATAAAGTATACTTTTGGTCATATAATTCTAACACTGTTAATTTTAGTAAGTGCATGTCTGGTTCATGGAATTGAATGTAATGTTATGGAATGTAATGTAACAATGATTACATGAACTTGTTTGGTTGTCATTAAGAAAAATGATGTGTATGCATAAAAATATTTGGCTAGATTACATTGAACATAAGAATATATGGTAATAATATAGTAAGAGATAAAATTACTCTTATCTGCACGTACATGTATAACATATACGTTAAGTTCATGATAATTTTTTCAATATGTGCACAATACAAGTTGGTTTCATATTAATTTTTTAATATATAGTGCTGGAAATATTATGTAATGTACATGTTGGATTCATTTAATTTTTTAATATTTAATGGTGGAAATATTATTTAATGAGATATTTTAATATTTTAAATGGTGAAATATATATTTTTTTAAACAAATTAGTGAGGGGATTTTTTTTTAAAAAATTTTAAATTATTAATTAATTTTGTTAATATTTAATGGTGGTAATTATTTAATATTTAACAGCATTTATGATTGGGCACTTTGGTCTAAGTTAAAAACCTATAATAGCAATAATGTTTTTTTCATTTAATAACAGGATATTTGCATATCTATTTATCAGTCATAGCAATGTAATCCTAATTACATCAAATGATGTAGTCAGAATTATAAAATATAATCCTTTTTACATTATATAAGTCAAACTAAAAACTATAATCAGTTTGTTGTCTCCTATGAAATCAAATCAAACGGGTTACAACGAAAATCGCTGACGCAAAAAACTCAAACGATGACTGTATAATTAAATGATACTAATCTTAAATTTAAAATATGCATAAATTGAAAAATAACTAAATCCCTAATGAGGCAATTAGTATTAAAACCCCGATTGTATTAAAAAAATTTAGTTTAAGGGTATAAATATAAAAAAATTTAGTTTAATAGTATAAATATCAAAACCTCGATTTCATTTGCAACAATTTTCGGTTTATTTAGTTTAATAGTCTAAATATATCATATTAAAAAAATTAAAACTTAAATATATTATGTTATCTGCACAGTCATCAGTTAAGTTTGTTGCGTTAACATTTTCGGTTGGTAGCATTAACAATATTATAAAATAGGATTATGAGTATATTTTATGAAGTCAAGGGATCAAAAGTATACTTCATGTAAAACTTAAATAACTAAAAATATACTTTAACCTATTAAAAAAATATAATTAATGTATGTACAACGTTCACCAATCAAGACTGAAATACCTCTTCGATGCTGAAAGGAGGAATTTGATAATTAATTTGAAGATATTTATAAAAGTGGACAATTGATAATTTGTAAAAGGAAAAAGTGATGATTTTTCTAAAATATTTTCTTTAATGATTGGTTAAGGTGCAAGAAGCACTATTATTAAACTTACGAATTGACTTTTTGAAGTTTGAATTTATTGCTTTTGCATTTTTAGTTATAAAATTGTGTTGAGTTGTATAAGTTGTAAACGTTGGATGTAATCCTTTTTTTTTCATATATTATCATTCGGTATCTAATTCATAATTATTGCTCCTAACACAAACGTCTCCTCTTAAACTCAAACTCTAAACCCAAAATTGAGATTCAAAAGAATTTAACCGTTCTTGCATCATTAGACCAACTTTTTGTGAACACCACAGTGGAACTTTTTGTGAACACCACAATGGGCGTAATTCTCATTCTTAAGCTGTATACAGTATACACGGCTACGCCCATCCAAACACGCCCTTAAGTAACATAAGCCGGTTTAGTTAAGCGCCCCGCGATAGTCCTTCCTTCCCGCCACGTCCGTTTGGAATGGCTGGCGCAGTATCCCTTTGCGCTGTTGCAAGCAGAACGAGTTCCAATTCTTTTCAAGGTTGTTCAATAGCTTCCTAGTCTAGTTACGTTCTGCGTCGCTTGGTTGAATTTCCACCCTCTCCCTTTTGAACGTCGATTACTAATGAAGAAAATTTTCAGGGGAAAAATGCAAATACGCGGGTCAATCGGTGGTAAGTATCTCCATCCTTATCTCTTGTTTTGGAATTTCAGATGCTGTACTTGTTCTTAAAAATTCGACTGTTTAACCTAGTTGCATAAATGTATGTTGAAGCGGTTCCTTGTACTAGCATTACCAAAATGCTTAGGGCTTTGCTATGTTCCTTTTGGACGGTGACTGGCTTTTGGGTGCACAGTTTAACTGGATAAGTGAGATTTTTTATGAGAGTATAGTGATTAAGCTCGGATTTCTCTGTTATCAATATTTCCTTTTTGTAGCGAGCACTTCCTATACGTATATTGTCGGTTGGGAAGAAGCGATCTCCAGGTGTACAGCTCATGGTTGACGAGTATGTTCAAAAGCTCAAGTACTATTGCAGTGTTGAGGATGTTCAAATACGATCAAATCCTAGAAATGCACGGTGAGATCACCTATATGATCCGCGGAGTTTTATTTGTTTACACTTATATGGTCAATTATTTACAATTTTACGCCCCATGCAGTTAATGCTTGATTCAGGTTACAATTCTACCTCTGTCAAGAGCATTTTCAAATTTGGGGTATTGGGTGTTGTAGGTTTTTGAGCAAATTGAAGCAATATTTGACTAGGGCTTTGTTTGACTGAATTTTTAATTATTGGTCTAGGAGTTCAAATCTGTGCAGGAAAAGTGATTTGCAGTTGAGAAGAAGCGCAACTTTGGTTCACATTTCATTTGGGTTTCCCTCCCTTTAGTTACTTTTGGAGGATTTGAATCTCGATTACTATGTAAACCTACCCCACCTTCTCATCATTCTATCACCACTTTGAGTTCTCTGGGTAGCCAGGTCTTAGATTCTTAGTCGTCATGCATGAGGTGCATTATCACACATTTTGGTGGTGAATGTTTATTAGTCGTAGCAGTATCCATTATTCTGCTGTCACAAGGAATCAGAAAGTTGGAGCTTCTCCATGGAAGAAGCATTTTTTTGTTAAATGACAAATGTTCCTCCAATCCAAAATCACCAATTACTGAAATCACCTCTTACTTTCCCCCCATCCACCCTCTTAAATATATGCCATTTTAAGCAATTTGATGGTAAAAAATGTAACATTTAGAAATATTTTCCGAACAGCAATATCAATAAAAATGCTTATCAAATAATTTATCAGACATGAACGGCATCTTTCTCATAGTGCTTTTAATGATAATCCATTTGAAAAATAAACATTTAAAAATGAGCAGAAATTTGCAGCAATCCAGAATAGGCCCCAAGCTCATTCTTTGATAAACATGATGAGTGCTTGCATTGCAGTGATATGAGCGCTCAGGTTGATGATGAAGACAAAGCAGTGATGAACATTGTCAGATCTGATGACTGGGTATAGTCTCAAACATGTGCGGTAACAGTGTTGTAGCATCTTTACTGGCATTTAATGTGTGAGCAAGAAGAACTGGCCATTTCAATTTCCACATTCTGTTCTCATTTGCATGCATATATAGGTTGTGATGTTGGATGAGCGTGGGCAAGACATAGGTTCTGAACAAATGGCTGGATTGGTGGCTGATGCAGGACATAGGGTAAAGCTAACATTTCCCATCATGATATCTTTGTGAATGATCTCTACCACATGTAAATTCCTCATGCATGAAAAGTTTTCTAATGAGCATGCTCATTGCCATTTTGCTGAAAGAGCATTAAGGGTCTATCATGCACCAGACCCTGGACCTCCTTTGATCTTACTTGGGATAAAATATCTAAGAATTTGAAACAGATATTTTCCCAGCGGCACTGCTTCCTTCAATCTTATATGTTTTTTTGTTTTTTAATTAATCTAGTTTCAAAGACATATGACAAAATTTTCATTTAATATCTTTTAATCGAGTTCTGTAAAATATACTTTAAGCTTTAGTGAACAGCTTTTAATAGTAACTTGCATTTTAGTAAATTCCTGGTTTGATCAAATTTTGTATTGCTATTTGAAAAATATTGTCTGCCAACTCATGACTAGGTAATATATTTTTGTAGTCTTCAGAGCTATAAAATTTCCTGTACTGTAATACCAAGTTTGTAATTAAGCCATATTTAGCATTTGTTCCTTGTCATTTCCAGTATTTTTAAGGAATGGATTCCTATTACCCATGTAATGGGAACAAGGTTGTTGATTATGCGATTTTTAGACTTTCTCTTCATTGGATTTCTGCTTTCCGGTGGGAATCATAATATGCTTACATACTTGAGTGTTCTCCGGGATGGTAGTACGTATACTACTCTGTAGGGAGACTTTTGTCATTTTTGAGCACCTAAATATCCCCAAGCCTTGTTCTGATTTTTTTTTTTTGGTCATATTATTTATATGGGAAAAATAGCTGCTTTTCTACTCTCTTGTGCAGTCCATTCATACTATGGACTATTAGCTTGACTAAGAATAGTTTCTCATTATGTGAGGATTATAGCCTGACTTTATTTCTAGGGAGCTTCAAGATTATCTTTCTGTATTGGTGGACCCTATGGTCATGGAAGAAAATTGCGGGAACGAGCTAATGTATCTATCAAGTTATCTTCTCTAGTGCTGAATCATGAAATTGCGTTACTTGTGCTCATGGAGCAGCTTTACAGGTAACAACATTACAACCTGTTGCAGACCCGAGCAGAAGACTGTTTTGTTTGCTTATATTTCAGAGCTGAAACCTGATCAGTCGGTTGCTATGTTTGTTTGCGTGACTGGCCTAAACTTAATTCTTTCATTGTTCTCAAGAATTCTTTGTTTCCTGATATGCAGGTCATGGACAATTCTGAGGGGACAAAACTACCATCACTAAGACATTTGTAAATTTTGTGATTTAAAGACTTTCAATCTCACCATTCTTGTATACTTACTGCATATTGATTCGGACGGATTCTTTCTGTCTTGTATTTGCAGAATATGGTTTGAACACCTGGGATGGAAATGAATGGACGAGATGTTTCTGTATGATATGATGAGGAATGTGCATATAAATTGATTGAATTCAAAATTAATGTGAGCTTGTTACAAATCATAGTAAGAGGAAACTTCCGTGTCTTTCCCTTTCGTTGCTGCATCATGCAAGCTACAGCAAACACAGCGGGTCTAGAATTGACGTTCACGAACGCTATGATGAAATTTAATTTGTAAATTTTTAAGTGACAAATTTATCTTTTTCAAAAGGTGACAGTTATAAAATTTACTTTATATTAAATTAAGTATCTGTTAAAATAAACAGCTATTAAATGGACAAAATATAGAGTAAGACTAAATTAGTAAAACTAAATCGTAAAAAAGCTATTTTGAATCCAAATCTAGGTTTCCTAAAAAGACGTCTAAACACTCAACTTTGTATGTGTTTGGATTAGCTTTTAAAAATAGCTTTTACGATTTATGAAGTAAGTGCGTGAGAGAAGTTTTGTCTCGGGTTGCGCAAATCTAGATTTGGGAAATTCCCAAACACTCACTTTTTCAAATAATCTATTTTCACCCCAAACCATGGTTTTGGTATATTTTTTCACTTTTTGCACTTTGTGAGCCCCACCCTCTCATTCTCATTGGTACTTTTTTCTGTCTGTGGATCCCACGTGACACTCTCTCTCATCTTTTTTTTTTTTTAATTTCATCATTTTCTCTTTTTTTTTAGAATTTTAAAATTTTACTCATTCTCATTGGTACTTTTTTCTGTCTGTGGATCCCACGTGACACTCTCTCTCATCTTTTTTTTTTAATTTCATCATTTTCTCTTTTTTTTTAGAATTTTAAAATTTTAATACTCCCTCTTATTCTTAATATAAGATCTATTTATCTAATTTGATTATATTAAAAAAATTAGTTAAATTAATTAACATTATATATAGACAAATTTATTTCATTTTTTGTATTAATTATGAAATTTAATGTTAAATAATGGGTTAAGATATATCATTTTTAATGCTGTTCGAGGTTTTTTTCTCTTATAATTTAATACCGTTAAGTTAAATTTAATGATTTTGTTAAATTTACATCAGTTTTAATTTTTCATTGTTATTTTTCATCTTCTAAAATTTATTTGTACCAAACGTCCCTTAGGAAAAACTTGGCTGTTAAATCTGGACATTAACCTTTAAATAATACATAAAATATAATCTTATTCTTTATATGTAATTATGACAAGAGTTAATGTCCTTTTTAGTAATTTGACCATGAAAAAAGCTATTCTGATCACAACATCCAAACACTCTCATTTTATCAAAAACTATTCTCATAATCTATTCTCCAAAATCTATTCTCCACTTTTTTTTTTTTTAAAAAACTATTCTCTAAAAGCTAATCCAAATATACACTTAAATGGTCTACATTCTCAATGATCTCTCCATGCTCATTACTTATAATGAAAATGACAAACTTTTTAATAATCGATATTTTAACTTTGTGATTTAATTTGTTATTTAATTTGTTTTTAAAAATAGATTCTCTAAAAGCTAATCCAAATATACACTTAAATGGTCTACATTCTCAATGATCTCTCCATGCTCATTACTTATAATGAGAATGACAAACTTTTTAATAATCGATATTTTAACTTTGTGATTTGTGAAAAAATAATTTGCACATAAAAGATAAAACAGCCGAAGGGTCAAAAAGACGAGCTGAAAGCTGGCTGGCCAAATTTGTTTTTAAAAATAGAAACGCCCACCGTGGGGCTCGAACCCACGACCACAAGGTTAAGAGCCTTGCGCTCTACCGACTGAGCTAGACGGGCTTCATGTTTTTGTCTTCTTTCGGAACATACAAGATTAATTAATTAATTAGTTCAAGTCCCCTGCTTTAAATAGATCGTTCTTTTCCCGCCACAGGCCAGTAATCAGCCACGTCACAACTAAACTCCTCGCCATGTGTCATCAACTCAATGGATTGACGTGGCTCTCCCTCTTCCGCGGCCGGTCGCTGCAAAAGCAGAACCCAAATTAGACGTTCCGAAATGGCCATTCTCTGCCTGACACTCCCCCTTTTTTGTCTTAAAGTGAAAACTCGCATTGATCCGTACAAGTGCTCTTTGGTATTCCCAACCGCAACGAGAATTCTGCCCTCGAATCGCTTCCGAGCCATGAATTTCAGAAGTAAATTTGAATGCGCATCGAGCTCAAACTCTTCACCAATCTACCAGGTTCCAGAGCAAGACGCTAGTGACATGGACCGTATTGCCGACCAGACCTTTCATAGGTACTCGCGGAACGCCGAGAGGAGAGGCAAAGGGACAGCCATTGTTTGGTTCAGAAATGATCTTAGAGTATTGGATAATGAGGCTCTCTACAACGCCTGGCTTGCGTCCGAGTCTGTATTGCCTGTCTACTGTATTGATCCTCGTCTATTTGAAACCACCTATTATTTTGGATTTCCTAAAACTGGGTGTAAGTGTTAGTTTTCCCCCCTTTTAACGAGCTTCTTGCTAAATTGATGATGCTATGGATTGCACAAGTGTTTAGTATTTGGCGCGCTTGAACATCATCCCGATATTTTTGTGCCTGATTCAAATTGTTTCTTTAGGATGATGAGACAATGCAATCTCCTTCGAGTTATATATCTTAATTATTGTTTATCTGGCAGCATTACGAGCGCAATTTCTCATTGAATGCCTTGCTGACTTGAGGAAGAATTTGATGAAACGGGGACTGAATTTGATCATTCAACACGGGAAGCCAGAAGATATTCTTCCATCCCTTGCAAGAGCTTTTGGAGCTCACACAGTTGAGTGATTGAATTTAATGCCTACTTTATAAGTTGGTTAAATCAATCAATTTTCAACCGCTTAACCATTTCTGGCTATTGAAGCAATGACGCTGAATATGATCTAGTCAGGTATATGCCCAGAAAGAAACATGCAGTGAGGAGCTGCATGTTGAAAGATTGGTCAATAAGGGCCTGCAACAAGTTGTGATACCGCCATTTTCTCGGGAATCCACAGGTGCTACAACTTCAAACAGCCCCAAGCTAGAATTTATTTGGGGCGCCACCTTGTACAATATTGATGACCTTCCTTTTGATGCCACTAGTTTACCAGATGTCTATACTCAATTTCGTAAGGTACATTAGTTGTTTAGCTGACATATGCGTGATATGTGTACCTAATCATAATTGGCTTTACTACTTCTAAATGCTGATGGGGGCTGAATTTTCAGACTGTTGAAGCCAAATGCACTGTGCGCAGCTGCATAAAACTTCCAAAATCTCTTGGGCCACCTCCTCAAGTTGGGGATTGGGGATGTCTACCTTCATTGGAGCAACTGGGATTTTGTTCACCAAATGTATGTTTTGCAGAAATACTTGCATAAATCCTAAAGGCATTGTGACTGTCAAGAAAATTAGATCTTTTGAACTCAATATTTAAAAGAGAATGAATTTGATGTGTTCTCTTACTATATTCCTTCTCTTGGTAAGGTAAACAAGGGAATGAAGTTTGTTGGGGGTGAAACTGCAGCATTGAGCAGAGTCTACGAATACTTCTGGAAGAAGGTTGAAGATATTCATGTCGGCAATTCAAATCCAATTTGTGTTATGTTCCTGTTGTTATATTTGCTTTTTATATGAATAATGAGTTGGTTCAAAAGAGAAAGAAAAACCTACGCACCGCCTTTTTGAAGAAAATATCTGTGTTTCATGTGTTGCAGATGTAGATTCTGTTGCACGGGTCCATACATGAATGTCTAACTATTTATATTTGCCAATTTCATCAATGGGAATTTGCACAGAACACAAAGGGATCCGTTTATTTTCATACGTCACTAAAAACAGAAAAAGGGTTGAATAATGATATGTTCATCACCTTTGATCTTGGCTCCACTTCTTAGACTGTTAAAACCTGGAAACGGAGGGCAAGTGGCATGTTGGAAACTTTGTTGCCACCATTTGTACTGTCATGTATTTCATCCTCAACATTATTCTTGCGCAGGATTTACTGAAGGTATATAAAGAGACCAGAAATGGGATGTTAGGGCCTGATTATTCAACTAAATTTTCACCGTGGCTTGCCTCTGGGAGCTTGTCTCCTCGTTTCATACACGAAGAGGTTGAAATTACTAATCATCTTTCTTTTTGCATTTAATTGTATTTAAAAGATGTGATCGCTTTGACAAAATCCATAATACACCATTCATTACAGGTGAAAAGATATGAAGAAGAAAGGCAAGCAAATAGTTCTACCTACTGGTATTTCTCTATATTTTTGTCAGCAGCTTTATTTTGTTACCAGTTTCTTAATTATTCATAAAATATTAACCAGTCTATCAAATTGTATTATAGAGTTGCCTGAACTGCATCAATTAACGTTAAAAAAAAAATGTTTTCTTTTTATTCAGCAATAAAACATTCTTGGCATGTGTGTGATAAAAGGAATAGTAACAATGGATTATGCATTAATGAGGAAAAGGAAAAGGGACGAGGTTTGTTTTGGGATGTCAGTATTCAGTATTATGATCCATGGAGTAATTTTGGTGAATTTGACATATCCCTAAGTAATTCGTTTTCTCTTCAGGGTTTTGTTTGAACTGATATGGAGGGATTACTTCAGGTTCCTTTCAATTAAATGTGGAAATTCTATATTCCATGTAGGTATGATTGAGGTTATGGGGTAAAATTTCTGCTGGCTAAACACTGATTTTGCTCATCTTACATGTGTGAAATAAAATTGACTGAGATAATGTGTTTCTGGAGAAATTTCTCTATATAATGTAGAATTTGTCGCATTTTTTTCTAGGAGGCCCAAGGAAAGTGTTGTACAAATGGAGCCAAGACAAGAATTTGTTTGAGTCTTGGAGAGATGGTCGTACAGGGTACAGTTTAAAGTTTTTGATGCTTTGCATTTATCCTACAAATCCTAGCTAACGTATGTTTGGGCTTTCTTAGGGTTTATATGGAAATAATTTGACACTAGTGGAGGAGGCATTATAAAATTCTCGTATTCTTCTCAATGTAACGAATTGAAGAGAGAGAATATGAGAATGAAGTACTTTTCCTAACGTGAAAGAAAACAATGCGGAAGGGAAAAATCATTTATATGGTCTTAGTCCAATTGGGTCATTTTTACTGTCACTTCGTAATGATTAAATTTGGAAAAATTAAAGTGACGATAAGAAAAAAACTAAGGTGGCAAAAATATTCTTCAATTTGTTTTTTAGTCTTAACCTCAAACTTATTTTCTTCCTTTTACTTCGCTGTTATGACACCAGTATTCATGTACTATAGTAAATATGTTACTTACCTTTCTTGTGCTGATATAATTTTACTTGAATTCCCAGGTATCCTCTCATTGATGCTAACATGAAAGAATTATCAACCACTGGATTCATGTCAAACCGAGGACGACAGGTAAACAATAAATTTAACCATGATATTCAACAGTATGAAAATTGTTCCAAATTTCTAGATGTTATCTGAAGACTGTTGTTTTCTTATTCCATTTAATTCCTAAATAGGAGATTTTGTTATCTTTCTGAGAACTTGCTCATGCCTTATTCCTGAGATACATATTTTGATTACTTGTTTGACAGATTGCATGTTCGTTTCTTGTTCGTGATATGGGCATAGATTGGCGCATGGGAGCAGAATGGTTTGAGACTTGCCTTTTGGATTATGACCCATGTTCCAATTATGGAAACTGGACTTATGGATCGGGTAATTTATTATATTCGTGCAACTAGACTGATCAGCTAATGCATGATTCTGAAAGAGTGAATGAGAAGTAATACTGCTTCTAGGGTATTTATCCGTATTCAATTTTATGTTTTATGTCCAATTTTATCTCTAAAACTTTTATCTACAAGATACTATGCGCCTAGAGAAGGATGCAGAATAAGGAACCAACCCCCCCCCCCCCCCCCCCCCCGGGGCAAAAAAAAAGAAAAAAGACCTCTTACCCGCCAGAACTAATTCTCAAGTTGACAGCTGTGACTGTCCTGAGAGGCATTTATTTATTGCCCTCTGTGCAAAGTCGTTCCCAATCATTAGAGCAACTACCAACCTGAATTAAACGGAGAAACTTATGTCCCCGTCACAAACATAGAGTAAAATTCATTTTCGTTAAGTCATGATAAGAAGTACCCACATTCTGGGATGTACTATATGATTCACCTGTTGGTTCTGCTTATAGAGTAGTTCTGAGCTTCATGACACGCTTTTTCATGGAATCATATCACCTAGGATGATGTGTTCGGATTGAGATGAATGAGAGAAAAGGAAATGAATGATTCACGTGCCATCGCAGTTTTTCATGATATGCAATACCAGATGTAGTATTCCTTTTTCTTAGCTTTATACCAGAAGAAAATGATAATCTTTTACTCTTTCTAAAACCTTCTTGTTCAGGAGTTGGGAATGATCCCAGAGAAGACCGTTATTTCAGCATACCTAAACAAGTAAGTGCCTATAAGGAGTTGCACGAAGTATGATTTTTTTTTTTTTTTTTTAAATTTCTGTCAATAGAGAAACGAGCTTGTGGTCATTATATGTGAAAGGTCTGGGTCTGGTACTAAATCACATCATATATCATTAATACAATTAATAAATATGACAGTAATTGAGTAGGTAGAACCTCAAATTTGAAAGTGATGTGATATGTTCATTTTCAGGCACAGACATATGACCCAGAAGGTGAATATGTTGCGTACTGGTTGCCAGAGTTGAGAACAATTCCAAAAGATAAAAGACATTTCCCTGGGAATTCATATATTAGGCAAATTGTGCCCCTCAAGTTTGGGACTGCTACAAGACACCATAAGGAGGAAAAACCCCTGGGTGCCGCCAGATCAAATCATAGAGGAAGAGAAGCTAGAAGTAACCGGAGACAAATTGGATAGAAAAGAAAAGAGTAAAATTCTGGTATATTAATAATCCTATTTTACCCCACTCTTTTGAATTAGAAACCATGTACTAGTAACTTAGATTTATTGAATGCTGAAGAGAAATAATATTGAGAGTCCATTCAGTCTTGTTTTTGTAGTTCGAATACATGAACACGTCATTTGTTTTCCTTTTGCAATGTGTTAATATGTTTCCATTCAAGCAAGAATAATCTCCTCCGTATTTTTTTCACTGTTAGTGATAAGGTTGGTGGTGTTTTGGATTGAAATGCCTGGGCTTTTCTCATCATAGATACTAAAATCAACTACTATAAGACAACTATGTTTCGAAATTATGAATTGATCGTGTAAAAAGTCACAAAAAATGGCAATCATGAATTGGGGGAAAGGATTGCTGGACGGTGAAAGTTTTTGTTGAAATGAAAGTGAAATATGAAAAAAAATAAAGTCGGTTTCTAGAATGAAAATATATTAATCAAAACAGCAGGAAAAATATAAGTTTAAGAACATTCCAAATAATAACAATATTACGGAAATTTTGCGATTTTTAAAGGCTGAAAAGTACGACTTTTATAAAATTATTTATATGTATGTAATTAAAAAATTGACCAAAATGTTAGATTTAAAAGTGAAATTTAATTTTAAAAAAATCATTACTCCCTTCATCATTATTTATAAGATACTCTCCGGTTATTTTTATAAGTAAAAGCTACCAACAAATTAAACTATTAGTTAAAATTGGTTAAAGTAACATATGTGTCATAAATGTGATTTTTTCCCCCCAAATACTCTTATTTATATAGATGGTAAGTGAGAGAGCAAGAATAAGTGAGAAAAGAAATAAGAGAATGAATGGAAAAAATAAATGAGAGAGACATACAATTAATCAAAGGCCAAATGAAAAAACACATTAAATATTTAAACAAAAAAAAATCGTACTTAATGTTATTGGTAAAAACAACTGGGAGATACATTTTATAAACCTTTTATTTTATTAATTATAAATTAGTTGTAAAATGACCGAGCAATTATAATTAAGATAAATAAATAAAGTTGATTTAGAATTTACCATATTGAAGTAAAAATAATTTTGAGAGGCGGAGGATGGTTAACTCATTTTAACTAGTTAAAAATTTATATTAATGAGTAAAAAATATTTAAAGTAGAAAAGCAATTAGGACACACCAATCACAGTAAAGGCGGGTCTCATGACAGTGTAATGGCGCGGGGCAAATAGACGGTGATGATCTGATGGATCATGGATTATTAGCATTGAAGTAATTGGATAAAGCTTTCAGATAAGGCAACTTTCGGCTTTCGGCTTTCGGCTTTCGGGGTGCGTGTAGTTCAAAGGGCGTGTGTGTGGGTCTACGTGTGAGGACACCCCAAGAGGGGAAGCCCCAATTCTGAAGCCTTTTGCTTCCTACTTTTGCCATACGATTCACACACATTCGCTCCATCAAAGTGCGTTTCGTTTGCCTTCACGAACTTCTTAACGTTCCCGTCTTTCTACCTGACGTCGATCTGAAGGAAGAGATCGATCCAACCATATCGGATCGACTTTCTTCCTCGACTGTTCTTCATTTCTTCATACTTTCTTAGGTTTTCCTTATCGATCCGGTACTTACCTTTCTATTCACCATCACCTTCTTTCGCAATTTTTTTTTTTATTTGATGCATATATGCTATTGCTTCGGGTCCGGGATTTTTCTTGAATCTGTTAATTGTCTGATCGAGTAAGAGAGTTTTAATTAACATAGATAAGGTTAGTTTATAGTTAAAACAAATTCTTGTTCTTCTTGCCTTGTATTGACCCCTCTTCATCGTAGATGCTTGGCTTTGTTATGGCCTTTAACGGGCAACTTTTTGTGATATTTTTGAGGATGCTTTCTCAACATATCCATCCATGTCGTTTGGACGCGGCGGGCATTGCTTTAGTTACGCTGCTTTCTTTATCTTTCAGAGCAGTAGGATGAAGGGGTGGAACTTGTAAAATAAAATGGCCTTAATAGATTAATGTAGCGTGGTTTAACTTGCTTATAATGTGTATTTTTCCCCCAGGCAGTATTAAATCTCCTTACTTGCAGCAGTCTGGCTTACATTCTGTTATTACCAAATACTCAAAGTGAAGGGATTAGAATGTTTTCTCCTCTTTATGTTAGTGTACTTACTAGTCTGTTATGACTTGCACCGGTTCTAGGAAATAAAAAGCAATGGCTGATGACAAAGGAGTTGGAGAAGGTGAAAACAAACAGACAAGTCCTACTGCCACTGCAAATAGAAAGACGCGCCAGGGATTTATTGCCCGACTTTGGAATGGAATATTTAGATTGCATGGAGATGATTTTGAAAAGAGACTGCAATACATTTCTAAAGAAGAAGCTGCTGTTTTGACTAGAATGAACAGGAGATCTCAATCATGGAGGCAAACAACTCGGCATCTTATTGTGTTTTCAATTATATTCGAGGTGTGTTTTATTTTCTATTAAATTTGATGTGTGTTTGTTTTCCTATCTTCACTTCACAGCAAGATCCTCTTGTACTTCTGGTTATTGTATTCTGTTCTTGAACACAATCTACTTGGATTTTGTAAACAATTTTTCATTGCTCATTTGCAATTGTGAATTTGAGAAGGACTGGTATTTTAAAGTATATATGTTACTGCCTAAACAAAGCCAAACTGGATGGTGCTTAAAACAGTTTCAAATTTCAACTTTCAGGTCATTGCTGTAGGTTATGCTATTATGACGACAAGATCAGTGGATATGAATTGGAAGATGAGAGCATTCAGGGTCTTGCCCATGTTTCTTTTGCCCGCTTTGTCATCTGCTGCTTATTCAGCAGTTGTCAGCTTCACAAGGATGTGTAAGTGTTCAATAGTTCACAACTAACACAATTCTTACTTTCCATAAGATTTTTTTTTTTTTAAAATCAAGCTTCTAGATATGATCCTGAAGTACGATTTCATGCATTTTTCCAATTTATGGGACTGTTTACAATCAGAAATATTTCAAAATTGTTTGTAGAATTTCTCTCAATTTTCCTTGAATGGTCTTAAGTGGTATGGCAAAGTTTCAAGTAGTGAACTTTTCAGCCGCTAACTTTATATAATGTCAGTGAAAGAGGTATATACCTTTTTCCTGATGGAATAACTCTTATCCGTCAAATTGATACCCTTGACGTAGTCTAGCAAATTCTGATTTACTTTTAGACTTTTATGATGCAAAACAAGCCTGATCATTGTTTCAAGTAGATGTTAAGAGTAGCTCTTGACATTCACGAGGATTTTTTAAGTGATTCTTGTCATGCAAATATACCATTGATGAGACTTCTTTGTAGAGAAAAAGCTAGAAGGGAAAGCATTTGATATTAACAGTTTGGATGGAGAAATTTGATACTCTCGCTCATGAGTTTAGCAAATACTATGTTTCACAAATGTGACTAGTCCAAGTGTCCAACATATAAGTCCATTTTAATGGGGCATTTTTAGACAAGATTCTTGTGTTTAAAATTTAATATGTCAAATGTTTCCCTTATTATTATTGTTTGTGACTTTGTAGGTGATCGCAGGGATCAGAAAATTCTTGAAAGGCTTCGAGCTGAAAGGCAAGCAAAAATTGATGAGCTGAAAGAGAAGACAAATTATTACACTACTCAACAGCTCATTCAGGTGATAGTTTGAAGCATTTATGTATTTATTTTGTAGCTGTTGTGGTTATCACCTTCATTTTATGTTGTAGGAGCCAAAAATGATCCTTGAAGTGGCGAGATTTGTTTATTTAACTATTATACTCACTATATTTCAATGACAGTTTTAATATTAGGCTGAAATTTATGCATGACATGGTCCAGTGGGTTTATTATTGTAGAGCCCTTGTGAAATATATATACTCGTATACATGTGAAAGCATGCATGGTAATCAGACCCGGCCGGTCCGGACCAGAAATTGGCCAGCAAACCGGTCCGTTCCAGTATTCTATTTATTTTTTTTAAATCGATTTTTTTTTTTAAAACTTTTCTTTAGAATTTCATATTAATGATTTTAAAGTTTTCAATTTCTCACCGGTTTAGTCTCGGGTCAGCTCCAGTTTGACTTCGGTCTGACCCACTGACCCTTGATCTAATACCTTGGCCGGTTCGATGGCTAGTCCGAATTTGATTACCTTGAAAGCATGATATTAGTCTGCCCTGGTATTTTTATTCTATAGAGTTGTAGTGATTTAATGCTAAGAATTCTTGCTTTGGGCAAGAAATTGTACTGTAACATATTAATTTTCAATTGCTTTAGTATTATTCTGTGATATACTTAGCTTGTGATATATGCAGAGATATGATCCAGACCCAGCAGCAAAGGCGGCGGCGGCAACTGTTTTGGCATCTAAGTTGGGTGCAGATTCAGGCTTGAAAGTTCATTTAGGGGATGAATCAAACCTCAATGCTTCAACAGGGGTGAGCAATGATGTTGAATTTGTACAACCTGGTGGACTTCGAAATCGAAAACAAATGCAGTCTAAATATACTACTCCGGGGGCAACTACACCAAAGCTTCATGCTGATCAACAAATTGTTGGTGCCAGTGAAACAGAAGAAGGTTCGACTTCTGAGCATAACCAGCTTGTAGTTGTTGAACACCACCAACCTCAGAGTTCACCCACAAATGATGGAGGATGGATTGCTCGAATTGCAGCATTGCTTGTGGGTGAGGATCCAACGCAGTCTTATGCACTTATATGTGGTAACTGCCATATGCATAATGGTGAGTGGACTGGATCTGACATTTTTTAGGCTTCCTCCTCTAGTGACTTTCGCCAGTTAAAAAAAAAGAAGAAAACAAAGATTAATGTCTGTGCCAGTTCTCTGTGGTTGTAAATGACTCATTGTTTATTACAAATACTTTGTGACATTTTTTAGGCTTTCTCATCTGTTTAGTGCTTGTTTGGGATAGCTTAATTTTAGCTTATAAGTATTTTTAAATTATGATTTATTATATACGAGGTAGGTATGTGAGAGGAGTTGTCTCGATTTATATGAAAAGCACTTATAAGTCAAAAGTAAGTATATGAAAGGAGTTTTTTAGGCTTTCTCATCTGCTTATATATGTGCAGGTCTTGCTCGGAAGGAGGATTTCCCTTTCATCACTTACTATTGCCCGCACTGTCAAGCCTTGAACAAGCCTAGGAATTCAGATGAGGTTGTCGCTGCTTTAAATTCCCCAAAAATGGAGTTTCGAAACACAGACGTTACTGCGGCAGTTAAAACTACCTTGGATTCTGCTTGCGACAGCTCAATCACAAACAATAGTCCCGTTGATCCAAGCTCAATCACAAACAATAGTCCCGTTGGTTCTCATGCCGAGATTGAGGAAATATCTGAAAGGCCAGATTTTGGGGGACACAGCTAGCTAAAGGGAAGAGTCTTGTGGATTGGCCTATGTTTGTGTTCTTTAAAGGGACAGTGCTGAGATATTACTTTTAATCTTTTTATTTTTGGTCATCAATTATATACATAGATTGTATGTATTGCTTGTAACCTACAATTTTGACATTTTGTTATATAGTTGTGCAGCTGTGCCCCGGTATCTTTCACGTTAAAATCGGATTGCACGTAACAGAATTTCGGTCAACAAAGTTTATATTCTTTTGTTTGCTCAGTTCAAATGTGTGCTGCACGTTGAATCTTCTCACACATCATTTATTTTCCTGAATATGAAGCATTTGGAATCAAAATTAGTATGCCTTCTTGTGGTTTCAATAATTTATCCAGTTCAGGGAGCTCCTGTTTTGTTGTTGTTGTTGTTCTTATTATTATTATTTGGAATACAGGAACAATGATTTCTCAAGTGAAAGAGACTATGGCCTTTGTTTCATCTCGTTGCTCAAGGCAAAAGGCTTAAAATTTGAAATTAATGTCTTTGAATGGAGAAACGATAAATAGATGAATGAATGACAAGAACAGCAATATAGATGTGAGAAAAAAAAAATATTTATTTTGCTTTTAATAAAAAATAAATTCCCATGATATCAAATAAGCTCTTGAATCCTTTTCTGTGAAGATTCATGGTGTGGACCAAATTTATCCAATGGCCCTTCTGATATCTTCAAATCCATAATACAAAGGGAAGGGAAGTCTTATTAATGCAGGGCAATTAATTTCGAAGATTCGGGATTAATCTGAATAAGTTCAGAATTCAGATTCAATGCATATTTACTTACAATGCTTTGAATTTAATCCAAATTTGAACATTATGAATTGTCCTTAACTAATCTAAAGTAATCAAAATCCAGGTAAATGACATTATATAAACAAATCCCGAAATTTAAATGTATAAGCAGTGCGTCTGGAGACAAAAATAAAAAATAAACAATTAAATTTGGCATATAATGGAAATTTTTTTATTAATTCATAACTTATTAATTTATATTTATATAGATTATATTTTGCATGAGAGAAATTAATTAAAAAAATCGTTTTCATATTTATAAATGATGTAAAAATTTAATAATGTTAAAAATTAAATCATAAAAATTTTTTAGTATATAACAAACGTGAGTTAAGTATACAAAAATAGAAAAGTATGAATAAAAAAAAATCCGTTAATTAGTTTGGTGAGAGCTTCCATTTTCATCTGATGAAATGAAATCTAAATCTAAATCACGGGGGGCACAAGAACTGGACATTTCTTTCTCCTTTGAAGCCAGAGCGCTCTGACTCCGACTTGACCTTTGATGAACCCCGTCGTACTTCATCACATCCCCAAACAAAGTTCTTGTCCTTCTCGTCTCTTTTTCTGTCCTACTCTGGCCCTTTCCTTCTCTTTTGTCATCTGTTCTCTGGAACCTTTCATTCTTTGGCTTCTCCCCCGATAAAAAAAGAGGGAAAAAAAGGTAATGGTAGATTATTGATCAACAGTGAATTACAGTAATTAATGTCATTTGATATTTGATGTTGTTTTTCATCAGAATCCTAAGCGATATTTTATCTAGCAGCTGAGACCCGCTTTTCTTTCTCCCAGGTAACACTGGCTAGAATCTCCCTCTTTTTCTGATCCTTTTTCATGATTTTCTTAAATATTTTTGCCTTGTGAATTTTATGCTGAATGATACATGTGTTTCATATCACTGGCTTCTTTTTCCGGTTTATTTGCTTGATATTTTGGCTGTTAGGGATTTCTAGGGTTCTCTTCATCTATTAACAGAGTTATTTTGGTACGAGTTTTTCTCCCCCTTTCTTTTTCTTTTTCTTTTTTTTTGCGCTTGTTCTGCTGTGCACTAGCGAACAAACAGGTTGCTATGGGAATGTGTTAACGTTTAGTCGGATGATAGCCACTTCTTTTGGTTGGGGAGATGATGTGTAAATTATGGCTTCATTGTTTATAGTTTATTGACTGAGAGTGTTATCCCTGCTCATGTTCCTCATGTCCACGTCCATATTTTCAATGTATTTTGCAAATGTAGAACTGAGGTAGATTACGATTTCATCTATATATATCTTTCCATTTGTCCTAATGGTTATCATCACCATTGCCTGAAAATAAAATATGTATCTGATAAGTTCATCTGTGATGCTCATGTGATTTTGTCTTTACATAATTTAATTTTTAAACAGGATTCCGTTGCATTCTAGTATGAGTAGGCCAACTACACGAAGTAAAAATAAAAGACAGAGACAAGTCGATGATGGTGCTGGGACTTCTGAAATATGGAGGTACCAAATGGTTTCTCTTTTATAATTTGTGGAATTAATTAAAATATGGCGTTCCTCCTTTTGCATATTCATCGTTTTTTTCCTTTCTTGTATAGGAAAATTCATGAAACAGGTGTGGTAACTGATGATGATATAAATCAACTTTATATGCTTTGGAAGCCAGTCTGTTCAAGCTGCCGTGTTAATACTAAAGACAACCCTAATTGCTTTTGTGCGTTGATTCCACCTCCCAATGGAAACCGGAAATCTGGCTTGTGGCAGAAGGTGTCAGGTATTGTAGACAATCTTGGTCCTGATCCAACTAAGGACCTTCGTGAATCTGCTAACTCACCTGCTGGTCTGACAAATCTTGGGGCCACATGCTATGCCAACAGCATACTGCAGTGCTTGTTCATGAATAAATGTTTCCGGGAAGGCATATTTTCTGTAGAACCAGATATTTTGCTACAGCAGCCAGTGTTAAATCAATTGGTGCGGCTTTTTGTGCAGTTGCACATTAGTAAAAGGGCTTTTGTGGATTCATTTCCATTTGTCAAAACACTGGAGTTAGATAATGGAGTTCAGCAGGATAGCCATGAGTTTTTGACATTGCTTTTGTCTTTGCTCGAGCGTTGTCTAAGCCATTCTAAAGTTCCAAAAGCAAGAACAGTAGTTCAAGATCTTTTCCGGGGAAGTGTGTCTCATGTGACAACGTAAGAATATGGATTTTGAGCTTGTTTATCAATAAGGAATAATTTTTTTGTGTAATAATCTTTTGTAAGTTCCATATATATGGCCTTTGATAGACTATGGATTTGTCAATAAGGTTATTTATTAATTCTGACCCCATTCACCAACTAAACTCATTAAATCTTCATCTTGAGAACAATGCCAATGCTGCTATGGTGGCTTGGTGAGTGAAGTTGTTTTCTTTTGATGTTGGATCTCTCATGTCATGCATATTTGCGTTTGCTTTTTTTTGTCATTCTTCTTTAAGCACCATTAATTAGTAATATAGTTAATGGTCCTTGATCTTCCAGATTATTGTTTTCATTATTTAATTGAAGTAACACGGTTAATTTTATGTTCAGATGATCTCAAATAAAATCCTTATGTATACTGCTTCAATTTCATATGCATGTGTGAGCTGTGGTATCCTTGTTTATGACTATTTCATAATTGCTTAATTTGAACGCTTTTTATGTAGCTGCTCACAATGTGGGAGAGACTCTGAAGCATCTTCTAAAATGGAAGACTTCTATGAGCTGGAGTTAAATGTCAAGGGATTTAAAAGTTTAGATGAGAGCCTAAGTGATTATCTTGCTGTGGAGGAGCTTTGTGGAGATAATCAATATTTTTGCGCATCATGTAAAACAAGAGTGGATGCTACTCGTAGCATCAAGCTGCGCACATTACCTGATGTACTTAATTTTCAACTTAAACGTTGTGTCTTCCTTCCAGAGGTATTGTGGTTGCTTTTGTGAGTAATATTTTATCTTTGTGACTATTATTGAGTATTGTACAATTAAGAAGCCAGCGTTCTGCTTTGCCTTTTCTTTTTTCTATTGGTTGAAGGAAATAATACATATTAGAGAAAAAATGGGTACCAAATTCTACCTAAGGAATCGTTACCCCATTAACATTTTTTAAGAACTTCAGCAAAGTGTTAATCCCTTCAAGCATCCACATGAATGTGCTCTAAAGAATGTAAAGACTATTCTAGATACTGTGTTGATGATTTTGTTCCAATACAAATACAAGTACTGATTTGTGCCATATAATCACAGTTGCTGTCGCTCCATGTTTGCTAAAGATCAATAAACTAGCTCAGTTCTTATAACTTTTGCCCTCTGGGCCAAAACAACTTGCCTAGTAATAAATCCTCACTACAGTATGCCTCACCAAATAAACCAATTATTTTGTTCTAAATGATTCACAAGTGAGAGAGAGCAATGCAACCTTGAATGGTCTTTATCTGATGATGCCTGATACAATTTGCAAATCTTTACAGTGTTTCATGACTTTAATGACGTATTCTTGATTCATGTTGGCATGGATTTTTGCTTTTAGGGTAGTGCTCTTGTAAAAGTGCTTTTTAAGATAGAAACTATAATAACAGTTAACTATTTGGTGTTAGTGAGATGCTCTTTTGTACAATTGTTGTAATTTCTTAGCGTTATGCTATGGTGTGAAGTTTCTTTTCTGTCTCACAATTCTTTTCCGCTAATGATTCCTTATCTTTTTATGTTGGCAGACTACAACAAGGAAGAAAATTACTTCTGCATTTTCATTTCCAGCTAAGCTTGACATGCAGCCTAGATTGTCTGAGCCATCTCAGTCTGAATTGATTTATGACTTATCAGCTGTACTGATTCACAAGGGAACTACTGTTAATAGTGGCCATTATGTAGCTCACATTAAGGATGAGAATACTGGGCAATGGTGGGAATTTGATGATGAGCATGTCACTGAGTTAGGCTGTCATCCATTTGGTGATAGATCTTCAAATTCTTCGGCAAAATCTGTTAAGAATGATACTGTTCATTCTGATTCATCTGAAGTAAGGATAGCTGACAGTAATGGAAATGGTCCGGATGCTTCTCACTCACAATCTTCTCTTGTGGAGACATTTTCATCTAGTGATGCATACATGTTGATGTACAATCTTAAGCATGCCAAAAATGTGGTCAAAATGAGTGATGTGCTCAGCAATGGTGATACTGTTCCTGCACGAGATAGATTTCCTCTTTTATCTCATCTTTTTGATGAGATTCAGAACCTTAATGCTTCATATGTTGATGCGTGTGCGCAGTACAATCAAAGGAAAGAGTTAGAACTGAGTCGAATCACTGAAAGGAGACAAGAAGTTCGATCTGTTTTAGCCGAAGCTCCTGTTCAACCACTTGAGCAACCATTTTATTGGATTTCTAGTGACTGGCTTCGCCAGTGGGCTGACAACGTTAATCCAAGGTTAGTGCTGATATTTTTATCTTCTCATTGGCCATTAACACTGCAGTGCTTTATGCTCCTTATATAATGGCTGAATCTTTTCCTTCTTTCCATAGATTGGGGCATCTTATGTCGAATATTTAGGCAGAGTCACTTGCCTTGATTTAGAGTATACTTACCTTTATTTATTTATTTGCAGCACTCTTGACAATACATCCATTCAATGCTCACATGGGAAAGTTCCTGTATCCAAGGTTACTTCAATGAAGCGATTGTCAGATAAAGCATGGGATAAATTGTTTTCAAAGGTACTTTATGTTAAATTATCTGTCATATGCCTGGATAGCTGCTCTTATTAATGTGTCAATTATGATGCCTTTTTGTTGGTTTACCACTTAGTCAGATGATAAAATGACATCTAATTCATGCTATTGAATTATATAGATGTGTATGCACTCGAGATTCAGTATGAAACTTTGAATTATATTGTTTCTATTACATCATTAATATATCCATGATGAAGGATAAGTGTGAAACATTAGATATCTCTTATGTTTATTATATAGGGTGTCTCTGCACTTATTGTATTGCTTTCCCTTTGATGCATGTATTCCCATACCTTATACATTTCAAAGTGAATCAATGAAAAATCATTTTTCCTCTCAATCCAACTTAATTGAAATTACTTTTGAATTATGAAGGGAAAAGTGACTGGCTTGCCACAAGATATTTTGGATCGGTAAGGAACCATTCTTGTTGGTCTATTTAAGCTGTGTCGTATGATAATATTCGGAATTGGATAAATGAAAGTATATATTTCAGAGGGGACTTCATAATGAGGCAGTAAGTTTACCTAATATTTCACTGGTGATACCAGCAAGGAAACTTTCATATGTGGGCATAATTGAGCAACATTTGAACAAGTTAATTACCTCTTGGAGGTAACAGCTCTGAAGTGTTCATGTGAGGAGGAGAATGCCATACACGTTAAGAAATGAATTACAGAATACATACTCTCATAATATTGACAAGTGCGTGTTTCTGCTGATAAATTTAGAAACTGACATTTATTTTGTGATTTGTCTATTTCACTTGCTCTCTTTTTCCATATATTTATATGCATACATTTCCTTGCCCTTCCTGTTCCTTTGTTGCTGTTATCATTTTGCTGATTTATACTACCATAACACATTTCCCTTTTGTGCTTGTAAAAGTCAGTATGGTGGGGGGCCAACACTATCCCATAGCGATTGTTGTTGGGATTGTCTTATTGATGGAGCTCGCTCCGTGGTGTCAGCTGACACCTATCGTGACCGAAGAGAATCAATGAAGCAACTTGCTCGGGACATTCTTGACAGAAACTGTCCAGATGGAAAGTATTATGTATCTAGGCCATGGTATGATTGCAATTTTTTTTACTTTTATTCATGTGACCTGGTGGTTACGGCTTCAAACCCTGGAAAACAGTCCCTCTGTTTGTGGGGGTGTGGTTGCATACACTATCCCTCCACAGACTTCACCTGCAGAGAGCCATGTGCATTAGGTTGCCCTTTTGTATTCATTCTCTGCATTCCATTGAGAGAGGAGGGGATCAGCATGTGAACAAGTCTTTATTTCCTTCTTGTTATGAAGATACTATTTATTTTGGGATTTGGGCTAGTGTGGTGATAAAAAAATCAATGACCTATTTCAATGAGTCTAATTCCTAATGTTTTCCATTTTCATTATGTTTCCAACATGGTTTTCAAACACTGGTGCTGACATCTGTTCTCTCAATCTCTTTTCTAGTGCATAGTGATGCCAATGGTTTTGCATTTTGTAGGTTGCAACAGTGGTGGAAAAGAAAGGTACTTGATGCTCCATCTGAAGCTGATGCTGGACCAACAGCATCAATTAGTTGCCCACATGGGCAACTTTTACCTGAGCAAGCTGCTGGTGCTAAGCGGGTGCTTGTTCCTGAGAGCTTTTGGTGCTTCTTATATGAAGATGCCCTTTCTGTAAAACCTGATGATCCTTTGGCTTGCCCAACATTTCCTTCAGACTCAGTGCCTTGTTCCCAATGCAGCGATGAATTATCTGAAGTAGCATGCTTGGAGGACTCTTTAAAGTATGTAAATTGTTATTAATGTACAGTTGATGTGGACAATTTTTAAAGTAGTTTTTGTGCTTATCATTCAGATTAGTGAAGCAAGTGCAACGTCAGAATCATGAGAAATTATTACTGGCTAAAAGTATGCCTCTCTCATTGCATTGCAAATATTTCCTAGTGCCTTCTTCTTGGATTTCAAAATGGAGGAGTTACATGAGTTCCTCCGTCAAGAATTCAGACCAGCCTGAAACTTTAGACGGGATAATCAATTCCCTTATGTGTGAAAAGGTAAATTGCACCTGCACCTTGGTTTTCTGTCATGTTTTGCTTCTTGTTGCTATGTGTTTGATTTATTTTAGAACAGGAATCCAACCCGACATGCACTGGGAACTTTAGTTTAATTATTAAATTTAACTGCTGGATTGGCATATTGATTGATACGCTGTTGCATTTTTGCCTGTAATCAGCACTCCCTTCTTGTGGAAAAGCCCCTTGAACTGGTTTTCAGACGTGGTGCTATAGTCCAGCGAGAATCTTCTGTAAGTAAAAACAAACATGGTCCTGTAGTTGTGTGCTGTTTTCAGATGTGCATGCAAGTGGTAACGCCAATGTCAAGTCATTTAGAAACGCAAATTGCAAACTAAATTATGATTAGATCGCAAGTTATCAATATTCAGCTGAGCCTGTCTCCATTCCTTTCAAATATCATGATAGGCATGATGATGCAGTAGTTGTAATTACTAAAATTATATTTTTCTGATAGCGGTATAATATCTGTCTTCCATCTATTTTTGTGAATTTTAGGCAGGTGGTCTAACTATGATATCTGAGAATGATTGGAAATGCTTTTGTGAGGAATGGGGTGGTACTGAGACAAAAGCTATATCAGCAACAATCGAGAATATCAGTGATTCAGAAAATATTTTGACTGGATTCAGCTCAGAGACACCGATATGTGAGGATCAGTTGAATGATAAAGTGAATAATGATAGTGGGACTAGTAAGCTGGTGATTAAGACTTGTCCAGAGGTAATCCAATACTCTGCCTTATTTTACCCATCTTCACTTGCACCTTGTGTCTTTCTTTTTCCCCCTGGGAAGTGAAAATCTGGTAGCTACTAGTATGCATATTTTTGAGACAATCCTGCATGATTTTCTATAATTTATCTGTTCAGTTCAGTTAAAAACTTTTTCAAGCTTATGTTTTTCAGTTGCACTTGAGAAGCATATCCTTGATTTTCCTACTTTTATTCATGGCCTCTGGTACAGCTCCTACCATTTATTCATATTACAATAATGTTTGAAGGAAAATTTTGGTGTTCCGGCACATGTTCCTGCAGGAATGCAATCAATAATCACGTCTTCGGAAAGCTGCGTTGTGCACTGTTCATGTATCTTGGATGACAAAATATTGCTGTCCTTTCTCCCATATTCTCCACTATACACCCTATATTTCTTGTCCTTACATTTTATTTTTGTAGTTCTCATCTACACCTGGGACTATGTCCACCCTTGAATGTGCAGATTTGTGAAAGTTGCATTGGAGAAAGGGAAAGCTGTGAGCTAATGCAGAAACTTAACTATAGCAATGAGAACATATCTGTGATTCTTGTAAGGGGAAAGGAAGTTCCTAGATCAATATTAGAGGCTTCAAAGGGCTCAGTTGAAACTGATAGACGTGTTTCCAAGCGCTCCCGTAAATCTAAAAATGGGACTTCGATAAGTCTTAAAGTTTCTGCTTCGACATCGCTGTACCAGCTAAAAATGATGATATGGGAGGCCTTTGGGGTAAGTTAAGTAGAGAAAACAATATGATATGCAATTTAAAATTATTCGGTGTTTTGATGCATGTATGGTTGTGGACAAACATAGTTTAATTACGCATGGTGGAAATGGATTGTATTAATTCTAAGGATTTTAGAAATACTAATATGATCCTATACATAAACATGGCATCTCCATGTAGTTTACTTGGAACTTCATATATTTATTTTAGAATACTGATGCTGGTCAATTTTATGTTAGATTAAAGGATCGTCTATACGAACTCTATTATTTTCAATTTACAACTTACAGTAACATATTTTTTTATGAAATGGTTGCATATTTTGGCTGACTTGTTTTAGAAAGCTTCATAGGTCACTGGATTCCCTGTAATGTTGACGTGGTTTCATTATGTACCAAACTATAGTTATTACTTTATGTGTGATGCAATTGATGATTTCTACCTTAAAAATATGAAAGTTTTTCCGGTTAAAGTTACCTTCAGCATTAATCATAAATCCCATGGTGAAGGTTTTATCATACGCACATTTTGATCATAAATGGATGGTTTATGCATTCCTGAATGGTTTACCGGCAATTGTCCTCCCAGGTTGTGAAGGAAAACCAGATATTACAGAAAGGTGACAGGACAATTGATAATGAGGATGAGTGTGCTACGCTTGCAGACGTAAACATATTTGCTGGAGATCAGATTATAGTGAGGGACTCAGAGATCCATGAAAATAGAGATATTGCTGGTAAGCTATTTTGATGCTTTGACCATCGTTGCAAATAACATAGAAAGTAGAATGAAACTGTGCTTCCTCTGAAGTGCTTATTTATGCTAAAATTTGGTCATATCAATCTCTTACAGATGAGATTTGTGACGATAAAATGGAGATGCAGCGGAGTGAGGGAGGGTTTCGTGGAACGCTTCTGACAGCAGACGTTTCATCTCAGGTTGTTTGAGAAGCCATCTCTGTTTCAGTGGCTGATGTATCTCTGTAACATCTTTTACTTGGTGTATATATTTGATGAGGAATCTGCTTCCTGGGGCAAAAAAAAAAAAAAAAATAGTTTAGGACAATATGAACACTTGTATCTTCGTGCGTTGTCTGAATCCGGCTACCTGGCTGGCGTTAACGCTAGTTGTCCTCGACGACAGGCGTTAATGGCCAATTTTGGATTGCTTCCTTGCTGGGTTGTAATGCGAAGTTAATATATTGAATGATATTGGTGAGTGAAAATGAGTGTGATTAGTGGATTGGTGGACAGATTCAAACCTTTCTGAAGTAATAAAAACGCACGAGAGAAATAATGAAAGGTCAAATGAAGAAATTTAGAACAGTGAACAGTGGAAGTGCATTGCCATCCTTTGTTGATTATTATTCTAGTTTAATTATCATGCCTGGATGAAAAATATGTAGGGTGACAGGCTCTCTAGATGCTATAATATTCTCGTCTTAAATATGAAACTTATGTCCCTGTTTGATACATGTTACTGAATTTTGATGGATTAGCATTGGGATTAGGACTTTAAAGTTGTGTTTGGTATGGAGTTATATCCTAATTAATTTTATTTTATAATTAATTATAAATTATAAAAAGATCTTAAGAGTTAAGACCCTTATAATAAATTAAAAACGTATTATAACAAAAACATTCTCCCATCTCCATCAGGAATTCCTTCTTTCTTCCAACCACCCCGTCACTACTTCCTCACTTCAATTTTTGTTTCTTCTTTTAATAAAAAGCTTTAACTTGAAAATATAAAACCAATAAATTAGCAAAAAGATCTTTTTTGATTCATAGAAGAGAGAGAGAGGAACCTCGTTTTATGTTCTTTTCAGTTTTTTCATACGTAGCAGCAAACATCGATCTCAAGCAACCCAACATCGAATGGATGCTGTTATTTAGAGCGAGAAAGCATAATCAATCCTTATTTTACGGGTAGTTTTGATAGTGGCAATAAGAGTGAGAGAGAAGCGACTGTGATCACTGAGGAGTTTTATTGTTGTTTTTTATATGGATTACAACAATGATAAATAAATCTCTCTCTCTTTTAGTTATTCATAGGTTTGATCGATTTGGCGGACAGGTTAGCATGCAATGGTAGAGAGCAAGATCGGCAATACTGATAGGGATCGAATGAGTGATGAGTTTGATCTAGGGCAAAATTTAGAGGGGTACTCTTGTCCAGAAATTATTATAAATAAGAATATTTTTATCTCTATAATTTGCAATCCCTAAGATTGAAAGACAACATTAAGGGGAGGTGGCTTTGGTCTAATCCCACATATATGATATTATCTATCTTTGGATATCATCAATACCATATATCAAATGATACAATTTGGCTTAATCCCTGACTTAGTAACAATCCCAACCCCCAATACTATATACCAAACCGGGCCTATATATTTAGTTTGAGTAGATCATTAATTATAACATGTATGATATGATCTTTCCATTGGAAAATATATTAATTTATAAATTATATAAATTAGTTTAAAAAAATAATAAATGAGAGATAAGATGAAAAAAGGTAAGACTAAAATTCCTTCATAAACTAAGTCCAACATTTTGGCAGAGGAATATGAGGAGTAACTTTTTTTAGGTTGACTTTGACGAAATGGAACTTGCACTGATTTTTATCGTTATTATATTATGGTAACTCCTATCATGGTAATTATTAATTGATCGTTTATATAATGGTAAGCTAAATAAATTCCCGTTTTTCATGCTAAATCTATTAACCATTTATATGCTCAGATTAATAATAAATTTCGGAAACAGGAAAATGTTAATTATGTTTGGATATATTTCAAACAACAATTATATATATATATATATATACTGGATATCCTATAAAAAGTATATGAGCATTGTATCGCCTCGTCCATATCAAAATGTGCAAATGAACATGACTAGCAATCAATAATAATGACAGGCACGTCTTTACAAAAGCACAGACGTTAGAAATATGCAAATTAAAATACAGAAATGTGACTGTGAGTCGCCAAGAGTAATAAAGCAAGCAGGAAGAACATAGGAGGAAAGGGAACTAACTTAATTCATTTTATGGATCGTTGTTGTCCATTGGGACATCCTATGATCTTCCTCTCTCGCAGGAATAACCTTATTTTACGATGAATTATACTCCTGTTTGAGAAACCCAACCAACGGGGGAAAAAAAAAGAACAAGAACAAGAAAAATAAAAATAAAATCTTAGATCCAGCGTTTATGACTTCGCGAGTGGTGGGCGCCGCCGAACCACCGATCCCAACCACAATCCAGCGAACCTTTAATCCTGCAAATACCACCATTCGTTACAAATCAATACATCGCAATCTAACACTTCTTCAATCACACAAACAGAGCTGTTGTGAACCTCAAGATTATGATTATGGCTTACCATGGAAGCAGTGGATCGGGAATCGATTCAACGCTCGAAATCAACCTGCACATCAACAATGGATCCTTCAATTAGTGTTCAGATATATAAAATGAAACCAAAATAGTGAAAATCTCTCTCTCTCTCTCTCTCTATTATTCGCTTACTCCTTGCAAACACTGGAGGATTCGTCCATTGTTTCCAGTTTCTCCAGCTCGTCCTGCATCATCCATCATATCAGAATCAATTTTCTTCAGCTAAAATTGAAGAGCAAATCAAAAGAACGGAAGAGGCAGAGACGAGTTAACCTCGATTATACTGATTTCGTTATTGAGGTGGGTAATGGCAGCTTGCAACCTATGCTTGCCAATGAAGGACTCGCCTCTGATTCTTGATTGACTCGTCGGATTATGAGATTGAGAGCTCTTTCCAGATCCACCGTCTTGTCGGTAATCATCAGTGATTCTTCCATTCTCTGATTTCGATCCTTCTGCAAGTGGCTGCACAATCCCGTGATCCATGGCTCTGGTAATTAATACTTCCGTGTAATCAAAACCTGAAAACCTAATTACAACCGCATCAAAGCTAAATAAGTCTATATAGCATTCATCATCATAATCGGAACATGGCCAAAAGTAAGAGCGGAGCAGAGGATTTTAATATAACGAAATGTGGAGGCAAAAGGGAGAAGAAGTAAAAAGCTGGGGGGTCCGGTGGAATATAGGAAGTAGTATATTGTTGTAGGTATTGTGATGAAAGATTCCGAGATAGAGAGAGAGAGATTGGGATTGGCTGGTCAAAAAGAAGAACGATGGGCAGTGAGATGTGGACACCAAGCAATTGCCCGCCATAGCAGTGACAAAGACGCGGCAAGGCAAGTCTCTAGTGGATGTGAATCCCTAATTTACACGTAATTAATTAATCGATTAGCATAATCGTGGGCCCCTCAAATTGTCTATATTAGTCACCTAAATTTTATTTTATTTAAAATATCGGTCCTATAATTAAACAAAAATCTAGATCATTTTGACTGCCGAAAGACCAGAACTAAAACAAAAATCAAACTTAATGGCAAAAGATTGTATTAACTGCTAATAAATATGAATATGTTATTATCACGCTAGATTTGAAAAGTCATGTGCATTGGTTTTCCTTTTCGGTACCCTTCTTGACTTTTTGCAATTTTGACAACTATATCTTATTGCATTTATAAGTAAATGTGTTCGTTGGATGGATAGGCACTTGTGAAATTTTATCCATTTTGCCAAGGAGCATGGATTAAAAATGAATTTAGATTCCATTTTTTTTATTTACAAGAGGGGTTTACATTTTTTTTATGTTTTAGATGGATAAATTTTAGTCAACGAATATAAAATTCTTTTCCGACAAGCTCAGAAATTAAAACTATATTATCAATTCCAGGATTCTTTATATGGATAGACTTTCATGGGTAAGAAAAAAAGAAGGCGAGGTGAGGTTAATCTCATTTTTATAATTTTTCCATTAAACGACAGAAAACCTGCCTTCATGATCCCAGTACTATGCATCCATGTATTGGGAATTTTTTTTTTTTTGGAAAATTATATTCAGATCCCATCCCAGACAAAAGGCAAAAGGGAAAATCCTTGAAAAATATCTCCGAAATAGCAAAATCCCTATTCATTACTCTGAAATCCAAAATTTCGAATCAGTACTATATCAGTACGGATGAATAGTGCGGGGCACCAAAAGACGATTTTGCTCTTCAGCCCTCATTCTCGCCCACTTCAGAATAACAACACAAGGCTCTTAATTAACAACTCTTGATTCTTGATTAACAACTCCAATTTCATCTTTTTACTTTCACAATAACA
Organism: Inga oerstediana; assembly: GCA_963210345.1. Taxonomy (NCBI): domain Eukaryota; kingdom Viridiplantae; phylum Streptophyta; class Magnoliopsida; order Fabales; family Fabaceae; genus Inga; species Inga oerstediana. Next base: position 6,661,206 of record OY723402.1, read on the forward strand.
ACACCGATCTTGATATTAACAACACTATATTTTACATTAACAACTCCCATTTCTTATTTCACAACTTCATAATTTAAGTTTCAGGGCTAATAACAACACCTCTTTCTTTATTAACAACACTGTATTTTACATTAACAACACTATATTTGTGAGATGTGAATATGTGAAAGAATAAAGAGGGGTTGTTAATCAAGAATGGGGAATTATTAATTAAGAACCTTGTGTTGTTATTCTGAAGTGGGTGAGAATGAGGGCTGAAGGGCAAAATCGTTGTTTGGTGGCCCCCGCACTGTTCATTCGTACCGATAGGCGACAGGGTACTGATCCAGAATTTTGGATTTCAAAGTACTGAATAGGGATTTTGCTATTTCGGAGGTATTTTTCAGGGATTTTCCTAAAGAAAAATGAGAAAATGGTATTTTAAAATCTCAATAAGAAAATGGTCTCAATAACTTTTCAATGACGCTTCTAGAGTTGTCAATGAGACCATTTTTTTATTTTAAGATTTTTTTTTATTTTATCTAAGACCTGATTGTAATTTTCACCCTTTTTTTTCTTGCGTAGTTTTTGCAAAATTTGTCTATTGTGTTAGTGCTTTCATGTTATCATTGGTAAGTCAATAGGTTAGGCGTATTGTCCCAAAAAAAAAAAAAAAGTCAATAGGTTAGGCGGACTGGCTTGGGCCAAGAAAATAAGATGGCTTGATAATTAAAAGATACAGATTTCATTTTAGGATATGTTAACAAATAAAAATATAGTTGAATATCTGAATTCGTCGTTAACTCAAACAAGAGTCTAAAATGGCTGCTCTATAATTCTTTTCCTTTCAAAGTAACAAACAAAACCAACTAATCTCAGATGACGACGACGACGATGACGATGGTTGGCCAAAAAGATTTTAAAAAATCAGACGATCGTCATCTCTCTTTTTTTTTTTTTTTACCAAGATCATTCTTTCCACATGCTTATTTTTTATGAATATGCATATCTTAAGTCTTAAAAAGAATCTCTATTTATTAAATCTCAAATCATTAGCTCTTCAGGCCAGAGACAGTGAACAAATTAGGAGCATAAGCAGCATTAACTTTCATAAATTGGGCTTTTTTTGTCCATAATCTTACGATCGATAATTTCCGCTAGGCCTTTAAATCCAAGCCCAATGGATCAGACAACAAAGCCCAATAGGCTAGCTCCAGATCCATACACCACATTTATTTGCGGCTGCGATTTCCTCCAGCTTGAGCTGAAGGTGGAGGTGAGGGGCGACTAGAATGTCGCAAAAATGGCCGCGGCTTCGAAGATTACAGTCGCTGCTAAACTCGTATACCGTCTCCGAGATACAACTGTCCGTACCACCAATTGTTCTCCTTCTCTAATTGTTTCTTCTAGCGTCACGCTGAGGTCTATCACTAGTGCTACTACTTACCAGAAGAAGAACAACAACAAGCAGAAGTTGGTGGCGGCGGTTGCCGCACAGAAATCGGCGGCGGCGGCGGGTTTGGTGAAGGAAAAGAGAAGGACGCGTTCTGACAAAGAATTTGACAAGGAATCGATTTTGCGATACGGAGATGAACCCTCTCATATTCCTGTGATGCTCGCTGAAGTACTGGACGTCTTCTCATCTACTTGTTGGAGACCTTTACACTCTTTCGTCGATTGCACGCTCGGATCTGGTGGCCATTCCTCCGCCGTTAGTCATTCCTTCTCCCCTCACTTCTCCGCCGTTAAATGACTTTTGTTTGCTGTGAATTAATGTATAAATAATTGGAAATCTGATTTGTCCCCACTAGTCATGCATGGCCTATTTGGGTGTTTGGACCTGTGGTATTATGATTTTGTTGCTATTGTAGTTTGAGTTTCTGGAATTGGAAGGATTTCGATTACCTAATTTTCTGTACTTATTGAAAACAACAGATAATTAATGCTCATCCAGAGTTGAGGTTTCTTGTTGGCATGGACGTAGATCCTGTGGCCCATGAGAAGGCTCAAAGTCGAATTAATTCCGTCTTGCATTCTGACTCAGACTCTAGTAGCCCTGCTTCTGCTGACCTGAAAGTATACCACATGTTAAAAAATTTTCGACATATCAAGTCTGCAATAAGTGAAACTGGCGAGGAACACTTGGACCGTGGAGTTGATGGCATTTTGATGGACTTGGGAATGTCATCCATGCAGGTTAACTTCTATACTTAACTTACTAGACTTTTTACCATGTATTTGTACTAGTATTTCTTTTCTACTCTTTATTTTCCGAAGAGGGGGTAGATAAGTATTGTATTAGCCGATTGTAGCAATGCCTAGTGGCTATATTAGCAAAATCCACGAGTCTTCATTTATACTGCCACATCAGCTTCCTTTTCCTACTACTTTGTTGTTAGAGTATGGCAGTGAGACTGGTTACTGAGTATTTGGATCAAGGCATGATTTTGTGTAAGTTGTTTCATAGTTTATTTCTTTTTTACATTATTTCTGTTTCTGTTTTTCATTATAGGTGGACAATCCTCAGAGAGGATTCAGTGTGCTCAGTGACGGACCACTTGACATGCGTATGGACCCTCAGGTATGATTACGGACAATTTTGGAGTTCAATGTAATATCTTTACTGTTGAGTTTTGGTTCGAGTGGTAATATATTTTTATTATACGTCTATACATGTAAATGGATGAATTGAAAATGTGGAAATGGATTCTTGTTTGAGATTGTCTGGTTCTTTTCTTTGTAGCCTCTTTTGCTTAGTAGTTATCATTATTGGAGGATAAGTGAAACAGACTTGTTTATTGCCTATTCTTGTCATCTTGTTGTTGAATTATTTCATTATCAGTTTAACTGACAATAGCTTAGGCACTGTGTTTTTTTATGGGAGTGCGTCTCAGCCAAAGGTCAAGGGGCAAAGATGGAATAACTGTTAGATTCTGAATAGTTATAAATCATAAAAGCATTGGAGTAGCGCAAGAAGCAAGATTATTGTCTAAGATTATTTTAAAAAAGTGATTTTAGTTAAGTTAAACAGAAGAAAATTGTTGGTAACATGTGTAATATGCTGTCCTTCTTGTCTTTTGTTTTCTTTTTGCCCCACTAAAATGCTGCGTCAGTGCTAATTCACTCAAAGATTGCAAAGTTTGCTTTGGGATTATGTTTCTGTTGCTTGGTTAATTTTTTCGTTCCCATTTGAACTGATGGACAGGCCAATGACAGGCAAGTCTTAGAGCTGAAGACGTATTAAATTCTTGGCCATCTGCTGAAGTGGGCCGTATCCTGCGAGAATATGGAGAAGAAGGCAATTGGCGCACATTGCAAAATAAGATTGTTGAAGCCCGATTACACGGTGGATTGCATTCTACTAGTGCTTTGGTAGATCTTATTAAGCGCAGGTGTCATCCAAGGAAAGGTCGGCCCTTATGCAGTTCTATTTTCCTATTTGTAGAATCATGTGTTCCATTTTTTCTTAATGCTTGTTTTCCATTAATTAATTATTAGGTACTACATCTGTTTTATAGTATAAATTGCACTACACATTGCTACTTCTCATATCAGCCATATTTAGATTGATACATTCAGTTTGCACTTTGCACAGTTTATTAGCGTTCTCATGGAAAACACTGATGTGTTGTAATGTATTTGATTCACACACAATGTTGAATTTCGATGCAATAGATGGAAGACAAGGTTGGATAAAGACAGCAACCCGGGTATTTCAAGCTCTGAGAATTGCAGTTAACGATGAACTGAACACCCTTAAAGATTCCCTAAATTCTTGCTTTGAATGCCTCGCACCTGGAGGTAGGCTTGCAGTCATATCTTTCCACAGTTTAGAGGACAGAATTGTGAAGCAAACGTTTCTTGATATAATTGAAAGGGAGACCAATGATATAGACGAAGGGGAGAAGAACAATGATGATTCAAGAGAAATGAGGGGTGGGATTGAAGAGAAAGAAACATGGATAAGACAAACAATACATGGATCAAACGGGACAATTTTAACGAAAAGGCCAATCACGCCATCTGGAGAGGAGGAAAAATTGAACCGCCGAAGTAGGAGTGCCAAGCTCAGGGTAATTCAGAAGCTCTGAGGAATGTGTAACAAATTGTAGTCATAAATGCTTCTTTCATATTGATTTTTATGTATCATGTTTAGCCAGCCCATATTCAAATATTTATCCCCAGAAGGTATTCCTAATAGTATACCATTCAAAGTATTTCTATTGGAATCAACACGGAATTATCAATTATTTTGGCCAGACACCGAATTATCAAATTGGACGCCTTCAATTTTGAAATTTTGAATTACTGCCACTCCTCTCTCTCTTTAATTTTTTGCAAATTAATAAAAAATAAATTTAAAATTATACTTCCTCTAGTTTTTAATGTAATGCCTGTTCCGTAATCCGGTCTCACATTAAAACCTAGAGGAGTGCTCTATATTATTGCTATGCAAACATGTCAAAAACATAGCTTATATCTTTTTTTTTTTTTGCGTGAGCAGGGTATCCACCGCCCAATGGACGATGACTAATCCCTTCGCTGCGGGTTTGCCAATTAAGGGCAAACAGCAGGCCACGGGCAGATTTCCATTCCCAAAGGCGGAACAGAGTTGATCCTAAGGATCGAACCCCCGTAAGTTGGTTAAGGGACAAGATGCTGAATCATCACGCCACCACCACGTGGTTTACACAGCTTATATCTTTGAATCCCTTATGAATGATTTAGTTTGGGAAGAAACAAGATAAGTTGGAAATCCATTGAGTATTTATTTAGATTTTAGAGCATTTCTTAAATCATAATTATGCCCATGTCTCGTACTGGCATTGTTAAGAGGACCGGACAGTCGGACCGTCGACCTATCACTGAGACAAGCTGGATATATGCATTGGACCATTTTTCTAAGAAAGCCGTTGTGGGTTGTCGTCTATCCATTTTTGAGTCGTCAACTGTTGTTAGGCTAGAAACCGGATTGGTTTTTCAAATACCGTCCGGCCCAATAAAAATGAGAAAATAATTTTTTTTGGTTGCAAACATTTTTTTTAAAAAAAAAAATTGATGCTGCAAAAAAAATGGCATATAAATTTTAGACATGTTACTTTATTATTATATGTTATTAATTTTAATAATTTGGTTTGTTGGAAAATATTTTATAAAGATGCTTTTGAAGAAAAGGATAATAAGGTTCATCATCAAGCTAAGGGTGAAATTGGAAGTACTGAGATTGGAGTTGAAGGTCTAAATTGTGGATTATTTTCTCAAGAAGATGATGACATTTACCCAAGGTATTAAAACCCGGACCGGGTACTGAACCGGTCGGGGTACTGGGTTAAGGGTCAGTGGGTCAGACCGGGGCCAAACCGGAGCTAAACCGGTGAGAATTTGGAAATTTTAGGCTTATTGGTATGAAATTGTAAAGAAAATAGTTAAAAAAAAAAAAATTTTAAAATGGAAACCGGACCGGCCAACCGGCCGGTTCGCCGGTTACCGGGCCGGACTGGCCGGTCCGGTTTCCAGAACTATGCATTTACCACACTAAATTTACAACTATGCCCTCATTTATGAATGAGTACTTTTCAACTTTTTCTTTTCCATCTATCTTTAAATTATTTCTTCATTTACACAACAAATAGGGGTAAAATTGTCACAATCTCATTTATTATACTAAAACTGGACTAATAAATATGACCAAATTTTTTGATCAAAAAGGATTTATAAATATGACCATAGTGGTATGGTCTAAATGTCTTTCAAGAAACTCATGCTTAGATCAATCAAGAGTCGCCAATGTTTGACAAATCATGAAATCATTATTGTTAGTGCATTTTGTTAGGTTAATGATTGACTTAGTGTTCTTCCTTAAATGGTATTTTGTGACTTTATTAACTTCCTATGAATTTAGATTAAAGACTAATTATAATATATATATATATATATATATAATATTTTTAAAAATTAAATTATTACTTAGCAGCTTGACCGTTCCAACCATTTGAACCATGACCCGCTGACTTTTCCGACTCAACTCCCAATCCGACTTTTAAAACATTGCGTACTGGAACATCGTTGACAAAAATATGTGCTGTTGCATAGAAAAATACAGAAAAAGAAAATCAAAATTGAAGATTTAAATTTATAGAATATAATCAGGTCAAAAAAAATTTTATAGAATATAAAATAATTCTGATAAAATATTGTTGCAATTATAAATAGGTCTATGAAGATGAATTAGGTAGGGGTGTTCGGGATCGGGAAATGTCATTCCCAATCCCAATCCCGAGAAGGGTTCGGGAATAATTTTTATTCCCGATCCCGATTTTGAAAATTTCCTGATCCTGAATTTTTTTTTTAAAAAAAATCTCTATATTGAATTTTTTGTTGTGTTTCCTTTAGTCTAATATAAATATATAATTTGTCTAATATCATATTGTACCAAATAAGTCTAATATAAATATATAATTAGTCAAATACATGCTTAAAGTTGTCGATTCAGCTGTAAAAAGAATAAAGACAAGAACACAAAATTAGAATTATTTAATAAATAATAAATAAAATTAACTAACTAAACTAAAAGAATAGATATTACCTTAAGGGTATTAAGGATTTTCACATTTTATTTTACATTTGGTCTTATTTTCTTAAATATTTTTAAAAAATATACATGTGTATATATATATGTTTTCGGGATCGGGAAAAAATCGAAATCGGGAAGTCCCATTCTCGATCCCGAAATCACATTCCCGATTCCGAAATTTTTGGGACGGGATTTTCCCGTCCCGATTTGCTCGGAATCGGGACGGGAAGGTCGGGACGGAAAATTGTTGAACACCCCTAGAATCAGGCTGTTTGATTTTGTTTTTAAAAACTGTTTTTTTATTTTTAAAAACAATAAAACAATAAAATCTGTTTTGTTTTTAAAAACAAAAAACAAAAAATTGTTTTTAAAAACAAAAACAGATTTTAATTGTTTTCTTACTTTTTTATTTTTTGAGGCCGCTACTTATTTATTATCAACACTACACTACTTGTGATGACCACCGGCGACCACACCACTACATCACTTCAAAAACAGATTTTTCCAAAAAGGTATCCAAATATTTTTTTGGGAGATTTACACTTAGGTCCCATGCAAGGAAAAAAATGAAAAAATGGTCCCTATAGATTGCAAAATGAAAAAATGGTCCCATGGAGTTGTCAATACAGGCTCTGGAGTTGTTAATGACAACTCCAGGAGCCTGTATTGACAACTCCATAGGACCATTTTTTCATTTTGCAATCTATAGGGACCATTTCTTCATTTCTCCTCTTACTTGGGACTTCACTATCATTCTCCCTATTTTTTTTCTTATTTTTAAAACTTATTTCTAAAAAATGTTTCTAAAAATTAAAAAAAAACAAAGAATAGAATCAAACAAGTCAGACTCTCTGGATGATAAGAAAAATAAAATCCGATATTAAATATTAACATTTTCCTTTGTTATAAAACTAATCTTTAATCTATGAAGAAAATAAATACAAAGGATTTTAGAAGGGAAAAAACTTTACTAGAGATGATCCCGATAGAAGCCGCAGATGAGAACACCTGGCAGTTATTTTGCCGTTACCTATTTTCGTTGATGAGGATAGGCTTGGTGTCCACAATCCACATAATGAGCTCAGAGCAAGACATTAAGTGACGCTGCAACTTCACAGTGGCATTTCGGCAGCTTGAGATCAATTTAAGCAGCTAATAACTGATCGAATCGTTTGGTCTTCGTTCTCGGCCTCTTCCGCCGCACAGGAATTATCAGAATTCGGTATTCCATGTTATAAAAAAAACTTCTCACTTTGCTTCGGAGAAATGTGATGTTTTCTTGTACGCTTTTCCTTCGTGATTTTATAATGTTCTGATTTAATGTCTTGCTTCCAGCGATTGTAATATAAATCATGATATATGCGAAGACGTATGGTCGTGGACAAGGCTGCTTCCAATATTTATCCTCCTCCATCCCTACATTTAGCCCGCGGTATTTAATCTGTTTATACTGTGATAAAATGTAACAGCTAGTTGGTCTGTGAAGAAAAAGCTAAATATACCTACTTTGGATTACAAGGTGAATCAGGATCTTTGCCATCAGAACACTTCTCCTTCGAAATGTTATCCAAAGAATTTGTTGCAATTTCTTCTTTATGAAACCCAACGGAACAGCCATTTTCGTTTTCTGTGCAATTGCAATCCCGGATCCTGTGATTTTTGGTGATTTGCTTCTGAATTTGACTTTCAGGAAGAAAATGGAGATCAAGGTAAGTGAAGTGACTTCCTCCGATTCTAATGCAAAGAAGGCAAATTTGTGTGCTGCAAAAAAGGAAAGAGTTAAGCTTCCAACTTATAGTGGTGGTCTGCAAGGCACAAGATACCACTTTAGTGAATTTCTAAGGCATCCCAGTGGAATTGAAGCAATGTTGAACACAAAGGCCTTGCAATCATTTGAGTGTCTTGACGCTAACACTTACAGGTCTTCCACATTTTTAATTGTTCTTTGTTGGCTTCATTGATTCTTTTAGATAGGCTCAGAGGCGCCCCCATTGATAATAGATTTACGTTGCATCCATGTGTATGAAATTCGTGTTTCATACTTTCATCCAAAGCATTGAGTTCGGCTCTCTAGTGGTTTGGACAGCAAATTTGTATTTTTGGCGAATAATCATGTTATACTAATTTCTGCAGGTGTACTTTGCCTAAACTTAAACTCCTGAAATTTGAAGCTGTACCTCTGCTGGATCTGCGGGTAACGCCAAGAAATGAAGATTGTGTTGTGGAGATGCTTTCCTGTAAGGTATGACATAAAGGGATGAATTTGCTCCATACAGGTTGCACTTTAGAGTTAAATGCATGTGATCGACGTTGATTGGGGGTATAAAACAAAAAAGCAGACACTGATTTTGAGTGCACGCCCTTTTACAAATAGCAAGGCAGCTTCCTAACGAAGCCTCATGCAGTTTTGAGAAATCCTAGTTAGTTTTAAGAATAAAAAAGAACATTGATTGAACATGCGCCTGATGGATTTACATTTCAATTTGTGGGATGCTTCACAATTTTTACAGTTTGAGGGTTCAGAAGTTGTGGAGCGCCAAAACAACCACTTCTCAGGTAACACCACATGTTTTAAAATCAATGAAGTAAAAGCATAAAGCATTTTTATTTTCTAAAAATCCTTGCACAAACAACCAACTCCATCTGTGGCCTATGGATCTGTCTGCTCGAAACAAAAGGAAAAAAGCCATTGTTCAGCACTGTTTTCTGCTTAAATTATGTTTATCTGTGTAGCTGATGCCCCTTATTTCTTTTCTTCTGTTCTTTTCTCTTAACCCTATCAATGTGTAAATGTTCATTGATCTTGACTCTGGATTTGCAGCATTCATGATAAATCACATGACATGGGGCATGGATGACGCTGAATCTTTTCTAGAAGTTGATGTTAAGTTGAATATCGCTCTTGAGGTTGTTCTTATCCTGATGAAACATATACTACTGAAGTGTTCTGTGTTCTATCCATATCCACTTACCTTTTTCTGACACATTATTACTGGGGAATAGAAGGGAGTTATTCTCGTATGTTATGGTGGTAGAATTTGAAATCACAGGAGACATAATGTGCCTTAATTGGACAAAGCTCTCCTGAAGTCTATAAATTCCATTGGTAGAGGAATATAATTTACCAGTTTAGATAAGAGTAATTGTTTTACTTTTAGAGATTGTGGTGTCTAGTGATGCTATCTACCCCAGAAACTTGGGGCAGACACGAACCAAGTCACACAAAAACACCTGAGTCCTGTTGGCTGATCCTTGGAAAAAATTGGAAAAGTTAATTGTGTTTTATCAGTTGAAAGTACTAGATTGAATGGGGAAAACAAAAAGTCAGACAAGTAGGAGATTCTCTCTAAACTTTCTATAGATTATGTTAGGAATTGAGGATTGTGTCATCCCGGGGAACAAAGAACCTTGGGACCTAGGTGATACTTGCTTCTGCCTGTGCAGGATGTACAAATTGATTACTCTCGAAAGTTGGTTGTCTTCTCCTTATTTTAAATTCTTAGCAGTATATAGTTACAAAATGTAATGATTCAAATATTTTTTTCAAAAACAAACAAGAGTTATTACTATATTTCTACACGGTAAACTGATTTCCCATTTGCTTCCCACCTTCCTAACAACTTTTGACTGGCAGATCTACACCTATCCATTTACTATAATGCCTAAAGCAGCTGTTGAGCGTCCTGGAACTATGTGAGTCAATAAGAATGTCTTAGTTTTGGATTATGCACTCAGAAATTCATCTCATGTTGCTCTCAGCTTATATATTCTTGCACAGCGTATTGCATACAAATTTTTGTAGTACTACCATTGCTTGGGTTCATGTTCTTTTAGTGACAGCTCCTTTGTAAGCACTGTGATATATTTTCTTCAGAGCATTAGCTGTAACATGAAAGTAACTCCATATACTTTCAAAAACTTGCATAATTGCCTTCAAACACTTGCATTTTTGGTGTGGACATGTGCAGAATGATGCAAGCGTTGGTGGACCAGCTCGTGCCGCTGCTAATTCAGCAGCTGCTACAAGATTATGATGAATGGGTTCAAAGGCAGTTGAAAAATATCCCATAAACGAGGGTCCTAATCTCATTATAAACTGGTGATATTTCTTTTCATCACTGTGACAGTTTATTCATTTTATTTAGATCTATCTGTTCAATAACCAAGGCCAGAGATTCCTTCATTTTTTCCTTTCTTCAGGGCAAGACACCATAGATCTGCAGTCACCCAAAATGTACAAGTAATCACCTGACTATACAAACGTCACAAGATCTTGCTTCGCCATAGGTTTACCTTGTTCACCTCCTACTATAATATACTATCAAGGTCTCATTCATAATGTAATTTGTATTACGAACGAGATCTTATACTACCTCTAGTCCTTTACAAAAGATTTCATTCGTAATACAATTTGTACTACGAACAAAATCTTATATCAAGGATTTGAGGTAGTACTTATTCTTCATTTATCTACTCATCAGCCCAGAAAAGGCATCATATCATATTTTATCAACCTGGACTGACTTGGCATCAATACAAGTAAAATTTGAATTTGCTTGCAAGTTGTAACGCGAAAGAAAGCAATGTCCCTGAATGAATATGGTTGTTGCATACATCTTTCGAGACAGTAATATAAATGTTTTGGGCTTTGTTTAGACTAACCACAGGTGTTCCTATAATGACTTAATGAGTCCACACTTCATTCTGGGCTTGATGGTCCGTGTGTTATTTACTCCCCGATCCTAAATATAAAACAGAGTTGATTTTTTTAAAAAAGATTAAGAAAACTTAATATCTTATATTACGTATATTTAGATTATATATCAGTTTATTAGTCAAACTAATTAGTTTTGAGAAAAAAATATAAATATAAATACTCTAAAGTAATTTAATTAGTTTCTGTAATCTCTCCAAAAAAATTAACTTTATCTTATATTTAGGATTGGATGGAGTATTTCCCAGCATCCATGGCCTGCCTGAAGAATTGAAGCTAAGGCCGGTGGTATGAATTAAAACATTAAGAGAATTTTCTTTTGTCAGAAAAAACTAAGAGAATTAAACTATAAGAAGTGGACTTTGTTTATCTTGCTTATTATTTTTTTTTAAAAAAAATGTGGTGATTTCTCATCACTATTTTGTTTTTAATTTTATACCCAACTTTCTGTTGTACTGGATATAATCTAAAAGTTTATATGCTCATGCTAATCTAAATCCCTTTTTATTATAAAACTATGTCATAGGAAGTAAACATCTAGAAGATACAACAATTTCTCAAACAGGGTCTAATAATCAAAATCAATATTAATACAAAGGTGAGATATTAACAAATTCTAAATAATTTTCTTTTTGAATTCTGAATAAGTGAGTGAGAAAAAGATAAAACCATGGAAACAAGTGAAAAGTTACATGCACTTCAAATTCTTTCCAATCCTCTAAATCACGATGCATTATTACCAAGAATCACGTCATCTTGGATTTGAATCTGATTAAATGCAAAAAAATAAAAAAAAAAGTTCTTTGAGAGGGTTATCCCAAATTTGGTCCAGCAAGCCTCTCCCATGCCTTTACTATATTTGAATTCATATTCTTCTCTTTTTAAGGGTGAGGCTCGTTACATCAACCAACAGTTTGTTGGTTAATATAAACATAATTGATGGAAATACTAATTGAATTCGTGTTTGGGCTTTGCCTGGACTAATTTCTATACCCAAAAATAAGACCCGTTTGTCCAAGAGCCCTACCCGTAAGCCAACCGCCCCGGAGCTGCGCTTTCTAAATAGGCAATACCCTACAGACGGAGCAAAGCGAAATCTTTGGAAACCCTACAGAATCTTGCACTTCTCTATTCTCGCTTCTGAGCTGAGAAGTGGGAGGGAGGGAGGTGATTCTGCATCTTGACCTTCATCATGTAACCGCAGTTTGATCTTGTTGCTTGATACGTCAAATTAATCGCAACTGAAAAGGTTGGCGAAAATGACGCTTGAAGTTTGGTGTAGAGACGGAGTGAGTTCAATGATGTCAGCCACACCTGCTTGCTTTCAATTTCTCCCCTGGGAGCTTCGATCTTCTTGTTGCTCCTTGGGCTCGTCCTTATATTTTCACTCTCCTTCTACTACTTTTTGTTTTTTGTTTTTTCTTGTAATAGGGAATGGTAGTCCGACGCTGGTGAAAACTGTGTTTTGTGGTAGAATATGTTAGTAACAATTGAAAATGAGAAGAAAATTGTAGTGCTTAGTATTTTCACTAACTTGTGAATAATGTCTATGTTAGGTGTTACAGGCTACAGCAGGAAAATATATTTGTGTTTTTGAAGGTGACCAATTAGCCACTCACACGGCAACTCTAGAGTTGCCTTTCTGTGTGTGAATGGTCAGTAAGCTCACCTAGAACAAGTCTTGTTTGATCGACCAATACAATGAAGCTGCTCTCCACTGGAAGCCTATAAGGTTTTATTGATTGGGTCTTTCAAACTACATATGCCCTAAGCTCCTGAGTCCTAACACATCTAACAAGTTAGCATATCTCAATTTTGCCTGTCTTTATATGTTTGCTATCAATTCCTGTGCGGAAGGATTTGAAAATGTGCTTGTAAAATCGTGGTTGTGGTGGTTGTGCAACCACGTTAGCTGCAGTTGTAGTCTGCAATGGCTACAATTCTGGGCAATGGCCTGCAATCCCAAATCAGAGTTAAAACTCATGATTGGTAGTTCGTTAGCTAGTCATACATTATCTCAATAAATGCTTGTGTGATTGGCGGTTAAGCTACCTAGAGTCATGAGTTGTTGGTAATTAATGATGAGGCAGAACATGGGAATTCCTGCCTGTGTCCACCCTACGTCTCACATTCTTACATGTCCAGGCCATACATTTTGTTGAAGACCAGCTTGTAGGAGAAATGGCATGATAATAATGTGACATTAATTGCTTTACAGAAAACAAGAAAACTCGAGGAATCGAGCATTTCTTGCAAGACTGTTATTGAAGTATATTTCTGTAGTTTGTACTGCATTAAATATGTTTTCTTCACTATATTATGGTGGCCAATGAGCCAAAAATTTTGCAGCAGCTAGGTCAAGCCATTTGACATTGGTCTGTTATGTTTGGATACTCTACAAAACTATGGTTTTGGAGTGAGAAGTGAGAACCATAGTTTTGGGAAAAACAACCCTAACACACTCTATTTTGTTCACAATCGATTTTTCTACCAAAATCATGGTTTTGGTATAAGCCACCCAAGTACTTTTTCACAACATATTTTTTATGAGAAGTTGAGAACATGGTTTGGGGGTGGAGAACCTTGGTTTTTCATAAGCCATTTTTCCCTACTTTTTGAGAAGTTATCCAAAAGCTTTTATCTAGAATCTACACGGTTCAATGTTTTTGCTAGTGAAATTATAATGTCACTACTGTGTTTCCAGTAAGAGCCTCTTTTGCAACCATAGTGGGGCATGATTGGCCTTTCGAAGGCTCTTTTTGCGCTCTTATTTGTAAAATGGGATTTTCCTTTTAAAATAAAGAAAAGTGAATGAAAGTTTAAAATAGGGAAAAAGAAAAGAGAATGCCACTTAACTTCAAAATTTCAAATTAGTCTTTTGTTTATAAAAGTATAGGTATTGATTACAAGAGCGTAGTAATTGACAATTTATTTAAGTAGGAAACCACTTATTTAGAATTTTAAAGTTTAAGTGCTATTCTTTCCCCATTTAAAATAAACTGAAAAGTTCAGAGAACAAGAGTCTTGGGACCCCAAGTTTACAAAACAATTAGGCTTCGGAGGATGTTGCAGTGACTTTGAAGCTGTTGGTTGTAATAAATTCTTTGTTTTTCCAGTTGGAAAACAATTTGAACAGATCCGACCCTGATCGTCATTACATGCAGAACGTGGGGTCTTTATCATGTTATGAAAAGGCACATCGTAGAGACGGTTTTATAGAAAAATTAAAATGATATTTTTGCCAACAAAACTTTCGAAATTGTTACATGATAGCAGAAACGAAATCGCTTTTTATATTTCTACCTTATAAATTCACATACTAGTGCTATTTTTTTGTTTTGATTATGTATATTGATTTTATATATGAATTTATAGAAATTTTTTTGTTAAACACAATAGATTATGGATGCTAATGTATGTAATTTCAATTATTTAGATTTAAAAAATATTTAAATCAAATTGTTATTAGCTTTGTATATTTTAATTATTTAATCATACACCATCAGTACATATTTATTGATAAATAAAAGTAATCTCTTATATAAGTTGAAGATTTTAAATCAAATTGTTATCCATTTTTCATAATTTAATTATTTAATTATACACTATTAATATATATTTATTAATAATAATAATATCTTATGAGTTTCGAATTCGTGATAGAAGTTTATGTCATTAGTATAAGAGTGTGTTTGGATACACTTAAAAAAAGCTATTTTGAGCCCAAACCATGGTTTGAGAAAAAATCATCCAAACACTCAAATTTTTTCTCAAACCATGGTTTTGAGCTCAAACCATGGTTTTACAAAAATCATCCAAACACCTCAAATTTTTCCAAACCAAGGTTTTGAGCTCAAACCATGGTTTGGATCTCAAAACCATGGTTTTGAGAAAATCTAATTTTTTTTGCTTTTTTCCATATGTGGACCCCACCATCTCACTCTCATTGGTCCTTTTTATTAATGTAGGCCCCACACCACAATCTCTCTCTTCTTTTTTTTTTTTTTGAATTTCACCAATTTTTCTTTAATCCCTTTTTTTTTTTAAGAATTTTAAAATTTTAATACTCCCTTTTATCTAATAAAACCTATTTATCTAATTTGATTATATTAGAAAAATTAGTTAATCTGCACACGAAGGTCCTATTTAGCAAATAAGTTGGCAATGAAGGATTTTTTCACAATTTTCCTATAAATCATTATTCTACTCATAATCTATTCTCCAAAAGCTATTCTGCTCAAAATCTATTCTTCAGAAGCTATTCTCCACTTTTTCTCCAGAATCTATTCTCCTCATAATCTATTCTCCAAAAGCTAATCCAAACACACTCTTGGCAAAGCTTTTTTTAATAGCTTCTGGAGAAAAAGTGAAGAATAGCTTTTAGAGAATAGATTATGAGAAAAAAGTGATTTTGATAAAGTAAAAGAGTGTTTGGATGTTATGGTCAGAATAGCTTTTTTCATGGTCAAATTATTAAAAAGGACATTAGTTTTTTGAATAATTACATGTAAGGGATAAATTTATATTATATGCATTATTAAACATTTAATGTTTAATAAATTCAAAAAAATTTGAAATAAATTTTTAAAAAATTATAATAATAAAATTAGTCAAATATACAATATCAAAAAATATATAAAATTATGAATTAAACTGAAATTTGATGTAAATTTAAATGATTAAATATATACTTTAATCTATAAAAAATGATGAATTTAAAAATAAATATTATATTTTTATAAATGGAGGGAAATGAATTTGGTCCGTGATATGAAGCATTAACAAGGAGCCAACAATTGGCAGGAAAAAAAAAGGGGGCCAACGGATTCCTGACGTTGATAATTGTGAAGAGTGATGATGCTTTATTATTAGTGATAGAGAAAGAGAGAAAGAGAGAGATAAAGCTCAAAAAAATAGATTCTTCCCAAACTAAGGTTTGGGCCTCCCAAACCATGGTTTCACATGCAAAATGGATTCTGAAAAAATTGTGAGTGTTTAGATGAATTTTTTCCAAACCATGGTTTGGCCTCAAAAGCAATTTTTTTAATTGCATCCAAACACTCTCTAAGTGTGTTTAAACTCACAAGTTTGATGACACCTATTTTGTGCCTCGGATAACTAGAACTTTGATTATTATTACAAGTTTATTTGAACTCATAACATTGATGACACCTATTTCATGCCTCGGATAACTAGAACTTTGATTAATGTTGGTTGTTACCCCAATAACCCTCGTGGCTCCTTCAATTGTGGAGCCATCAAAGGCATCACAAAAAAATTTCTAAAGACAGTGTTTCAATAAAGCAGATATTGAAACACTTAACGCAATGGACTATTTATAACCATAAGAAAAATATCTACATTTAACTTAGTTCAGGAGTAATGACAATGAAAAAATTAAGAAAGTAACAAAGAAGCAACCAGTCTCTTGTATTTATTTATAATCCTAAGGTAATATCATAATCGCTTACATCTCCATCACATAATCAGCTGCGGCGACTTTGCCCCCTTCATCCATCTCGACATCGTTGCCATCATCTAAGAAATCCTCCCGGACGTTGCCGGCTAACATCAGAGCAATCAACCAAAAGAGGGATGAATCAAGAGATAAAAAGGCACCACCACCAAGAAGACCAGTTTTAGCTGTAGGGCAGTCGTAGTTGGGATTCTGATGAACATTCCGTGACCGGTGAAGCTGTTCTGTTATTGTTGGCCACAACAGAAATGCTCCCGCTAATCCAGTTGTAAGCCTAAAACAATGGTCCGTGAATAAGTTATTCATCAGACATGCGACAGCAAGATAAGAGATATGAAGCTAAAACTGACCAAAAGAATGCTTAAAACAAATAAGAGGTTTGGTGAAACCATAATTTTAACCCCTAATCCTGAATGTCAAGCGGCACCCAAGATATTAGATGCCTATGTTTGATCCATGTGTCCTGTCTTTTTAATGTAGGTTTATAGTTAAATAATAATATTTCAAAAATAGTACATATGGCTACATGTGAGCAAAAACTTGACATAATAAATATAAGAAACTTAACCTAAATCGTTGACTCTCATAAAATAGTTATTGTCTATTTTCTAGGAAACTTTCAATTGTCATATCTAATATGAATCTCTCTCAATTACAGTGGTATCTCACACCATGGTATGATTCATCAAAGAAATGTCAAGTTATTAGGGAAAATCCTTTAAGTAATTGGTACAGCTGTGCCATTTTTGCAGCAGAAAAACCCAGAATTCAATTCTCAGAATATGGCAGAGCTACTAAACAGTGACATAATTGAAAATTAATCCAAAACGGCAATGAGGGATGAAAAAAAGTCTACTTACAGAGCAATGTTGAAGAACACCATGAAGCTACCGCTTTTAAACAAAACCCCTTGTGGAACAGATTTTCCTTTGTAAGGGTAAAAGAGAGACACATAGCCAACAATGGCAGAGGCAACAAGAAATCCTACTGAGAGAGATCCCAATACAACAGTTGGATCAGATGGGTACTGGCAGATAACACCACCTTGGCTCGTTATTGCTTTACCGGCAGCAGGCTATAGTAAAGAAAGAAGAATAGATCAAAAGTTTATTTTATAATTTTAAATAAACATATCATGAACGCAGAAAACATATTGTGATGGCGGAAAAAACTGATATAATAACGCCTAATAAGTAATGAGTTAGTATCTATTTACGAAAACACCTAATAATGCCTCATATAAGAGCCAGGATTATCTACAGATTTACGAAAACACATTAGATTGTCCCATACAACAATCCAAAAAATCCTTGTTTAAACAATCCTTAAATGTACGAAAATACCTAATAATACCTAATATAAGAGTCAGGATTATATACAGACTTATGAAAACACCTTAAATTGTCCAATACAACAATCCAAAAAATCCTTGTTTAAATAATCACCTTTTTGTTTTCAGCAATAACTCCCAATATGAAAGACACCACACCAAAAGTTGTGAGAATTATAGACATCTGCTTCACGCTGAGAGCCATAGTGCCCTGCAAGACGAAGGGGAAAAAATTAAACGTTCAGCGGACAACGAAATTGGGAGCCAAGATAACATACTCAGGACATCCTTTTGGAAGGCACAACAAGAATACAAAACCAAAAACGAAAATATAATTCCAGATCACAGAAAGAAAACACTCTAAAGACTATAGTGAGAAAAAACAAAATGCGCGCCTGATAACCGAAGATCAGGAAAATTGAGGAGGGGGGAGGAAGATATGGACGATAGAGTGAGATCGAAAGCTGAACCCTAAAAGGGGATTCGGAATCTTTGTTCCTCGAGACACATGAGGAAGAAAGAATGAATTATAAGGGAGATTTGCATTCTCATACCTAAGTTTGGCCGGTAGGAGGCAGCGAAGACCGGAGATTTGGTTAGATGGCAGTAGAACTTCCTTCGAAAAGAATTGTCCCAGTGTAATTTAGCTGTAAGCAGCTGTGAGAACCTATATTTATTGAGAAAGAAGTTAATGTAATTTAATGATTTGATAAATATATTATATCGCTTATCAAAAAAATATTTTGTGGTATACTGTTTTTATAAAAATAAATATTGTTAAAATAAGATTAATCAATCAAATCAAATAAAGTATGTGTTTAATATGATTTGCGATAACGAAAATATATAAATTTTAATATAAAACATAAAAAATCTAACCTTATATGTAATTGATTAGATATACTTTTCCCTTAAGAGAGAACAAAGGGATTTTATCTTTTTTTAATATGTGCTCTTCTCGATATTTGAACTTGTATTCTTTTACTTATAAGGTAACCCTTAAACTTTTATCAATTATAAATAACCTTTAATATTTTAAAATTTAAATTTAAATTCCTTAAAATTTTAATTTATAGTATTAAAATCATTGTCGTTACTCTTCTCATTTTAAAAAGTTTATTAAGATTTTTATTATCATTTATTAATTAAAATAATTTTTTTCTGTGGCAAAAAATAGAAGAATGATAGTTAAAAAATATGTAAAAATAAATGTCAAACCTTTTATTAAAGAAAAACTATTCATTACTAATAAAGAAAGAAAAATTAGAAGAATCATACTTAGTAAATATTAAAATAAATAGTAATTTACATGTGTATTAATAATATATTTAATATTTTTACTAAATTTAGAAAATTTGAAAAATATTAACAACTTGATCAAAAATTGAAGTAATTATTTTAACAGACGCATGTGTAAGCAAATATGTTTAAAAAGCTTGAATTGTAATATAATATGCAAAAGAACTATATTTCTTTAAAAGTTTTTTTTTTATTTCGATGTTATCCTGAAAATCTCAAAACGTATCAATATTTTCTACAATTTAACCGCTCAAATGGTTAACTGGCGGTTGACCCAAATATGCTGAGATAATTCTGCCACGTAGGATGTGACGCCACGTATTATTCCAGATGTTATCCCCACATCAGCATCTTCATTCTTACCTCCAAGAACACCTCCTCCATCTTCCCTGCCGAAATTTGGTCTCCAGAAACACCTCTTCCTTTTGGAGCATTGCCTTCATTCCTTCTTCCACTTTAATTAGGAGAATTAAAATAAGAATATGAGTAACGGATGAATTGACCTTCTTCCAGTTAATGGAGATTCAATTCATTATTTCTCCTAATTCTTCCAAAAACAAAACACTTCCCAACCGAACATTTTTTCCTCAATCTAAACAGACCCCAAAACCCAGTAATACGAACACCTAAATCAAAAATAAAAAATAAAATTAACATTGAGAGAAGGCTAACTTATTATATCAGGAACATACACCAGGGCACACCGAGAGCACCGAAATCGTAATCAAAACCGTGCGAATCGAAGAAGCCAACCCGAGAAAATGGGGAAGAAGAGGACACGAACGCGAAGCCGCGACAAAAGAAAGGCAAGGAAATAGTGAAAATTGGATTCATTAGATCTCACACTTGGCAGCCGATAACTGCTCATCTTCGTCAGATCTCGCCATCTCTGCCTCTCCCCTTGGCTCTCGGACTCGACTCATCTTCCTTCAAATTCTTCATGCTTACCAATCGACAATGAAGCCATGCCTATGATGCGCACAAGAACACGAGAATGTTTGGGCTTCTAAATCAATCATATTTTTCACTTCTGAAATTTTTATCTTCTTCTTCACCTAAATGTCTAAAGGTTTCTCCTTTTGTGACACTGATAATCTTTTGTGATTGCTTTTGCTTGATTTTTTTTGGGTTTTTCATTTTCCATTTGTTCTTGAAGATTATTCTTATTTGTATTTGATTTTTGGTTATTTGCTTGAAGTGTTAAGTTCAATCATGTTCTGTGTTAGATTTTGGTTTTGCTTGGATTCTAATCATTTTCTAGGTTAGGCATGAAGTTCGCTGGTTTTTCTAGATTTGCTTTTGGCCTTTGATTATGAATTTTGTTTCTCGATTATGGATTTGCTGAACTCTGGCTTTGTGGAGACACTTTGGGAAAACAATGAGAGGTAGAAAGGAGCAAAGGACCAGCTGAGGTGGCAACTAGTTTGATCATTGGGTGCCTTGTCAAAGTGCCATGTGGGAGTTTTGGTCCAACAAGATGGTCAAACTTAACATCTACAGAGTAACATTACTATGTTTTAAGATTTTTAATGTAACATTAAAAATAAAAAAAACCTCTAGAGCAATATTACTTTTTCATGTATACTTTCTGAGATAAATTTGTTATTTAACCTTATATTAGTATAAGGATCTCAAAATTATATCATTTTATAATTTAATTGAAAATACATACATATTCATAGGTGTGTGTGATTGTAAAATATTTTAGCCATGGCAAAAAAAAAAAGGTTAAATGTTTTAGCCAAGATATGTACTTAAGACATTACATCATGAATAAGTTTTAATAGATAAATGAGATTAAAAATAAAAATTTATAATTATGCAATTAATTAACTTTACAATAAGGTAATTAGTTTAAAAGTATGATGAGAATTTAAAAAATATATACTAAAATTATTTTTTTTTTGGATAAAGATGTGATAAAATACTATTAATCAATATTTATATTAAGGAGGGTTATTTGGATCAAAATGATATATCAATGCCTTGATTTAATGATCAATTAACAATGAATAAAAATTGAATCTCAAAGCTAGGAGTAAAGTTTATAGTATATTTTGATTTTCAAGAAGGTGAATATGGGTTTTTAAAATAGAAGGAATATATATATAATTTAGAGCAACATAGTGGAAGTTGATGCATTTTTCTCTAAATAAAATTATATATAAAATATATAATGTATGTATGACAAAATATCAACCAAAAAATTTATGATAAAGTATACTACCTCCGGTCCTAAATATAAGACATAGTTTGTAGTGCAAATTACACTATAAACTATATCCTATATTTAGGACCGGAGGGAGTAATAAACAATGGACACAAGGATGTTTTAGAATTTTACTTTCTTTCTTTTTTTACCGAATTTTAGAATTTTACTTGGAATCATTTTGTTAATACAAGTGGCAGGCGACTTTAAAATGATCCTTTAACTCGCTATATATACATCAGACGATACATACATATATACATGTACACATATATAGTTTTTATTTATGCTCTCTAAACTTTAATATAAGACACTTTTTAAAATACTTTAGTTATTTTTCTTACTTCTCTTATTTCCCCAACACTCTATAACTTTTTATATAAAATATTTTTTTTAAATGTCTAAGTCATCTTTTTTAATTCTTGTTTTTTCTCCTTGATTATTATTTGGAGAGTATAAATTAAGAAAAGATTGATAAATATGAAAAATGTATATTTATTATTTAAAAATAAATCAGGTAAAGATGATGTTTTTGCCACGGTTTGCAGGGGCCTTCCTCGCCCATGCTTCTCCAATGATGCCTAATCAATCTTCTTCCCATTACTCTGAGGGTTGCAGTACCACTAGGGATCTTTCTCATTGGTTTTAGGGGCAATTATAATGAAATCCCATACAAGAGAGAAAATAAAGAAATGGTTCCTGAAGTTGTCAGTGTAAGTTTCTCGACTTGTTAATGGACGCTCCTCGACTTGTCATTAACAACTTCAGGGACCATTTTTTCATTTTTTTCTCTTGTATGGGACTTCATTGTAATTGCCCCTTGTTTTTATACAAATAATGTCCTCAAAAATTATCAGGGACTCTTCTGCCCAATCTACTACAATGTTTACGACAACCCCTGCCATCTTATGGCTGCCTAATGTGCTACAAATGCCTATCCTTTGAACTTTGTTCTGTTCTTCCGATGCTGATGATACTCTATTGTATACTCTACGATCAAATAAAATGTATTTAAAACATATTTTTAAATTTTAACCATTCAAAAGAAATCTAGATAAATAAGTTTGAATAGACAAGATAAAAATAAAAAATTATAAATTTTATAAGATATTAAAAATTTTGAATTTTTATCTATTATAAATTTTTTAGTTGTATAATTGTTTGGACAAATATAAATGTTTAAATAATTATTATGTTAAATGAGTATTTCGGTCAAAATCCAAATTTAATTATTGTGCTTGGCAGTATTTTTATTTGAGTAATGATTTTAGCAATATTTTATGTCAGGTAATAAATGCCGCAAAAAGTCACGCAGTAGTTGCCTTTTTTAGGAGCCAAAACTTACTTAACATTCAATGGGTTACCCAGACAATTCACGTGAAAATAAAAACTCCTTGCCCGTTTAATATAATATATAATTACTTAGTTTAATTAAATTAAATTAATTAATTAATGTGACATATATGTTTTAAAATACTTTAATAATCTTTCTTAATTTTTTTTCATTCTCTACTCTTATTAATAACTATTGAAGAAATATCAGTAAGGATAAATTAGAAAAAAAATCGATAAATATAACAATTATGTCTTATATTTAGAATCAACATCAACTTCCTAAATATATCGTACATTAAATACATAAGGAGTATCAAATATAAAAAATATTGTGGCATCAACCAGCCTACAGTATTGCATCAAGGTTTGTAAAATTTCCTTATCTCTTAATTCTCTCATCTTTTTTTTTATATATACATACATTTTAGGATAGGAGTTAGGTTCATCAATGATTCAAGGGCGTGACTCTAAGTTGGGATGCCTCCCCCAGCACCTCGACTAGATCACAACTAAGTGGACTTCCCCATAATTGAACTCTCTCCCATTTGTAAGAGTGTCCAACCCCTTCAACAACTAAACCCAAAAACGAGGGAGGGGTTCAATTCTCTCATCTTGTTGCCAAGCTCGTGAAAAATGTGGAAGTTGCAAGTGAAATATTGATAACAATGAAGAGTAGAAAACCGAATTGAATTTAGAATAAACTCGACATGTGTACTTGCAATCTCGTTTACCCACACATTTAAGCTCCATTTTTTGGGCTAGCTTTATGAGACATACTTAAATTTACTTAGCTCACGGAACTCAATAACTTCATTTTCATCCCCCTCTTCTTGATCAAATGAGACAAGTGAAAGTGTTGGCGAAATAGAGAAAGAAGACAAGTGAAATTGTATTGCAATAAGGACACTAGGAAGATGGAACAGTAGCACGACACGTAATGTTCTCCTCCGTAAAATCTAATCGGGTGAAGGATTAGAATTAAATTCTGCTTCAACGTCCAGTGATATGATTCTAGTCTAACCACCCTAACGTTTCTATAATCAAAAGATTTTAAAAACAAACCATTTTCCGTATTGAAGTATATGTTTTTTCACATTGATTATAGTGTGAAGCTAAAGCTATATTTGGAATAGCGTTTTTTTGAAAATAAGTGCTTATTACGTAAGTTGGGATAAAACTCCTCTCACATATTTACCTCGTATATCGTAAATCACGATTTATAAGTATTTATAAGTAAAAAATAAGTTATTCCAAAATAGTACTCAATGGAAAAAAAGTATTTAGTTTTATAAATTGCTAATTCAGATATGTCAAAGAATGAGTCTTTACCATCTACGTGCCTATTTGGATTAGTGGTAGAGAATGGGTTTTTTTTTTTTTTTTTGCAGATGGTCTTTTGAAAAAGTTAGATTGTATATGTGATTTATGTTTGGGTTGGCGGCGGTAGAAGTAACTTTTTTTCTAACCTTAAACCTATCTGGATTAGTGTTTGAAAAGCCTGTTTAGATGGAAAATAACTTAAAAGAGTATGAATCATATATATATTATTTGTATATATATTATGATAATTGAAGTGAAAAATTAAAATTAAAATTTGATAAAATACAAAAAGTTCAATTAATGCATTTTTTGGGACATTATTACATGATTAAGCATTAATTTAAGTTAGAAACATTCATATTGAATTAATTGTAATCAAGGGCAAAATGGTCAAAATTTGTTAATTATTCATACAAACAATCTCTCGAACTTTTGATACTACTTTGTGCTTAATCTTGTATTGTAGGTGCTTAATAAGAAATTGAAGATTTTGGAGAGTCAGAATTAATATTTTAATGACTGGAGAAAATTACAGAAAAGTACCTAGAATTTATGAAAATTACAAGTGAATGAAGAAATGGGACCGAGGAAATCACAGAAAAGGACCCGATGTTTCGTAAATTGTAGTTTTACCCTACAAATATTTCAAAGTTTTGCACTTTAATCCCTCCTCGAAAACTTTTGAAGTTTGCAAGTAAATCTACATTTGACCATAGCTGCTTCTTCTTTCTTGGAAAAGAGACCTGATAGTTTTGGGAAGTGGAGATAGTTTTAGAGCCGCGTAACTTAGACCCTTCTTCCTCTCATCACCTTCATTATTGCCCTTTTTCATAGTCACCGACGGCCTTCTCCAACCTTTCTTCAAACTCCATTTTTTCGGCGAGCTTCATCTCCTAGAATCATATGTTCATTGGTGAACCAAGAAAACAAAGTAGAGCTTCATCATATGACCCCTTCCACTCAACGTCTCTAGCTCTGTGTCTCGCCGCACTGTTCAATCCGTCTCCAAGCTGCGGCACAAACACATTCTCAACTCACAGTCAAGCCTTTGCACTCCGATGATACTGAGATGCAGTCGGCGCTAGTATGGCAAGGAGGAAGAAAATCAAGGTTTGATCTTTACTGTAGTAAGCGATGAAGGCTTCGACTTTATTGTCAATCCCAGGCTTAGCCATTCCCCAACGACCTTTGTCTTCATCACTAGGCTACACTTTACGAGCCTTCATTCCGTCATCGTAGGAATCATAGTAGCCTCCTCAGTCCTTCTTGTTGGATTTGAACATATTGAAAACTGACATGAACCCTGAAGATGACTTCCTCTGCCTGTTGTTGCTGCCTCTCAAGGCTGTTTGTTTTTGCTATGTCTTTGTGTGAGGAAGAAAACTGAGATATATGAGAGCTTGTTTCTTGGTTTTGAATTGAAGTATGGCAGTGTAGTAATGAATATATAGGGACTCTTCCTTTGTAAAATTGCTCAACAATGAAGAATCCCATGACTGGACTGATGAAGGTGACATGGCAAGTTAAGAAACGATGGTTCTGGTTTGGTGGCCAGTGAAGGTGATCCTTTTCCACTTTGACCTCATAAAAGCCCCTCATTTGTTTTGGTTTAGACTAAAACAAATAAGAGCTCTCTCGTGTCTCACCGTAAAGCTGCGGCCGCAACAAAAAGCTCCTATTGTGGGATTCTGCCAGAAGCCCCATTCGGCAGATAAGCCTAGTGAAGCTCACCGTCAACCCTAACACCTTCTTTCACGGCCACTGTGTAAACAACTCGAGAGGCCCATAAATCTTCACATATTATTAATTGAGTAAAACAGATGGGAAGAATACATGCAATACAGTTCCTAGGCACTCTAATATATACACAGTATGCGCGAGCTTTAAGAAGCCTTAATGCCCAACAACCTGTAAAACAATACCTTTACAATTACTATATATATGCCTAACATATAATCCGATACAATAATCATTTCATTTATCCTTTCTACACTCCCCCTCAAGTTGGTAATGGAAACACATCGACAGTACCCAACTTGCCAAGTAGTCGAATCTGCACATCTCTGCCAACTGCCTTAGTAAGTATATCAGCCTCTTGATCCTTAGACTTAACATGCTCCAAGTTTATCAAACCACGTTGCAATTTTTCCCGGACAAAATGGCAATCTATCTCGATATGCTTTGTTTGTTCATAGAAAACAGGGTTAAAGGCAATGTGCATTGCTGCCTTGTTATCGCAATATACACTTACCGGTTCTTCACATGCAATGCCAAGGTCTTCTAGCACACCTTTGACCCATACCACTTCAGATACAACTGATCTCATGGCTCTGTATTCAGCCTTTGCTGAGGAGGTTGCTACTGTTTCTTGCTTCTTCGTCTTCCATTTAATCAAGAAATCTCCAAGCTTGAGGAAGTACCCCGTGACTGACCTTCTTGTGGTCCTACAAGCTGCCCAATCAGAGTCACAGTAGCAAGTCAAGGTCTGATTCTCATCTAAACTCAACAAAATCCCAAGGCCTATGCTCTGCTTTAGGTATCTCAACACATCAAATGCAGCTGCCATGCGTGCTTTTGTCGGTTTTTGCATGAATTGACTAAGAGCCTGCACGGGAAACGAAATATCAAGTCTTGTAATTGTTAAGTAAATTAACCTTCCCACAAGTCTCCTATATCTATCTAGACTTTTAAGCAACTCTTCCTCCTTGTTTCTTCCTTCTTCATAAGCTAGAAGCTTCAGATTTGGCTTCATGGGTAATGTCAATGGTTTGCATCCACTCATCCTAGCATTTGCAAGTAAATCCATTACATATTTCCTTTGGGAAAAAACTATTCCCTTTTGTGATCTTGCTACTTCTCTCCCAAGTCCTTAATCTTAAACTGGCTATGAAGAAAATTCTTTATTTCATTTATTCTTTCCTTTGAACTACTTGTAATAAGAAGATCATCCACATATACTAGCACCAAAACATATGCATCATCATAATGTTTAATAAAGAGTGAATAATCATGTTTACTCTGAATAAAACCGCCAGCAACTAAAGCCATAGATAATTTATAGTTCCATTGCCTTGACGCTTGTTTTAAACCATATAATAATTTATTAAATTTACATACCATGCTCTCCCCCTGTTTCTTAAAACCTTGGGGAATAGTCATGTAAACTTCCTTATCTAAATCTCCCTGCAAAAAGTGTTATGGACATCCATTTGATAAAGATTCCAACCATTTATTGCAGCCAATTTTAATACAATCCTAACAGTTATCATCTTTATTACAGGAGAAAATGTTCCGTGATAGTCTATACCCTCTTTTTGTGTATATCCTTTAGCCACCAACCTAGCTTTAAATTTATTTATTGAACCATCAGAATTATATTTTACCTTGTATACCCACTTACATCCGATACCATTCTTTCCCTTTGGGAGAGACACAATGTCCCAAGTGTGATTTCCCTCAAGAGCTTTAATTTCTGCTCTCATTGCCTTTATCCACCTCTCATCTTTAATTGCCTCATCATATGTCATAGGCTCAACAACCGAATCAATAGAACAAAGGTAACACAAATAAGATGAAGAAATAGATTCATAAGAAATATAATTCTCTATTGGATACTTACAGCCCTGTTTCCTTGTTTGTAGAGGCATATCGGTGCAACTTCTTGAGGTAATCAGGTTGCACACATAGTCTTGGGACCAAATTGGAGGTCTCTTATCTCTGGTAGGTCTAGTGTGAGTGTCTCTTGTATTGTGTTCTACTTGTTCAACCTGTTCCTGAACCAGTTCAATATTCTCACTTGGTACCAAAGAGTGTTGTTCTCCTTCAAAATCAAACATAAACATTTCCCTCATGTTTCTACTCACTCCCCCTTGCTCTAGGCTTTCTTTATTTTTAAAAGGAAAGTTATCTTCAACAAACCTAACATGTCTACTTACAAACAGTCCCTTTGTTTTAACATTATATAGAACATATCCCCTTTGATTGCTAGGATATCCCAGAAATACAGAGGGGATTGAACGTGGCTGAAATGTGTCAGTGATAGTTAAATCTGTTGCATAGGCAAGGCAGCCAAATACTCATAAATGGTTATAATCTGCTGCTTCCCCATACACTAGCTCATAAGGGGTTTTAAAACTTAAAATACGAGAAGGAATTCTATTGATCAGGAATGTTGATGTTCTCACACATTCTCCCCAATATCTAATTGGAACATTTGATTATATCATTAGGCTTCTAAACACCTGCATGAGTGTCCTATACTTACGTTCAGCTATCTCATTTTGCTCTGGAGTATAAGGACAGCTTGTTTCGTGGATAATACCTCACTTTGCAAAATAGTCTCTCAAGGTATTATTCACAAACTCACTCCCATTATCACTACTCAATCTTTTAACCAAAGCAGAAAATTGAATTTCAATGTAAGCAATAAAATGTTGAATATGCAATGCAGTTTCAGATTTTTGTTTCATTAGGAAAAGCCGTGTAGTTCTAGAAATATCATCCACTATGGTTAAGAAATATTGATGACCATCATGTGTAGGGGTCTTATATGGTCCCCAAACATCCATATGCAAGAGATCAAAGGCCCTTTTGGTTTTAATACAACTAGGGGAGAAGGGGAGTTTGGTTTGCTTGGATTGAAAACAAGTATCACAATTCTTATTCAAGGCAGTTTGTTTGTCCTTTACAACATTTAAATGTCTCAGCACAGAATTGGTACATGTCCTAACCTATTGTGCAGCAAAGATACATTGACAGGATCATATCCATTACTATCATCAGATGTGACATTAACAGAATCAGTTTCATAACACTATGAACATACAAGCCATCTATCATTTTACCAGTCGCCTTCATTTTGCCACCCTGAAGGTCCTGCATCAAACAAAGATTAGGAAAAAATGCAACCACATATTCTTGTTCCCTAGTTAATTTTGATACTGAAATCAGGTTAAATTTCAGAAAAGGTGCATAAAGTACATCATGCAAGGTAATTCCATTATTGAATCTAATTGCCCCTGCATGTGTAACATAAACTCTATTTCCATTAGGAATCTTAATCGTTTTAATACGTCCAGTATATTTCTTATGATTATCTAAAAGTGTTAAATCACTAACTAGGTGAGTGGTGGCTCCTAGGGGTGTTCAAAGTATCCCGATTCTAGTTGTCCCGGACATTTTATCCCGGGAATTTCCCGTCCCGGCCGAGACCGGGATCTAAAAAACCCGAGACCGAGATCACAAGGTGTGATCTCGGGAATTCCCGGTCCCAGTTTTTTTTCCTTAAAAAATAAGTTATTATTTTATTTTTGTATTTTTTACCCCATAAATTAAGTTATCATTTGATAAAATGTATATCACATATTTAGTTAGAGTTAAATCGTATATATCATGATACAAATTCTAACTATATAATGTATAAAGATAATAACAAAAATGATGAATATGATAATAATATATTATTCTTCAATTCTAGCTCAATTTGTGTGATTTTTATAACCTTATTAAGTGTTAAATAATCACTTTAAACACTATATTATAAAAAATTTAACTAATATAATTATATTATTAAAACCGGGAATTCCCGATCCTGGTCCCGGTCCCGGTTGTCCCGGGAATTTCCTGGGACCGGGACCGGGAATGACATCCCAGCCCCGGCCACCCCCCGGGACGGGAACCGGGAATGGGTGACATCCCGGGATTTGAACACCCCTAGTGGCTCCCGAATTAATAACCCAAGTCATGTGAACAGATTTATAAGATAAAGATCTAGCCAAACCTGTACCAGTCAAGGTATGAACATGTTTGTCAGCATCTTTCTTAAGCAATTCCAGCAATTTCTCATATTGTTGCTGGGTCAAGGAAGGCAAAATAAAATTTGCTGAATGATTAACTCTATCAAATCCTTTCCTCCTTTTGTGCCTTGCTGATTCCCTTCATTATTTTGTACTGTTCGGGCTTTAGGTCCCTTAAAGTCTGGCAGGTATCCTATCAGTTGATAACAATTCTCCTTCGTATACCCTTTCTTTTTGCAATGTAAACATTCAAGAGAGGATCCTCCTCTCCCTCGTCCTCTCCTACGACCCCTGCCCCCAGAAGCCATTGCTGCACCTTCGAGATGATTGCTCCTAGCTGAATGAACAATAGCTTTCTGAGCTTCATCTTCTGCCACTATGGCGAAAGCCTGATTCACGGTTGGAAGAGGTGACATTAACAAAATTTGACTCCTAGCAATACCATAGGAATCATTCAGACCCATCAAGAATTGCAACAGCTTCTGCTGTTGGGCCGTATCTGCTTGCACTTTTGAAGCTCTAAAATTACAATAGTGACAAGTCGATCCAGATGCTATGAGGGCTGACTGCTCCTCCCACAGTTCCTCAAGACGAGAATAGTAGGCAAAAATCGACATTTCTCCTTGTTGAATCGAATTTATTTCTCGATGAAAAGAGAAGATCCATGACCCAGTAATCTTGTCGAACCTTTCCTTCAAATCAACCCACATCAAGTGAGCATTTTGAAAATATACAACTCCATTAGCGAGCTCCTTGGACAAAGAATTCAAGATCCATGAAAGCACAATAACATTACACCTCTCCCACTGTTCATGGAGGCTAGGATCTTGGGATTCTTTTGTGCAACTCCCGTCAACAAACCCGAGCTTCTGCTTGCCCCTTAATGCGATTTTCATGGCCTTGCTCCAAACAGAATAATTCTCACTTACAGTCAAGCTTTGAGGAATAATAGTCGTACCTTACGTATATGAGGGATGTAAGAATAGCGGATGGGTAAAACCAATGCTAGCAGCGGCTAAATCATCCCTCCTGAGAGTTTCCGATGCTTTCCCGGTTTCCGTCGCCATGTAGCTAGGGTGAATTTCTGTTTCAATCAAAGAAAAGGACACTC
Source organism: Inga oerstediana (assembly GCA_963210345.1). Lineage (NCBI taxonomy): Eukaryota > Viridiplantae > Streptophyta > Magnoliopsida > Fabales > Fabaceae > Inga > Inga oerstediana. The sequence continues at coordinate 6,692,348 of OY723402.1, forward strand.
AGGTCGTCCCAAGAAAATTGAGTTGTGATTTTTCAGAGAGCGATTGAGAAGGAATTCCAATCTTAAAAGACGCAAATCACTACGCTAGATCGGTCGAAAATCTTATGCAGAGGAAATCGCTCTATTTCATATCGCAATCTGCACTTTGTGTGTGTCTTTCCCTCTGATGTGATCTCGCAATCTTGGGAAAAAGAATGAGAAAGAAATGACTTGCGATGGGAACATTTTGCACCGAAAGAAAGATCGCGAATGTGCAAGAGAGAGAATCGCTTGTGAGAATACAGGAGCTGCACTTGTGAGAATACACGAGCTATGCGGAGCAATCTTGAAAAAACCGATAGACTCAACCTGGCTGGCTCTAATGCCATGTAAACAACTCGAGAGGCCCAGAAATCTTCACATATTATTAATTCAGTAAAACAAATGGGAAGAATCCATGCAATACAGTTCCTAGGCACTCTAATATATACACAGTATGCGCGGGCTTTAAGAAGCCTTAAGGCCCTACAACCTATAAAACAATACCTTTACAATTACTATATACATTTCTAACATATAATCATATACAATAGGGTAAAGGTGCTAAAATGACCATAAACTTTTGTGAAAAGAGTAGCTATAACCATGAACTAATTTTTGGAGCAAACGTAACCATAAACTTTATAAAAGAGAGCAAAAGTAACCATGACGTTAACGGACGTTAACGTCCGTTAATGTGAACTTTTTAAAGTGCTAAAATAACCATTAACTAATGTCAAAAGTGCAAAAGTAACCATAAACTTTTTCTTGGATGCAAAAGTAACTTCTTGAACATTAATTCATAATTTTTTTTTTTTGCTTTTGTTTGTGAGTGTTTTATCAATTTGGGGATTAAAATGACAAAACTTATTAATTAATATTCAAAAAGTCAACTTTTTTTTATTTTGGCGAGAATGACGAAACGAAAGAAAACTATCACCTAACTCCAAAAGATAAAATCCAAGGTAATTAAACCTGGACCTGTCAGTGAACCGGTCGGGGTATTGGGTTAAGGGTCAGTGGGTCAGACTGGAGCTAAACCGGTGAGAAATGAAAAATTTTAGGCTGATAGTATGAAATTCTAAAGGAAAAATAAAAAAAATGTTTTTTTAAACAAAAATTAAAAACTTAACCCAAATCTACTGACCGGTTAGCCGGTTTTCGATCTGGTTCGGATCACATAACCATGATAAAATCCTTAACATTAATTATAAAATAGATGACTTTTTGAACATTAATTTATAAGTTTTTTTTTACTTCTATCATTTAATCCCCAAATTAATAAAACATTCATAACACAAAAGCAAAAGTAAAAAAAAAAAAAAACTTATAAATTAATGTTCAAAAAGTCACCTATTTTATAATTAATGTTAAGGATTTTATCATGGTTATCTGATTCGAACCAAATAGGAAACCGACTAACCAGTCAGTAGATTTGGGTTAAGCTTTTAATTTTTGTTTAAAAAACATTTTTTTTTCCTTTAGAATTTCATACTATAAGCCTACAATTTTCCATTTCTCACCGGTTTAGCTCCAGTCTGACCCACTGACCCTTGACCCAGTACCCCGGCCTGTTCACTGACAGGTCCAGGTTTAATTACCTTTGATTTTATCTTTTGGAGTTAGGTGATGATTTTCTCTCGTTTCGTCATTCTCGCCAAAATAAAAAAAAAAATTGACTTTTTAAATATTAATTAATAAGTTTTGTCATTTTAATCCTCAAATTGATAAAACACTCATAACATAAAAGCAAAAAAAAAAAAATTATGAATTAATGTTCAAGAAGTTACTTTTGCATCTAAGAAAAAGTTTATGGTTACCTTTACACTTTTGACATTAGTTAATGGCTATTTTAGCACCTTAAAAAGTTCACATTAACGGACGTTAACGTCCGTTAATGTCATGGTTACTTTTGCTCCAAAAATTAGTTCATGGTTACAATTGCTCTTTTCACAAAAATGTATGGTTATTTTAACATCTTTATCCTATACAATAATCAGTTCATTTATCCTTTCTACAGACTGTGCTTTTTGGTGTTGATTGGGCGTTTGGGGTGTGCCAACGTAAACCCAAACAGGCTCACAGTCTTTACATAAGTGGAATTTAAACTCACAATCTTATGATTTATAAATCAACTCTCTTAACAACTTGATCAACCTTTATTAGTAGTGTGAACTCCTGCGCATGTTGAAAATTTGAAAACCATGTGCAGTTTTCTTTTCATTTTCATGTACGTTGTCATCTTTTAGGCTATATGGATGAGTCACAGCTCACAATCATGGGCCTACAGAAAATTTAGGTGTGTTTTTTTTTTTTATCAAATGAAAATTTAGGTGTGTTTTAAAGTTGTGATATCTTCTTTGCTTTGTCGTTACAGTGGGGGACTCTGCCCTTCTGCTAGACTCATACAACTTATTTTATATTTTTGTGATTTTAGTTAGTGACTAGCATGGATCTCTTGAAGATCAAAATGGCTGGCCCAACATTTTATTTTTGTTTAGGTGACCCAATCAAGTTCCATGGATCTAAAGTCTAGATCAGACCCAGCTTTAAACACCACAGGGACAATTATGGACATACCGGTGCCATGATGAAACTATAATGGGACCTGTTTTCTTAAGAGGGCAAACGAGTTCGAGCCTTGGTTCCGCTTAAGTAAGGGAAGTTGGTCTAAGTGGTAAGCGGCTTGGTTCCACTTAAGTAAGGTCTCAGGTTCGAGCCTTGTGTATATAGAAAATTTTCATTGGGAGACTCTCCCACCATAGCCAGGTGCGCGACGCTGGTTGGATCCGGATGTAATCGGGGCAAAACTCCGGTGAACCGGGTGGATAACCAAAAAAAAAGAGAGAGAGGGCAAACGAGTTGTCGGCTTCTTTTAATTAGCTGACTTCCTTTTAGCAAAAATAAATAAAAGGTAAAAAAACAGAAAAATACTATCAAAATAAATAAAATATAAATAAATTTGCTGAATTTCAATAATTTTAAAGAAACTGATTTGAAATGTTTCAAAATTTGAGAAAGTATCTAACCACCTTTAGTCTTTTTTAATAAAAAATCCTAAACTCCATTGCCGGCCGCCAGAGCTCCGGTGGCTGCGATTGTCACCGAAGGTGGCGGTCTAATATATATATATATATAATTTCTTAAGGAAAAGTTGTCAATACACTATTTGAGTTATTAATAGTGATATCAAAGTTGTAAATGGCGGCATAATATATATATATATATATATTTTTTTTTTTTTTTTTAATTTCTCAAGCAAAAATCATTAATATTGATACTTGAGTTGTTAATAGCGATGCTAAAATTATAAACGAGGTATTTGTTGAATATTTTCTAATAACTTTCATAGGAGCTCTAATGGCTAGTATTTTTTTTTTTTTTGAATTTCTCAGGTTAAAGTTGTTAATACAGATATATGAGTTGTTAATGGTGATATTAAAGTTGTAAACATGGTATTTGTTGAATATTTCCGATTAACTTTCATCGGAGCACCGGCATCTAATATTTTTTTTTAATTTCTCATACTAAAGTTATTAATATAGATACATGAGTTGCTAATAGCAATACTAAAATCGTAAATGGGGTATTTGTTGAATTGAATACTCAAGTATCAATATTGACAACTTTTACCTAGGAAATTAAATATCAGGCTACTATTTACAACCTTAATATCGCTATTAACAACTCAAATATCTCAAATATTTATATTGACAACTTTTACTTGAAAATTTCAAAAAATATATATTAGGTCGCCGGAACTCCTGGGCCCAGTCGTCGGTAAAGGCACCGGAGTTCTAGTGATAGCCGTCGCCGGAGGAGGCGAGGGGATTGAGAGTTTTTTATTTAAAAAAAACTAAAGATAGTTCGGTAATTTCTTAAATTTTACAACATTTCAAAATATCAAATTAGTCCCTTTAGAATTATTGAAATTCAACATATTTATTTGTCTTTTACCAATTTTGATGATATTTTTCTGTATTTTTTTTCCTAAATAAAACTGTTAATATTTTATGTAATCTTTTTTCAAACGATGTTGTGATATGGATTTGTCATTGTCTTTCTTTTGTTCAAGGATTTTCCCCCTTTTTTATTTGAATAATGTGTTTTTGTTTAAAAAAATTATCCTTGTTTTGAATCCGACTCTAAAGTGTGCTGTGGTTACATTCTACATCATCATTATCCACAGGTTGGCCTAAAAGGAGATGGTCATCATCCATTCATACTCCGCGTGTTTGTTTCAGCGTTTTCAGGGGAAAATTGGACTTTAACAATGTTTAATTGGACTTAAATAATGTTTTGATCAAAAGTGAGTGTTTGTTTCAGCGATTGGATTTAAGGTGAAAAAAGTCATAAGTTAGAAAAGTCATAAACCTCAAAATGAAATTTATTAGAGCTTATGTGCCTGTATGTGTATAAAAAATATTGATAGGAGTATTTTCATATTTTTAGGGATCAATGAGGTACTCAAAATCACTTCTAATTACAAAACTTCTTTTATGAAAAATATTCTAAATAATTTTTTCTTTATTTAGATAGTAATCTTCTGCTAATTAGAGAGTACTTTGGGATAAGAGTTTAAGCAAGTTTTGAGTTTTGTTAATATATAACTGTAGAAATGTAGAGAATAATTAATAATTAATTTTAATGAGTTTAGATTTATTATTTAGTTTTTTTATGATTTTATAATCATTTTTTTTATAAACATGTCATAAATTACTTTCTATATAGTGTTTTTATCCATTAAATTTAGTTTAAATAATTTATTTGGATTATTGGAGGTATTATTAAGATTTTTTTTTTTGATAGTGAATGTATATAAAACATACAAGCCCAAGGGCTCTACCCTACTAAATCAGTACAAAAATTCTGGTTCACAACGTCATCTATAAACAATTGTTTCGCTTCATCAGGTTCTCTGTGAAGTACAAAAAAATCAACCACCATATCCCATACAATTCTTGCGAAACAATCAGCCACTCTATTAGCCTCTCGACAACAGTGTAGTAGCTCCACTTCCCACTCACGTTCCAGCGTCGATTGAATCTCCAAAATTACTGTAACATCAGGATGTTCATCAGAGACCGCTCCTTGAATTAGCTCCAATACTTTACTACAAGAACATTCCTAAATCCTCCTTCCCAAACCAACTTTATAATTAATGTGTTTTTGTTCAAGGATTTGTCATTGTCTTTCTTTTGTTCAAGGATTTCCCCCTTTTTTATTTGAATAGATTAATGTGTGTTTTTGTTTAAAAAAATTATCCTTGTTTTGAATCTGACTCTAAAGTGTGCTGTGGTTACATTCTGCATCATCATTATCCACAGGTTGGCCTAAAAGGAGATCGTCATCATCCATTCATACTGATGACAGGACAGCCAAAAAATACCATATGTAAAGCACCACAAAATTATTTAAAAACTAATAATTTTTGAAATATAGGGCTATGGATTATAAAAATACCGGCCTTTCGATATCCTCCAATTTTATTATTATCATGGGTTAAGGGGTAAAAATACCTATAAATTTTTTTTTTTTAAAAGTACATCCACCATCATAAACTTTTTTTAGGTGCAAAAGTAACCATAAACTTTTAAAAGGGGGTAAAAATGACATGTCCGTTAAAACTAATTAACGGCCGTTAACTACAGTGCAAAAGTACCAAAATACCCCTATCTTAAAAATGGTTATGGTGATTGACGCATTTTTGAAAAAAAAAATTTATGGGTATTTTTGCACTTTTGAAAAATTTTTATGGGTATTTTTGTCCAAACCTTTTTTTTAGATAGGGGTATTTTGGTATTTTTGCACTGGAGTTAATGCCGTTACTTAATTTTAATGGAAGTGTCACTTTTATACCCATTTTGAAAGTTTATGGTTGTTTTTACACCTAAAAGAGTTTATGATGATGGATGCACTTTTGAAAAAAAGTTTATGGGTATTTTTGTCCCTTAACCCTATTATTATTCCTTCAGTTCTTAATATAAGACATATTTACCTGATTTGATTAGATTAAGAAAATTAGTTAAGTTAGTTGTTATGACGTGTATTTTCTAAAACACCCTATTAGTTTTCCTTAATTCCCTCCCTTCCTCCCTTCCTTAATCATTTTTTAAGAAATGACTGACAAATATGGTTTTAGGACCTATTTAGGATTAAAATCAATTCCTTAAATATGTCTTGTATTAAGAACCGATGAGTATTATTTATTGGTATCAAAATGCACGACAATGACAAAAAGGGAATTGGAGGACAAATAGAGTCACGGGCTTGTTTGGAACATCGATTAGATCCTTCAAAAACAAATTTTCAATCGTGATTTATGGTATACATGGTAAGTATAAAAGAGGAGTTTTGTCTCGATTTATATAAAAAAAACACTTATAAATTCCTTAAAAGTTATCTCAAACATGCTTGACTGTCAGTCCCATATGGCCTGCTTATTATTTTTAAATTACATTTGATAAGGCCATAAGGGTATGCCTAATTCACATCTAGACTTGTGATTAATCAATTTTAAAGTCTAAAATGCAGAATATTTTTGTTTTTCGAACAATTACCTTCTTGAGATTCATGCGTTCTCTCCTTGTCAGGGTGAGTCTGTTCATCATATCAATCAGAAGCTTATTGGTTATCTTCAGATTTGCATGAGAATTTTATAATATGAAAAGAATAGTATTGGTTGTTTGTTGCTATCATAGTATCATTAATTGAGGATTATCTAGAATTGGTTGTTTGTCGTTATAATTAATTGAGGATTGTCTATCTGTAAGATCTTTTTCAAGTTATAAATGATGTCCTGTTAATTATCGTTTCTTAAAGTTGGATTCAATTTTTAATCTTTGTACACGGTCAAAATTTAGTTCAAACTCCCAATCTCAATGCCCTGATAATCTCAACTGCCGGTTGAAAAAAAAAAGTCCATGCCAAGAAAAAAGAATTTGCTACCCTGTTAATTTCTCGCCCTTTTCAAATTTCACAATCCTTTTTTTCCCCTTTTCCCCGGAATTTCCTTTGAAAAAAAAAAATTTAAACACATTCCATGTTGTAAGGAGGGCTTTTTTGCAAAGTATTAAAACCCGGACCGGATATTGAACCAGTCGGGGTACTGGGTTAAAGGTCAGTGGGTCAGACCGGAGCCAAACCAGTGAGAAATTGAAAATTTTATACTTATAATATAAAATTATAAAAAAAAATTTAATTTTTTTTTTTAAATGGTAACCTGGATCGGACTGATTTACCGGCCGGTTCATCGGTTTCCTGGTCGAACTGACCGATCTGAATTACATAACATTACTTTTTTGTGAGTCGAATAAAACAAACAGCCAGTAAAATCGGCAGTCCCTTGATCAGCCAAACAAAAAAGTTGCACGTGAGTCCTTCCATATATTTCTGAGTCATCATCCATTCATCCCTCTTGCACTTTCCTCGTTCTTCTGCCTCAGCATAATCCTGGATCTTTAATTCTTTATTCTCAGGCCATTTTTTCCCTGTATTTTAAGAAAAATAATGATGATGACAACGAGGACTGTGACTGAATTTATCTATTTATTTGGGATTTATTCGTGTCTGTGTGATAAGAAGAAAGAAATGTAAAATGTGCAACTGATTTCAGAAAAATAGTGTGAAACTCGTATAAATACTCATTGCTTGATGTGACAGGGTGATTTTCTATTATAAGTAATTAAAATCGGTTCAAGTGACCAGGTAATAGATTTTCTTAAGCAATATAGCATGTTCACGTTCTATGAGGGGGGAAAACATTATTGAAAATGGTTTAGTGTACCATAAAATAAAGTTCAGCTTAAGTCAGGTCAAAAAATAAGTGCCTGTTTGGATTTACTCTACAAGATGCTTTTTTAATTTTTAATTTACAGCATATAAAGCAAGTTTGTAAGAGGAATTTTATTCTGACTTTCATAAACGTGTTTTTCTACTACTTTTTCAAACAGGCTCTACGATGTTTACTTCCAAATCAAAACTCATGGACATGTGTATGTATTGAACCCCTAGTAAGTGTCTATGTCAAACACCTTGGTAAGTTATTAGCTTTATTGAGTTATTAATTTTATAGTCTAGTGGTATAAAAACTCTAACTAAATAGGGGCGGGTAGGTTTGATGTCATTTGTAATTTTAAATCACTTGTCCCCACTAAAGGAGGCGGTGTTTCTGCATGGACTGATTCAATATTTCCTCCTCTTCATCGTATATATCTCAAGTGTCGCCACTCAATTACTTTTTGTCTTCAGATATTTTGAAAAAGATATAAAGAAAGACAAAGCCATATAAAAGGGGCAAACAGAAAAAAGTAGATATAGCGCTTGAGCGTGGGGTAGACTTAATTCCATAATTGGTCTGGCTTTCCTTTATTTTTTTCCCCTTTAAAGGCTGGATATTCTATTTATAAAGTCCAATCCCATTCTTGACCATTATGTATGAAGCAAACGTGGTTAGCAAGGGTCCCAGTGATCTATTCATTTACCTTATGTATTTATGTAAGCTGAGACAAAATTTTTTTCAGATACTTATTTCGTACACTGTAAATTACATTAGAAAAGCAGTTTTTACTGCCAACCCAGATAGGCACCTATTCATTTACCTTTTATACTTACACAAGCTGAGACAAAACCCCTCTTATATACTTACCTCATACACCATAAATCATGTTGAAAAAATAATTTTTACCTCTAATCTAAACAGGCCCATATATCTATGAAAATATTAGATTCGTGCCAAAAATATTCATAGTATTTTTTAAAAAAGTGAAATATGTAACTTCTAGTTGTATCCTTAATATCATTGCGCTTTCTTCATTTGATTCGCATGAAAAAGGAAACAATTATAGTTATTGAGTTGGTAATAATTTTAAGTATAAAATATAATTGTTATATTTATCAATTATTTTTTAATTTATCATTATGTTATTTTCTCAATAATAATTAAAGAGAAGAGAGAATAAAGAAATTAAAGAAGATGACTAAAATATTTTATAAAATACATATTATATTATTAAGTCAACTCACTTTCTTAATCTAACTAAATTGTATAAAAATATTTTATATTAAGGTTTGGGTATCACAAATTTTTGATTTTATATTAAAATATTAAATGAAGGGGTGGGGCCCGAGTCCGATTGATCGCGATCTTGTTTGAAGGTGCAAGACAGGGCATCGTGTCTGTTACCCTCTGTCAGGGGCGATAATGCCTGCCGCGTAATACTATTTCCATGAGGCGCTTTAATTTAATGCTTAGATAGTTTATTTTTATTTACAATTTATGATTTATGATACATAAAATAAGTATATAAGAGAAATTTTATCTTAAATCATGTAATAAGTGTTTATTTTCTAAAAATAAACTATTCGAGACACTCACTTACTTAAAAAGATTATTATTATTAGGGTAAAATCCTCTAACATTCCTCATATTTTATCTTAATTATATGGACTTTCTCTCTATTTTTTATAACATACATTTTATCCTTAACTGTTAACTCTATTGAGGATTTTTTTTATTAAAATTAATATCAAAATAAATTTTATTTACTAATCTACTCTTGATCATTATTAATTCCCTAGTTTTGGCTAAAATTGTTTTAGTAATTGAAGAGTTTTCTTTTTCTTAATTTATTTTTACTTTTGTAAATAATTATTAGTTAAACTTTTTCCATATGGAGATAGATACTTAATTAAATTAATGTAGACATAGAAGACTTAATTAAAAATATGATTACTTATTTTAATAGATGAATACTTAAGTAAATGTGTTGATAAATTTTTGTGAAAAAATGTATTTAAAAAATTAAAATTATAAGTGAATATATGTTATATAATGTCTCAAATTTACATTATTAATAACATATAGTGAAAACAAAATATGCCTTTCAAATATATTTTCAATTATAGTGTCAGAGTGAAAAAAAAGGAAGAAAGAAATATGTTTTTATTCATTTAAAAGGATACTAAATAAATAAGTTTCAATAAATTAAATATGATAAAATTTTTAAAAATTTTAAATTTTATATTATCAGGAAAAATAATAAATTTCATAATATTTTGGAAATTGTGAACATATATGTATTAGAATTATTCTCTTTGCATGAAATTATTTATAGGTAAACATAAATGTTTATTAATTTTTAAAAGAGGGACATTTTGGTCAAAGCAAATATTTAATAGTTATTCTTGATGGTCAACTAACAGCTGGATAGATGAAAATGGAATCTCAAATACATAAAGGAGGTTTTTGTAACATGCACTTTAATTTTAAGGGATCTCTATATACGTTTTCAAAATAGATGAAAGATTTATCATTTAGGTAAGATAGATGGCTTTCAATGTATTTTACTCTTATTATTATTTACATTAAAAATTATCACTGCTACTACAATTATTGTTATATTTAAAGAAACCATCCCCCCTTTTAGTTTATTTTCCCTCCCCTTGAATACCTTCCTCTTAAAAGTAAGGTATGATTTGAAGTGGCATTAAACCGTACATATTAGAATCCCTTTCCCTATATTTTCTTTTCAATCCTCGTCTACTTTTTTTTTTTTTACCAGCAATTCTCATCTACTTAAACCAGGCATTATACTAGTCTTTTACTAGTTTTATTGCCACTACAAAATATTTTTAAAGTTATGTGCTACTCTCTCCGATTTTTTTTATAAGCAACTTCATCTATCTTAGGGTTGATCATTTTTATAAACAATTTTCTCTTTATGTCTCAAAATTTAAACTACTTTTTCCTTTTCTATCCTTATTTAATACACACCTTTATATTAATTATCCCCCACTCACCAATAATTCCCTTTCATTTACTTATTTATTACATATTCTCTCTCATATTTGTTACTTATTTTCTCTCATGTACTCTTTTCATAAATAGGGACATATTTGAAAAAATATGACATTTTTGACACATTTATTATTTTTAACTAATCTTAACCGTCAGTTCATTTTATTTAATAAGAATAAAAATTGCTTATAAAAAGGGTTGGAGGGAGTATTAGATATGCCATATCTTGTAAAATTTATGTTGGGGATGTTTATGGCATTAATCATATCTGATGTACTTATTAAAGCTAGCAAAGAAAAAAAAAAGATACAAATGGTATAATATAAAGTTTAAAAGTTATCATCATGGAGCAATAACAAATATTAAATTCATAAAAAATATTAGTCTATTTTGTCCTTGATATAAGATACTCCTATACTTCAGTGAAAAAATATAGACAAATTATACCTTTTAATAAGATCTGTATGGAGTATTATTCACAAGTCGTTGAATAGTTAGATTCATAATTCATGAGCATCATGTTTAGTTTATCAATAATACAGTATTATCTCCAGTCTTAAATATAGAACATAGTTTGTGGTGTAATTTACACCATAAACTATGTTCTATATTTAAGATCGGAGGGAGTAATATTTATTGCATAATCATATCCCTAACAAAAAGGTAGTTCCTCTCTACATCAATAACACTCCCTTAATCCTTCAACTTTGCCAGTCGTCTAAACAAATCTAGTTCCTCTCTACATCAAATCAAACATTGGTCTAATTAAATCAAAATATTCCATTCCATTCTTTTATTAATTTCACTCTTCCATTTTATTAAAATTCACTCTACCATATCAATATGCCCCCTTTTTGTAACAATACATTGCATGCTTATGTCACTGTCAACATTAATTTTCGCAGAAAGCAGAAATAGGACCCCGAAAAAGAAAAGCGATAGGGGTCATCAAGCATAACTTCAACTTGGAAAGGAGAGGGGGAGGATAAAAAAGGGGAAAAATACTTTGCTAGAAAATGGATCAAGCTTAATTTGGTTTGGATCAGAACAATGACAATACAGCACACTTACATGGAGGCACGAGCTAATTACTTCTCGGGGTCTACGTCTTTGCCCTTCTATCAACTAGCACCAGCTGGGATATTTGTTTTTCAAAAAGGGTGAGATTCCGAGGAATCCCCGTAGAGACATATGATCAACATATAAAATGTGAAAATTAAATATACAATGCACTATATTAGGCAAAAAATGAAAGTTCGATTCGATTCATTTATATTTACCTTAGCTGAGTCACCGACTACAATTATGATTTCCGATAATATACCTCAACTGAGTCATCAACCACAGCTAGTATTTTCTGATATACCGTTGTTGGGTAGCAAACCATAACTAGGTAATGTGCCTTTAACACGCAATCATATCACAAAATACAGTAACAAATACATATAATTGTACACATAGTATATGAAAGATGATAGTCCCTACCTTGAAGTTTGTTAAACCCATTTTTCAGTGTGCCTCGTAAAATGTGTCGTTTCCGGCGTCCGACTCGGTCCTAAAATATATAATTGTACCAAAAATAGGTCATAACCTATCTAAGTATCATTTTAGACTCTTCTATAGTGTTTCCTGTGGTTATATCAATCTAAGGTGAAATTTTACTAAAATGCCCACGGGACCCCGGCTTGGCTGTGCCATACCTGGCTTGATGATACGTTTTTCCGAAATTTTGACTGAGGTTATTTTGACGTATTTTCTCTTAAGGAATCCATTTCCGCGCTAAAAAAATATCAAATTTACTGTCAAATTATGAAAATACCCTTTGCAGCCTCTATTTAGGGATTTCAATGGCGTTTTTGTAATTATGCTTTTTCGGCCTCTACCGAAAAAGTGCCCAACTGTAACCCCACCTATTTTTGCCTACTGAGTCCAATGGAACCATTTATTTCATGAAAATCCAACTCCTAACCTCATTTATGGTTCTAGCCGAAATTCAAGAAAAAAATGAAAAAAATGGAGTTTTGTGTTTTAGCTTCCAAACTTGTACTTTTCCACTTATAATCCTTGATTAACTCACTTAAACACTTCTTAATCATAATTTAAATAAATTTGGGCAGCATAACCTTTTAGGATTAGGGCTTTTCCAATTTCATAACTCAACAAAAAACCAAACAAAAACCACCACCACCAACTTCACGCTAACATAGAATTGAAATTGGTATAATTACCTTTTAAACTTCTTAGATTCTCTTACTCTAGACACATCCCCCTTCTCTTCTTAACCTCAAAGTGTGACTTCACCATCATGAATTCATGAGAAACAATAGTTTAGAGAAGAATCTAAGGAAATGCCATAAGAAAAATTAAAGAAACTACCCTTACATTGACCTCTTATTCTTCTTTCTCTCTAACACTTTGAAATTCTCCAAATTCTCTCTCTCTCTCTCTCTCTCTCTCTCCTCTTGCTTTGGCAGAAATATGTCTTGAAAGAGGAAGGAGAAAGTGTTTAGTAATTTGGTCTTCTTCCTTCCTAGCCCTTGATCTCATCAAGGGACCAAAATGTGACACTTGTCACAAGCATACATCTACTCATACCTCCTTTCTATTCACCCATGATTACTCCATTTAATTCCTATTGACATTGGACAAGTTTTTCTCTCTTGGTTGGGCAAAAATCCGTCCCCCCTTCCTCTTACAAGACAAGTAAGGTCTCTTCCATGCAATAATGTTTTCCCCCTTCCTTTACTCAAGCCATTCTCATCATGCCTTGCACCATTTTTCCATGTTGTATACACTCCACCTTGGTCATCGTTGGAAATGTTCATGAAGCATAGCCATCATGACCTTATTCTTATAGTAATTAGGCATGCTCTTGAAATTAATTTTTTCCCCTCATTCTTCATGGTTGGACGAAAATAATGAGAAGAAGGAAAGGAAAATTGTTTTTCACTCATTCCATAATTCATATAATTGAATTATGTATAATCTCCCTAATTTCACAATTCTTGATTTGTTCCACCAAGAATAATCCAATTATGCATTTTCCTTGATTAATTGGAATTAACTCCAATTAATTGGAAAATAATTAGTCTCGGGCTAAATTGGAAAAATTATGATTTTATAATTACTCTTGTAATTTAATTTATTTCTTGAATTATTTTACCCATTTCCTCATGAACATGAATATTTCAAAATTTATAAGATCCAAATTTCATAAATATTTACCATTTTATTGAATTTCTTAATTAATTATAATATATTTTTGGTGAATGTAAAATTTGGGTTGTAATACTAATTACCCGAACTAAATCATAATATAGCCCAAAGATTCTTCCTTTATGTCCCCTTCGTGCTTTAAACGCTGGCTGGTTGCAGGAAACTTCTGGTTTATAACCTAGAAAGAACACAGCTTGGCAAGAGTTGGATTCAGAGGGGCCTAATAAAGACTATTATATCGTAGTTTTAGGATTGTATTATCTGGCACTTCTGTGGCTGACCCCCGACAAATAAACTATATCTATGTACTCTGTATATTTCAAGAAACAATAACATCAAGATATTAATTAGTATATATTAACTCATCTTAATTATAAGATAAAATTGATTTTTTTAAAAAAATTAAGAAAGTTAATTAAATTATTTTAGAGTGTTTATATTTTTAATATCCTTAAATTATATATTAGTTTATTAGTCAAATTAATTAGTTTAGAGAAAAAAATAAAAATAAAAATATTTTAAAATAATTCAATCAACTTACTTAGTTTCTTAAAAAAAATTAATTTTATCTTAGAATTAAGAGAGAGTATCAATTATTACGAACCCCTGTGGCCCCTGCTTTTGTGCATTATTTTATTATCCTTAGGCCATAACCTAAAAATGAAGAATCTGACTCACCAGAGCGGTAATAATCCACTGAAATAATTTCTTCCCGCATCTGGTTACATTGAAATTTTTTTGTCGCCAGCTTTTTATGTTGATAATTATTTGTTAAATATAAATATATGGTGATATCATTATGATATTGACCTCTTCTTGTTTTTTCCCCCTTGAAAATCTTACGACCATGATCCCTGACGCTCGTTTTATAGGGAAAAAAAGCTCCGTTTTTTTGGTAACCTGCCCCTGCGGCCATGTGATTTCCGATATATTTTTGAAAAAGCGTAGTACCGTTCTGCTGTGTAAGTCTGCCTCTGCTTGCTTCACCCAAAGAAAAGATTCTCTCCCTTGAACTTCTTTCTCATCATTCATTACCCATTCTCTATTTCTCTCTCTTTCTCTCCCTCCATGCGTTTCTTTCTCTTCCTGCTCAGCTCAACTAAGCATATTATCCGCAACTTCTTCTACTTTTCTAGGAGATCTGTTATACTTTGAGTATCTTAAGCTTTTGTTCGGAGCTTTGGAGCTCTAAAATTCGTTGCTTTCTAAGAATTTCTTGTCTCTCTTTTCAAGGTGCTTTCATTTTCGCAATTTTACTATTATATCGCCCTGTCCTTTTCATTCGTTCTCTGCCTCTCGTTGTCATTTAATAGCCCCTCAACCTCAGCTATCAAATCTGCCCAATGCATGCCCAAAACATTATTTAAGCTCTGGTTTCGTTTTTTAGCATGCCTGCTTTTGATTTCCGGAGCTAGTTCCAGAATAAATCAACACTCGTCAAAATCCAGGTGAAGAAAAAGCAACTTTAACCCTCAACTTTGCTACTTTCGATTTGTTTCTTAGTCCCAATTTCTGGTCTCTAGGTATACTGGTGAAGCTTCAAAGGAGTTCATCATGGAAGGCGAGAAACTCAGTAGGCTTCTCTTTGCTCCTTTAATTTTTCTGTGTGTACTGTTGTTAGTGGGTTCAACTAGTGGGATTGGTGTAAATTGGGGGACACAGGCAACACACCCACTGGGACCATCCACGGTGGTGAAAATGCTAAAAGACAATGGGATTCAGAAGGTTAAGCTATTTGATGCCGATCCAAATATTTTAGATGCTTTAAAGAAGTCTGGGGTTCAAGTGATGGTGGGTATTCCTAATGACATGCTTTATACTCTGGCTACCAATATGCAAGCTGCTGAAAAATGGGTTTCGAAAAATGTTTCTGCTCATCTCTCTTCTGGCGGAGTAGATATCAGGTGAACTAAATATAAATCCTCTTTTCGCTTTCAATTTGGATTGTTTCTTAGGGTTTAGATTGCATCAATACTGTAATGTCACACACAAGTCCATTTTCGGATTTAGGTTAATATGAGAATGTGAAGCACTGATGGGTCTGGAGTTACTGAGATTTGCTGGACACTTTGAACATTAGCTTTTTATTTTGTTATTCATTGTTTAATCTTGTAATCTAGTTAACCGTTAATTTTGAATGTCATTCCTGTTTGGGAGGGATGTTAACCCTGAAATAACTGATAAAGTGGTCTGCTCATTTTGTATTATTTGCTTCTGCAATATGCTATAATGGAATTTCCGATTGCGTCTAGTAGTCTCACTTTTAGTTGCTTGCTCTTATCTTTGTCTTGTTGAGATTAGTTTAATTGTGGTGTCTGGGAAGCTATACTGATTGTTACGGTTCATTATTCTTCTGAACCAAGAAAGTGAAAATCAGATTGATTAGACTTGGAAAACATGCAAACTGCTTTGTGAATGACTGACCCAAACTTGGTGCTCACCAGTGGTTGGTGGGGATGGGGGATTATCAGAGTTTGCACATTAACAATTGGAATATTCAATTATTATCATAAAAGATAATCATGTCTAATTAGTATAAAAGTCCACATAATTGGTGCTCCTTCTACTTCGAGCTATCCTTACTTAGTGAAGAACAAAAGTTGAGGTTGAAGATGTGTTTTTCAACATAGTTAATACTCTAGCTCGTGTACTTGGAACAGTTCTTCTACTTGTTCTGATGCATCAATACAATTTTTTTCCTCTTCAAAGCTACTAGCATAGCAGATGTTAGTTATTTGGCCTATCCATGTTCTTTATTTTTTGATTCTATGCTTTTAGGAAGCTCTCACGCTCTGCCACGGCCACCCACTGCCTAATTTATTCATCTCTAGTCCCAAGTTTGTTCGTTAGGGTTCTCAAACTTTATTTTTGGATGGTTCAATACCCTCAATTTCTCATCATATATATCTTATAATGGTTCTAAAGTGATATAGAAGAGACCCATTTCCACCCTCATTTGGCAAATTAGTGTATAAAGGTTATTAATGGAGGGCTAAATGACTATGGGCTAAAAGTCTTCTGTTAGCGTTTATTGCTCTCAGCTAAAAGCACATGCACATAATTTTACTAACATGGTATCTCTTCCAATACTAATTGTAGGAGACACTGATCAACTAAGATTTATTTTCCTGCTTATTTCTGTTCTAGGTTTCTTTTGTTGTATGGCGTTCTTGTTTTAGTTTCTTCGAAGCATGGCATGCCAGTAGCTGATATGTTTACACATTCATATAAATGCATAGTGCTATCTAAAACTTATGGGTTGCTTGTCCAAGGCAACTGAAATCTCTCTCTTTTCTCTAAAACTTTCTTTTCTGTTGAAAGGGCACATTACTCATAACACTCCATTTCAGATCACTTGTGTCTTTTGTTTTTTCAATCCTCACAAGTCACTTTCACCACCTGGAACCTGATTATACACTTACTTAAGCCATGCAGGGGTGAAACCGTGAAAGTCAAATGTGGTGCTACTGTTGTCAAATATCTATGAATGAGGATTAATGAACTAAAATGCCTTCAAACCATCTATTGCATTGGGCTGGAAATAAGACATGATTTGATTATTTATCCACATTAATGCCTCTGCTAAATTAGAAGGTTCAGATGTCTTCTTATTTCTTTTGGAATCTTTTGTTGGAACTTTCTACTGTAGGATCTTAGTTTATGCGTATGAATGTATGCTCTTGCAGTGCCTTTTCTTTTTATGGTTCGTTTTTATTCTATTTTGAACTTGGAACAGCTATAGTCTATAACTTCTTACTGATAGTTTCTTCTATTGTTTACAAGGTATGTTGCAGTTGGGAATGAACCTTTCTTGTCAACTTTCAATGGCACATTTGAAACCACAACCCTTCCAGCTCTTCAAAATATACAGGCAGCCCTCACGAAAGCTGGTTTGAGCAACCGTGTTAAGGTCACTGTCCCTCTAAATGCAGATGTGTATTTGAGTTCATCCGATAAGCCGTCTGATGGCGATTTCCGGCCAAACATCCATGAACTGATGCTGCAGATTGTCAAGTTCTTGAGTGACAATGGAGCTCCTTTCACCGTCAACATCTACCCTTTCATCAGTCTCTACGCGGACTCCAATTTCCCGGTTGACTATGCCTTCTTTGATGGCTTTCAGAGTTCCATAAACGACAATGGCAAAGTCTATGACAATGTCTTTGATGCCAACCATGACACACTGGTCTGGGCATTGCAGAAGAATGGCTTTGGAAACTTGCCTATTATCATAGGAGAAATCGGGTGGCCAACTGATGGAGACCTCCACGCGAATCTTCAGTATGCTCAGCGTTTCAACCAAGGCTTCATGTCTCGCTACCTCACTGGAAAAGGTACTCCAATGAGGCCTGGCCCTTTAGATGCATACTTGTTTAGCCTAATCGATGAAGACGCAAAGAGCATTCAGCCAGGCAACTTTGAACGCCATTGGGGGTTGTTTTACTTCGACGGACAACCCAAGTACCAGCTTAATCTTGGGACAACAAGAACAAATGGTTTAGTGGGTGCAAGTGGGGTTCATCATCTGGGTAAAAGATGGTGTATTATGAAACCAACTGCGAATCTGAATGATGATCAAGTGTCTCCAAGTGTGGCTTATGCTTGCCAAAATGCAGATTGTACAAGTCTTGGTTATGGGACTTCATGTGGGAATTTAGATGCTAGAGGTAATATTTCTTATGCTTTTAACAGCTACTTTCAAGTGATGGACCAGATGGAGAGTGCGTGCAAGTTCCCAGGTCTTTCTGTTGTCACTGATAAAGATCCTTCTACGGATACTTGCAAGTTCAGAACCATGATTGACTCTGTTTCTGCTGAGAGACTTGCATCTATTAGAACAGTGCTCTTTGTTTTTTTCCTTTTCTCTCTTCTGTAATTTTCCCTCCTTTTTTCCCTCCTTAGTTTGCTAGTTTTCTAATTTATTTATCTTTCGAGGAAGGCAACTGAGTAATTGAAATTCAAAATGTCGTATGGATCCCGCAAAGAAATTCCTTGCTGGTGCTGGTGCTGGTGCTGGTGCTGCTTTTATTTTTTTCCTTCTGTGTTTTGCTGTTTTGGGATATGGGTGCCCATATTAATTAGGGAAATTTGCACTCAGCTCCTCAGGACAAAACAAAAAAAAACAAAAAACAAAAAAGTTCCATTGTAGATTCCCTTACAAAAAAAACTCGGTAGACACTGCACTGATATGAATTCGGGAGTGTGAAATTACCTTCTTATCCTTGGTACTTGATATTTGGATATTATATGATATTAAGTTATATGACTAGTTACAGCTACTTGTTATCAATATAAAGTTCCATATTAATTAGGGAAATTTGCACTCAGCTCCTCAGGGCAAAAAAAAAAAAAAAAACAAAAAACAAAAAAGTTCCATTGTAGATTCCCTTACAAAAAAAAACTCGGTAGACACTGTAGTGATATGAGTTCGGGAGTGTGAAATTACCTTCTTATTCTTCGTACTTGATATTTGGATATTATATGAAATTAAGTTATATGATTAGGTATAGCTACTTGTTATCAATATAGGTATATCCACTTGTCAATGAGAGTTTTTTTAGTTAATATAGATGGGTTTATCAATGGTCACTCTATGATTTGTCAATATAGTCACATTCACTTGTCAATGGGAGCTATTTTAAATTGTACTGAAAAAATTAGAATAGCTAACATGGATGGGTTTGTTAGGCCAATCTATAATTTGCCACTATAGGTATATACATAAACTTGACAAAATAGGCACGTATACTTACTAATGTAAAACCTGTCACAACAGGTCAATGTATGTGCTTATTTTGACAAGTTATACATGGGCAAAAATTTTGTAAGTTATGTATTGCAAGGATATGTGTCTATTTTGACAAGTTTATGTGCCGATAACGACAAGTTATACATTGATGAGTATACGTGTCTATTTTGACAAGTTTATGTGCCTATAATGATAAGTCAAATAATGACCATTGACAAGCTCATCTATATTAACTATTGTAATTTTTCCGGTATAATTTAAAATAGCTCCTGTTGACAAATGGACTTGACTATGTTGACAAGTTATATAGTGGCTATTGGTAAGCCCATCTATGTTAATTAAAACAGCTCCCATTGACAAGTGAATGTGTCTATATTGACAAATCATAAAATGACGATTGACAAGTACCTGTACCTAATTATATAATTTAATATCATATAATATCCAAATATCAATTATTAAGGACAAGAAGGTAATTTAACATTTCAAATTTATAAAACTGCAATCCATAGGGAGCGTTCTGATGGGGAAATTTACAATGAGACTGTTTTGCTATTTTTTCTGGTTCTTGGAACTTGAGTATGATTTTTCCTATTGATTAAGAAATACTCCCTACATTACTTATTGGAAGACCTATTTACCTAATTTAATTAGATGAAAAAAAGTTTGTTATCTGGAAAAAAAAAGAAGAAGAAAAAATTTAGTTAAATTAGTTAATGTGATATGTTTTTTCCCTTAAAACACTCTAATAATCTTTCTTAATTTCTTCAATATCTCTCTTACTTGATTATTGCAAAGGGATCATTAAAAGAGTAATTGAAAAAATATTGATAAATATGAAAATAAATTTTATATTTAAGAACAAAATTAACTCCCCATTTAAATCCTATATTAAGAATAGAAAGAGTATTTAGGCAAAAAAAGAAAAAGAAAAAGAAAAGAAAGAGTATTAACTATCATATGGCAGAAAGAAGGTATGTTTTACTCAATGACTATTTATAAGTTTTTATTGCCCAGCAGAATGATTTTTAAATTTGTATAATAAATTGTACTGTTTAATATTAAATATTTTTCAATTATTTACAATTAAAAATCATATAATATAGAAGTTTCTTTAGATAACAACTGTTTCATAAATTGGGCCATTTTACTATTTTTGACCCCTCACAGTTAATGTACTTTTAAAGGAAATTATTTTTTGAAAGTTATTTCCTTAGCTTTACAAACGATTGTTTTTATTAAAAATATTTGTACAAACAAAAGTGTTATCGTTATTATTCTATTGTTCTTAATTAATTAAGTTAATTGATAATATATATCCACAGTAACATGTAATTGCTAATAAATTTATTTATAATAAATTAAACTGAAAAATTCATACGTAAAAGATACAATTCAATACGTAATTTCGTAAGAGATTAAATAACAAAAATCTTTTTATCATTGACTTGAAAATAGATTAATAGTTTTCCAAAGTTTTTTGCTTTGTGGGCTAGTTTTTAGGGGCCGAAAGTCCTCACCGCTTCGAATACGCAAGGTCTTTTTCTAGGGCAGGACGATACGTAAGATTGCTGGCTAGGCCTGTGTGAACGGACTGTTTTTCTTGGATCGAAAACGGGCTTTCTTGATGGGTAGGTATTGTTTTAGGGTTCTTCCCAACGGGTCTTGTATTGCATCTCCGCAACCTTCCGATCCATTGTCGAGCTCGCTCTGTCAATTTTCTCGTCCTGTATAAAATCCAAACGCATCACTCCACCCCGGTTTCTTCTTTCTTTATGTATGATGCTATTTCTCTCTCTTTTCAAACTCTGCAACTGCAACTTCGAAACGGTAAACAATCACAAGGTTCATTGGTGTATATATAGGAAGCATCTCAACCCATATACGGAAGCAATAATCCATATAATTTGCCCGGGATTTTCCGCTTAAATTTTGTCTCCGATTCTGTATATCCGTTTCTCCCCCCTCTTGTATTTTGTAGAGGCCACTATGGACGAGCAGGACAATCAAAACCAAGCTCCTCCGCCTCCCCCAGTTGCAGAGTCTCAGTCTCAACCTCAACCCCAGGAAGGGGCGGGGGAGGAAGAAGATGCGTCCAAGAAGGAGGAGGGCGAGTTGGTTTCGAAGGCTCTAAGTTTGATGGAGAAGGTCACTTCTGCGCCTGATAACCCTAAAGCTACCGTGCTTCATGCCCTTGCCTCCATTCTTGAAACCCAAGAGTTCCGGTATGCTTAGTTAGTTATTTTTCCTTTTCCACAGGCAATTTCTTTTACTTCTGTGCTAATTTCGCCCTATCACCTGCAATTGTGAAATTAGACCAAATTTCGATCAATTTCTTGTGTATTTATTGTTTTACATCCTTTTGTTGGTTTTGACAAAAAACATCATACTAGTATGTTGTATCCTGACCACAAGTGTTAAATGCGTACCCCTTTTTGGCAGCAAATGTATATTGGCTTTAGTTGGCATTTTTATAATGTGCTGAACTGCTGATGATTAATTTGTACTTCTTTAGTGGTTTTGTTATGACATTTTATGGCTGAATGGGGATGAGAATTTTATTTGAATATCAATTCCATCTTGCCAGCTGGTTGATACTGTATCGCTGAAATCTGATTACTTTGCCTACTTGTCAGATTACAGTACCCGCTACTTGATTTTTCTTCTTTACTCCTATTTCTTATCCATTACTGTCTTTTTTCAGTCAGTAAATGTAATTATTGTGCAATGTAGATACATGGAAGGGAATGGTTATTCCTCCTCCAGTAATGCCCGTGCCTCTCATAATGTTGGGCGCCTCGGGAGCTTAATCAGGGTACTTTTGAAGTCCATAGTCTTTTTTAACCTTGTCCCTAAGCTACTTTTTTTGGTGAGGTAAAGCGCTGAGATGATTATCCTTGTTGCTATTCACTCACAACCTCCCTTATTTCTTTCATTATGCACAGGAAAATGATGAATTCTTTGAGTTGATATCGTCTAAGTTTCTGTCAGATACAAGATACTCTACTTCCATTCAGGCTGCTGCTGCTAGGCTGCTTCTGAGCTGTTCATTGACTTGGATTGTAAGATTGTCATTTTTTGTTTTCCCAACGTAGTCTTTTTTAATAAAAGTATCCCTTCTTTTACCCATCTTGTTTCTGCATGTGCCATCCTATTAATATGATAAGTTTAAATGGACAGTATCCTCATGATTTTGAAGATCCTGTTCTGGATAATATTAAAGAGTGGGTCATGGATGAGAATATTAGATCTTCTGTGGAAGAACAGAACACGAAGCATAATCCAGGGCAAAGGGAAGCCTCAGATTCCGAAATGTTGAAAACCTATTCAACTGGACTCCTTGCTGTGTGTTTGACTGGGTATGCATATTCAATTTTTGTATTTAGAAGTTTCACATGAACTTTGTGTAATTTCACTTTTTTACAGCATGTTGGTATTTATCACTCTTAAAATGTATTTTTTAGTTCTTATTTCCATTTTTAATTTTCAATTTACTTTTGGACTGATCTCAGTGGAGGTACAGTAGTGGAAGATGTGTTGACATCTGGCTTGTCAGCCAAGCTTATGCGGTATCTTCGTTTTCGTATGCTGGGGGAAACAAGTAGCAGCCAGAAGGATACTGGTCATTTAACTGAGACTAAGCATACTTCTACACATACTTCAACAAGAGGTAGAGATGATGGCCGTGGTAGATATCGTCAGGCCCTGGAGTCAAGTCATTTAGATGATACAAGGATGCCTGATGAAAGGGCCTTAGATGACCGAACTCTTGAAAAGGATCAAGATAGAGGCATCACTGTACAAACTTGCCAAGAAGAGCCTTGGGTTGATGGTGCGCTACCTGATGATTTGGGTGAAGGTGCTGATACTGACGGGGATGATAGATGGCATGCACGTGATGGAAGGATGAAATTTGGTGATCATGATGACAATACAAGAGATGACTCCTCACGGCGGCGTGTAAACCGTGGATGGGCTAGATCCAGAGGAAAGGGGAGGTTCGGTGATGGGATGGTAGAAAGTGAACTTATTTTGTCATCTCCAGGCTCTGTTAGTCAATCAGGACAGGGAAGGAATGTCAGAGATAGGAGCACCATAAGGAATGCTGATGCTAGAAGGGTGGCTGATTCCAGGAAGACCCTTGCCAGGATCGTTTCTGAAGCTTCTGCTTTAGAAAGAGAAGAAAATGATGATTGTTTTCAGGGTTGCCATATTGGAAGCAAAAATATTTCTGATCTTGTTAGGAAAGCAGTACGAGCAGCAGAAGCTGAAGCTCGAGCTGCCAATGCACCAGAAGAAGCTGTAAAAGCAGCTGGTGATGCTGCCGCCGAACTTGTTAAATCTGCTGCTTCAGATGTATGTTGAAGATTGTGTAATTTTTTATTATATATATTCATTCTATGTGCACAAATGTTTAATGGTGGGATTTTTTGATATATAAATTCAGGAACTTAATTCCACTAATGATGAAGCTGCTGCTGTTTTGGCTGCTTCCAGAGCTGCATCAACTGTTATTGATGCTGCATCTGCAATTGAAGTTTCAAGGTATGTAAGAATATATTTAGGAGCTGCATCAACTTGAGTTTTGATGTGATCTTTTGGTCCCAGAAATAATGCTCCTCTTTGGTTGGTGGCAGGAATTCCAGCATTGATGCTGAAACAGAGAATGCATGTAGCAAAGAAAATGAATCTGGCGAGGAAGTTGAGGATTACTTCATCCCAGATAGTCAATCGCTTGCGCTGCTGAGGGAAAAATATTGTATCCAGTGCCTTGAAATTCTTGGAGAATATGTTGAAGTTCTTGGACCTGTATTGCATGAGAAGGGGGTAGATGTGTGTCTTGCACTTCTGCACCAGAATTCTAAACATCGAGAGGCATCAAAGATTGCCCTGCTGCTGCCTGATATCATGAAACTGATCTGTGCTCTGGCTGCACATCGGAAATTTGCTGCTTTGTTTGTGGACCGTGGGGGCATGCAAAAATTGCTTGCTGTCCCAAGAATGGCTCAAACTTTTTTTGGCCTTTCTTCCTGTCTATTTACTATTGGTTCTTTGCAGGTACTTATGAATAATAGTTATTACATACTTCTATATTTTTTTCTTCTATTGTTTGGGGCTTTTATGCTCCTTTCCCTGATGTTTATATATATCTCTCTTGAATGCGTCTCTGTTGTCTATATTGTTACTTAAGGGAATCATGGAACGGGTCTGTGCTCTCCCAACAGATGTAGTCTATCATGTGGTTGAATTGGCACTCCAACTGCTTGAATGCTCCCAAGACCATGCCCGGAAGAATGCAGCATTGTTTTTTGCTGCTCCATTTGTCTTTGTCTTTAGGGCTGTTCTTGATGCTTTTGACGCGCAGGATGGATTGCAGAAGTTACTGGGCCTTCTAAATGATGCTGCTTCTGTCAGATCAGGAGTAAATTCTGGGGTCCTGGGCCTCTCAAGTGGAGGATTGCTTCGAAATGATCGATCCCCTGCAGAAGTACTGACATCATCTGAGAAGCAGATAGCTTATAACACTTGTGTTGCTTTGCGGCAGTATTTTAGAGCACATCTTCTATTACTGGTGGATTCCATTCGCCCAAACAAAAGCAACCGTGGCGCTGCTAGGAATATTCCAAGTGCAAGAGCAGCATACAAACCCTTGGACATTAGTAGTGAGGCAATTGATGCAGTATTCCTGCAGTTACAGAAAGATCGGAAGTTAGGTCCTGCATTTGTTAGAACTCGTTGGCCAGCTGTTGAAAAGTTCTTAGCATATAATGGGCATGTTACAATGTTGGAATTATGTCAGGTATGACATATTTTAATTTTACTCTTCTACTTTTCTCAATTTGGTTAGTATTTATTTTGGTCATTTGTAGGCTCCGCCAGTGGAACGATATTTGCATGATTTACTTCAATATGCTTTGGGTGTCCTGCACATTGTTACTTTGGTACCCAGCAGTCGCAAGATGATTGTAAACACAACATTAAGCAATAATCGTGTTGGCATAGCAGTCATTTTGGATGCAGCAAACATTGCTACTAGTCATGTGGACCCTGAGGTAAAAGATTATAAGCTACCAGTTGTAGACTGTTCTCCTAATTTTTTTTTTTGGGTTGGCGGGGAGGGGTGGGAAAATAAAATCTTTCAACTGTGGACATGACCATTATGCCTATATGTTGTGTCTCCGATTAACTACTCATGTTTACATTCCAGATTATTCAGCCTGCATTAAGTGTGTTAGTCAATCTTGTTTGTCCTCCGCCTTCAATCAGCAATAAGCCGCCTCTAACTGCACCAGGTCAGCAATCAGCTTCTACCCAGAACGCAAATTGTCTGCCTACTGAGACCAGAGACCGAAACAATGAGCGTAATATCTCAGATCGAGCTGTTCACATTTCTAACCAGGCTGATCAAAGGGAGCGGAATGGAGAATCTGGTGTTACTGATCGTGGTAGTGCAGCCACAGCTTCTACACAGATCGTTAATGGCACTCCACAAACTCCTGGTGCCACTGCAACTTCAGGATTGGTTGGAGACCGTAGAATATCTTTGGGTGCTGGAGCAGGTTGTGCTGGCCTGGCTGCCCAACTGGAACAAGGATACCGACAAGCAAGAGAGGCTGTCCGCTCTAATAATGGAATAAAGGTTCTGCTGCATCTCCTCCATCCACGTATATATTCACCTCCTGCTGCTCTAGACTGCCTCCGTGCACTAGCTTGTCGAGTCCTTCTTGGTTTAGCCAGAGACAATACTATTGCACACATATTGACGAAGCTTCAGGTAACTATTTTGCCCACTCTATTGACACATTATAGCTCAAACTGTCCTTGTCTCAGCATGCTGTATATCCTGTTGACATGCGGTCAAACTTTGTATCAAGAATAAACATAGAGGTGACTCTGCTACAAGCTTATACTTGCTATTGATATCTGAAAGGAATGTCTTGGTTTTTCAAAGTTCTGTTTTAATCCTTTTTATTTCGGTATTAATTGGTTTCATGCGTTCTTAGGTAGGGAAAAAGCTATCTGAGCTGATAAGAGATTCAGGCAGTCAGACACATGGAACAGAACAGGGAAGGTGGCAAACTGAACTTTCCCAGGCTGCAATTGAGCTAATTGGGGTGAGCCATCTTGAGCTCTATTGTGCTTGTTGCAGGCTTTTCACTTGTATTTATTCTTTTATTTTTTACTTCTCAGTATCTTGTCCTGTTCATTTCTTTTAGCCATGTTTAAGATTTTTTGAAGGAATGAAATGGAAAGGCAAAGAGTGGAATGGCAAGTCATGTGTCATTCCATTGTTTGAGTTCAACGAAGGGAGAAAGTTATAACGCAGAATGGCTTGTAAATTATGTTTTCCAACATTTCCCCTTACAACTAGATGTAATGCTAGCAAGTTTTAAGCCAAAGAGGATATGATTGCATTTCTACCACTTGTCCCTTCTGTTTCCATCCCAAACCTCCCCATTTTGAAGGACAAAACAATTTGGGTTTTAGATGGCAAGGAGGGACCCGGAGTCTCTTCTTTTGCCATACCATTCCATCCTAACGAAACTGCCAATTCTTCAACGCCTTTAGCCCATATTGGCAAGTCTGTAGGTGCCTTTTTTTTAAAAAAAAAAATTCTTTAAAACTATCTGTATCTTGTCTATATTTTTGCATTATTTACTGAGTTCAGTATATTTTTACCTCCTTTTTTCGGTAGATTGTGACCAACTCAGGTCGTGCAAGTACGTTAGCTGCTACTGATGCAGCTACTCCTACGTTAAGGCGCATTGAAAGAGCAGCAATAGCTGCTGCAACTCCTATTACTTACCATTCTAGGTATTTAGTGGTTTTTCATTGGTTTCGAATCATTGTCAAATTTTTCCTATATGTGGTTCCCTCTTCCACATTTCTGATGATTCTTTTGTGTTCTGCTTTTGCTTGGAAAATTAGGGAACTTTTGCTCCTAATTCATGAGCACCTACAAGCATCTGGGTTGCTGCAAACTGCATCTGTGTTGCTTAAAGAGGCTCAGTTGAATCCTTTGCCATCGTTGGTTGCCCCATCATCTCTTGCACAAGCAGCCACTTCACAGGAAGCTACTTCAATACAACTGCAGTGGCCGTCTGGTCGGACTCCTTCTGGATTTCTCACTAGCAAATTAAAGCATAATGCAAAGGATGGGGATTCCAGCTTGAAGTCTGACTCAGCCATCTCTACTAAGAAAAAGACACTGACTTTCTCACTTTCTTTTGGTCTACATTCAAGACATCAAACTGTTGATTCTCAGCAGTCACTTGTGAGGAAAGGGCTGACTACTGGGAAGGAGTCTTCTGAATCTTCAAGTTCATTAGAGACTCCATCAGAACCTTCAATGAAACATGTCATTGATGCAGAGTCTCAGTATAAAACCCCAATCATGTTGCCTATGAAACGTAAGTTACCTGATTTGAAGGATATAGTTGTATTGTCACCATCTGGAAAGCGACTAAATGCTGGGGATCAAGGACTTCGATCACCTATATGTCCAACTCCAAGTATGACCCGTAAAAACAGCCTGCAGAATGATGCTGTGGGGTTTTTTACTCCAAGTTCCACCTTGAGAAATCAACAAGGCCGGTGCATAGGTGAGTATGTGGATGAAGGTCAACTAAACTGCTCAAATCTTGGTCAAGTGACACTATCCTCCCAAATATCAAGTGACCTTCAGCCCAACAATCAAGAGCGTTTAACATTAGACTCTCTAGTGGTTCAGTATTTGAAGCATCAGCATCGCCAATGCCCTGCTCCTATTACCACTCTTCCTCCACTATCTCTTTTGCACCCACATGTTTGTCCTGAACCAAAGCGATGCCTTGATGCCCCATCAAATGTGACCGCGCGGCTTGCTACACGTGAATTTAAACACATGTATGGTGGAGTGCATGGGAATCGTAGGGACCGGCAATTTGTTTATAGCAGGTTTAGGCCATGGCGTACATGTCGGGATGACACTGATGCCTTATTGACATGCATTTCTTTTATTGGGGACTCATCTCGTATTGCTGTTGGTAGCCATAATGGCGAGCTCAAAACTTTTGACTCCAACAACAATAATGTGGTGGAGACCTTTGCATCTCATCAATCTCCTTTGACACTTGTCCAATCTTTTGTTTCGGGAGAGACTCAACTGTTGCTTTCTTCAAGCTCCCAAGAAGTGAGGCTGTGGGATGCATCAGCAGTATCAATGGGTCCTACCCATTCATTTGATGGATGCAAGGCTGCCAGGTTTAGCAATAATGGCAATGTTTTTGCTGCCTTGTCATCAGAATCTGCTCGACGAGAAATCCTCTTGTATGATATTCAAACTGCTCAATTAGAGTCAAAGCTATCAGATACATTTGCAAGTTTAACAGGCAGGGGTCATGTCTATTCCTTGATACATTTTAGCCCTTCTGACTCAATGCTACTTTGGAATGGGGTATTATGGGACCGGCGGGCCTCTGGGCCTGTTCATCGCTTTGATCAGTTCACAGATTATGGGGGTGGGGGCTTTCATCCTGCTGGAAATGAGGTATGCAGAATTTGAGTATCTGTCGCACAATAATTTTAGATTGTTGGAAGAGCATATAAAATTGATTCTTAGTTTAGAATTTTGGCGACTACATTAGATGAGGAATATAGAAATGGTACAGCGTGTTCTTGCCCTTCTTGTTTCTTCAAAGAGTGCTTACCTGATTTAACTAATGTTCGGTGGGTTTTGTTGTCTGTATCTAAAATATCTAGTGATGTTAGTATTTGTTATCAAATTTGTAATTGTTTTTATCTGCATGGTGGTATTCTAACCCATCTTTCCAATGCTTGTCAAAATTGTTTTAACCAGGTTATTATAAACTCAGAAGTCTGGGATCTGCGTAAATTCAGACTGCTACGAAGTGTGCCTTCATTAGATCAAACGGCAATAACATTCAATGGACGTGGTGATGTAATCTATGCAATCCTAAGGCGAAATATTGAGGATGTAATGTCAGCAGTCCACACACGCCGAGTCAAGCATAATCTTTTTTCAGCTTTCCGCACTGTGGATGCGGTCAATTATTCTGATATTGCCACTATTCCAGTGGATCGCTGCGTTCTTGATTTTGCAACTGAACCAACTGATTCATCTGTTGGGTTGATTTCAATGGATGATCAAGATGAGATGTTTGCATCCGCCAGGATCTATGAAATTGGCCGTAGGAGACCAACTGATGATGATTCTGATCCTGATGATGCGGAAAGCGAGGAGGAGGATGAGGATGACGACGACGACGACGACGATGTGGATCCTTTACTTGGCCCTGGACTTGGTGGGGATAGTGAGAGTGATGCAGATGATTTGAGCAATGATGAAGACGATGATAGTATAGTGGATCTTGATGATGATGTCGACGATGATGAAAGTTTCATTATGGATGATTTAGACTTTGATGGTGGAACTGGAATATTGGAGATAGTGACAGAAGGCGATGAGGATGAGGATGATAGTCAAACACTTGAATCCTTGAGTAGTGGTGAAGAAGATTTCGTTGGTAATGGCTTTGGTTTTTGACACTGTTCTAAATGGAAAGATTGGTTATAATGGTTTGGGAGGTTGTATTGTTTATTTCCCTCTAATTATATTCATTTTAGGGCGATAGAATTTTCAATTTTGTCTCCCATAAATTTTGATGTGTTATCTTGCAAATTACGTCCGTGGCTTAAAACATTATAGTAAATCACAAGAGGCATCGATTGTGTATAGCGCTTTGAAACTACAGTTTTCTTGATCTAGGAAACGGCAACCTTGCAATTTTTGGAATCCGATTGGAAATTGTGGAAGGGCTCTCCTTGCGCGTGCGTGATTGTTTAGTCAGGGTATTATGTTTATGCTCCATCCAATCAAGTCCAGTTTATTTTTTTTAAGAGATTAAAAAAGTGAAATAAATTGTTATCATAATAAGTATATGTGGTATGAATATATGAATATATAAACTAAGCAAATTTGTTTGAAAAAGATGATAAATATAAAGGGAAAAAATAAATAAATATCACTTAAACTTCAAAATATCAAATTGGTTTTGTTGACTAGTAATGAGATTGATAAAAAAGTATAATAATTGACAACTCAAATTTTTAGGAAATCATTGATTTGAGATTTTGAAGTTTAAGTGGTATTTATTTATCTTTTTTCTTAAATATAAATATAAATAATTTAAAGTAATTTGTTTAGTTTTATAAATCAAGCAAATCAATTGGGTCTTATATTAAAGAGGGAAAGGTATAAATACATCAATTTATAAATTAAGCAAATTTTCATGAAAAAGACAATAAATATAAATAATTTAAAGTAATTTGTTTAGTTTTATAAATTAAGCAAATCAATTGGGTTTTATATTAAAGATGGGAAGAATATTACTCCCAAGCCAATTTATAAATAAGGTTAAGGGGCAAAACTATCAATATTACTCCCAAGCCAATTTATAAATAGGATTAAGGGGCAAAACTATCTTTAGACTTTTATCAAAAGTGCATCACCACTATAAATTTTTTTTTTGAGTAAAAGTAATTATGCACTTTTAAAAAGGGTGTAAAAGTAACTATAAATTTTCAAAAAGGGGGAAAAAGTTATACTACTATTAAAATTAACAAATGACCGTTTACTCAAAAGTGTTTAATGAGCAAAAATACCCATAAACTTTTCTCAAAAGTGCACCCATCACTATAAAAAAAATTTGAGTGCAAAAGTAACCATAAACTTTCAAAAACGGGGCAAAAAGGATGGTTCTCTTAATGGGTTCAAACGTCATCTTTTGATTGTTCTAAATCCAAGAAAAGAGCACCCCAACTTGTCCATCATAATTTTTCCAAACCAAAAATTGAAAAACCCATCTTCAATGAAGATGACGTGCCATTCTACTCTCACCAACATGCTGTAAATGGAATTGTTGAGATCTTTCCCCATTGTCATTGCAACTCGATGAGAGTAGGATGACGATGTTATCTTCATTGGAGGAGGCAAGATCGGTGACGTGGTGGGGAGGAGAGAAGGTAGCAACCTCCCCCCCCCCCCCATCTCTCTCTCTCTCTCTCTCTCTCTCTCTGTGTTCTCTCTCATTCTTCTTTTTCACTCTAATTTTTCACCTCTTTTAATTGTTCTTTAATTTTGGCAAATGCATTCACAGCACCGTCGATCTCAACGATTCCATTTACGACATATCAGTAAGAGTAGGATGGTGATGCCATCTTCGTTGAAGATAAGGTTTTCAATTTTTGGTTTGAAAAAATTATAGTAGATAAGTCGGGGTGCTCTTTTCTTGAACTTAGAACAATAAAAAAAATAACATTTGAACCTAGGAAGAGAACCGTCACTTTTGCCCCATTTTTGAAAGTTTATAGTTATTTTTGCACCAAAAAAAAGTTTATGGTGGTGGGTGTACTTTTAAAAAAAGTTTATGGGTATTTTTGCCCCTTAAGCAATTTTGAGTAAACAGCCGTTTGTTAATTTTAATGCTAATGTCACTTTTGCCCCCTTTTTAAAAATTCATTGTTACTTTTGCATCATTTTTTTAAGTTCATGGTTACTTTTGCACACAAAAATTATGGTAGTGGATGCACTTTTGAGAAAAAGTTTAATGGAAGTTTTTAAGTTGAAGGGTAGTTTTGCCCCTTAACCCTTATAGATATAAATCTTGTAAATTGATCGGGAAGTAAGATTTTTTTCACTTACACTTTACAAAAGCACGAGAATGATCAAGGAATGCAGAAGGTATAATGTTGACTAAAGCATTAATTATTAGTTATTTTACTTATTTCTAGAGCATTAGAGTCTATTTGATTCAACTTCATTGTATGCCTGCAATGATAATAACGATTGCATTGTCAAGAGAAAAGTGTATGATTGCTCTTTGGCATGGTAATGATGATTATCAAAAAATTGTTAATCCTCATTCATACATCCCCCTCTTGAATACTCATTACCACTTCATTGCATGGTTGAAAAAGTCTAATATATCATTTAGTCTCATTTGTTTTTGTTTCACTTGTCTCATTTCACCCGCCACGCCACGCCACAACCACCGCCACCTCCTCCATCACCGCCATGGCAGCTATCGACCCCAGTACTACCTCCTTCTCCATCGTTGTCCCTGTCACCACCTGCCATCGCACCACTACCTACTCCATTGCCGCCACAACCACTCCCTGTCGCCACTACCTCCACAATTGTTTCCACCGCCGCTACTACCTCCTCCTCCTCCTCCTCCAACGCCACCCGCCACCGTTGCCGCTTCCATCGTTGCCATCACCGACCCCATGACAGTTGCCATTGCCCCATGACAGTTGCCATCGCCGCCGCCTCCACCTACACCATTGTCGTTGTCACCACCTGACAGCGCCACCCTTTGCCGCCGCCGCCTCCACTGGCCGCTATCACCGCCATGGCAACGGTCGCCACTGCTACTAACTCTTCCATTGTTGTTGCTGTCACCACTTGCCATCACCACCACTACATCCTCTTTCATAGTTGCTGTCACCACCTGCCACCGCCACCTCCACCTCCACCTCCACCTCCCCACCACCGTTACTGCCACCCCCACCACTACGTCTGGCCGGCCCGTTTAGGCCCGAGCCCTTCAAGGGCCGGGCTTATGATTTAGAGGCTAAAAAGAGAAGCGGGCCTAAAAGGGCTGGCCCTGTAGGGCTGGCCCTGCAGCCCTGAGGGCCGGCCCTTTTAAGCCCGTTTAATTTTTTTTAAAATAAATTAATAAATATAATATCATTATATCAAATTATCAATATGAGAGACACCTAAGTACCTAATAGAGTATTAATAACAGGCAAACACTTATTAATTGATTTGATTTATTTTATTTTCTACAATGATTTATTAATTTAAACTTTAAAAAATAGGCTAATTTGGACATTAGATGATTATTTTAACTAAAAATTTATGATTTTTAAAAATAATGTATCTCGATTTAAAACAAAATAATAAATAAATTGTAAAACTTGAAAAAGAAATTTTTTTGAATTAAAATGAGTTTAAGCCCGAGCCCGTGAAAGGCCAGCCTTATAGGGTTGAGGGCCTAAAAAATATTGTACTTTTTAGTAAATGGGCCTAAACGGGCCGGCCCGTATTCCCGGCTCTACTGGCCCTAGACAACCATCGCCATCGATATATCCTTAGTAAGGTTGCGTGATAGTTATGATGAGAAAACGTGATGGCTTTTACCTATTTTTTCTACAAAGATTATATTAGGGTATAATAGACTTTGAGATATTTTAATTTTAAATAATTTTTAAAAATAACTCATTGCACCTTACATAAAAATCAAACAAAACACTAGCTTTGTTTGTAATACTATATTACATTTCTATTACATCATATTGTACTGTAAGGTGCAATGGGATCAAATCAAACGGACCGTTGGTTATCTTTCTTACATAGATGTAGTAATGGTTGCAAGAGAGGGTAGAAATTAACATAATGGGAAAAGTTTAATAAGGATGGTGTGAAACTGAAGTTACAAGTTTAATATTTTAACTTTCAATTGTGTTATGTGGTTAAAAACTATTTATATTTAAAATTGGAATAGTATACACTAAAATTAAGAATTATATGCTAAAATGGAAAGAAAGTGAATGATTTAACAACATAACGATGCAAAATGAAAAGAGCATTTAGCATAAGCTGCCCCGTCCCGGGAGACCAAAGTTTCCATTGACACGCTATTTACTTGAGCCGGACCCAAAAACAACACATGGCCAGCCAGCTCTTGCAATCAGTGACGTAGTCCGGCGCTTAATCGGACACGGTGCGTGCAAGTTGGGATAATACCAAACACCGGTCTTCGTACGTACATGCTTTAATTCACATTGATAATGCACCAGCATTACTTGAAAGAAATTAAAAGGTATATGATTGCCAAATGAAGTTTAACAGACAAAAAATGATTATTTTGCAGCGTCATGAGCAACATCGCCTCTAAACCAACAAATTGTCTCCAGAAGTCTCGTTAGGAAAAAAAATTGCATGTAACATCCAGACCCACTGCTTGACTGCATTATCAAGGGGCTAACCTAAGAGGGTCACGAGGGTACAGAGATGTCTTGCGTATATTATTGAGGCCACAGAAGAGCATCACCACACGCTCCAAGCCCACTCCAAATCCACCGTGTGGGAATGCACCATATCTGACAAATGATCGACCATGCAGATATTTAAGTCTTTCATAGTACAAAAAGCAAGACTATCTGAGTATAAAAGTCTAAAATACTACTCCGTGAGTTAGTACCAATACCTAAAATAAGGAATGGTTTTAACTTAAATTGAGGAAGATTCGAAAGAGGTGATGACAAATACCTGAAAGAATCAATGTAAGTGGCAATTGTCTTGACATCAATTCCGCAAGCCGCTGCACGTTTTTCCAAGAATTCTGCCTTGTGGACACGCTGAGCTCCTGAAATGATCTCCTCACCTAATACAAGTTATAATAACACTAGCAGCTCAGGTTAACTAGCAATCACCCAAAACCCAGCTTCTTAGAAGATATGTAGCCAATTACAAATCAACATAACAGTTGTAACACAGGTTGTCATACTAAGGCCATAACAAATTACTCAGCTTACCTCGAATAAAGACATCAAATGAATTACTGTATGCTGGGTTGTCAGGGCAAGGCATCGTATAAAATGGCCTTACAGCCAATGGGTAACGGTAAAGGATGTAGAACTCAGTGCCATACCTATGAAGAGAATTACAATCCGTAAATATTTTTAAAACAGTGTTTCATGAAAAAAATAAAATAAAATATTAGATAAAAAAATTAAAATAGGCGGAAAACATGAAAACAGAATTACTTCTCTAAAACTAATTGGCCAAGTTTCCTTTCAGATTCAGTATTTAAGTCGCCAAGAGGGTCAACCTCTACGCCAGCATTCTGCAAATTCAAATGACAGAGTTATTGGATTACTGATCAAAATACATGCATACTGTATATCCATTTCCTCTTTTATTTGTCACTACATTAACTGTAATTGAGCCAGTGCTACGCAATTAAATATTGCTCCATGTACAAGATACACATATTAAACTGCCAAATATGATATTCACTCCCACCAAATATGATCTTTAAATATCGGCCTTAATTATATACAGAAGTGGCACAAGAGTGCATGTGATTGATTTAGACTTCTTACATTTAGAGAGTCAAGGAAGGCAAGAACAAATAAAATGAGGATTTGGATATTTAAAAGTGGTGCATCTTAAGTACGCATCAGCCCCCTAAACAGGTTAGGGAGTATTGCGATTGACTCAAATACATGCAATCCACTTCAACATCATCCTCCGGTCCCAAGTTCAAACAAATAAGAACATATGCTATCTAGATTTTTTTAATCTATGCAGAAGGAGGATTCTCCAAATTTTCAAGGGTTGAGCAAACCTCGTCTATCTCATTACAGTTTCTATATAGTCAGTAGTGTCTAAAAGAAAGCTTACCTTGAGCATCTGAACCCCTTCTTCAAATGGAAGACGCAAAGTTTGTCGCAAATACTGCACATTCACAAGATTGTCATTAGATCGAAGATAATGACAACCTCTAACTGATCTAATTATTTGTATTAGACAGCAGTATCTTAAGCACGGCATAATAAATCACTAAATCATATGTTAGTGCAAGTTTGTTGTGCATGTTGACATGTAATGCATAAATACCTTTAAAGGTTCAAATGGGTATTGCCTTCCCACAGCTTCCAGATACTTCTGACAGTTCTCATTTAAACTGTCAAAAATGGCCACAAATAGCCTATCAACTATATCCATAACCTGCCCAAGAAATGGTATATTAGACCATACATCTTAATAATTTCAAATGTGAATGTTCATCATATTCCTTCACGTCAAACCTACCTCAAAATAATGCATCTTAATCTCCATTTCAACATCAAGACCTGTGAACTCACACAGATGTCTATGAGTGAAGGAATCTTCCGCCCTAAAAACAGGACCAACCTCAAAAACACGGCCAAGACCACCACAAATTGCCATTTGCTTGTGCAGCTGAGGTGACTGCGCAAGGCATGCAGGTTGCCCCTTATAATCCAGTCTAAAGACAGCAGCACCTCCTTCACTAGACCCAGCAATCAGTTTTGGTGTGTGAATTTCAACAAAGCCTTCAGATAATAAGAATTGTCTGAACGCCTGAACAGGCACGCATTTATGAGAAAACTAAATCAGATAGCGTGGAATAAGCTCAATGAAAATTGTTATAAACAAGTATCTTAATATATTTATCTTGCAATAAACAATAATGAAAAGCATTCTATAAAATTAACAACGAGAGTAAATTAAATATACAAAGGAACACTTCATAATGACACTCAATGATCATATGCTTTACATTTCCAACATGAGACTGAATGCGGAAAATTCCTTGATTGGCTGGTGTCCGAATGTCAAGAACCCTATAGTTTAGACGTGTGTCCTGATTGACACGAACGAGTTGTTCACCGGCCTGCACGCATCAATTGATTTAATCAACATACATAAAACGGGCACAGTGGATCTGGGGCGAAGAGAAGTTGAAATGATAGTGAACAGAATCTGATAAATATTGTGGCGGGACAATAGTTTCACATTGAACAAATGCAAGCATAAGCAGATATCAAAATAGTGCACCTGAAGAGCTTTCTCAATTTCAATTTCACTTCGTGCAGCATCCTCGATATTAATAGGTAAAGTTGGGACAGCCCTATCCACACAATATAATTTCCTCACTTGAATTTCCACCTGAAAGAGTAAAAGATGCGTCTGGTCATTGCAGATAGAAAAACTTAGCATGAAACTCAATTATATGAAAAACATTTTTTCCAAGTAAGCCCATAGACACCTAAAATACATACATAAAAGGCATTATTAAATACATCCATCTCCAGTCGATAAATAAGTATTCTGGTCAACATAAATTTGTCACCTGCTGTGAAGCGCCTTTGATAGGAGACCCGGGCACTACGACGACCCCTTCGAGATCGACAATAGATTCCCGGCTCAATGCCGTCACGTATTTCACCATCTGAGGGCTCACTTGATCAGGCTGCACTTGCACCAGACATTGCACAGTAAATCCATTCTCTCTGATAACCACGAACGCCATTTTCTTCCCCACGGCACGAATCGTCTGAGCTACGCCCCGAATCCGAACGCACTTACTCTCTACTGAATCGTTAAGAGCTTCGACTTTAGTCCAATCGGAGGTGTTAGCCACGGTCTTAGACTGGAGCTCCAAAAGTGGGAGATCGCCATAGTTGGCTGCGAGAGGGTCTTCCTCAGAATCGACGGAGAGAGATGACGTGGCAGAGGCTAAGGCAGCTTCTTGGCGGCGACGAAGCTTCTCTTGCTTGGCCGCTTCCTTTTTAGCTGCTTTTTTGCTTAGAGATTCTGGTTGTTCCGATTGCGTTGGTGCGGGAGGCTCGGACTCTGAAGACATTTTTTTCGATAGAGTGATGAAGGAGCAGACAAATATGAGGAATGGAAGGCTTTCTCCGCAGGGTTTAAGAAGGGAGAACACTAGGGTTGCTTGCTTTGATTGGATTGTTCAATCTATGAGAATCAATTGATTCAACCCAAACCATGGGCGCTCTGGGAATTTCACAATTAGATTCTTTATTTATTAAGTACATAAATTACCCGGTTAATTTTCCTTTTGTCACGAATTATGGATTATCACTAATGAAATTATTGATATGAATATACTTTGCCTTGGGGGCAAAAATGAACTTAACCGTATCAATATTTATTAAGAAACCAAATAATTATAATTAATTAATAATACATTTACTTGTCTAATATAAAAATTTTATTTGCCCGGTTATTAGTTTATTACTATTACTTACGAAATATTTAAATTTTATATTTATTAATAGTTAACTTAAAGTACGAATTTTTGTTTTTTCCCTTAAGC
This sequence comes from Inga oerstediana, assembly GCA_963210345.1. Taxonomy (NCBI): domain Eukaryota; kingdom Viridiplantae; phylum Streptophyta; class Magnoliopsida; order Fabales; family Fabaceae; genus Inga; species Inga oerstediana. The sequence continues at coordinate 6,731,064 of OY723402.1, forward strand.
CTGGTTTGCTACGAAACTTTATTGGCGGGGATTAAGATTTGGGGGATTAAGATTTGGTCAGAAATTGAGTCAAATTATATTATTTAGTATAAGAAATTGAGGATAACATTTGATCATTGAGTATTAAAAATGTGATATTGCTGTAAAACCATCCTATATTACATTTTCAATTCTAAAATTTCAAATGATAGAAACAAAAGTATCCTATGCATTTAAAGGGTAATAGATAGAAAACAAAAATAGTTATTAAATAATGGGCCTAAATATAATTTATTCTTCATCACTTTTCCGAGAGAATTCTTCGTCGTTTTATTAAATATATAGCGTAGAGTATTTTGCATATATAAAAAATATCTTTATTTGATTATGTAGATTTGTTGCACAAGCAATATTTACTCCCTTATCCCCCCCCCCCCCCCCAAAACTATTTTTTAAATTTGATAGAGGTGATAATCCCTTTTCAAACTTAGGGTGCAAAAAGGGCATAAAATTCAATGAGACGTTGTCTTGATGGTGAATTATTAAACTTCAGCAAAACCGCTGAACAACAGAACATTGGTTTGGCAAAAACCAACAATAGGCTGGTCAATAGTCAATGCTCAACTCCGAATGGCTCATAGCACGCCAAGCTCGGGTTTAGTCAAACACTAACCAACCGGTTTGGTGCAATGCCTCATGATCCTTTGCGTTCATGAGTTCAAAGTCATTAAAAACTTTCTACAACGCTGTGATGAGCACCAAATGAGATTTTCACACATACACATATATATATAGGAAAAACAACAAGTATCTATCTAGCAGCATTCATTAGCTTTATTCTCATGAGAAGTTATGAATTTTATCTGGTAGCTTTCAAGCTGATTTCAAACTACTCCTGCACTATATATCAAAAATATAGTTGCATCCTTTCATTTTGTAAACTCTGATTAATTTAGTGTTCATTTGGGATAGCTTATTTTTCACTTATAAGTGCTTATAATTCGTAATTTACGGTATACGAAATAAGTATGTGAGAGGAGTTTTATCTTGACTTACATAATACTCCCTCTGGTCCTAATTATAAGACAAAGTTGATTTTTTTTTAGAAATTAAGGAAGCCAATTAAATTACTTTAGAGTATTTATATTTATATTTATATTTTTTTCTCCAAACTAATTAATTTGACTAATAAGCTAATATATAATCTAAGGATACTAAAAATATAAACACTCTAAAGTAATTTAATTGGCTTCCTTAATTTCTCCAAAAAAAGTCAACTTTGTCTTATAATTAGGACCGGAGGGAGTAAGTACTTATTTCCCAAAAATAAGTTATTCCAAACATATCTTTAGTATGTCTTGTTCTCCCTATCGCTGCCAAATGAAGCGTTGTATATTGAGTCCCTCATATGGGCTACTACTTTTTGGTATTATTATTACTCCTCTTATCCTTAATATCAAATATATTTTAGACAGTTAATATTGGTCCTAAATAAAAGATATATCGCACGTTTGATTCGATCCCATTACACCTTGTAATGCAGTACGGTGGGATGCAATGGTAATACAATGCAATATTAATTATAGGGGTAGTGTTTGGTTTAATTTTTAAGCAATGTGCAATAAGTTAATATTTTAACAATTATTTAAAGTTAATATATTGCATAAAGTCTATTTTACCCTTAATATACTCTTTATAGAAAATATAGTTAAGAGTCAACAACAGCAGAGATGAAGGAGGAAGAGGTAGTGGTGGCGGCGGTGGCAACATTAGTAATGATGGGGGTGGAGGCGATGGTGGAAGAGGAGGAGGTAGTGGCAGTGGCGGTAGGTGTCGGCGGCAGGGGTAGAGGAGGATGTAGTAGCGGAGGCAACAATGGGGGTGCCGGGTGGTGGAGGAGATTGTGGCGGTGACGAGGGGTGGCAAAGGTGGAGGAGGTCGTGGCGGCGGCGGCTGGTGGAGGATGAGGAGGAGGTGGCGGCTACGATTGCGGGGGGTGGTGGAGGAGGAGGTAGTGGCAACGGGTAGAGGAGGAGAAGGAGGTGACGGCGGTAGTGGCGGCTAGAGGAGGACGTAGTGGCGAAGGCAACGGTGGGGGTGGCGGCTGCAGGGGGTGGTAGAGGAGGAGGAGGCCGTGGTGGCGATGGGGGTAGTGGAGGAAGAAGAGGGGTGGCGGCGGTAGCGGCAGGGGATGATTGTTGCAAATGAAATAAGATAAGTGAAATACTGAAATAGACACGTGAAACTAAAGAGTAAATTGAACTTTTTTAACTATATAATAAAATGGTAATGAGGATTCATAGGGGCGAATGTATGAATGTGGATTGCCAATTTTTTGGTAATCATCGTTACCACGGTAAACCTTATTACCATGATAAAGAGCAACCAAACACTCTTCCTTTAGTAATGCAATCATGATTATCATTGCAGGCATGCGATGAGGTTGAACCAAACGGACTCATAGTTTTCATAATTATCATTTGTTTTCATAATTTCCCCCTATTAAGGCTCCCTCAACAACAGAGAAGAGGGAAGAAGGGAATTAAGAAAGATAACTAGGGTTTTTTATAAAATATATGTCATTTTAACTAAATTTTTTAGTCTAATCAAATTAGATAAATACGTCTTATATTAAGACGTAATGAAATATATTATACATATTCCATAGCTTGAAGAACAAATCAAATTTGATATAAAATTGTAATAATAAATCCCAATTCCAGATCCGCATGCAAAATATTAACAAAACGGGCCTCTGAAAAAATTAATCAATAATCAATAATCAATAATCAATGGGACTGTTGAGAATCTCTCTTTATGGTTGCTCCGTCTTGCACCTTACAATCCCAAGTGAAAATGAAATGGGAAAAAAAACAGAGAGGTCCGACGGCAACCTTGCAATTTTTTGACCCTGTTGTGCATGTGCGTATCGAAATTGTGGAAGGCCTCTTTTTTTTTTTTTTGAGATAGAAAGGCAAGCCGAGGTTTGATAAAGAAGTACATCCAGGTAAAGGTCCTAGAATTCTTTTTTTGTGGAAGGCCTCTTCTTTTGTGCGTGCTTGAGTGTTCATTCTAGGAGTATTATGATATTATACCATCTATGAGGCTACTCATAAAAAAATGAGTGTTGGTTAAATTTTAACAATGACTTGGTTCTTATAAATCAATGCAATCAGACCCGGCCTATATCGGCTGGTCGATTTTTTCATTTTTTATTTTTAAAAAAATCATATTTTTTATAATTTTATTTTAATAATCCTAAAATCTTTAATTTTTCACCGATTTAGTCCCGGGTTAGTTCTGGTTTGACTCCGATTTGATCCATTGACCCATAACTTAGTACCCCGACCAGTTCAGTAATCAATCCGAATTTAATTTCCTTGTTTATAAATAGAGTTGAAACTTGGAAGTAGTAATATTTTGACATTTTCACCCTCAAAAGGACACAAGAAAAGGATCAAGGAATGTAGAAGGCATTAAGTTGACCAAGTAATGGCACCTACTGAGTTTCTGTAATCCAATTATTAGTATTAGACGACATGATCCAAATATTAGATAGCCCTATCCGGTCCGCCGGCCGCTGGCTCTGATACCAAATGTTATAACCCTCCTCTAAATAGTATAAATGAATAACAAGAGACTGGGGAAACACTTGAGATGGATAATACTATTAGAAGTAAAACACGTTACACACATACACACTGCACAAGGCATGACAATTATGATAAACATTTGCATGTGAAAACATAAAAGAGGTATAGTTTTCTTGGACAGGTTATGGATATGGTTGATAGGCTATTTGTGGCCATATTTGATAGTTTAAACAAGAACTGTCAGAAGGATTTGGAAGCTGTGGGAAGGCAACACCCATTTAAACCTTTAAAGGTATTTATGCGTTAGGTGTCAACATGAACAATAAACTTATAGTAACATATGATTTAGTGATTTGTTACGTTGCTTACATAAGATCAAGTCGTCTAATACTAATAATTGGATCATTAGAGGTTGTCATTATCATTGATCTGATGACAGTCTCATGAATGTGCAGTATTTGCGACAGACTCAGCGGCTTACATTTGAAGAAGGGGTTCAAATGCTCAAGGTAAGCTTCAAATATTCATTTACACCCTAGTGATAATATAGAAGCTGTAATGAGATAGATGATGTTTGCTCAAACATCATCTATCTCATTACAAACTACGGTATTTTTTGTTTTGTTTTTTGTTTTAATAGCTCCTTTGTTCTATGAAATATTTCTTGACCTTACTGGTAAGTTATAACACTCCAATCCATTTTATTTATCATTTTTATTAAAACTAAGATATAATATTACTCATGAATATTTTAGAGAAATCCAATCACATGTTATAATTAACTAATTTAAATTTCTTAATCTATCTAAATTATTTAAATAATATTCAAGGGGTTAATCTAAAAGGGTCACGTGGGAATAGACATATGTTATTGAGGCCGCAGAAGAGCATCACCACACACTCCAAGCCCACTCCAAATCCACCCAAGCGGTGGTGTACCGTATATGAATATGATCAACCATACATATATTCATTACCTCTTACAAGAGTCTAAAATACTACTAACTCTGATACTTAATATAAGAGTTGCTTAGAGGGTTGGGTTTAATCATAAATACAAGAGGTTTCCATCCAAAAGTAGTCATTGTAAAATATGATATTTTAATAATATCAACCATATTTATTACAAATAATTAATTTAACTAATTTTCTCAATCTACCCAAATTAGTTATCTGTTAAGAACAAGAGGTACTGCCTAAATTAGTACCAATACCTAAAGTAAGGAATGGTTATAATGGAATTGAGTAGTAGTAAGAGGTGATAATGAATACCTAAAAGAATCAATGTATGTAGCAATTGTCTTGACATCATTTCCGTAAGCCTTTGCACGTTCTTCCAAGAATTTTGGTTCATGGACACGTTGAGCTCCTGAAGCAATCTCCTCACCTAATACAAGTCATGTCACCAGAAGCTCAGGTTAACTTACAATCACCCAAAGCCAATTACAAACTAAATAACGATTGTGGGACATATTGTCATACCAAGGTCATAACAAATGACTCAACTTACCTCGAATAAAGACATCAAATGAATTACTGTATGCTGGACTGTCATGGCAAGGCATTGTATAAAATGGACTCACAACCAATAGGTAACGGTGAAGGATGTAGAACTCAGTGCCATACCTATGAAGAGAATTATAGTCCTGTAAGTATTTTTTTTAAAAAAAAGCCTCATGCCACAAATAAAATAAAATATTAGATAGCCCTATCCGGTCCGCCGGCCGCCGGCTCTGATACCAAATGTTATAACCCTCCTTTAAACAGCATAAATGAATAACAAGAGACTGGGGAAACACTTGAGATGGATAATACTATTAGAAGTAAAACACGTTACACATATACACTGCACAAGGCATGACAATTATGATAAACATTTGCATGTGAAAACATAAAAGAGGTATAGTTTTCTTGGACAGGTTATGGATATGGTTGATAGGCTATTTGTGGCCATATTTGATAGTTTAAACAAGAACTGTCAGAAGGATTTGGAAGCTGTGGGAAGGCAACACCCATTTAAACCTTTAAAGGTATTTATGCGTTAGGTGTCAACATGCACAATAAACTTATAGTAACATATGATTTAGTGATTTGTTACGTTGCTTACATAAGATCATGTCGTCTAATACTAATAATTGGATCATTAGAGGTTGTCATTATCATTGATCTGATGACAGTCTCATGAATGTGCAGTATTTGCGACAGACTCAGCGGCTTACATTTGAAGAAGGGGTTCAAATGCTCAAGGTAAGCTTCAAATATTCGTTTACACCCTAGTGACAATATAGAAGCTGTAATGAGATTGATGATGTTTGCTCAACCAGCAAAAATTTCGCAGAACCCTCCTTTTGTATATATTAAAAAAATCCAGATAGCATATGTTCTTATCTGTTGGAATTTTGGACTGGGGATATTGGAGTGAATTTCATGTATTTTAGTCAATCGCATTACTCACTAACTTGTTTAAGAAATTGATGCGTACATAAGATGCACGTCTTTTAAATATCCATATTCTTAGTTTATTTGCTCTCGCCTTCCTTGACCCTCTAAATATTCCAAGTCTAAATCAATCACATGCACTCTTATGCTACTTCTGTGCATAATCAAGTTTGATATTTAAAGATTATACTTGGTCAGAGAGAATGTCATAAGCTAGATAGCAATTTACCATCTAACTCATATGTATTTATATCCTTAGTTAATTAACAATTTGATATGAGTATCTTGTACATGGAGCAGTATTTAATTACCTAGCATTGGCTTGGGTTCTTGGATGTTATGGCAGTTAATGTATAGTGACAAACAAAAGAGGAAATGGATATACACGTATTGTGATGATGACCCAATGCACTATCTTTTGAATTTACAGGAGCTGGCGTAGAAATTGACCCTCTCAATGACTTGAATATTGAATCTAAAAGAAACCTTGACCAATTAGTTTGTTGTGAACTCGTTCTTTCTAATAACCACGAACACCATTTTCTTACCCACGGCATGGATTGTCTGCGCTCTGCCCCGAATCATAACCCACTTACTCTCCAATGACTTATCAAGAGTTTCGACTTTAATCCTATAAGAGATGTTAGCCACAGTATTGACTGGAGCTCCAGAAGTGGGATGTCGTCGTAGTTGGCTGTAAGAGGGTCTTTCTCATAATGGAGGGAGAGGGATGGCGTGGCAGTGGCTAAGGCAGCTTCTTGGCGGTGGTGTAGCTTTTCTTGCTTAAGAGTTGCTGTATTTTTCCTTGTAGACTTGAATGCTTGATGTGGTATTTAAGTGTTTTAGCTTTCCTACCTCAATAGATAGCTTTTGGGCTTTTGGGGTGTGGTTCTCCAAGATGCTTAGGTGCCTATCATTTGGTATCAGAGCTGATGGCTGACGAACCGGAGAGGACTATCTATAGAGGGCCAAGGTAGTATGGGTTGCCAAAGTTCCACATCGAGTAGTATGAGGTGTGGTTCTCCAAGGTGCTTAGGTGCCTATCATTTAGTATCAGAGTCGGTGGTTGGCGGACCAGAGAGGACTACCTATGGAGGTTTCTTATCGGAGGGGTTGACCAGCAAGTGGCTAAGTGAAGCGCCAAGTAAGGTGAGAGAGCTAAAGCACTTAAATATCCCATCTTCCCATCAAGCAGCCCATACTACTTGATATGAGATTTTGATAGTACATACTACTTTAGTCCCTATCAGCTCCCTGACTTTAAAAATGTGTGTTTTTAACTTCTGTGTTTGTCTACCTTAGTCCCTATTACTACCTTAACTTTATAAAGGTGTGTTTTTTTAACTTGTTTGTTTGAGTTACCAATTTCTACGTTAATGAATTAATCAGTTGATAAACTATCAATTAATCAATCGAAATCGTATAATAGTGTAAATCTCATTTATTAGGGAACTGGTGGTTTCGGATTTACCATTTTTTTGCCAGAAGATTTACCAATTATATTTAAACCCTTGTATTGGTGAATTCATATCTCAATTAATGTGAATAAAAAATTATCAATTTTTCGTCACTAATTCTCAATTAATAATTCTCAAATAACTTTCTTTTTATATTTAAGATGGGAGAAATCTCTCGTAAAATCAACTGATATCAATACTTATGTACTAATTAATGCACATAATATCAGGTCAAAAAAACTGATGTACATAATATTATATCCTAATTAATAACACCCCAAGATTTTCGTGTAAAATACTACAATATCGTTTATTAGGAAATTGGTTGTTTCCGGTTAACCAATTTTATTTAAACCATTATATTTGTGAATTAATATGCATAAAAAATATCAATTAATAATACCTAAATAACTTTCTTTTATATTTATTATGTGAGAATCTCGCCTCGCGTCAAATTAACCTATACCCCAATCCATATTGTGTGTGTCCCAATTAATGTACATAATGTTATATCCCAATTAATAACACCCCAAGAATTTCCTTTTTTAAAAAAAAATTATAAATTTATTGTTTCAAAATTTGATTGGTTTCAACGAAGAATTAATCTTTTTTCTTCTTGTCTAATATTTGACCATATGACTTTATTAATACAGTGTATTAATATCCTAATTAATAATATCTCGATAACTTCCTTTATTATATTTTCAAAAATTTCTTATGTATTTTAAAAATGATGGGTTTATTATTTTGAAGTCTTAATTTTTCAATAGTCCAGTGTCTTACTTTATTAATATACACAATACAGGTTCTTGGGTATTAACATATCCCAATTATTAATAATTAATAATAATATCTCAATTAATAATATCTTGAAAACTTCATTTTCAAGTTTCTGAAAATCTCTAATAGCCCGTTTGGTTCGATTTCATGAGAAATGATTATATATAATCCTAATGTAACAAAACGATTATAGTGTTTGGTTGAGCTTTTGTAATGTAAAGAGGATTACATTTTGTAATCCTGGTTACATCATTTGATGTAAAGGGGATTACACTACTAGGATTTATGAATGAGGATACAAACATCTTGTAATCAAGTGAAAAATGCATTATTGCCATTATAATTTTTTAATTTGATCAAAGTGTCCACCCATATATGATGTTAAATATTAAATAATTACCATAATTAAATATTAAATGAATTAATTAATAATATACAATTTTAAAAAAATATTGGCCACTAAAAAATTTTTAAAAATTGTATTCCTAATAATACTCCCACCGTTAAATATTAAAAAATTACTATGAACTCAATAGGCACACTGTAAAATATTTTCACCGTTAAATATTAAAAAAATTGTTATGAAACCAACATGCACACTACACAAATTAAAAAAAAAAAACTACCATGAATCCAGCGTATACATTATACATATATGTCTATATAGGAGTAATTTTGTCTCTTACTATATTATTATCATGTATTTTTATGTTCGATGTAATCCAATCAAATATTTTTATACATATTCATAATATTTCTTTAATGACAACCTAAACAAATTCATATAACTGTTATATTATTACATTCAATTATATTGTATTACGTTATATTATATTACCTCTTATTCCGTGAATCAAACAAGCACTAATGCATTTGAAAATTGATGAATTTATTATTTTGAAGTCTTATCCTTCAATTGCCCAGTGTCTTGTCTTATTAATATGCATAATTAATACACACAATATAACTTATCTGGGTATTATCCCACAGTCCTAAATTTATAGATCTCAATCCCAGAATTCATAATCCTACATACATAACACTAACTGGAAAAGGACAAATGGCATTGGGAGATGAAGATGCTTATTCTGATCCTTTTGTTGAGAACTTTGTATTGGAACGACTTTCTGTCCAAAGTCCTCTACGGGTAATATATGCCATATATGCAGCATTATGATCTTCAAGCTTGAATTTCTGGATTATCTTCATTTTGAAGGGTTGCCGTTGCTTATCAATAATTAATGATGTGAATGACTGATAATACCTGTCTCTGCATTACTCTTCTCCCTTAATGTATTCTTCCTTCCTACAGTGTGCTTAAATGAATTGATCTTTTTGTTTGTCATCATAAACAGAGGTATAGAAAGCAGCAGTTTCTGGGGTAGCCTATCATTAATTTCTTCATAAAATAGAAGTGATGCTAATTGTAAACACTTATATTAATGATGGGTCCAATGAACATGTTGGCCTGGTTTATAAGAGAAGACGAGGGAGAGTCTACTAAGAAGCCACTCATAGAGAGGAGGTTTTATTTATTTCCCTATAATATTAGAATTATTCAGTTTCTTTTATTTATGTTGACCCTTTTTTGCTAACACGGCAAGGTTCCAATCCATTTTAATTTTGGTACCAGTCCCAAACTCTGCCCTGGTGATTCAGTTCATTATCAGCTCCCTAAAAACTACAAAGAACAAGGACTCGATCAAGTGCTAATCAACAATACAATAATCTTTACTTTTCTGTTTGATGATACTGAAAAGTACTGTAGACAGGCACTCCAAACTTTAAATAGGGTCTCATTGCAATTTAACTTGCTGCTATAATTTGAAAGCAAATTTATTTGACACATTGTAAAGAATTAATATTCTCATTGGAACATTTCAGAATTAATTTAAGATTTTTTAATCTTGGAATGAAGTGAAAGTTGGTTATTTTCATCATCTTCTATTATGCGATTCTTTGAAAATATTTTCTAATGAGGATTTTTTTTTAAAAGTAAATTCTCTATCTCTCCTTTATAAAAGCTGTCCATATGCATACACTTGAATTAATTTACAGTGGCATTTACCAGTTGGTAGGATCTGCAGAGATTTGTTCATTTGTCTAAGCAAGGTCTTTCTTGCTATTGGGATAGTTTGAATTCATATCTCTATTGCTCCTCTGGAATGTGTAAAATAGAAATAAATATTCTTTTGCCTAGTCTATAATGGTACTCATGACATTAATTTAAAATAATTTCATGTCTTGGCATATCTTTTGTCCCATGACGGGAAATATTTTTCTGTAGGTGCTATTTGATGTTGTGCCAGGAATAAAATTCCAGGAAGCCATTGAATTGATCAGCATGGAGCCAATTGCTTCCAATTTGGCTGCTTGGAAGAGGTGTGCCCGTCAATTTCCTTATCCTTTTTTTCCCTCATTTGATGGGATGTACTGACATCTTGGTATCAACTCTGATATTACCACATTGAGGTGCTGGTTGTGGCAAGTTATTGTTACCTAATTGGGCTGCAAAATGCCATTCTCCGTTTGAGTAGCGATTTTTTTTTTTTTTTTTTGCGTCATATACATTCTTTGCACTTACAAGGAATACCTGGATGTATCAGATAGAATTTTTTGGTTTGCCAACTCTTCCTGGTACCTTTGAAGACTATGATTCTTGTAAGCTGCCCTCAAGTGATAACCCAAAGATGACTATATCTAGAATAAAGTATCCTCCTTACTTTCTCATTATAAGTAGTATGTTGTATAGCTGTAATTTCAGTTTAAATGTTAGTTAGGGGTAGTTAGAGGAAATAGCCGTTAGAGGATAGGCTCTTACATGATTAGTGCCTAGTTATCCCTACCCCTGCCTTATTATAAATAGGCAAACCCAATTGTATTTCCTCAGATTGTCAGCATGGAATAACAGTGCATTATTCAGAATTCCCTTTTGTCTCTCTGTCTCTCTCTTTCGGTCTCTCTTGATTCTCTCTCACTTCTTCTTCAACCCCTCTATTCCTCTGTTCTCTCTTTCCTATCTCTCTTCTCCTTCTATCTTCTTCTATATATCTCTGTTCTTTTTTTTTTTTTTTTTATGAAAAAATTTTAGGAAGGGGTTCAGGCTTAACCCAATCCAAGGGCAGGGCCCTTAACTCATGATCCACTGGAGACCTGTCCCTGTGGGCTCCTGGTTGGCAAGCCGCCCAATCCATACAGGTAGGTAGGGGACTTTCACCCCTATTTTTTCACCCCAGCTTCACTTAGTTATGGAGATGCCTCCCCAAGCGCCGCAACTGGAGGCATAACTAAATGCCATTCCCAGGGATTGAACTCATGCCAAGGGGGTCACCCAGGCACTCATTGTCCGCTCCCCTCGCCAACTGAACCCACGGACGATGATCTACCTGCTGAGTTTTTAGCTTTAAAATGTGATATCTAGTCATTTGAGATGGATTATTGATATATATATCAACGTACCTATTCCCTATGGGTATGGTTTAAAACTTACCCACATGATGGGATTTTTGTGGGTATTTCAAGGATCTGAGTTGCTGCACTCTGTATGTGTGTTTGCGAATTAGGTGGACTCCCCATGCATTGCATGGAGTCTGACAGATAAATTTAATTATTTGAGTTGTAAATAGTGCAGCTTGTTATAGGTTTTGAATTATATTGATAATTGTTTGAAGACAATATCTTTTTGTTCGTGATTTTATAAGTACAAGTCTTAGTTAAATGAACCTCAACTTGGGAGAAATTTGTTCAGTTTGAAAGATTTCCTGGCAAGTGGCTTCTTGTATGGAGATTCAAGAGCGCCCACCCCCCTCCAAAAAAAAAAGGCGGCGGGGGAAGTTTCTCTATTCTGCAGGACCCACAACTTTTGTGGAATATGTGATAAATATGTGTGTTTGGTTCGGTTTATATTTAGACAATAAGTCCTTATTACGCAAGTCGAGATAAAACTCCTCTCACATACTTACCTCGTATACCGTGAATCACGATTTATAAGCACTTATTACCCAAAAATAAGCTATTCCAAACGAGCACATAAAAGTGCCAACATGCTCTATTTCTTTTCACTTCTGTAACTAGAATATTCACTGAAGGAGATATATTATTCATGTATACACTAGGTATTTATATACAAAGTAGGAGCCTTAGCATTAATGACTCATTATGGTGATTGATACTGTTATGAACATAATTTGCTTACAGATACTAATCATAATCCCTAATTATGTGGGATACTAACTATCCCTAATTATGTGGGATAAGTGAAATATTGAAATAGACACGTGAAACTAAAGGGTAAATTAAACTTTTTTAATTATATAATGGGATGGTAATGAGGATTCATAGGGGCGAATGTATGATTGTGGATTACCAATTTTTTGGTAATCATCGTTACCATGGTAAACCTTATTAATATGCTAAAGAGCAATCAAACACTCTTCTCTTAGTAATGCAATCATGATTATCATTGCAGGCATGCATTGAGGTTGAACCAAATGGGCCATAGTTTTCATATTTATCATTTTTTTTTCATAATTTACCCCTATTAAGGCTCCCTCAACAATAGAGAAGAGGGAATAAGGGAATTAAGAAAGATGACTAGCGTTTTTTTGTAAAATATATGTCATTTTAACTAAATTTCTTAGTCTAATCAAATTAGGTAAATATGTCTTATATTAAGAAGTAATGAAATATATTATACATATTCCATAGCTTGAAGAACAAATCAAGTTTGATATAAAATTGTAATAATAAATCCCAATTCCAGATCCGAATGCAGAATATTAACAAAACAGGCCTCTGAAAAAATTATATTATAATCAATAATCAATGGGACCGTTGGGAATCTCTCTTTATGGTTGCTCCGTCTTGCACCTTGAATGGTGAAAGGACAATCCCAAGTGAAAATGAAATGAAAAAAAAAACAGAGAGGTCCGACGGCAACCTTGCAATTTTTTGACCCTATTGCGCATGTGCGTATCGAAATTGTGGAAGGCCTCTTCTTCTTTTTTTTTTTTTTTGAGATAGAAAGGCAAGCCGAGGTTTGATAAAGAAGTACATCCAGGTATAGGTCCTAGAATTCTTTTTTTGTGGAAGGCCTCTTCTTTTGTGCGTGCTTGAGTGTTCATTCTAGGAGTATTATGATATTATACCATCTCTGAGGCTCCTCATAAAAAAATGAGTCTTGGTTAAATTTTAACAATGACTTGGTTCTTATAAATCAATGCAATCAGACCTGGTCTATACCGGCTGGTCGATTTTTTCATTTTTTATTTAAAAAAAAATCAATTTTTTTTATTTTTTTTAGAATTTTATTTTAATAATTCTAAAATCTTCAATTTCTTACCGATTTAGTCCCGGGTTAGTTCTGATTTGACTCTGGTCTGATCCAATGACCCATGACTCAGTACCCCGACCAGTTCAGTAACCAATCCGAATTTAATTTCCTTGTTATAAATAGAGTTGAAACTTGGAAGTAGTAGTATTTTGACATTTTCACCCTCAAAAAGACACAAGAAAAGGATCAAGGAATGTAGAAGGCATTACGTTGACCAAGTAATGGTACCTTCTGAGTTCCTGATCGGTACAAACTACGGTTTTTTTTTTTTTTTGTATTAATAGCTCCTTTGGTTCTATGAAAGATTTTTTGACCTTACTAGTAAGTTATAACATTCCAATCCATTTTATTTATCATTTTTCTTAAAACTAAAATATAATAGTACTCATGAATATTTTAGAGAAGTCCAATCACATGTTATAATTAACTAATTTCAATTTCTTAATCTATCTAAATTAATTAAATAATATTCAAGGGGTTAATCTAAAAGGGTCACGTGGGAATAGAGATGTCTGTCGTATGTTATTGAGGCCGCAGAAGAGCATCACCACACACTCCAAGCCCACTCCAAATCCACCTACCGGTGGTGTGCTGTATCTGAATATGATCAACCATACATATATTAATTACCTCTTACAAGGGTCTAAAATACTACTAACTCTGATACTTAATACAAGAGTTGCTAAAATACTACTAACTCTGATACTTAATATAAGGGTTGCTTAGAGGGTTGGATTTAATCATAAATATAAGAGGTTTCCATCCAAAAGTAGTCATTGCAAAATATGATATTTTAATAATATCAACCATATTAATTACAAATAATTAATTTAACTAATTTTCTCAATCTACCCAAATTAGTTATCTGTTAAGAACAAGAGGTACTGCCTAAATTAGTACCAATACCTAAAGTAAGGAATGGTTATAATAGAATTGAGGAGTAGTAAGAGGTGATAACGAATACCTAAAAGAATCAATGTATGTAGCAATTGTCTTGACATCAATTCCGCAAGCCTTTGCATGTTCTTCCAAGAATTTTGGTTCATGGACACGTTGAGCTCCTGAAGTAATATCTTCACCTAATACAAGTCATGTCACCAGAAGCTCAGGTTAACTTACAATCACCCAAAGCCAATTACAAACTAAATAATGATTGTGAGACATATTGTCATACCAAGGCCATAACAAATGACTCAACTTACCTCGAATAATGACATCAAATGAATTATTGTATGCTGAATTGTCATGGCATTACGTTGACCAAGTAATAGTACCTTCTGAGTTCCTGATCGGTACAAACTACGGTATTTTTTTTTGTTTTAATAGCACCTTTGGTTCTATGAAAGGTTTCTTGACCTTACTGGTAAGTTATAACATTCCAATCCATTTTATTTATCATTTTTCTTAAAACTAAAATATAATATTACTCATGAATATTTTAGAGAAGTCCAATCACATGTTATAATTAATTAATTTCAATTTCTTAATCTATCTAAATTAGTTAAATAATATTCAAGGGGTTAATCTAAAAAGGTCATGTGGGAATAGAGATGTCTTCCGTATGTTATTGAGGCCGCAGAAGAGCATCACCACACACTCCAAGCCCACTCCAAATCCACCTACCGGTGGTGTACTGTATCTGAATATGATCAACCATACATATATTCATCACCTCTTACAAGGGTCTAAAATACTACTAACTCTGATACTTAATATAAGGGTTGCTTAGAGGGTTGGATTTAATCATAAATATAAGAGGTTTTCATTCGAAAGTAGTCATTGTAAAATATGATATTTTAATAATGTCAACCATATTAATTACAAATAATTAATTTAACCAATTTTCTCAATCTACCCAAATTAGTTATCTGTTAAGAACAAGAGGTACTGCCTAAATTAGTACCAATACCTAAAGTAAGGAATGGTTATAATAGAATTGAGGAGTAGTAAGAGGTGATAACGAATACCTAAAAGAATCAATGTATGGAGTAATTGTTTTGACATCAATTCCGCAAGCCTTTGCACGTTCTTCCAAGAATTTTGGTTCATGGACACGTTGAGCTCCTGAAGTAATCTCTTCACCTAATACAAGTCATGTCACCAGAAGCTCAGGTTAACTTACAATCACCTAAAGCCAATTACAAACTAAATAACGATTGTGAGACATATTGTCATACCAAGGCCATAACAAATGACTCAATTAACCTCGAATAAAGACATCAAATGAATTACTGTATGCTGGATTGTCATGGCAAGGCATTGTATAAAATGGACTCACAACAAATGGGTAACGGTGAAGGATGTAGAACTCAGTGCCATACGTATGAAGAGAATTATAGCCCTCTAAGTATTTAAAAAAAAAACCTCATGCCAAAAATAAAATAAAATATTAGATAGCCCTATCCGGTCCGCCGGCCGCCAGCTCTGATACCAAATGTTATAACCCTCCTCTAAAAAGACTAAACAGCAGAAATGAATAACAAGAGACTAGGGAAACACTTGAGATGGATAATACTATTAGAAGAAAAACACGTTACACATACACACTGCACAAGGCATGACAATTATGATAAACATTTGCATATGAAAACATAAAAGAGGTATAGTTTTCTTGGACAGGTTATGGATATAGTTGATAGGCTATTTGTGGCCATATTTGATAGTTTAAACAAGAACTGTCAGAAGGATTTGGAAGCTGTGGGAAGGCAACACCCTTTTAAACCTTTAAAGGTATTTATGAGTTAGGTGTCAACATGCACAACTAACTTATAGTAACATATGATTTAGTGATTGTTACGTTGCTTACATAAGATCATGTCGTCTAATACTAATAATTGGATCATTAGAGGTTGTCATTATCATTGATCTGATGACAGTCTCATGAATGTGCAGTATTTGCGACAGACTCAGCGGCTTACATTTGAAGAAGGGGTTCAAATGCTCAAGGTAAGCTTTAAATATTCGTTTACACCTTAGTGACAATATAGAAGCTGTAATGAGATAGATGCTATTTGCTCAACCAGCAAAATTTCGCAGAACCCTCCTTTTGTATATATTAAAAAAAATCCAGATAGCATATGTTCTTATTTGTTGGGACTTTGGACTGGGGATATTGGAGTGGATTTCATGTATTTGAGTCAATCACATTACTCACTAACTTATTTAAGAGACTGATGCGTACATAAGATGCATCGCTTTTAAATATCCATATTCTTAGTTTATTTGCTCTCGCCTTCCTTGACCCTTTGAATGTTCCAAGTCTAAATCAATCACATGCACTCTTGTGCTACTTCTGTGCATAATCAAGTTTGATATTTAAAGATCGTACTTGATCAGAGAGAACGTCATAAGCTAGATAGCAATTCACCTAACTCATATGTATTTATATCCTTAGTTAATTGGCAATTTGATATGAGTATCTTGTACATGGAGCAATATTTAATTACCTAGCATTGGCTTGGGTTCTTGGATGTTATGGCAGTTAATGTATAGTGACAAATAAAAGAGGAAATGGATATACATTATGCACGTATTGTGACGATAACCCAATGCACTATCATTTGAATTTACAGGAGCTGGCGTAGAAATTGACCCTCTCAGTGACCTGAATATTGAATCTGAAAGGAAACTTGACCAATTAGTTTATGAGAAGTAATTATGTTTTCTCTTTTCCCTCTCCGGGAAGCCGACGTGTTGTGAACCCGTTCTTTCTGATAACCAAGAACGCCATTTTCTTACCCACAACATGGATTGTCTGCGCTCTGCTCCGAATTATAACCCACTTACTCTCCAATGACTTATAAAGAGTTTCGACTTTAATCCTATAGGGGATGTTAGCCACGGTATTGACTGGAGCTCCAGAAGTGAGATGTTGTCATAGTTGGCGGTAAGAGGGTCTTTCTCAGAATGGAGGGAGAGGGATGACGTAGCAGTGGCTAAGGTAGCTTCTTGGCGGTGGTGTAGCTTTTCTTGCTTAAGAGTTGTTGTATTTTTCCTTGTAGACTTGAATGCTTGATGTGGTACTTAAGTGTTTTAGCTTTCCCACCTCAATAGATAGCTTTTGGGCTTTTGAAGTGTGGTTCTCCAAGGTGCTTAGGTGCCTATCATTTGGTATCAGAGCCGATGGCTGACAAACCGGAGAAGGCTATCTATGGAGGGCCAAGGTAGTATGGGTTACCAAAGTCCCACATCAAGTAGTATGAGGTATGAGGTGTGGTTCTCCAAGGTGCTTGGATGCCTATCATTTGGTATCAGAGTCGGTGGTTGGTGGACCGGAGAGGACTACCTACGGAGGGTTCTGACCGGAGGAGTTGACCAGCAAGTGGCTAAGTGAAGCGCCAAATGAGGTGAGAGAGCTAAAGCACTTGAATATCCCATCTTCCCATCAAGCATCCCATACTACTTGATATGAGATTTTGACAACCCATACTACCTTGGTTCCTATTAGCTCCATGACTTTAAAAATGTGTGTGTTTTTAACTTCTGTGTTTGTCTACCTTAGTCCCTATCAGCTCCCTGACTTTATAAAGGTGTGTTTTTTTAACTTGCGTTTTTGTTTCAGTTACCAATTTTTACGTTAATGAATTAATTAGTTGATAAACTGGCAATTAATCAATCAAAATTATATAATCATGTAAATCTCATTTATTAGGGAACTGGTGGTTTCGGATTTACCATTTTTTGCCAGAAGTTTTACCAATTATATTTAAATCCTTGTATTGGTGAATTCATATCTCAATTAATGTGAATAAAAAAATTATCAATTTTTCGTCACTAATTCTCAATTAATAATTCCCAAATAACTTTCTTTTTATATTTAAGATGGGAGAAATCTCTCGTCAAATCAACTGATATCAATACTTATGTCCTAATTAATGCACATAATATCAGGTCAAAAAAACTGATGTACATAATATTATATCCTAATTAATAACACCCCAAAATTTTCGTGTAAAATACTACAATATCGTTTATTAGGAAATTGGTTGTTTCCGGTTAACCAATTTTATTTAAACCATTATATCTGTGAATTAATATGCATAAAAAATATCAATTAATAATACCTAAATAACTTTCTTTTATATTTATTATGTGAGAATCTCGCCTCGCGTCAAATTAACCTATACCACAATCAATATTGTGTGTGTGCCAATTAATGTACATAATGTTATATCCCAATTAATAACACCCCAAGAATTTCCTTTTCTTAAAAAAAATTATAAATTTATTGTTTCAAAATTTGATTGGTTTCTCAGTGATGTGATTCCGTTTTCACGTTTTATTTATGATAATGTGATGTGATTGTTTTTCCTTCAAATGTCTAATATTTGACCATATGACTTTATTAATATAGTGTATTAATATCCTAATTAATAATATCTCGATAACTTCCCTTCTTATATTTTCAAAAATTTCTTATGTATTTTAAAAATGATGGATTTATTATTTTGAAGTCTTATTTTTTCAATAGTCCAGTGTCTTACTTTATTAATATACACAATACAGGTTCTTGGGTATTAACATATCCCAATTATTAATAATTAATAATATTAATAATATCCTGAAAACTTCATTTTTAAGTTTCCGAAAATCTCTAATAGCCTGTTTGGTTCGATTTCATGAGAAAGGATTATATATAATCCTGATGTAACAAAACGATTACAGTGTTTGGTTGAGCTTTTGTAGTGTAAAGAGGATTACATTTTGTAATCCTGATTACATCATTTGATCATTTTGATGTCAAGGGGATTACACTACTAGGATTTATGAATGAGGATACAAACATCCTGTAATCAAGTGAAAAAGATATTATTGCCATTATAATTTTTTAATTTGACCAAAGTGCCCACCCATATATGATGTTAAATATTAAATAATTACCATAATTAAATATTAAATGAATTAATTAATAATATAAAATTTAAAAAAAAATATTGGCCACTAAAATTTTTTTTAAAATTATATTCCTAATAATATTCCCACGGTTAAATATTAAAAAATTACCATGAATTCAATAGGCACACTGTAAAATATTTTCACTGTTAAATATTAAAAAAATTGTTATGAAACCAACATGCACACTACACAAATTAAAAAAAAAACTACCATGAATCCAGTGTCTACATTATACATATATGTGTATATAGGAGTAATTTTGTCTCTTACTATATTATTATCATGTATTCTTATGTTCGATGTAATCCAATCAAACATTTTTATACATATGCATAATATTTCCTTAATGACAAACTAAACAAATTCATATAACTGTTATATTATTACATTCAATTATATTGTATTACGTTCTATTATATTACGTCTTATTCCGTGAATCATTCAAGCACTAATGCATTTGAAAATGGATGAATTTATTATTTTGAAGTCTTATCCTTCAATTGCCCAGTGTCTTGTCTTATTAATATGCACAATTAATACACGCAATATAACTTATCTGGGTATTATCCCACAATCCTCAATTTATAGATCTCAATCCCAGAATTCATGATCCTACATACATAACTTTCAATTTAGGTATCATCTATAGTGATCTAACCATTAAAGGGGATAATAATAAAAAATTACCTTATCTTTCTCAAATCAAGAATGGTCAGTAATATTAGCCACAGTTTCACGGTTATTTAGCATACTTATTTTAACGGTGCTGCATTCAAATATTTCATTGGGAGACTTAGAATTAATCAATAGTTAGCAGTTAATTGACTGGTTGATTAGGTGTTGGCGGGTTTGATCCCAAATATAAAACATTTATCTACTTTATCTCTTATTCCTCTTATGGAGACATTCTTTCTTCTGCTTTCCATTTTACATGTTTGGTATCCCAGTGATTGCATTTTGGCCATGGAGATGGTTAAGTTTATATGATTATATGGTGAAGTCTTGATGTTCTCGATGAAATATGGGTTTATCGACATGAGGTCTGCATTATACAGTGCAATCACATGGGTTTGATATGGTACTACATGGTATTAGAGCTACAAAAACAACGAGTCAGGCTGATAATTCCATATTCCAGTTCCAGACATTAGATTTATTTATCTGAAAAGTTATAAATTTGATCTTGATAGTTTTTAATTTAGGTCGCGTTACTTTCCTTGTAGCTCCAAACAGAGAACTATTATTTATTTAGTACCTCTGGTAGCTTTATGGTATTTTCAACATTCCATAATGCCAACGACAAAGTAAGTACTCCCTCCGGTCCTAATTATAAGATAAAGTTGATTTTTTTGGAGAAATTAAGGAAGTCAATTAAATTACTTTAGAGTATTTTTATTTTTATTTTTTTTCTCCAAACTAATTAATTTGACTAATAAACTAATATATAATCTAAGGATACTAAAAATATAAACACTCTAAAGTAATTTAATTGGCTTACTTAATTTTTCCAAAAAAGTCAACTTTATCTTATAATTAGGACCGGAGGGAGTACTACATCTAATTTTTAATATAAGAATTAATTGAGGATTAAATTTGATTCTAAATATAAGACATCAATATACTTTATCTCTTATTTCTCTTATGCGAGACATTCTTTCTCTTGATTTCCACTTTACATGCTGGGTATCCAAGAGATTGCATTTTGACCATGGAGATGTTTAAGTTGCTATGATTATATGGTTAAGTCTTGATGTTCTTGCTGTAATATGGGTTTGTGGATAGGAGGTTCGCTATATTTAAGTGCGATCCCATGAGTTTCACTTGGCACCAGAGGCAAAACAATGAGTCGGGATGATAGTTCTATATTCTAGTGGTATGCTACTCATTTATCTGAAAAGTCATAAATTTGATTTGATAGTTTTTAATTTAGCATGCGTTACTTTTCTTGTCTTGCAACCAAACGGAGCACCATTGTTTATTTAGTCTCTCCTACGACTTTCTATTATCTTCAACATTCCATAATGCTAATGACAACGTAAGTACTACGTACATCCGAAGCTAAATATAAAACATTGGTCTATTTTATTTCCCACTTCTCTCACTTGAGAGTTGAGACATTCTTTCTTTTGAATTCCATTTCACATGCTGGTATCCAAGTGACTGCATCTTGCCCGTGGAGATGACTAAGCTGCTATGATTATATGGTTAAGTCTTGACGTTCTTCATGTAACATGGATCTATAGAAAGGAGGTCCCTACTATCCAAGTGCAATCCCATGGGTTTGACATCGTACCAGAGCCAAAACAAGGAGTCAAGTTATACTAGTAGTTTTTAATTTAGTGTGTTACTTTCCTTGTTGTGGCCAAAAGGAGCGCCATCATTTATTCAGTTTCTCAAGTGGCTTTCTGGTATCTTCAGCATTCCATAATGCTAATGATAAAGTAAATACTACCTATTACCCTTAATACAAGGACGAATTGGAGATTGGATTTGATAAAAAATAAAAGACATTATTATGTTATATCTCCTAAATTTATAACTTTTTCCTAAAGCATACATATTTGATTGATTGAGAGTTTTAGCTAAAGGCAGTCATGATGAAAGATATTTTTTTTTAGGGAAAATACCAGCTAGGTCCCAAGCTAGAGAATTAATCTCAAAAAAGTCCCTTTGCAAATTCCAATGTCAGAAAAGTCCCAATTTTTTTTTTAGGGAAAATACCAGCTAGGTCCCAAGCTAGAGAATTAATCTCAAAAAAGTCCCTTTGCAAATTCCAATGTCAGAAAAGTCCCTAGGGACTTTTCTGACATGGATTCCCAATGACCATTTACCAAAATACCCCCAAGCAATTTAACCACTGTCATTGGTTACAACATGTTCTGCTATATTTACAACATCGTAAGTCATATTAACAACATAATCAGTTACGTTTACAACATGTTACGTTATATTTAATGAGTTGTAAACGTAACTGAAGAGGTTGTAAACGCAATACAATCACGCATTTTATATATATGTTGTAAACGTAACTTACTATGTTGTTAATATAACTTACGAAGTTGTAAATATAGTAGAACATGTTGTAACCAATGACATTGGTTAAATTGCTTGGGGGTATTTTGGTAAATGGTCATTGGGAATCCATGTCAGAAAAGTCCCTAGGGACTTTTCTGACATTGGAATTTGTAAAGGGACTTTTTTGAGATTAATTTTCTAACTTGGGACCTAGCTGGTATTTCCCTTTTTTTTAATGATGAAATATAAGTATTTTTTTTCTTGTCAACAATATGAAAGATAATATTTTAGTTTAACCAATATATATTTGCTATAAATAACTAAAATAACATCCAAATTGGTCTACTAGCACTTATATGAAGGATAGAAGGTAGTGTGCTATAAAATTTAAATAATAATCCAAGGTACAAAATATTACTTCCTTTAATTTTTAATATAACAGTCAGTTGAATTTTTTAGGAATCAATGAAACTAAATAAATTACTTAATTATGATATATGCTATGAATAATTAAATTATATATTAATTTATAAATTAGATAAATTTAATGCAGTAATAACAAAATGGAGGGCCGAGAATCTCTCCTTATGACAGCTATGCTGTGATTTTAACTTTCTCTTATTTTTAGTCTCTGTCTAAATAAATGAAAAGTATATTCTCCTCCATGTTTTATTTTCTGTCATAATTTTCTTTCCCCCATTTTTTTGATTTTTTTTCTGAAAAAAAAAGAAAATACCATTTAAATTTTAAAATTTAAAATTAATCCTATTATTTATAAAAATATAACATCTGATAACACATTTTAGCAGCAGGAAATATTGAGATTGTAAGGGTGATGTGCTATTTTCTTATGTTTTTTTTCATTTTTAATCCTCGTCTGTTTTTTTTTTGGAACTTCGCTTTCATTCGGGCGAACTAGAAACACTCCAGAGTTGTAAGAGCTGATATCCGGCGCGCGGCTAATCGTCAGCCCGATAGCCTCCGTTTGAGATAGTTTTCTTTCATTACTTTCTCGCAAAATCAGGCAACCAGTCCCGAACACACCAGAATCAATCATTTGATAAAACGAACTCTCTTTACTTTTGATGTAGTGAGATCACAAACATCGGGAATCATTTCTCGAATGCACAATGACCAAAGAAACGCAATTCCTCGCTCGTCTGGCCGCTAATCACCTCTACCTCGCTCAATTTGAACCCCTGCGAGCTATTCTTCTTGCTTTTCGAACTCGAAACCGTGACCTAGCTCGCTCTATTTTACAGACCATCGTTGCTCACTCGGGTCGATTCCAGAATATTTTATGGACACCCTCTTGTTCATCTCCTGCTCTTCTCACCCACTTAGCGACGATTGAATTGTTACAATTCGATAATGCTTCTTCTGAATGGAACTTCGACTCAGAAACGCTGCGATTACGCGCGGAGTTTTTGTTGTTAGTTCAAAATTTGATTGACCTGCTGTCGGAAACTACGGGGAAGAACATAAGCATAGATAAAGAAAAAGATATTTTAAAGGACACAGGAAGTTTAGAGGACCAACGCAGTAAGTTGGATAAAGGGGAGGAATCAAGAGAAGGAAAAGGTGACTCGGGCAGCCGTATGAGAATTCTGGATGGAGTTTTGGAACTGGGAATGAAGAGGCTGAGGCCAGAAGCGGATGTCGAAATGGACGGGGCCGAGACTTCGGTTTCTGGCCGCGTTGCTCCTTTTGAAGAAGGAGAGTTGATGTGTCTGAGGAGTGTGATTTTGAATCATGCAGATATTTTTGATGCACTTTGTGGGAATATACATAAGCAAATTAGACAGTGGGAGCGCTACGTAGCAACAACAGTGGGGAAAGTGACGATGTCCAGGTGGTGTTGTTGGAAGAAGAGGATGTCAGAATACTCGGTTTAATACTAAAGACTGTTCAGGTGGTTCATCTGGGTGCGATGAAGCAGGGTATGAAAGCGAGTGATGCGGAAGAAGCAGTTTCACACATTAACTTTCTTCATTTTGATCATGGAGTCGAGGAGTCTGAGTACCGGTATATCCATTTTCTATTGCCCTGTTTGCCCGGCATTAATCTCGGATATCTTAGTCTGATATTGATTCCCTGTATTATGATCTTCAAGCTTGAATTTCTGGATTATCTTCATTTTGAAGGGTTGCCGTTGCTTATCAATAATTAATGATGTGAATGACTGATAATACCTGTCTCTGCATTACTCTTCTCCCTTAATGTATTCTTCCTTCCTACAGTGTGCTTAAATGAATTGATCTTTTTGTTTGTCATCATAAACAGAGGTATAGAAAGCAGCAGTTTCTGGGGTAGCCTATCATTAATTTCTTCATAAAATAGAAGTGATGCTAATTGTAAACACTTATATTAATGATGGGTCCAATGAACATGTTGGCCTGGTTTATAAGAGAAGACGAGGGAGAGTCTACTAAGAAGCCACTCATAGAGAGGAGGTTTTATTTATTTCCCTATAATATTAGAATTATTCAGTTTCTTTTATTTATGTTGACCCTTTTTTGCTAACACGGCAAGGTTCCAATCCATTTTAATTTTGGTACCAGTCCCAAACTCTGCCCTGGTGATTCAGTTCATTATCAGCTCCCTAAAAACTACAAAGAACAAGGACTCGATCAAGTGCTAATCAACAATACAATAATCTTTACTTTTCTGTTTGATGATACTGAAAAGTACTGTAGACAGGCACTCCAAACTTTAAATAGGGTCTCATTGCAATTTAACTTGCTGCTATAATTTGAAAGCAAATTTATTTGACACATTGTAAAGAATTAATATTCTCATTGGAACATTTCAGAATTAATTTAAGATTTTTTAATCTTGGAATGAAGTGAAAGTTGGTTATTTTCATCATCTTCTATTATGCGATTCTTTGAAAATATTTTCTAATGAGGATTTTTTTTTAAAGTAAATTCTCTATCTCTCCTTTATAAAAGCTGTCCATATGCATACACTTGAATTAATTTACAGTGGCATTTACCAGTTGGTAGGATCTGCAGAGATTTGTTCATTTGTCTAAGCAAGGTCTTTCTTGCTATTGGGATAGTTTGAATTCATATCTCTATTGCTCCTCTGGAATGTGTAAAATAGAAATAAATATTCTTTTGCCTAGTCTATAATGGTACTCATGACATTAATTTAAAATAATTTCATGTCTTGGCATATCTTTTGTCCCATGACGGGAAATATTTTTCTGTAGGTGCTATTTGATGTTGTGCCAGGAATAAAATTCCAGGAAGCCATTGAATTGATCAGCATGGAGCCAATTGCTTCCAATTTGGCTGCTTGGAAGAGGTGTGCCCGTCAATTTCCTTATCCTTTTTTTCCCTCATTTGATGGGATGTACTGACATCTTGGTATCAACTCTGATATTACCACATTGAGGTGCTGGTTGTGGCAAGTTATTGTTACCTAATTGGGCTGCAAAATGCCATTCTCCGTTTGAGTAGCGTTTTTTTTTTTTTTTTTGCGTCATAAACATTCTTTGCACTTACAAGGAATACCTGGATGTATCAGATAGAATTTTTTGGTTTGCCAACTCTTCCTGGTACCTTTGAAGACTATGATTCTTGTAAGCTGCCCTCAAGTGATAACCCAAAGATGACTATATCTAGAATAAAGTATCCTCCTTACTTTCTCATTATAAGTAGTATGTTGTATAGCTGTAATTTCAGTTTAAATGTTAGTTAGGGGTAGTTAGAGGAAATAGCCGTTAGAGGATAGGCGCTTACATGATTAGTGCCTAGTTATCCCTACCCCTGCCTTATTATAAATAGGCAAACCCAATTGTATTTCCTCAGATTGTCAGCATGGAATAACAGTGCATTATTCAGAATTCCCTTTTGTCTTTCTGTCTCTCTCTTTCGGTCTCTCTTGTCTCTCTCTTTCGGTCTCTCTTGATTCTCTCTCACTTCTTGTTCAACCCCTCTGTTCTCTCTTTCCTATCTCTCTTCTCCTTCTATCTTCTTCTATATATCTCTGTTCTTTTTTTTTTTTTGATGAATAAATTTTAGGAAGGGGTTCAGGCTTAACCCAATCCAAGGGCAGGGCCCCTAACTCATGATTCACTGGAGGCCTGTCCCTGTGGGCTCCTGGTTGGCAAGCCGCCCAATCCACACAGGTAGGTAGGGGACTTTCACCCCTATTTTTTCACCCCAACTTCACTTAGCTATGGAGATGCCTCCCCAAGTGCCGCAACTGGAGGCATAACTAAATGCCATTCTCAGGGATTGAACTCATGCCAAGGGGGTCACCCAGGCACTCATTGTCCGCTCCCCTCGCCAACTGAACCCGCGGACGATGATCTACCTGCTGAGTTTTTAGCTTTAAAATGTGATATCTAGTCATTTGAGATGGATTATTGATATATATATCAACGTACCTATTCCCTATGGGTATGGTTTAAAACTTACCCACATGATGGGATTTTTGTGGGTATTTCAAGGATCTGGGTTGCTGCACTCTGTATGTGTGTTTGCGAATTAGGTGGACTCCCCATGCATTGCATGGAGTCTGACAGATAAATTTAATTATTTGAGTTGTAAATAGTGCAGCTTGTTATAGGTTTTGAATTATATTGATAATTGTTTGAAGACAATATCTTTTTGTTCGTGATTTTATAAGTACAAGTCTTGGTTAAATGAACCTCAACTTGGGAGAAATTTGTTCAGTTTGAAAGATTTCCTGGCAAGTGGCTTCTTGTCTGGGGATTCAAGAGCGCCCACCCCCCTCCAAAAAAAAAAGGCGGCGGGGGAAGTTTCTCTATTCTGCAGGACCCACAACTTTTGTGGAATATGTGATAAATATGTGTGTTTGGTTCGGTTTATATTTGGACAATAAGTCCTTATTACGCAAGTCGAGATAAAACTCCTCTCACATACTTACCTCGTATACCGTGAATCACGATTTATAAGCACTTATTACCCAAAAATAAGCTATTCCAAACGAGCACATAAAAGTGCCAACATGCTCTATTTCTTTTCACTTCTGTAACTAGAATATTCACTGAAGAAGATATATTATTCATGTATACACTAGGTATTTATATACAAAGTAGGAGTCTTAGCATTAATGACTCATTATGGTGATTGATACTGTTATGAACATAATTTGCTTACAGATAATAATCATAATCCCTAATTATATGGGATACTAACTATCCCTAATTATGTGGGATAAGTGAAATATTGAAATAGACACGTGAAACTAAAGGGTAAATTAAACTTTTTTAATTATATAATGGGATGGTAATGAGGATTCATAGGGGCGAATGTATGATTGTGGATTACCAATTTTTTGGTAATCATCGTTACCATGGTAAACCTTATTACTATGCTAAAGAGCAATTAAACAATCTTCTCTTAATAATGCAATCATGATTATCATTGCAGGCATGCATTGAGGTTGAACCAAATGGGCCATAGTTTTCATATTTATCATTTTTTTTCATAATTTACCCCTATTAAGGCTCCCTCAACAATAAAGAAGAGGGAATAAGGGAATTAAGAAAGATGACTAGGGTTTTTTTATAAAATATATGTCATTTTAACTAAATTTCTTTGTCTAATCAAATTAGGTAAATATGTCTTATATTAAGACGTAATGAAATATATTATACATATTCCATAGCTTGAAGAACAAATCAAGTTTGATATAAAATTGTAATAATAAATCCCAATTCCAGATCCGAATGCAGAATATTAACAAAACGGGCCTCTGAAAAAATTATATTATAATCAATAATCAATGGGACCGTTGGGAATCTCTCTTTATGGTTGCTCCGTCTTGCACCTTGAATGGTGAAAGGACAATCCCAAGTGAAAATGAAATGGAAAAAAAAAACAGAGAGGTCCGACGGCAACCTTGCAATTTTTTGACCCTGTTGCGCATGTGCGTATCGAAATTGTGGAAGGCCTCTTCTTCTTTTTTTTTTTTTTTGAGATAGAAAGGCAAGCCGAGGTTTGATAAAGAAGTACATCCAGGTATAGGTCCTAGAATTCTTTTTTTGTGGAAGGCCTCTTCTTTTGTGCGTGCTTGAGTGTTCATTCTAGGAGTATTATGATATTATACCATCTCTGAGGCTACTCATAAAAAAATGAGTCTTGGTTAAATTTTAACAATGACTTGGTTCTTATAAATCAATGCAATCAGACCTGGTCTATACCGGCTGGTCGATTTTTTCATTTTTTATTTAAAAAAAAAATCAATTTTTTATTTTTTTTTAGAATTTTATTTTAATAATTCTAAAATCTTCAATTTCTTACCGATTTAGTCCCGGGTTAGTTCTGATTTGACTCTGGTCTGATCCAATGACCCATGACTCAGTACCCCGACCAGTTCAGTAACCAATCCGAATTTAATTTCCTTGTTATAAATAGAGTTGAAACTTGGAAGTAGTAGTATTTTGACATTTTCACCCTCAAAAAGACACAAGAAAAGGATCAAGGAATGTAGAAGGCATTACGTTGACCAAGTAATGGTACCTTCTGAGTTCCTGATCGGTACAAACTACGGTTTTTTTTTTTTTTGTATTAATAGCTCCTTTGGTTCTATGAAAGATTTTTTGACCTTAGTGGTAAGTTATAACATTCCAATCCATTTTATTTATCATTTTTCTTAAAACTAAAATATAATAGTACTCATGAATATTTTAGAGAAGTCCAATCACATGTTATAATTAACTAATTTCAATTTCTTAATCTATCTAAATTAATTAAATAATATTCAAGGGGTTAATCTAAAAGGGTCACGTGGGAATAGAGATGTCTGTCGTATGTTATTGAGGCCGCAGAAGAGCATCACCACACACTCCAAGCCCACTCCAAATCCACCTACCGGTGGTGTGCTGTATCTGAATATGATCAACCATACATATATTAATTACCTCTTACAAGGGTCTAAAATACTACTAACTCTGATACTTAATACAAGAGTTGCTAAAATACTACTAACTCTGATACTTAATATAAGGGTTGCTTAGAGGGTTGGATTTAATCATAAATATAAGAGGTTTCCATCCAAAAGTAGTCATTGCAAAATATGATATTTTAATAATATCAACCATATTAATTACAAATAATTAATTTAACTAATTTTCTCAATCTACCCAAATTAGTTACCTGTTAAGAACAAGAGGTACTGCCTAAATTAGTACCAATACCTAAAGTAAGGAATGGTTATAATAGAATTGAGGAGTAGTAAGAGGTGATAACGAATACCTAAAAGAATCAATATATGTAGCAATTGTCTTGACATCAATTCCGCAAGCCTTTGCATGTTCTTCCAAGAATTTTGGTTCATGGACACGTTGAGCTCCTGAAGTAATATCTTCACCTAATACAAGTCATGTCACCAGAAGCTCAGGTTAACTTACAATCACCCAAAGCCAATTACAAACTAAATAACGATTGTGAGACATATTGTCATACCAAGGCTATAACAAATGACTCAACTTACCTCGAATAAAGACATCAAATGAATTACTGTATGCTGAATTGTCATGGCATTACGTTGACCAAGTAATAGTACCTTCTGAGTTCCTGATCGGTACAAACTACGATATTTTTTTTTGTTTTAATAGCACCTTTGGTTCTATGAAAGATTTCTTGACCTTACTGGTAAGTTATAACATTCCAATCCATTTTATTTATCATTTTTCTTAAAACTAAAATATAATATTACTCATGAATATTTTAGAGAAGTCCAATCACATGTTATAATTAACTAATTTCAATTTCTTAATCTATCTAAATTAGTTAAATAATATTCAAGGGGTTAATCTAAAAAGGTCATGTGGGAATAGAGATGTCTTCCGTATGTTATTGAGGCCGCAGAAGAGCATCACCACACACCCCAAGCCCACTCCAAATCCACCTACCGGTGGTGTACTGTATCTGAATATGATCAACCATACATATATTCATCACCTCTTACGAGGGTCTAAAATACTACTAACTCTGATACTTAATATAAGGGTCGTTTAGAGGGTTGGATTTAATCATAAATATAAGAGGTTTTCATTCGAAAGTAGTCATTGTAAAATATGATATTTTAATAATGTCAACCATATTAATTACAAATAATTAATTTAACCAATTTTCTCAATCTACCCAAATTAGTTATCTGTTAAGAACAAGAGGTACTGCCTAAATTAGTACCAATACCTAAAGTAAGGAATGGTTATAATAGAATTGAGGAGTAGTAAGAGGTGATAACGAATACCTAAAAGAATCAATGTATGGAGCAATTGTTTTGACATCAATTCTGCAAGCCTTTGCACGTTCTTCCAAGAATTTTGGTTCATGGACACGTTGAGCTCCTGAAGTAATCTCTTCACCTAATACAAGTCATGTCACCAGAAGCTGAGGTTAACTTACAATCACCTAAAGCCAATTACAAACTAAATAACGATTGTGAGACATATTGTCATACCAAGGCCATAACAAATGACTCAATTTACCTCGAATAAAGACATCAAATGAATTACTGTATGCTGGATTGTCATGGCAAGGCATTGTATAAAATGGACTCACAACAAATGGGTAACGGTGAAGGATGTAGAACTCAGTGCCATACGTATGAAGAGAATTATAGCCCTCTAAGTATTTTAAAAAAAAGCCTCATGCCAAAAATAAAATAAAATAAAATATTAAATAGCCCTATCCGGTCCGCCGGCCGCCAGCTCTGATACCAAATGTTATAACCCTCCTCTAAAAAGACTAAACAGCAGAAATGAATAACAAGAGACTTGGGAAACACTTGAGATGGATAATACTATTAGAAGAAAAACACGTTACACATACACACTGCACAAGGCATGACAATTATGATAAACATTTGCATATGAAAACATAAAAGAGGTATAGTTTTCTTGGACAGGTTATGGATATAGTTGATAGGCTATTTGTGGCCATATTTGATAGTTTAAACAAGAACTGTCAGAAGGATTTGGAAGATGTGGGAAGGCAACACCCTTTTAAACCTTTAAAGGTATTTATGTGTTAGGTGTCAACATGCACAACTAGAGCCGTCAAAACGGGTCCAACCCGCGGGCTCAACCCGCGGGCCCGCGGGCTCAACCCGCGGGTTGGGACAGGGTTAGGGTTGGCAAAATGCCAACCCGCAAAAGTGCGGGCCGCACGGGCCCGACCCGCGTGGCCCGCGGGTTGATGCGGGCCAGCCCGCGGGTTGGCGGGTTGGCCCGCAAATTTTTTTTTTTATATAATAATTTTACAATATTTATAAGTTGTCCACTCCTATTTTGGTACTATCCAATTCAAAGAGAAAAAATCTTAGCCTTTTCCCTTCTTTTTTAAACAAAATTATTATATTTTTGTTGTTTGAGGATGAGTTTATATTTTACTTATAAATTTTAACAAATTTAATACTTTTATCTCTTAAATTGTGAATTATGTTTTTAAATTTTTATAAGAGGAATGATTGATGCTAGTAAAATAAATTTAATAATTCATATATGTGTGTCTCGTATTTTCGACTACCTTCAAAAAATAGAATTTTTTTTTTTTGGAAAAAATATGCGGGCCTGCGGGCTGGCCCGCAACCCGCACCCTGCGGGTTAGGGTTGGCAAAATGCCAACCCGCAAAAGTGCGGGCCGCACGGGCCCGACCCGCGGGTTGGTGCGGGCCAGCCCGCAACCCGCGGGCTGACCCGTTTTGACAGCTCTATGCACAACTAACTTATAGTAACATATGATTTAGTGATTGTTACGTTGCTTACATAAGATCATGTCGTCTAATACTAATAATTGGATCATTAGAGGTTGTCATTATCATTGATCTGATGACAGTCTCATGAATGTGCAGTATTTGCGACAGACTCAGCGGCTTACATTTAAAGAAGGGGTTCAAATGCTCAAGGTAAGCTTTGAATATTCGTTTACACCCTAGTGACAATATAGAAGCTGTAATGAGATAGATGATGTTTGCTCAACCAGCAAAATTTCGCAGAACCCTCCTTTTGTATATATTAAAAAAAATCCAGATAGCATATGTTCTTATTTGTTGGGACTTTGGACTGGGGATATTGGAGTGGATTTCATGTATTTGAGTCAATCGCATTACTCACTAACTTATTTAAGAGACTGATGCGTACATAAGATGCATCGCTTTTAAATATCCATATTCTTAGTTTATTTGCTCTCGCCTTCCTTGACCCTTTGAATGTTCCAAGTCTAAATCAATCACATGCACTCTTGTGCTACTTCTGTGCATAATCAAGTTTGATATTTAAAGATCGTACTTGATCAGAGAGAACGTCATAAGCTAGATAGCAATTCACCATCTAACTCATATGTATTTATATCCTTAGTTAATTGGCAATTTGATATGAGTATCTTGTACATGGAGCAATATTTAATTACCTAGCATTGGCTTGGGTTCTTGGATGTTATGGCAGTTAATGTATAGTGACAAACAAAAGAGGAAATGGATATACACTATGCACGTATTGTGACGATAACCCAATGCACTATCATTTGAATTTACAGGAGCTGGCGTAGAAATTGACCCTCTCAGTGACCTGAATATTGAATCTGAAAGGAAACTTGACCAATTAGTTTATGAGAAGTAATTATGTTTTCTCTTTTCCCTCTCCGGGAAGCCGACGTGTTGTGAACCCGTTCTTTCTGATAACCAAGAACGCCATTTTCTTACCCACAACATGGATTGTCTGCGCTCTGCTCCGAATCATAACCCACTTACTCTCCAATGACTTATAAAGAGTTTCGACTTTAATCCTATAGGGGATGTTAGCCACGGTATTGACTGGAGCTCCAGAAGTGAGATGTTGTCATAGTTGGCGGTAAGAGGGTCTTTCTCAGAATGGAGGGAGAGGGATGACGTAGCAGTGGCTAAGGTAGCTTCTTGGCGGTGGTGTAGCTTTTCTTGCTTAAGAGTTGTTGTATTTTTCCTTGTAGACTTGAATGCTTGATGTGGTACTTAAGTGTTTTAGCTTTCCCACCTCAATAGATAGCTTTTGGGCTTTTGAAGTGTGGTTCTCCAAGGTGCTTAGGTGCCTATCATTTGGTATCAGAGCCGATGGCTGACAAATCGGAGAAGGCTATCTATGGAGGGCCAAGGTAGTATGGGTTACCAAAGTCCCACATCAAGTAGTATGAGGTATGAGGTGTGGTTCTCCAAGGTGCTTGGGTGCCTATCATTTGGTATCAGAGTCGGTGGTTGGTGGACCGGAGAGGACTACCTACGGAGGGTTCTGACCGGAGGAGTTGACCAGCAAGTGGCTAAGTGAAGCGCCGAGTGAGGTGAGAGAGCTAAAGCACTTGAATATCCCATCTTCCCATCAAGCATCCCATACTACTTGATATGAGATTTTGACAACCCATACTACCTTGGTTCCTATCAGCTCCATGACTTTAAAAATGTGTGTTTTTAACTTCTGTGTTTGTCTACCTTAGTCCCTATCAGCTCCCTGACTTTATAAAGGTGTGTTTTTTTAACTTGCGTTTTTGTTTCAGTTACCAATTTTTACGTTAATGAATTAATTAGTTGATAAACTGGCAATTAATCAATCAAAATTATATAATCATGTAAATCTCATTTATTAGGGAACTGGTGGTTTCGGATTTACCATTTTTTGCCAGAAGTTTTACCAATTATATTTAAATCCTTGTATTGGTGAATTAATATCTCAATTAATGTGAATAAAAAAATTATCAATTTTTCGTCACTAATTCTCAATTAATAATTCCCAAATAACTTTCTTTTTATATTTAAGATGGGAGAAATCTCTGGTCAAATCAACTGATATCAATACTTATGTCCTAATTAATGCACATAATATCAGGTCAAAAAAACTGATGTACATAATATTATATCCTAATTAATAACACCCCAAGATTTTCGTGTAAAATACTACAATATCGTTTATTAGGAAATTGGTTGTTTCCGGTTAACCAATTTTATTTAAACCATTATATCTGTGAATTAATATGCGTAAAAAATATCAATTAATAATACCGAAATAACTTTCTTTTATATTTATTATGTGAGAATCTCGCCTCGCGTCAAATTAACCTATACCCCAATCAATATTGTGTGTGTGCCGGCCCACGGGGGCGTAGCTCGATGGTTGAAAGGGAAGTCATGGTGCCTTCCCACCATTTGCCCAAAGGTGGCCGAGTTCGAACCCGTGGGAAGTCCCTTAATCCCGGGGGCGATTCCGGATTAGTCTGCATCCAATTGAGTGTGGGACACCGGGGGCTTTACGCAAAAAAAAAAAAATATTGTGTGTGTGCCAATTAATGTACATAATGTTATATCCCAATTAATAACACCCCAAGAATTTCCTTTTCTTAAAAAAAAATTATAAATTTATTGTTTCAAAATTTGATTGGTTTCTCAGTGATGTGATTCCGTTTTCACGTTTTATTTATGATAATGTGATGTGATTGTTTTTCCTTCAAATGTCTAATATTTGACCATATGACTTTATTAATATAGTGTATTAATATCCTAATTAATAATATCTCGATAACTTCCCTTATTATATTTTCAAAAATTTCTTATGTATTTTAAAAATGATGGATTTATTATTTTGAAGTCTTATTTTTTCAATAGTCCAGTGTCTTACTTTATTAATATACACAATACAGGTTCTTGGGTATTAACATATCCCAATTATTAATAATTAATAATATTAATAATATCCTGAAAACTTCATTTTTAAGTTTCCGAAAATCTCTAATAGCCTGTTTGGTTCGATTTCATGAGAAAGGATTATATATAATCCTGATGTAACAAAACGATTACAGTGTTTGGTTGAGCTTTTGTAGTGTAAAGAGGATTACATTTTGTAATCCTGATTACATCATTTGATCATTTTGATGTCAAGGGGATTACACTACTAGGATTTATGAATGAGGATACAAACATCCTGTAATCAAGTGAAAAAGATATTATTGCCATTATAATTTTTTAATTTGACCAAAGTGCCCACCCATATATGATGTTAAATATTAAATAATTACCATAATTAAATATTAAATGAATTAATTAATAATATAAAATTTTAAAAAAATATTGGCCACTAAAATTTTTTTTTAAAATTATATTCCTAATAATATTCCCACGGTTAAATATTAAAAAATTACCATGAATTCAATAGGCACACTGTAAAATATTTTCACTGTTAAATATTAAAAAAATTGTTATGAAACCAACATGCACACTACACAAATTAAAAAAAAAAACTACCATGAATCCAGTGTCTACATTATACATATATGTGTATATAGGAGTAATTTTGTCTTACTATATTATTATCATGTATTTTTATGTTCGATGTAATCCAATCAAACATTTTTATACATATGCATAATATTTCCTTAATGACAAACTAAACAAATTCATATAACTGTTATATTATTACATTCAATTATATTGTATTACGTTCTATTATATTATCTCTTATTCCGTGAATCAAACAAGCACTAATGCATTTGAAAATGGATGAATTTATTATTTTGAAGTCTTATCCTTCAATTGCCCAGTGTCTTGTCTTATTAATATGCACAATTAATACACACAATATAACTTATCTGGGTATTATCCCACAGTCCTCAATTTATAGATCTCAATCCCAGAATTCATAATCCTACATACATAACTTTCAATTTAGGTATCATCTATAGTGATCTAACCATTAAAGGGGATAATAATAAAAAATTACCTTATCTTTCTCAAATCAAGAATGGTCACTAATATTAGCCACAGTTTCACGGTTATTTAGCATACTTATTTTAACGGTGCTGCATTCAAATATTTCATTGGGAGACTTAGAATTAATCAATAGTTAGCAGTTAATTGACTGGTTGATTAGGTGTTGGCGGGTTTGATCCCAGATATAAAACATTTATCTACTTTATCTCCTATTCCTCTTATGGAGACATTCTTTCTTCTGCTTTCCATTTTACATGTTTGGTATCCCAGTGATTGCATTTTGGCCATGGAGATGGTTAAGTTTATATGATTATTATATGGTGAAGTCTTGATGTTCTCGATGAAATATGGATTTATCGACAGGAGGTCTGCATTATACAGTGCAATCACATGGGTCTGATATGGTACTACATGGTATTAGAGCTACCAAAACAACAAGTCAGGCTGATAATTCCATATTCCAGTTCCAGACATTAGATTTATTTATCTGAAAAGTTATAAATTTGATCTTGATAGTTTTTAATTTAGGTCGTGTTACTTTCCTTGCAGCTCCAAACAGAGAACTATTATTTATTTAGTACCTGTGGTAGATTTATGGTATTTTCAACATTTCATAATGCCAATGATAAAATAAGTACTACATCTGATTTTTAATATAAGAATTAATTGAAGATTATATTTGATTCCAAATACAAGACATCAATATACTTCATCTCTTATTTCTCTTATGACAGACATTCTTTCTCTTGATTTCCATCTTACATGCTGGGTATCCAAGAGATTGCATTTTGACATCGTACCAGAGCCAAAACAACGAGTCAAGTTGATAGTTTTTAATTTAGTGTGTTACTTTCCTTGTTGTGGCCAAAAGGAGCACCATCATTTATTCAGTTTCTCATGCGGCTTTCTGGTATCTTCAGCATTCCATAATGCTAATGATAAAGTAAACACTACCTATTATCCTTAATACAAGAACGAATTGGAGATTGGATTTGATAAAAAATAAAAGACATTATCATGTTATATCTCCTAAATTTATAACTTTTTCCTAAAGTATACATATTGATTGAGAGTTTTAGCTAAAGGTAGTCATGATGAAAAATAATTTTTTTTAATGATGAAATATAAGTATCTTTTCCTTGCCAACAATATGAAAGATAATATTTTAGTTTAACCAATATATATTTACTATAAATAACTAAAATAACATCCAAATTGATCTACTAGCACTTATACGAAGGATAGAAGGTAGTGTGCTATAAAATTTAAATAATAATCCGAGGTACAAAATATTACTTCCTTTAATTTTTAATATAATAGTCAGTTGGGTTTTTTAGGAATCAATGAAACTAAATAAATTACTTAATTATGATATATGCTATGAATAATTAAATTATATATTAGTTTATAAATTAGACAATCTTAATACAATAATAACAAAATGGAGGGCCGAGAATCTCTCCTCATGGCAGCTATGCTATGATTTTACACTTTCTCTTACTTTTAGTCTCTGTCTAAATAAATGAAAAGTATATTCTCCTCCATGTTTTATTTTCTGTCATAATTTTCTTTCACCCATTTTTTTTGATTTTTTTATAAAAAAAATAAGAAAATACCATTTAAATTTTAAAATTTAAAATTAATCCTATTATTTATAAAAATATAACATCTGATAACACATTTTAGCAGCAGGAAATATTGAGATTGTAAGGGTGATGTTATTTTCTTATGTTTTTTTTTCATTTTTAATCCTCGTCTGTTTTTTTTGGGAACTTCGCTTTCATTCGGGCGAACAAGAAACACTCCAAGAGTTGTAAGAGCTGATATCCGGCGCGCGGCTAATCGTCAGCCCGATAGCCTCCGTTTGAGATAGTTTTCTTTCATTACTTTCTCGCAAAATCAGGCAACCAGTCCCGAACACACCAGAATCAATCATTTGATAAAACGAACTCTCTTTACTTTTGATGTAGTGAGATCACAAACATCGGGAATCATTTCTCGAATGCACAATGACCAAAGAAACGCAATTCCTCGCTCGTCTGGCCGCTAATCACCTCTACCTCGCTCAATTTGAACCCCTGCGAGCTATTCTTCTTGCTCTTCGAACTCGAAACCGTGACCTAGCTCGCTCTATTTTACAGACCATCGTTGCTCACTCGGGTCGATTCCAGAATATTTTATGGACACCCTCTTGTTCATCTCCTGCTCTTCTCACCCACTTAGCGACGATTGAATTGTTACAATTCGATAATGCTTCTTCTAATTGGAACTTCGACTCAGAAACGCTGCGATTACGCGCGGAGTTTTTGTTGTTAGTTCAAAATTTGATTGACCTGCTGTCGGAAACTACGGGGAAGAACATAAGCATAGATAAAGAAAAAGATATTTTAAAGTACACAGGAAGTTTAGAGGACCAACGCAGTAAGTTGGATAAAGGGGAGGAATCAAGAGAAGGAAAAGGTGACTCGGGCAGCCGTATGAGAATTCTGGATGGAATTTTGGAACTGGGAATGAAGAGGCTGAGGCCAGAAGCGGATGTCGAAATGGACGGGGCCGAGACTTCGGTTTCTGGCCGCGTTGCTCCTTTTGAAGAAGGAGAGTTGATGTGTCTGAGGAGTGTGATTTTGAATCATGCAGATATTTTTGATGCACTTTGTGGGAATATACATAAGCAAATTAGACCGTGGGAGCGCTACATAGCAACAACAGTGGGGGAAAGTGACGATGTCCAGGTGGTGTTGTTGGAAGAAGAGGATGTTAGAATACTCGGTTTAATACTAAAGACTGTTCAGGTGGTTCATCTGGGTGCAATGAAGCAGGGTATGAAAGCGGGTGATGCGGAAGAGGCAGTTTCACACATTAGCTTTCTTCATCTTGATCATGGAGTCGAGGAGTCTGAGTACCGGTATATCCATTTTCTATTGCCCTGTTTGCCTGGCATTAATCTCGGATATCTTAGTCTGATATTGATTCCCTGTATTTGATAAGTTCCCTATAGTATGAATTTATGCCAAATTATAAGTTCTGAAGTCTTTTTATGGGGCCTGAATTAATGAATTGCGTGTTGAAATACTGGCAACTATCACGTAACAAGAGTATTGTTTGAATAAATCTTTGGTTGATAAACCATTCACGTAATTTGAATAACTTCTCTGCTTTCCCAAGTAATTCCCTTTCATTTTGATTGCTCCTACTCTAGGTTGCACCGGTACGGGGATATAGTATGATATATGGGAGATATAACAATTTTTACAATTTCAAGATACGGATGCAGGATATACATATATAAAATAAATTAGTACATGAAAAAAAAAAAAACGTGAATTAGAATATCAATAATCAGGAAAAGTGACACAAAATCATAAATCAAATTAAAACTGAAGTTTTCAACTCAAGTTAAATGTCATTCCTCATTCCTATTTACTTCACTAAAATTTC
Organism: Inga oerstediana; assembly: GCA_963210345.1. NCBI lineage: Eukaryota > Viridiplantae > Streptophyta > Magnoliopsida > Fabales > Fabaceae > Inga > Inga oerstediana. The sequence goes on from OY723402.1 coordinate 6,770,702, forward strand.
CCATAAGGTTTTTGAGATGTTTCAAAAGTTATGTTTTGAAACATATTACATAAAGTAAAAAGGACTGGCAATATGGAAGTTGAAGTACGGTACCTGTATTACAATGATTATGTATTCAATACAGGTCTCTCTCTCTCTGGGACTTTTTATTTTTGAATTGTTGCTGCTTTCTACTTTTCTTTATCATCAGTATGCAATTTCTAAAGATTCTAACTCCCTTAATTGCCGAATTTGATCTCCATTTCAACTTTACCTGGAGCTTTGATTGACTTGGTTCATGTTTTAAGGACTTTATTTGATCATGAACTCTAGCAAGTCATAGATCTGTTATGGAAACTTGTTGTGGTTTTATTTCTAGGTTTTATATGAAATTACATGCGTTTTTTATGAAGGCATTAGTTATCTATTTTAATTTGATGTATATTCTCTTTGTTTCTATTTTCTATTCTTTGTTTCTTGCTGATTTTGGATAATATGTCATCCCAACTTCCTCTCATTCTAACCTAAAGGAAGTAAGGAACAATGAAGATGCTTCTTTTATCTTTTTCACCTTTTAGTTTGAGGATCTAAGCAACAACTCATACTATAAGTTATGAGTTATAAGATCTGATTTATGCCCTCTATCTCTTGAGTTATGTGTGCGTGTGTGTGTATTGTATGCACACATGCGTCTATGTACTTCTCTGATGTTTTTTTTTTGTCCTTTCCTGCATTTTGTTATGAGCACTTGCTACTTGTGAATTTGAATCAGTGATCATGTACTATTCTTAATCTGAATTTCTATTGCAGTTGGGGAACTCCCTTCTCCATTCCTTGTTTTCATGTTGCATAGTTCTGTTCCTAATTGTATATATCTCCATGTTCTTTAATGTTTTTTGTAGCATAGTTTTGAAAGATCTTGTCAAGAGTGTTTTATCAAGAAGTGAGAGGTTTGGTGATTCTTGGAATGCCATGCGTGACCAGCTGCTAGTGATTTATGGAGAAGCCCTTTCATCAGATTGCAGAGATATTATTCAAATGATACAGGTTCATGCTCTCACATACTTAGAGGGGTTTCTTTGGCTTAAATCTTCTTTATGTTTTAAAAGGTGTCTGTTGGTAACATGCTTTATTGCTAAATTACATCATAGCATTCTTTTATTGCATGAGAAATGTTAGGAAATAAATATATTAGGAAATTAGGATCCCATACAATCAGGGATAATTAGGATTCCTCATTATTAGGGATTGTGATTGATATCAATCACATAATGAGCCATTAATGTAGAGGCTCCTCTCTTGTATATAAATACCCTACATCTATACATGAAGAAATATACTTTTCTGAGAATACAATTACATGGTATCAGAGCCAGGTTTCGATCCTGTGGCCTGTGGGTTATGGGCCCACCACGCACTTGTACGTACCCTATCTCCTCGTTCGTATCCTATAATCACCTGTCGCCCACATCCTGTTCTTTCATAGCCTCCCTAGACTCTCTTACCATTCCCACCAACCTTTCCCAAGCCTTGGCTCATTCTGGTTGGCGTGCTGCGATGGAAGAGGAAATGATGGCCCTTGATAAGGCTGGTACCTGGACTCTCGTTGATTTACCTCCTGGGAAGAAGGCTATTGGGTGTAAGTGGGTATTTGCCGTTAAGACGAAAGCTGATGGCACCTTAGAACGATTGAAAGCTCGCCTGGTTGCTAAGGGTTATGCTCAGACGTATGGTGTTGACTATTCCGAGACATTTTCTCCTGTGGCCAAGTTGTCCTCTGTTCGTCTCTTCATCTCTATGGCAGCTACCCATGGTTGGGACCTTCATCAGCTGGATGTTAAAAATGCCTTTTTAAATGGCGAGCTTCTTGAGGAGGTGTACATGGAGCAACCGCCTGGCTTTGTTGCTCAGGGGGAGCATGACAAGGTATGCTATCTTCAGAAATCTTTATATGGTTTGAAGCAGAGCCCTCGTGCTTGGTTTGACAGATTCAGTTCTGTGGTTCAGAAGTTTGGTCTGAATCAAAGTAAATGTGATCATTCTGTATTTTATCAACGGACAGATGCTGGTATGATTCTCTTAGTAGTCTATGTCGACGACATTGTTATTACAGGGGATGATATGACAGGGATCTCGTCACTCAAGGTCTTTCTTAATTCCCATTTCCAAACAAAGGATTTGGGTCAGTTAAAGTACTTTCTTGGGATCGAGGTTATGAGAAGCAAGAAAGGCATTCTTCTAACCCAGCGGAAATATGTTCTTGATCTACTGAAAGATACCGGGAAACTTGGAGCATCACCCAGTAACTGTCCCATGATTCCTAATCCCTTTTTGGATATTGATGAGAGTGTGCCGTTTGATGAGCTACCTGAGGATATGAAAAAAAGGATTGATCCTGAGAAGATTAAACCGTTTGCCTACCCTGAGCGATACCGAAGGCTGATTGGAAAATTGAATTATCTCACGGTCACTCGCCCTGATGTAACCTTTCCTGTCAGTAGGCTTAGCCAATTCATGGTAGCACCAACCGTTGCTCAGTGGGAAGCCTTGGAACATGTCTTACATTACTTGAAGGGCTCACCTGGTCGTGGTATACTCTATACAAATCACGGCCACACAAAGATTGAGTGTTTCTGTGATGCTGATCATGCGGGGTTAAAGACGTCTAGGAGATCTACTACAGGCTATTGTGTTCTTGTAGGTGGAAACTTGGTATCTTGGAGGAGCAAGAAGCAGGACGTGGTGGCAAAGTCTAGTGCAGAAGCTGAATATCGAGCCATGTCTCAGTCTGTACAGGAGATTGTGTGGATTCACCAGTTAATGAAGGAAGTTGGTCTTGCCACGTCATTGCCTGCGAAGCTATGGTGTGATAATAAAGCTGCCCTACACATAGCCTCCAACTCCGTATTCCATGAACGTACGAAGCATATTGAGATTGATTGTCACTTTATACGTGATAAGATCAAGGAGAACTTTATCTCTACAGGACATGTACCATCTAGTGATCAGTTGGGTGATTTTTTGACTAAGGCCTTGGATGGCACTCGGGTTGACTATCTTTGTAACAAGTTGGGCATGATTGACATCTATGCTCCAACTTGAGGGGGAGTGTTAGGAAATAAATATATTAGGAAATTAGGATCCCATACAATCAGGGATAATTAGGATTCCTCATTATTAGGGATTGTGATTGATATCAATCACATAATGAGCCATTAATGTAGAGGCTCCTCTCGTATATAAATACCCTACATCTATACATGAAGAAATATACTTTTCTGAGAATACAATTACAAGAAATATATCTTGTTGACATCTTCTGCTGAGTTTGTTATCGTAGTAGCTTACAGAAATGGTCAAAGTGGCACAATCAAGCACATAGAATTCATGTATGAAAGCCATCATATGAAAAAGAAATTTTCGCAAAACTGAAGCATGTTGTCACAAAAAAACCTATAGTTAGAGCATGCAAAATCTGAGCTTCATTCATGTGAATTTAGGTTGAACTGTGTTGAGATCAGTCGATGAGTAAGAATAGGGAGGGAAAAGATAGGTATCAGTGGGATTGTCAAGTTTCATTGTCATCCTTTCTGGGTCTCTTTACAATTATTAAAGTGAGTCAACTACAAGGGTAGTATAATTAATAGCTAGCTGTTTATACACATGATTTAACCTAGCTCTCTCGCAATTATATTATATTGTTAATTTATTATTCAAGCAGACCGTAAGCTTTTTTAGCTTTTCAAGAGGCGTTCTGCAAATCTGAGAAATCTTTGTAGTGTCTTGATCAAAATGGTCCTAAGCTGGTGTTTTAACAGTTTATATTTTGAGCAACGAGTTTAGATCATATCAGTCTTTTCTGGAATTGCGCATGTTGGCACCTTAAAAGGAAAATCTGTCTCTTGCATGCATGAGTTTTGTTAATAAAAAATAAAAAAAAGGCTTTATCACTTATCACTGCTTTTCCTCAGACCATTCATGATGAGCTGCTGTCTGAAGAGATTGAAGTTTGTAGAGCTCAAACTGACAACTTCGTCCCACCTCCTCTAGCTTGGTTTTTGAGATATTGCGCAGAGTTGAAGCTTCGTCAGGATGTAGATGATGAGACACCTTTCCTGAATAAGGTTGTCAATTCATGCAAGGCAGAAATGTACCATTATGCTCGTGTTTCTGGACTGCATGTACTTGAGTGTATCATGGATGCTGCCTTGTCTGCCGTGAAGAGGGAGCAACTTGAAGAAGCCAGCAATGTATGTATCCATTTTTGTTAATACATTAATCTGTTAAGTATGTACCCTTCTACTTCACTCTTAAATACATGAGCGACCAATTTAAGTTCTCCTAAACCGCTATATTTTCAAGTATAAACTGTAAAATATGTGTACTTAATGTATATTGCAGGCTCTCCGGTTGTTTCCCCAGCTTCAGCCATTGGTAGCTGCCATGGGTTGGGACTTACTCGCTGGTAAAATAGCAGCACGGAGGAAATTAATGCAACTGCTCTGGAAAAGTAAGTCACAAGTAATTCAGCTTCAGGAATCTTCTCTTTATGGTTATAAATCAGATGAGGTATTTTTCATCTTTATATTTCAGGTGTGCTTTGAGGTACTAGATATTTTTAGTGTGAAATTCATTAATAAATATGATTTTTATACTTTGACAGATGTCCTGCGTGGAGCAACTCTGTGACACTTTGTGTTATCAGCTTGATCTTGCCTCTTTTGTTGCATTTGTTAATTCTGGTCGGTCTTGGAATTCAAAATTTTCGTTAACACTAACTGGAAAAGGACAAATGGCATTGGGAGATGAAGATGCTTATTCTGATCCTTTTGTTGAGAACTTTGTATTGGAACGACTTTCTGTCCAAAGCCCTCTACGGGTAATATATACCATATATGCAGCATTATGATCTTCAAGCTTGAATTTCTGGATTATCTTCATTTTGAAGGGTTGCCGTTGCTTATCAATAATTAATGATGTGAATGACTGATAATACCTGTCTCTGCATTACTCTTCTCCCTTAATGTATTCTTCCTTCCTACAGTGTGCTTAAATGAATTGATCTTTTTGTTTGTCATCATAAACAGAGCTATAGAAAGCAGCAGTTTCTGGGGTAGCCTATCATTAATTTCTTCATAAAATAGAAGTGATGCTAATTGTAAACACTTATATTAATGATGGGTCCAATGAACATGTTGGCCTGGTTTATAAGAGAAGACAAGAGGGAGAGTCTACTAAGAAGCCACTCATAGAGAGGAGTTTTTATTTATTTCCCTATAATATTAGAATTATTCAGTTCCTTTTATTTATGTTGACCCTTTTTTGCTAACACGGCAAGGTTCCAATCCATTTTAATTTTGGTACCAGTCCCAAACTCTGCCCTGGTGATTCAGTTCATTATCAGCTCCCTAAAAACAACAAAGAACAAGGACTTGATCAAGTGCTAATCAACAATACAATAATCTTTACTTTTCTGTTTGATGATACTGAACATTATTGTAGACAGGCACTCCAAACTTTAAATAGGGTCTCATTGCAATTTAACTTGCTGCTATAATTTGAAAGCAAATTTATTTGACACATTGTAAAGAATTAATATTCTCACTGGAACATTTCAGAATTAATTTAAGATTTTTTAATCTTGGAATGAAGTGAAAGTTGGTTATTTTCATCATCTTCTATTATGCGATTCTTTGAAAATATTTTCTAATGAGGATTTTTTTTAAGTAAATTCTCTATCTCTCCTTTATAAAAGCTGTCCATATGCATACACTTGAATTAATTTACAGTGGCATTTACCAGTTGGTAGGATCTGCAGAGATTTGTTCATTTGTCTAAGCAAGGTCTTTCTTGCTATTGGGATAGTTTGAATTCATATCTCTATTGCTCCTCTGGAATGTGTAAAATAGAAATAAATATTCTTTTGCCTAGTCTATAATGGTACTCATGTCATTAATTTAAAATAATTTCATGTCTTGGCATATCTTTTGTCCCATGACAGGAAATATCTTTCTGTAGGTGCTATTTGATGTTGTGCCAGGAATAAAATTCCAGGAAGCCATTGAATTGATCAGCATGGAGCCAATTGCTTCCAATTTGGCTGCTTGGAAGAGGTGTGCCCGTCAATTTCCTTATCCTTTTTTTCCCTCATTTGATGGGATGTACTGACATCTTGGTATCAACTCAGATATTACCACATTGAGGTGCTGGTTGTGGCAAGTTATTGTTACCTAATTGGGCTGCAAAATGCCATTCTCCGTTTGAGTAGCGATTTTTTTTTTTTTTTTTTTGCGTCATAAACATTCTTTGCACTTACAAGGAATACCTGGATGTATCAGATAGAATTTTTTGGTTTGCCAACTCTTCCTGGTACCTTTGAAGACTATGATTCTTGTAAGCTGCCCTCAGGTGATAACCCAAAGATGACTATATCTAGAATAAAGTATCCTCCTTACTTCCTCATTATAAGTAGTATGTTGTATAGCTGTAATTTCAGTTTAAATGTTAGTTAGGGGCAGTTAGAGGAAATAGCCGTTAGAGGATAGGCGCTTACATGATTAGTGCCTAATTATCCCTACCCCTGCCTTATTATAAATAGGCAAACCCAATTGTATTTCCTAAGATTGTCAGCATGGAATAACAGTGCATTACTCAGAATTCCCTTTTGTCTCTCTGTTTCTCTCTTTCGGTCTCTCTTGATTCTCTCTCACTTCTTCTTCAACCCCTCTATTCCTCTGTTCTCTCTTTCCTATCTCTCTTCTCCTTCTATCTTCTTCTATATATCTCTGTTCTAATTACAGAGATACTTCATATTATCTACCTGCTGAGTTTTTAGCTTTAAAATGTGATATCTAGTCATTTGAGATGGATTATTGATATATATATCAACGTACCTATTCCCTATGGGTATGGTATAAAACTTACCCTCATGATGGAGTCTGGGGATTTTTGTGGGTATTTCAATGATCTGGGTTGCTGCACTCTGTATGTGTGTTTGCGAATTATGTGGACTCCCCATGCATTGCATGGAGTCTGACAGATAAATTTAATCATTTGAGTTGTAAATAGTGCAGCTTGTTATAGGTTTTGAGTTTTATTGATAATTGTTTGAAGACAATATCTTTTTGTTCGTGATTTTATAAGTACAAGTCTTAGTTAAATGAACCTCAACTTGGGAGAAATTTGTTCAGTTTGAAAGATTTCCTGGCAAGTGGCTTCTTGTCTGGGGATTCAAGAGCGCCCACTCCCCCTCAAAAAAAAAAAAAAAGGCAGCGGGGGAAGTTTCTCTATTCTGCAGGACCCACAACTTTTGTGGAATATGTGATATAAAAGTGCCAACATGATCTATTTCTTTTCACTTCAAACGCATATATGAATTGTTTTAACCTTTGATATGAAACTATCACCATTCTATAGATTGTTTCCTGCCATTATCTTTGGGCTATTTTGCCTTTGGTCTTCCTTTTCTTTGATGGTTTTTCTTCATGAACTATATATGATTGACATAGGATGCAAGATGTGGAACTCATGCACATGCGTTATGCTCTAGAGTCAACTGTGCTTGCTTTAGGAGCAATGGAAAGGAACATTTCTGATGGAAAAGAAGCTCATCAGCAAGTGGCATTATGTCATTTGAAAGATCTGCGTAGCCATTTGGATTCCATCAGTAATCTTCCTCGCAAGGTTATTCTTTTATGACTGATTTTGTCACATTTTTGCTCCATGGTTGCCTTCTCAAGATGTTAAAAATTGTGGGTGGTTTCTTTTTCATATAGTTATGTTTCGCAAGTTCAGTTGATAATTGTCGCCTGGCTTATATGAGTTGTCTGACTAGTAATAGTGCAATATGTTGTTTTTTAATTCCTTTCTTTTTTTGTCTTTTATATTAATTAATTTTATTTTTAAATATTACGGAATCATCTGCTGTCTTTGGATCATTCAATCACTTGTTTTTCTCAAAACAAATGGAGGAGAAAAGTTCATATAGGATGTATACATGGTATCGTTTCCCAAATATTTTAAAATTAATCAAATAGGATCAGTGGCATTCTTTTGCATTATCCATGTGCTCTTTAAATCTTTTTTGAATTAAAATAATTTTTTGTCTTGTAAGCTCTGGTTTGAGGAGTTTGAAGACTGTTAGTGATTCTCTTTTTCCTGTTATGTATCATATGTATCTGACAAAATTTTTGATCATGCAGATCTTTATGATGAATGTCATAATTTCACTCTTACACATGGACAATCTCTCTCTTAATTCAATGCATTGCCCATCCCCAGGAAGTGATTCCAAATTGTCCAATACATTCTCTGGTGAACATGTTGACCTGATTAAATGTGAAGGGGGAAATAAAATGGTTATATCTTTCACTGGTATACTACTTGATATATTGCGCCATAATATATCATCTGTGATTGAGTTAGAGAGCACATTAGATGACAGTCTAAGCACAGCTAGCATACAAGCTCTGGATTGGAGAATTTCAATTGCAAAGCGTTTCATTGAAGAGTGGGAATGGCGTTTGTCTATATTGCAGCATCTTCTACCATTTTCAGAGCGGCAATGGAGATGGAAGGAGGCTTTGACGGTGTTACGTGCTGCCCCTTCCAAGCTACTTAACCTGTGAGTAATGCCAGTACCCATGTATAGCTTGTGGTTGATCTATTAACTTGTAGTTAGAAGCTGTGTGTATAATAAGTTAGCTGCCCTTTTCTTTGTCTTGTCCTGTATTGTTGTATGCACGGAATTTGACTATCTGCTTATATTCAATTAGTTTTGTCGCATGTGAAGAATATTTAATAATTTAAACTTAGCCTGTTTTGGGGAGTTTCTTTGATTGTTTTGCTATGAGATTGGGTTGCGTTTTTTTTTTGGGAGTTGTGTGTGTAGAAATTCAGTGTTAATGATCTTATGAACATATTGCTTATTTTATTTGATGGAATATGCATGACATTAATAACAAAGAGAGCTCGAAAGTGACATAATCTAATGCTAATCCTCTCCTAAATAAAACAAACACTTGAACTAATCTTGCCCAGCCAAAATATAACACTTAATCAAATCTTAAATTCATAGAAGCGCTATTCAAAAAATAACTAAGAAACAAATGAATCTTTGTTAAAATAAAAATAAAAGCTTAAATAAAAGTGATGCCGAATAACATTTATTCTCCGACATTCCTCCTGATGTTGGATGTTCGCATGTTCAAGTTTTGACTGGATACTACTGATCAAATACAATCACTGTCATGTTGTTACGGCTTTCTCTCTCTTCTGTGCAACAGTAGCTCCTCTGGATTGAGTTACTGATAAATTTCAGCACAGATTTTTTATCTGTTTGAACAATTGAGGATAAGATTGTTGTTATATCCTCTTGTTATCTTTGTTCATAGTCTTTTGAGTCAGTATCTTCTCTCACTTCTGATATATTCTTCATATCCAAAGGAAGTGGAGCTATTTGGACGTTCATATTGATTCCATTATATTTATGGGTTGAACTAAGTTTGTTTCCAATATTACATTGCGGTTTTCTATCTATATTTCTTTGAATGTTTTTAACTGCCATAAATTTGCCCATGCAATAGAGAATTATGTTGTCAATGTACAACTGGCTGAAGCTAGTGCAGAAGCCAAAATTGTGAGTTGTAAATATTGTTGCAGCTCAAAAACTAGTAGTTGCTGAATAATTGATTTTAATTTTTGAAATATTTTTTCTGCAGTTGCATGCAAAAAGCAAAGTTTGATATTGGAGAAGAAGCAGTCCATAGATTTTCATTATCTGCTGAAGATAAGGCAACCCTTGAGTTAGCTGAATGGGTAGATAGTGCCTGTAGAAAAGCATCTGTATGTTATGCATTTCATTTGACCCTTCTCATGTCACATTTGACCTTATTCGCACATCAAAATTTTTTATTGCTTCTAGATCTTTAGTTTGGGCCATCAATTTTACAAATGGTAGAGGCTGGTATAGCTAAAAATAAAATACCGGATGAGAGGCAGTGAAAGTGCCATGTAAGAAGAGTGACAAGCATACTGTGTAGTCCAGTGTAGAATGCTCTTTGGTGTGAATGAATACCTTGATTTTTTGTAGAAAATGGATATTCAGACTTCTTGTCCCAATGTAAATGTAATTTCATATGAAGAAATTTGCATCTCTTTTCATGTTCTTATTTTCTAGGCTCTTGGGAGATTTTTTCCAGTGTTTCATCCCATTTCTTTTGATGTAAATATTCTAGTTTTCTCATGTAGTGGGCACTAGTGATAATCTATTGATAGTCAGGGAGTATGTTGCTTGGGGATCTATTCTCTCCCTGTTGTATTCTGTGTGCGGTCATTACCATGGCCATGCTAGAAAATGATCACTCTGACCGTTGGTCTATACAACTTGGCTCCCCATCCTGCACTTCATTTTACAATGCATGGATTGATTTAATAGTGGCAATCTCAAGGATTTTGTACTATCTTGGGAGATGGTGTTTTCATTTTAAATGATCAGTTCTCATTTTTTGCGCAACCATCATAAATTCTATCTTTCCAGTTAATAGTCATGGTTGCAGTTAAGAAAGTATATCCTTGTGGATATTCGGATGGATTGAAAAGCTCTTTTGAGCTAGCCTTGTCTTCCCTGTTGTTTTTCTATTTGTTTGGGGGGGATTCTTGTCCTCCGTTTTTTTACTTTCTTGTATGCTATGTATACTTTCTTTTTCTATTAAATTGAATATATATATATATATATTCATTTTGCTTCTGTATGCAGGTGGATGATGTGGCATCCCGTGTTCAGGATCTAGATTTTTCCTTGTTGCGCTCTCAGTTAGGTCCTGTGGCTGTAGTAAGTGCCTAAAATGATGAGAGTGAAGCTCCCACTTTGTTATTTCGAGTGAAAGGGAAAAGTTTTCTTCCTATATGATTAGTTGTGATTAAAATGCATTTCTTGACAGATTCTTCTGTGTATTGATGTTGCTGCAACTTCTTCAAGGTCTGCAAAGATGTCACAACAACTTATGAATCAGGTGACTTTTTGTATAGGTTACAATGACACTCACCTAAGTTCATTCTTTTACGAAAAAAAGGTTATAAGAAATATTAATTGATGAAGGTGAAGGGGAAAAAAGATAAGACGTTCTTCCTTACAAAGGCATAATAACTAAAGCTAGCAGGAAGTAGAAATAACCTGATGTGAAACAATGAAGGCTTTTGTGGGGGCGGGGCGTTGAATAAATCGAGGGAGAAAGAGAGTTCAAATAGTCAATCATTATTCAAATCATTATAAAGGTCTGACTAACGAAGAAACTCTAGGGCTATATATTGAGTCTTTTTCTTAAACCTAGTCAAACTAAACTACTGTAATCATAAAAGATAGATTTAATTTTATTCAAATTAAAAACAGAAATCCCAAGAATTTAAAATAAAGATAACTAATAATATATAAAGTCAATCTAATCAAATCCGGAGCTTTCTGACTCTTAGCAAGAGTCTCCCATTTTCCGTCATTCACTGGAACTATGAATTCTGCCAGTTAATGTTGCATATAAGTGAGAGGAATTTCTTCAGGGAGACCATGGGTTATACAATCTAACTCATAATAAGTTTATGGATAATGTTGTATCAAGATAATTACAAGCACTCTTTGCATGCTAATGTGCCAAATAATGGTACAAGTAGCCTTCTGTCATAACTGTAAAACCCAGTGGGAGGATGCAGCTGCTGCAGTGAACAGTTTAAAAGCAATCAGGTTGTCATTTTCCTGTTAGAACCACACATAGGAGGGGAGGGAGTTTTTAATGGTAGATGAATATTTGAAAAGCCATTTGTATCTCTTTCTAATGAAAGACTTAACCCCTTGAAGGAGTGTTTGATTTACAAAGGGGGCTATTGATAGAAAATATCTCTCCATTCAAAGTGTAAGAAAAAGGCCACAAAATTATGCTCACACACTTTGAATGGAGGGACATTTTCTTAAGAAAAAGGCCGCAAAATTATGCTCACTGACATTGAATTCCTCCTATCCAAATTAGAAAGTAGGAAAAAAAAAAAAGAAAAAGAAATTGAGGAAGAGTGGAAGGGCTCTGATAAAACACTCCTAAGTATGGGCTTGATTTTTTCATTATTATAAACAGCATAGGCTGATCAAATCTTTTTCACCAGTTGTAAAACATTCTCATTACTCTTCATGCTTGCATCTTGTTGCTGTAGTCTCGATGCATGCCTTTTTAGTGCAACAGGCTTTTTGCCATGTTGACTTGACTACATGATACACAGGCTCAAATTATATTATCTGAGATCTATCCTGGAGGATCTCCAAAAGTAGGTTCTACTTATTGGGATCAGATCCTTGAAATGGGTGTAATCTCTGTTTCACGGCGTCTTCTGAAGCGGCTGCATGAGGTCTTGGAGCAGGTATACTTGCTGTTATTCAGAGTCATTTTCAATGTCTGTCATTCATAAAATGTGACTCCATTTTCTGGTTTTAAGTGCTGGGAAACCCATCTCTGCTGCTTAAACAAACACCTCTCCTTCAAAATTCGAGCAATTTGCTGCTTCCTAATATGCCTATGAGCAGAGCATATAACTGAATAGTTTATGAATATTTTTCAGGTTCTTTTTATTCTAATTTTTCTTGTGTTTCCTCATTGAAAATTGATATAATCTTCTGCCTATACTTTTGTCAGCTTATGAGTGAATTTCAATTCTGTGTATATGATATTGTTGGTCATACTATATTGTGATCTTCTGCTCCTCTAGGACAACGCCCCAGCACTTCAGGCTATCCTTTCTGGGGAAAATTTCATCCCTTCATTGAAGGAGATGCAACGACAAGAACAGAGGGAGCGTGCTCTTGCTCTTCTACATCAGATGATCGAAGATGCTCATAGGGGCAAGCGACAGTTTCTGAGTGGTACCTCTCTTCTTTGGGCATGTTCCTAGACAATATTTTGGGTCTTTGATTCCTCCCTTGGATATATTGGGACATTGAAGTGTCTGTACCCTCTGAGTCCTATTGTTACTTCAACATGGCTTTATACCGTGGATTGTAGGTAAGCTTCATAACCTTGCTAGAGCTGTTGCTGATGAAGAGACTGAACCAAGTACTACTAGAGGCGAAGGGTTATACGCTGAACGGAGTGTTATTTCAAACAGTGAGAAGGAAATTGTGCTTGGTCTTGGCTTAAGAGTTGTTAAGCAATTAACCTCAAGTTCAAGTGGAGAAACAAGCATGCAGTCTGTTGGTTATGATATAAAAGATCCTGAGAAGAGAATATTCCGTCCCTTGAGTGCCAAACCTACTACATATCTTTCACAGTTCATTCTTCATGTTGCTGCAATTGGTGACATAGTTGATGGAACTGATACTACTCATGATTTTAATTTTTTCTCTGTGGTGTATGAGTGGCCTAAGGATGTAAGGTTCTCAAACTATAGGAAGCTATTTGATATGGTTGATTTTGACGCAAGTTTTCCATGTCAATGACTATACTTTGCACATGCAGCTGATCTAATTTTCCTTCTTCTTGCAATATCTAATTGCATAGTTAAAAGATCTTTTGTAATCTATCTTTGCTGATTGAAATTATGCCAAATATTTAGAAAAGTATTTATGTTTTATTTTGATATGCTGAAAATGCAATAGTGATAATAGCCACTCCCTCTATTCCTTTTTATAAGATGGAATTGTTCGGTATGCCCTGTTCCTTTTTGTAAGATAGATTTAGGGGCTGTCTTAAAATTTTTTGTAAACTCCCTATTTTACCCTCGCTTAATTACAAAAATTACCCATGTCACTGTTGAATTTAATTCCCATGTTTGAATAAAGCACTCATTATAATATATTCTCTCTCTTCCACATAAATGAAGGCATTTTTGAAAAACAAAATTCATTTTTTACATGTTTATTGTGCCTAACTAATTTCAACTAACTTTTTGAACAAACGCAATTCAGTTAATTCTATCTTATAAAAAGCAATGGGGGGAGTATAATTTGTGACTATTCTAGCCAGCCACAAAATTTCTATGCACATTTGACTAAGACAATCATCTATTGATATTAAGTTCCTTGCATGTTTAACAATATTTTCATCAAGTTAGGCTTTGGCATGCAACCAAAAGATGATGCTTTGGGGCTTGAGCATATCTCGCTGCCCTTTGATAATTTATGTTTATGTTTCTCGTTCTTTTTTTTTCCAGCTTTTGACTCGTCTGGTCTTTGAAAGAGGCAGTACTGATGCAGCAGTAAAAGCAGCTGATATTATGGGTGCTGATTTCGTACATGAGGTGATTTCTGCATGTGTACCTCCAGTCTATCCTCCACGATCTGGGCATGGTTGGGCATGCATTCCAGTTGTTCCTGCCTTTTCTAAGAGTGGCTCCGACTATAAAGTCCTGTCTCCCAGTTCAAAAGATGCAAAGCCAAATTGCTATTCTCGTTCTTCAGCAACTCCTGGTGTTCCTTTATATCCTCTGCAGTTGGATGTTGTGAAACATTTGGCAAAAATATCCCCAGTGAGGGCTGTCTTGGCTTGTGTTTTTGGAAGTAGTATACTGTACAGTGGCTGTGATTCTTCAATTTCAAGCTCCTTAAATGATGGGTTACTGCATGCTCCTGATGCTGATAGACTGTTTTATGAGTTTGCTCTTGATCAATCTGAGAGGTAGCACCACTTATTCTGTCTGTACGAGTTGCCATTGAAACTATCTTACTTTGAGATATACAGGCTGTTTGAATTACTACCTCCGGTCCTAATTATAAGACAAAGTTGATTTTTTTTGTAGAAATTAAGGAAGCTAAATAAGATACTTAATCATATCATATGTTATATATCCTTAGATTATATATTAATTTATTAGTCAAACTAATTAGTTTGAAGAAAAAAATAAAAATAAAAATACTCCAAAGTAATTTAATCAGCTTCTTTAATTTCTCCAAAAAAGTCAACTTTTTCTTATAGTTAGGACCGGAGGGAGTATTATAATTAATCAGACATTTATTAATATCTTGTTTTGAATGTGTGTCTATTTTAGTAATGAAGGTTTGGACGCCTCTTAGAAGCACACCTTGTTATTGCGAATCTTGTGCTATGTAAATTCCACGTCATTGCATCTTAAGCTAAACAGTCTTCACCGTTCTAAATATATGCAACAAATGCCTTCCTTTGTCAAAGATTTTCAAATTATTCTCTCCCTCTTTAGTCTTTTTCTGTCATTTCCCTCTTTTGTGCTTAATAAATTCTTTTTTATCCAATAGAAATTAAGATGCAGAGTTGCATGGTATCTATGAGGATGATTAGATATTAAGTTTAATTTCCTTTCTTGACATACAGGTTCCCAACACTAAACAGATGGATTCAAATGCAAACTAACCTCCATCGAGTTTCAGAAGTTGCTGTAACTTCTAATCAAACAGCTGATGAAGAACTTGAAGCAAGAACTTCTGTTAAGAGAATTCGTGAACAAGACAGTGACACAGAGTCAGAAGTTGATGAGATTGTTGGTACCAGCACTGTTCCAGTAGCTTTGGCAGACCTAAGTAACCAAGGGGTTGAAGCTGCAGACCCTTGGCATGACTCCTTAAAATCTGAAGCTGCTCAACTTGACGCCACAGTGTTCCTTTCTTTTGATTGGGATAATGAAGAGCCCTATGAGAAGGCTGTGGAACGGTATTATAGTTAATTGTCCTGTCCTTTCTATATAATTTCCTGTTTTCAGCAAGTTACTTCATTATGCTTCCATTAGATGAGAGCCTGTGTGGTATTATCAACCAAACAAGATTTGTTCATACACCATCTATTGTTACAAGTGCTTTGTATCTCTGATAGAAAAATACTTTCTGTAGATCAATACTGTTAATTAGTTCCATTCAAGGTCTTTTAACTTTGCATTATTTGAAAAATACTTTCTGTAGATCAATATCTGTTATTTAGTTCCATTCAAGGTCTTTAACTTTGCATTATCTATACTTTGTCATAGACTTCATATTAATACAGTTACTTTCACTTTTAATCAGATTGCTATTATTTGACATAATTATTTTGATAGTGTTGAGTTAGACCAGAAAAAGGGAGACTGAACAACTGTTATTTTACTGTAGTTTATTTGTTCATTGTACAGCCTTACCCACTGAATTAATATCTTCACCCGTTGCAGATTTATTTACTTTCACTTCTTCTTTTTTTCAATTGCGCTCTCCTGTAGCTCTTGTGTGAAAGTTAATTGAACACCAGAATGTCTCAGGGCCAAGATGCAGTGGGGAAAATTACAGATTTATGATTTTTCTTGTATTTTAATGGTTCAGTAGTTTCCATGTGTTGATTGTTGTCACTTTTCTTTCTCAAGCAATGTCTACTTTACAGATTAATTTTCCCCCCTCATCTTCTGTAGGCTAATTGATGAAGGAAAGCTAATGGATGCCCTTGCACTTTCAGACCGCTTTCTACGTAATGGAGCTTCTGATCGGCTTCTTCAACTACTCATTGAACGTGAAGTAGACAACCAATCGTTGTCTGCACAACAACAAGGATACGGAGGACATAATATGTGGAGCAATAGTTGGCAGTATTGCCTAAGGCTGAAAGACAAACAGCTGGCAGCTAGACTTGCCCTGAGGTTTGTTAAGTTGTTTTGTTCTCATAATAACAGGAAATTGCATATTTATGTATGATATGATGTTTGCTTCTTTGACTGGTATTTTTTCCTTGTTTCATCTCTTTATTTCCAGGCATTTATACTTATCATCAATAAATTGCATTATCTGAAGTTTGCCTCGTCCTACAATGTCATTCTCTAATCTCAAACTTGAAAAATTTTCTCTAGGTATGTGCACAGCTGGGAATTGGATGCTGCTTTGGATGTTCTCACAATGTGCAGCTGTCATCTGCCTCAGAGTGATCCAATCACGACTGAGGTGCTGGACTTCCCTGTTTCTTAAAATTATAATTATGTTAATATAATTATTGTTATTATTATATTCTCTATTGGGGCCCAATAATGTGTTTTCTAATGTGACTTTAACGCTGGTGGTTTCACCTATTTCTTGTCCTAGCTGACGCTATTTTTTGAAATGTTTAGGTTTTGCAAATGAATCAAGCTTTGCAGAGGTACAGTCACATATTAAGTGCGGATGACCACTATAAAAGCTGGCAAGAGGTTGTATTTTCTTATTTGAATTGTAACATGTTATGCATGAAGTCGGTGCCTGTCGTACCTTAGTTTTGTAATATCTTTTTTTCCCAATAAATTAAATCTCCCATATATTTTTCTAGGATTCAATTGGAACTGCCAGAAAATGTTCAAAACATACTTTCATTCTACTTCTAGAGAAATATGTTTTTCCACTAAGCCCTTTTCTTGTAGTAACCTTTGTCTCCTTTGAAAATTCTTTGATAGGTTGAAGCAGATTGCAAGGAAGATCCTGAGGGACTGGCACTTAGATTAGCTGGGAAAGGAGCTGTTTCTGCTGCACTAGAAGTGGCAGAAAGTGCAAGACTGTCAGTTGATTTAAGGAGAGAGTTGCAAGGGCGGCAGCTTGTGAAGCTTCTAACTGCAGACCCTCTTAATGGTGGCGGACCAGCTGAAGCTTCACGGTTTCTCTCCTCATTACGTGACACAGATGATGCTTTGCCGGTGGCTATGGGTGCAATGCAGCTGTTACCCAATCTGCGGTCAAAGCAACTTCTTGTAATCAAACATTTCACCTGCATATTTACCCTTATTTAATTATAAACTGCTTAAAAGTTCTATTTGGATTTTTCGAATTCCATTTTCATCTCTGATGGTTTCTCCACAATAATTGAAGGTTCACTTCTTCCTGAAGCGGAGAGAAGGAAATCTGTCTGATGTTGAGATTTCTCGGCTTAATTCATGGGCTTTAGGACTTCGTGTTCTTGCTGTCCTGCCAGTACCATGGCAACAAAGATGCTCTTCCCTGCACGAGTATCCTCATCTGATTTTGGAAGTGCTCTTAATGAGGAAACAATTGCAATCTGCTGCACTGGTATTGTTGTCGTCACTTGGACATGATTAGCAACTTTTAGTAATGTGCTTGTTTTCATTTATGTTTTAAATTTTCAAGCATTAGTGATGCCTCTTTGTATGTGTGGATTTTGTTAATCATGAGTATACAATCTGATGCATTATCAATAGCTCAATTATTTTTCTAGATTATTTGTCATTTATTCTGTGATATTTGACTTTATTTTCTGTAGATATTAAAGGAATTTCCTTCTCTACGGGACAACAATGTAATTACTGCATATGCAACTAAGGCCATTGCTGTTAGTATTAGCTCACCTCCTAGAGAACATCGGATATCTGTCTCGGGATCCAGACCAAAGCCAAAAACAAGACCAGTTGTCCCTCCACGGTCATCTTTCACGAGTAGTCTTAGTAATTTACAAAAAGAGGCTCGAAGAGCTTTTTCATGGACTCCAAAAAATACTCTGGAAAAAAATGCTCCAAAAGATGTTTATAGGAAAAGAAAAAGTTCTGGATTGTCACCATCTGATAGAGTCACTTGGGAGGCAATGACTGGAATTCAAGAAGATCGTATTTCATCATTTTCCACTGATGGCCAAGAGCGGCTTCCTTCCGTTTCCATTGCAGAGGAATGGATGCTTACAGGTGACCCAAATAAAGATGAAAGCATTCGTTCATCTCACCGATATGAAAGTGCCCCTGACATCACACTGTTCAAGGTATGATTGTGAGTTGATCAGAATATTGGATATGGCATATCTGCATTTATAAGTAATGACTGATGAGTGGAAGTCACAGTAACTACAAAACATTGGATGCAAAAACAACAATGTAAAACTGGATGGTGTTTGCAACTATGAAATGAAAAGCTTGTATGGTTTACAATGTTAATATTTTATCTGCCTTAAATGCTTGGCTCTTCTCTTTGCAGGCGCTGCTTTCTCTATGTTCTGATGATTCAGTTTCTGCCAAAATTGCCCTAGATTTGTGCATGAATCAGATGAAGAATGTCTTGAGCTCACAGCAGGTGCCCAACAATGCATCGATGGAAACAATTGGGCGTGCATATCATGCCACAGAAACATTTGTGCAGGTATTATATGGGATTTGAAACAAAGCAACTGTTGATCATGTTCTGTCAACTGTTAATTATTCTGTAGGAAACATTTCTATTCCTTTCCTGGCATAGATAAGATAATGGCATAATTTGTCATAGCCATCGTGATCATTTGTCTGTTAAGGAAAAGAAGTGACTCTTACATTACGTTTTTAGGGTCTGATTTATGCCAAGTCTCTGCTAACAAAACTCACGGGAGGCATTGAATTGCCAAGTAATTCTGAAAGAAGTAGGGATGCAGATGACACATCATCTGACGCTGGTAGCTCTAGTGTGGGTAGTCAGTCCACAGATGAGCTATCAGAACAAATGTCACAGGTGGTTATTTGGTTGGGACGTGCAGAGCTGCTTCAGAGTCTTTTGGGATCTGGAATTGCTGCTTCTCTTGACGACATTGCTGATGGAGAGTCATCTGCCCGGCTTCGTGACAGGTTGACCATGGAAGAAAGGTACAGCATGGCTGTGTATACTAGCAAAAAATGCAAGGTAGATAATTTATCTAACCCCCTTGTAGCTACTAGAACTGTTAAATCTTAGTTATTAACAATGGCCTGTTGTAGATTGATGTCTTTCCTGTATGGAATGCTTGGGGACATGCTTTGATTCGTATGGAGCACTATGATCAAGCTCGTGTGAAGTTTAAGTATGTGAAATTTCTTTTTCCATGAAATTGCTTTTATGTTTTAGCTCAGCACTTCAGAGTCGCTTTCAAAATTTTTAAGCATATCTCATATCAAAAGAATGACTTATATTATTACTTATTTTATTTCTTCAGGCAAGCTCTTCAGGTGTACAAGGGCGATCCTGGGCCTGTAATTTTGGAGATTATTAACACCATTGAAGGTGGTCCACCCGTTGATGTTTCAGCATTTCATTCAATGTAAGATCTTGTGCATTTACCGTGGTTGTATTTTTCTGTAACCCGAAGGATTATCTTTAGCCAAAACCTCAGCCTTCAATGTAGCATTAGTCTCCAAGCTTCATAGACAGCAAAATCTAACTACTGCTAGTTATGCTGCAGGTATGATCATTTTGCTAAAAGTGCTCCGACAATATTGGATGATTCTCTTTCAGCTGATTCATATCTCAATATCTTGTACATGCCATCAACATTTCCACGTTCTGAGAGATCAAGACGGTCTCAGGATTCTTCAAGTGATTCTATATATAGTCCGGGCTTTTATGATGGTCCCCGGAGCAACCTGGATAATGCCCGATACAATGAATGTGTTAACTACTTACAAGAGGTGATCATTATTCTTATCTGTATCAATTATGATAAACAAATGCCATTCGCGACTCACCTAATTTTGTTTGATTGATATAGCTTGGAATCTTTATGGAGTATGTAAAATATTCCTTCTGGGCTTTTATGAAGTCTTCTAAGCTTTTTATTTGAAAAAATAATAATCTTATTAGTTTTTTGGCTTTTCTTTATTTCTTCTTTTCTAAAATGTTCAACTGCATTTTTTAATTATTGGTATCCTTTATGTACATTTAGAATGCCTTGTTTCTTTGCAATTCGGTGCTAATTTTGGATTTATTTATTCGGGTTTTAACTTTGCAGTATTCACGTCAGCATTTGCTTGGATTTTTATTTAGGCATGGTCATTACCATGATGCTTGCTTGTTATCCTTTCCTCTTGATGCTGTTCCCCCACCCCCACAGCCATCAGTAATCAGTGGGGTAACTTCTTTGTCTCCTCAAAGATCAGATCCTTTAGCTACTGATTATGGAACAATTGATGATCTGTGTGACTTCTGCATCGGTTATGGTGCTATGCCTATATTGGAGGAAGTCATTTCAACAAGAATGTCATCTAAACCACAAGATTTAATAGTGGATCAATATACGGCTGCAGCCCTTGCCCGTATTTGCATCTATTGTGAAACCCACAAGCATTTTAATTATTTATACAGGTTTCAGGTAATCTTTTTTCGTTTCATGTATTAATTTAAATCTAAAAGCAAGATACAGTTTCTGCTATTGATGCTTCTGTGTATTCCTTTTCACCCCTGGAAATTGTTGTATGAAGATTCAAATTGGGTACTTTTTAAGGACAATGAATAACTTTTATTGCTCTATATCTGTTCTAAGTTGACGTTTTTAATGTCCTGCTTTAAGCTTAGAGATAGCAAAATAGTTGACGAATTAATTGCAGATTAGAAAATGAATCAGGATAGTGAAAAATAAATTAGGAGATAATTAGATTGTAAACTATGATAAGAAATGATCTTAAAATAGCGCATTATGGCTAACAAGCTTTTGAATACAAGATGCCAAAATAGAAGAAGTGCAAATCCGGAACAAAATGCAATTAATTGACCAAAAAGAGTATTTTCTCCCAATCATTCTCTTTCCTTACATTCAATCACCCTCTTTCACCTTAATACATGTAGTCCAACACCCCATTCCCTTATTGAAATGCTCTGAAACAAAATAGAAGCAGGAAGAGCACGAAGAAAGCTCAAATATGGCATGCACATTCTCCTTCAAGCATGCATAGAAACAAGCTTATTTGGTTAGGTGAGCCTTACAAAACGTTTAATTTTAATGAAGAGAAATGGTGAGTATTCGGGGTTGTTTGAGATTTCAAGTAGAAAGGGTTTTGGGAGAAGGTTCCATGAAAAGAAGCAATAGGTGGAGAACAGTTTTAAATAATTTCTTCAATAATTTTATTACTTCTTTAAGCTCTAAGAAGGATGTTGTAATGATAATATTTGAGAGTTTTCATTGTTAGGCCTGCTACTAATATTAATATGACTTTGCACTTCCGGTCATCCTTCTGCTATGTTTATCCCCGTCATTACTTTCCATATGTGCATCAGATTTGTATTGTGAATTAAAAATGATTGTCTGACTTGTATTTTTCTGCATGGAGCATGTATTTCTAGGACCAAAAATTGACAATGTTGTAAATTGATATTGTAAATTCGATGTGTTTTGACATTCTAATTTTAATTTTTAATGTGGGAGATGTTTCAGTTTTCTAATAATTATGAATACCCAGGTAATTAAGAAGGACCATGTTGCTGCTGGACTCTGCTGTATTCAGTTATTTGTTAATTCTTCTTCACCAGAGGAAGCTATTAAACATTTGGAACATGCTAAGGTATGCTCATAATTTAATAAGAAAGGGAAAATTAGGAGAGGAACTTGCATGCATTTTTCTCTATCTGATAGAATTTCTTATGCTGTCAAAAAATAAAAAAAACACACACACACACAGTGTGAGACTAGGTATTGAACATATTGCCGAGTGATGAAATTACATTGTTTCAGAGTATAAATTCCTTTCGAGTTCCATTCTCTTAGCTTCAGAGCATTGTACATATTAGCAGATGGAAAACAAGAACAAATTGGGGTTTTTCTTGATTAACAAGACTGACAAATTTTGTTGCCTTTCTTGCAGTTAAACTATCATAATTTCGTACATTTAATTTACTTATCCTTTTTTTTTTGCCAATGATTTAATTTACTTATCCTGTTCTTTGTTACAACCCCCCCCCCCCCCCAAAAAAAATTGATGCAGATGCATTTTGACGAAGGATTGTCAGCTAGACACAAAGGTGGTGTCTCTACCAAGCTTGTAACAAAAGGTCTAAGAGGGAAAAGTGCCTCTGAGAAGCTCTCTGAGGAAGGTCTTGTCAAATTTTCTGCTCGGGTATCAATCCAGGTAATTGGATACACCCAGTATGCTAAACATAGTTTTCCTCAACTAATTTGTTGAGGCTAGAAAGAAAGTAACTAGTTTGCTGAGATCAAGATTGGGAAGACAATTTTGAACAGTTTTTGATGAAATGCGCACTGCTTTTGAAAGAGTGTGCCAATATGAATGCTTACACACAGTCATGTTAGTGCTGGCAGTTTTGAATTAGGCATGGCATACCAGTATGTCCTTGAATGTACCATACGATCCACCATGGGATGGGCGTTTCTTCTCTTTGGCTAATTTGATGAGTCTTTTCAGATTTTGCTGAGTCTAATGTGGTATGATAACTTTATTTCACAAAATCAAAAAAGTAAAAACAATGACATATATTTGAATTGGTGTTGTGGCATTGGAATTCCAGCTGGACACTTCAATAATGAGAAGTTATTAATTGAAGGTAGTTTCAATTCCGTTGAATAAGTTTTCTGAGTGTGTCTTTTTTTTTTTTTGGTTATTTTTATGAACTGTTCTTCAAGCAAATCATTTCTATTGTGCCTATATTCTGATAAGTAATGACATGTAAAATCCTCTTTTTCATTCTCGAGCTTCCTATCTGCTGATTATATTTTGCAGGTTGAAGTTGTTAAATCCTTCAACGATCAAGAAGGTCCACAGTGGAAATATTCGCTTTTTGGGAATCCAAATGACTTAGAAACTTTTAGGTTTGTCCCTTCGTTTCACTTATTAATCTTAAAGCACACATTCTTGTATATATTGACCATCAGTTTGTCTGCTGTGATGTATTAAAATATACTGACATGTGTGGCTTTTAAGAAACTTAATCTTTAAAGTGTTCTTTGAATTTTTTTAAGGTCATTTATCATTACAGGGCTCTAAAACCTTCTGAGACTACCACGTGTGTGCCACTATCATTTATTTATCAATTGTATTTCATGCATGCAGATGCAGATGTTTTACATTGTAGTTGGTGCTATTTCAGGAGTTTATTCTTTATATAATATTAGTACCTCAAATACGCTTATGATATTTTGAATTTTAGGCGAAGGTGCAAGATTGCGGAGATCCTTGTGGAGAAGAATTTTGATTTGGCATTTCAAGTGATCTATGAATTCAATCTTCCTGGTAGCCTGATAATTCCCTCTTCACTCTGATCTTTATATCTTCAGTTTCGCTTTACTGATTTTGAATGGAGACGTTATGTTGTTGATGCAGTCTGCCTGACGTTTTTGTTGTGTTGTGCAGCTGTTGACATATATGCTGGTGTTGCTGCATCGCTTGCTGAAAGAAAAAGAGGCAGCCAATTGACAGAATTCTTCAAAAACATCAAGGGCACAATAGATGATGATGATTGGGACGAGGTAACTGATTGAATTTTCTTCTACTCTTCTAGTAACTGAACAAAAGGAAATCATTTGCTGTCTTGATAGAACTCTTTAATTTGGTCCAAAATATTATACCACTGGAGGCAGTGAGATGTTTTTGGAAACTATAACCATTTTTCATACAATATCTCAAGTGCCAGAGCTTTATTATGCTTGTTCAACAGATTTAGGAAAACACTTGAAAGCTTGGTGAATAATCTTAAAAAGTGTTACCATTGAATGAGTGTCTTTCTAGTTTAAAGTGCTGTGCATAAACATGGTACTACATATATACATACTTGATATCTGTATCCCTAGTGTAGTGGGAATCCAGCTTAGGGACTAACTGGGTACCACCAAACCATACATGGTGAGGCCACTCTTGCCCTCAAAATAAGGGTTTGGCATGTATATTAATGAGCGTAATGTTGCAAAAAGTACACTGCATAATTAAGATGTTCCCTTCCTTTCAAATCAAGCTTGGTCCTATCGGTAGGAAATAAATATCTCTATTGATAGCAAGGATGCCTATGTTTGATAAGTTAAGTGACATGTAAATGTTTTGAGTGTTATAGGTCTTGGGTGCTTCAATAAATGTATATGCTAATAAGCACAAGGAACGTCCAGACCGTCTAATAGACATGTTAACTAGCAGCCACAGGTGAGGTTTTGAATGTTTCTCTTGTATCCTTCGTGACCTTTGGATTATTCTATTATTTGGGAATCTTTGTATATAAAAGTTTTGTGCTTTGATTTAATATCATTCACACTCAAGCACATTTATACAAAGTAGGCATCATTCACATTATCGTCTTAAAAGGGCATGGTACACTGTCTGTTGTTATATATCTTAATACACAACGACATCATGTGCTTTTTTATATGCCTGAATATTTCACCAGCCGAGCTAATTTAGTCTCGTGCCTGTACAGGAAGGTTCTTGCTTGTGTGGTTTGTGGTCGTTTAAAAAGTGCTTTTCAAATTGCTTCTCGGAGTGGAAGTGTGGCTGATGTTCAATATGTTGCTCATCAGGTTAACCTCTAAATCTTAGCCTCCACTTTTTAAATCTTGTCAGCATGACTTTCCAAATAATAACCGACTACATATTTTTGAGTTTACGCTCTGCTTGAGATCAAAGGTCCTGTGACCCATCTGTTACACAAGAACCTTTAACGTGCTTCCTATTTGAGTAGGCATCGTATTTTGCTTATATATTTTGTGCGAGATTAGGAATTACTAAGTATTATTTATCATTATCATTCACTAACCCAAATTGGGGTTTGTGATTTGATGATCACTTTTTTTAAGGGAATAAAGATGTGGCATGTACCTTAGCATCTGTCCATTTTCTGTGTTGAAAACCAACGTTCGGAGATTCAGGCTTTGGGGGTTCAAAACAGATACCTAAATACACCTAGTTCTCAAAATGAACATTATTCTTGCAATTCACAAGTCTCTGTGATAAAGCGGGGAGTTACTGCTTATAGCTCCTGGTTTGTTCTTGTTTTTGACCAATCCAGGCTTTCCGGAGTTTTGGTGGGTCCCTCACTGGTGCTATCATATGCCCCAGGACACACAATCAGTCCTCACGTTTTTGCGCCTCTGATGTTATAAACCTCCTCTCTCTTGCCCTCTTTAACCCTCGCAAAAATGGATTCCCTTGCCCGAGCTCCATCTTTGCCCATAGACAATTTTAAGTCAACCGACAAGGGATCAATTTATCTTACCTTTGTGTCAATGTTCTTGCAGGCACTTCATGCAAGTGCACTCCCGGTGCTTGATATGTGTAAGCAATGGTTAGCTCAGTACATGTAATCTGTGGCTGGAGGAAACCACATGTACTGTGGGCTTGCCTTTGCATCTTCTGGTTCAGCGCTAGATGTTTGAAGTTGAATAATAGCTTCCCTCGGGGAAGCAGCGCATATTCAAGACGACTGCAAAAACAGAGTTTGTTATGTTTCATTGAGCATTGTCTGATTATCTGGATTTGTTGAGGCATACGAACTTCAAGTTAGACCCTAAATATAGATGTCGCTATCTGCTATCAGTCCATATCCAAGTTTGGGAGACTATCAGCGACAACCCGATCGCAAGGTTCAGCAGAAAGTAGTAATTTGATGCAGATTCTGAGATTGGGACCACCTGATTGTAACAGACGCTGATACCTGAAAGTTCTAAAGCACACTGTAAATTTGCTTCTGTTAGTCATGTGATTTTAACATAATGTTCTTTATTTTATGATTTAAATCAGTTTGTTAGGATATTCAGGGATTGGCGTCGCAGCTCACTAGCTATTGGCGTCCGCATTCCCAGCTCATCAGGGTGATGAGAGAAAAAATTCTCATCACCAAAACGACGCAGTTTAGGCTTCTAAGAGAAATCTAAGCCATTGATATAGAAATAATCAGGGTCGTCTATAACGTATCTAGTATCAATGACTCAGATTTCTCTTTTAAGCTAAAACTACGTCGTTTTGGTGATGAGAATTTTTTCTCTCATCACCCTGATGAGCTGGGAATGCGGACGCCTAGCTATTGTACCTATATATACACCACAATCAATAAAAAGGAAGCACAATGATCGTCAAAATTGTCTGATTTTTCTCAACTAAATCCACATGGCATCAGAACCATGTAATTGATTGCATTGTGTGGCTAATAGCCTGTGCCAAAAACCAATCTACTTAAATATCATAGACTTTTACAGGTGTTTGGCAAAATCATTGATTGTATGTTGCAATGAACGATGAAATCAACTTTCAGATCCTTCATGTTTAATATTTATGATAGGACGGCGAGTTATACAAGACATTGACAAATTTTAAGCGGAGTACGATGTCCAAATGTTTGTATCGCAAGTTGCTTTTAATTAAATTTTACTCCATGTTAGCTATTAGAAGCACCTTTCTGGTCATTAATATAAAATTCTTTGTCTAAAACACTAATTTGTTTTGATATTTTCTAAGAATCTCCTTTAATTAATAAACTTCATCGAAAATAATTTTAAAGTTTAAAAGTATTAACTAACTTATAAATAGTTTTCTTGACGTATATATAAAGTTAATTAGTATTTGTAATAAGGATGAAAATGATGAGTACACTGGATTAATTCATCGTTTCTTTACTCGTAGGCTGGAAATGAGCCTGACGATCCTAACACGCCCTTCAGAATGAATATAAATAATTACCCCTAGTACTTTAATGCACCAATTCAAAAATTAATAGTAAAAGATGAAAAATATTCAAACGATTAAATAGAATATAATAATATTGTGCAATTCATGTAGTTAACCCTACCTAATAGAATAAGTGTGTGTTTGGGATAGCGATAGAAAAAATGACTTATTATGATTCTGACTTAATAAAAAAGTTAGTTTTTGTAATGTGATTTATGTTTGGACGAGCGATTGAATAAGTGATTTTCAATGAGTCAAAATTTGTTTGGATGGGCGATTGTATATGTGTTTTTTTAAAAGTAAAAACTTGTGTTAAGTATAAGAAAACAAGACATTTAAAATTAAAAATAAATGGAAAAGTGAAGTTAGAAAATGTGATGCCAAAATACGTAATTTTACAAAAAAAAATTACATAACTAATTGGATCACATGTCTCGTATAAGTTGATATCTGATCATGTTACGAAGGCTATTCATATTTATCTAATTATCTTCTATATATTTTTTAGTCCTTTAATTAATTATAGGATAAAAGGATATTTCGATATAAAATCTATTCATATCCTATTTTATTTTGCTGGAAGCATTTTCATATTTAGGAGGTGAAAAATTAGAAGAATATATACACAAGGCATGTGAAGGTGGGAGAAGAAAAAATATATATATATATATATATGTATATGTATATATGTATGTGTGTGTGTATTATATGAAGAAAATTGCAAAGGATATATATATATATATATATATATGAGATTTGAGAAGTATGTAGAGCCCACAACACAGAGGCATTGAAAGCTTGCAATGTTGCAACTTCTTGACCGGAAAAAAAAATGCTGCAGCTTTTTTCAAAAATAAGTGGGTTGTTCGGGCTTATTTAATAAGTTGCGTTTTTAGGCTTTTTATTTTTTACAAAACGGCTGTCCTAAACACTCAAAAGACGTATTGCGTTTTGAATTGGGTTTATTGAACCAAAATCGGGCTTATTGGGCAAAAGAACGCTGTACCAAACATTCTTTAAGGCTTATTGTTGTAAGTGTGATTAAAATAGGATAAAAGAAGAAAAATATAAGAGGATACTTGGCATTTTCACCCTCAAGTCAAACAATCAGCCTTTTCTAACTTTTTGAATATAATGATCGTTCGAAGCGAGGTTATCTTTTTGTCCAGCTACGATATAAACCACTTATGACTCATTCTGTTATAAAGGCTCCTGATCATTGTTATTGCCAAAGACTTCAACAATAACGGTCTCTCTGTGGTTAGAATAAAGAAGGAAGTCATTGAGTCAATTACGTCAATAATGCAAAACAAGGCACCATTACCATTGCCAGTTAGAAGACATTGGAGTGATGAAATCAGAAAGTTGACAAATTCAGCTTCTTTGCATAAACCTTATAAAACATGTCATAGCTCCCTTTGATCGTAGACATAGGCAAATTCACCTTCTTCACATAAACTTGGCTATTCTAGTTTCTGTATCATTTACTAAACAAGAACAGAAGGTGTTCTGGTTAGAAGTCAATGAGTCAAAATAAGGCACCATTACCATTACTGGTTAGAAGGTGTTCCAGTGATGAAATCAGAAACTTGACCTTGGCCTCAGCCTCAAGCGACCTCTTACCAGCATTTGGCGCCAACATTGTTGATGAGAATCGCCTAAACCTTAAAAAATATGTTATCGCTCCCTCTGATCATAGATATCGGTAAACTAAAATCCTTCGCATTCACTTGGCTGTCCTGTGTGTCCTTTCTTAAACAAGAACAGAACTGAAGTTTTTCCCTTCTTTTTAATGAAGGCTGTGGCAGACATTCCTTGCTGCATTGGTGGTATACTCTGCATGGGCATCTCCATTCGAGCTGGCTTTCACAGAAGTGGCAGTTGGGTCGTTGTGGCCCGTTGATCTACTCATTGATGCCTTCTTCGCCGTTGACATAGTCCTAACTTTCTTTGTGGCTTACTTGGACAAATCAACCTATCTCCTCGTTGAAGACCACAGGAAGATCGCAATTAGGTGTGTATTATTCCTAGGATCTTTAATATAAGACATATTTACCTAATTTGATTAGATTAAGAAAGTTAATTAAATTAGTTAATATAATATCTATTGTCTAGGATACCTTGCTCATCTCTCTTAATCCCCTTTTTTTCTTGATTATTATTGAGGGAACATCAATAAAGAAAAATCAGGAAAAGATTAGCAAACATAAAAATTATCTCTTATAATTGGGATTAAGAGTAACTCTCCAAATATGTCTTAATAATATTAAGAATCAGAGAAGTATTATCTCCTGTCCTAAATGTAGGATCTAATTTGGAGTGCTGCATAGGAGTAGTATATAAATATATGCTTTGACAATCTATGAATATATGGTGCGAAGGCTTACAGAGGACAAGTCTGTAACTGAGCCTTCCAATGACAGACCACGAAGCAGTGAGAGATACACTTGATTGTGTTGTTGGTACTCACAAGACTGTGGCGTCTTCACTTGAACAGGTACATGAGAAAGTTATATTTTCCCATGGACGTGGCAGCAACTCTGCCATTTCTGCAGATATACCAAATCCAAAAGGGCAGAACCTATGAGGGCGAGGTCTTTGGTTTCCTCAGTATGCTCAGGCTTTGGCGATTAAGGCATGTTAGCCAACATTTTGCAAGGTACATTCCTAAAACTGAAGTTAAGAATCTATCAAATTTGAAGCTTCGAAAGCTAAACTTACAAAATGACCAGGACCCATTGTCCCTGCCAAGATAGCATCAAAAATATTTCCGGAGCACCGAGTGGTGTGTGTACCAATGAGAAAGATCGCCATAATATATGATCAAATCAATTCTCTCCCCCTTCTCCACTTCTAAACTGTTGGAAGTCAATAATCATATCCCCACCGTCAGGAAGTTAGAAAACGATCTATGGTTTCACACTATTTTTCAAATGTATTTATTTGTATATATATCTGTACTTAGATTACATGAATAAGAATTAAGTTTAAGAATCCTTCATGGTATCAGAGCCTAGGCCTCTCTGAATTTTGTCCGGCGCTGGTATCCTCCGTCTCTGTCTCTGTCTGGTTCTGTTTTGTCTGTCAGTTTCTGTTTTGCGTATTAAAAAAAAAAAAAAAAGCTTCGGTGAGGGGCGCCATTTGTGAACACACACCTGACAGAAAGCACCAAGAGGTCCCGACTAGCGTTTCCCCTTGGTTCGTCGGCATTCTGGCAAGCGTGTGAGGTTCACGCGCCGTCTTCTTCTCCACCGGCGCCAGTCGCGGTTTGATCTGTTCAGTGTTGCCAGCCCTTTTCTGACGTGTCCCTGTGGTGATCACGTTCGGGTCCGGTGTTGTTTGCAATCTAGATTGATTTCCTCACTTATAACTTGCTCACTAGCAAATTTGAGCTTCCCAGAGCTTCCTGGAATTGTAGTTGAAGAAGAAGGTGACTTCGTTTCTTCCTTTGGCGATTATAGTAATTGATTTTGTGTAGTTGTGGGTCCATTCATGGAATCACCTTTTAGATATTTGCTAAGAAAGTGGTAGTCATAAACTCTTTGGGTGATTTCTTTTGTGTGGGTCCCTCCAAAAAAAACTTTGAGAAAGTGGTAGTACATAAACTCTTTCGGTGATTTCTTTTGTGTGGGTCCCTCCCAAAAAAAAAACTCTGAGGTACTATTCACCCACGGTTACTATTCATCTGAGGTACTATTCACTCAGATTACTATTCATCTAGCACTGTTACTGTTCATCTGGCAGCTTTTGTTCATCGTTTGGGATATTTCTGGTTGTGAGAAATTTCCATTTGGTCACTAGTGTGACGGTTGTTATTGTAGCTGGAGGATCTTAAAGCCTCGTTTGGGATTTTTCAGATTGTTGCTGCAGTTAATGTTTGTGTGATTCTTTTGTTCTTGCTCTGAGAATTTGTTGTCCCTTCACCTTTGCTGTTTGGTACATCTCCTTGTTTGATGATGGAGGAATTTAAGTCTAGATCTTCAGGTGCTCTTGCTACAGGTAATGTCACTTCTAGCCTTGCCACTTGTTCGTCAAAGTGGATTATCGATTCCGGTGCAACTGATCATATGACAAGTAACAAAAATTTGTTCTCCTCATATACTTCTTATGCCAACTCCTCTAGTATAACCATTGCTAATAGTTCTTATTCTCGTGTTCTCGGATCTGGCACTATCAAACCTACCCCATGTGTTTCTTTATCCTCTGTCCTTCATGTTCCTGATCTTGCTTTTAATCTTTTATCTACTAGCAAACTTACTCAACAATTAAATTGTTTTATCACACTCTTTCCTGACCATTGTTTGATTCAGGATCTCACGACGAAACATGTTATTGGTAAGGGCTATGCATCTGGTGGTCATTACATTCTTGATGATCAGGTACCACGTTCTATTGCTTGTTCTGGTGGGTCATCTCTATTTAAAATTCATTGTCGTCTAGGTCATCTGTCTCTGTCATCTCTCCGGAAATTATATCCTCAATTCTCTTCTGTGTCTACTTTAAATTGTGAATCCTGTCAATTTGCCAAACACCATCGTATTCATTTGACACCTCGCGTCAATAAACGAGCTGCGTCCCCATTTGAGTTAGTACATTCTGATGTCTGGGGTCCTTGTTCAATCATGTCTCAATCTGGTTATCGTTATTTTGTCACTTTTGTTGATGATTATTCTCGAACCACTTGGCTTTACTTAATGAAACAGCGTTCTGAATTATTTACTCACTTTCGTCATTTCTGCGCTGAAATTCAAACCCAGTTTAACACTCCTGTGAAAATCTTACGAAGTGATAATGCAAAAGAATATTTTTCCGCCCCATTCACCGAGTATATGCAAAGTCATGGTATTCTTCACCAATCCTCTTGTGTTGATACCCCGCTCAAAACGGTGTTGCTGAAAGAAAGAACCGACATCTATTAGAAACTGCCTGAGCTCTCATGTTTCATTCCTCTATTCCTAAAATTTTTTGGGCCGATGCCGTTTCTACAGCCTGTTTTCTCATAAATCGCATGCCTTCAGCCGTTCTTAGTGGGGATATTCCATATTCCATTCTGTTTCCCACCACTAAGCTGTTTCCTATTGATCCAAAAATCTTTGGTTGTGTTTGTTTTGTTCGGGATGTTCGTCCAAGTGTCACTAAACTCGATCCCAAGTCCTTACAATGTGTCTTCCTTGGTTATTCTCGAATTCAGAAAGGTTATCGATGTTACCCTCCTGACCTTTGTCGTTACCTTGTGTCCACTGATGTAATCTTTCATGAGTTTTCTCCTTTCTTCACATCCTCGACCTTCTCTGAGTCTCCATCTGTCATTGTTGAGTCTGATGATGTCTTAGTTTATCGTGTCTCACTCTCACCAGTACAGGCTATTATTCCAGAACCTGATATCATCAATGATGTTGATGCCGCCAATGTTTCGCCGTCACCAGTCACTGCTTCGCCAACGGATTCTGGTCATGACTCCTTGGTTTCTGTTCCTGATATCTCAGATCCACCCATTACTGTACCTGATCCAGTTGTTCCTAATTCTGCTGTTGATCCTTCCCATGACCTACCTATTACCCTCCGAAAAGGTACCCGTCCTCATTGTCCTCCCAAAAGATATGCCAACTGTACCTATCCTATATCCTCCTTCGTGTCTTACCAGAATTTGACTCCTACTTCTTCTTCGCTTGTGGTCACCCTTGATTCCATATCCACCCCTACTACTCTTCACCAAGCCTTGACTCATCCTGGTTGGCGTACAGCAATGGAAGAAGAACTTATGGCTCTTGAAAAAGCTGATACCTGGACTCTTGTTGATCTACCTCCTGCAAAGAAAGCCATTGGATGTAAATGGGTGTTTGTTGTTAAAACTAAGGCTGATGGGTCTTTGAAACGGTTAAAAGCTCGGCTTGTTGCAAAAGGGTATGCCCAAACTTATGGTATTGATTATTCTGAGACTTTTTCTCCTGTGGCCAAACTCACCTCAGTTCATCTTCTTATTTCTTTGGCGGCCACATATCATTGGGATTTACATCAATTAAATGTTAAGAATGCTTTCTTGAATGGTGACCTTCTTGAAGAAGTTTATATGGAGCAACCACCTGGGTTTGTTGCTCAGGGGGAGAATAGAAAAGTGTGTTACCTCCGAAAGTCACTGTATGGTTTAAAGCAAAGTTCTAGAGCCTGGTTTGATAAATTCTGTGATGTAATCAAGAAGTTTGGATTAAGTCAAAGCAAGTGTGATCACTCTGTGTTTTACCAGCAATATGATGCAGGCATGATTCTTCTAGTAGTATATGTTGATGATATTGTGATTACAGGGAATAACATTTCTGGAATCTCAGAACTTAAAATCTTCCTGAATTCTCATTTCCAGACAAAAGATTTAGGGTCATTAAAGTACTTTCTTGGTATTGAAATTTTGAGAAGCAAGAAAGGTATTCTTTTGAATCAAAGGAAGTATGTTCTTGATCTCTTAAAAGAGACTGGAAAACTTGGAGCTGCACCAAGCAACATTGCCATGATTTCGAATCCCTTCCTAGATCTTGATGCTAGTATGTTTGATGAGCTTCCTGATGATTTGAAGAAGAAGATTGATCCAGAGAAATTGAAGTCGTTTCCATTTCCTGAGAGATATAGAAGACTCATTGGGAAGCTGAATTATTTAACAGTAACTCGTCCTGATATAACCTTTTCAGTTAGTAGGCTCAGCCAATTCATGGCATCACCAACAGTGGCACAATGGGAAGCTTTAGAACATATCTTGTATTATTTGAAAGGTTCTCCAGGTCTTGATATTCTTTATACAGATTATGGGCATACTAAAGTCGAGTGTTTTTGTTATGCGGATTATGCAGGATCTAAGGCCACAAGACGATCCACTACAGGTTACTGTGTATTTGTTGGTGGAAATTTGATATCTTGGAGAAGTAAGAAGCAAGGAATTGTGTCAAAATCAAGTGCAGAAGCGGAATACAGAGCCATGTCACAGTCAATACAAGAAATTGTGTGGGTATTTCAACTCTTAAAAGAAATTGGCATCACTACGACTTTGCCTGCAAAATTATGGTGTGATAACAAAGCAGCACTTCATATAGCATCGAACTCTGTGTTCCATGAACGAACAAAACATATTGAAATTGACTGTCATTTTATTCGTGATAAGATCAAAGAAAATATTGTATCTACAGGACACATACGATCCGATGACCAACTGGCATATCTTCTGACAAAAGCCTTAAATGGAACACGGGTTCAATATCTTTGTAACAAGTTGGGCATAATCAATATATATGCTCCAACTTGAGGGGGAGTGTTGGAAGTCAATAATTATACAAGTCAATAATCATATCCCCCACCGTCATGAAGTTAGAAAACGATCTATGGTTTCACACTATTTTTCAAATGTATTTATTTGTATATATATCTGTACTTAGATTACATGAATAAGAATTAAGTTTAAGAATCCTTCATAAACGAATCAGTTCATCAACATTAGAACCAGTTACTGTCTCATCTAGGTGACCTTAATTGAAAATAATGAAAACCAGACAGACTAAGGGTGAATATCGCTACCTATTTTAACCAACGTAATCGAAATAATTTTTTTTCTACAGGCTAGAGAAAGACATACGAATTAGCTACTCGGCCACAAGATTTTGCAAACTTATATGCGTAAGTGCAGTATCTTCTACACCATCTTTGGTCCTAATAATCACAAAACTGCCTAATTATACAAGTTTATTAATGCTTCAGTTTTTGTTGTTTTATCCACAGGTAACGCTATTTGTAGCGCACTTCGCAGGCTGCATGTATTATTGGATGGCCGTCCACCACGAAACACCTGAGAACACATGGATTGGGAAGCCGATGCCAGATTTCGAGCAAAGGAGCGTCTGGCTGAGATACACGTATTCCATATATTGGTCTATGGCCACTCTTACCACAGTGGGCTATGGAGATTTTTGTGCTGTGAATATGGGCGAGAAAATCTTCACTATCTTATATATGCTATTTAACATTGGCTTCAGTGCATATATAATTGGAAACATAACAACTCTGGTCGTCCATGGCACTCTCCGGACTTTTGCCCTGGTATGATCGTTTAAACATAGCTCTCCACTTTGTGTTTACAGTCGATAACACTAGCATATCAGTCTATCACACCGAATGCAACCTTTTATGTCAAATCCGAATTTAGATTCAGATGTTATTATTTTTTTATGATTGATGAATGATAGAGTCATAGATTGCTATTATGTTGGTGAATTTTGATGTACAATGTGTGTTATTTGCGCATGTGGTGGATCACAGATGAAACATGAATGTCTGTCTTATGTTTCTTGAATATGGTTTGTTGATGTTAAGATTAGATTATGTGAATTAAATAATATGTGGGAAAAAATGGGTTACATAGGTTAGATTTAGGCTTTAGAAATTATTGAATTTTTTTAAAAACAAAAAATTAATGTGAGTTGGTGGGTTGGTTGCCTTACCTATCAAGCCACATCATCTGGGTTGAGTTAGGAAAATCCAAACCCACATAAAAACATGCCAATTCAACCCAGCCCATTTTGCATGCCACCCATATAGTTTGGACTAACCCATATTCCCACATTTAATTTCTAATTACTGCCTTCGAAACCGCTAAGAAAGTTACTACATTTAATGCTCCACAATATATGGAATAAGATTGCCTCCAATAGAAAATCCTTGTCATTAGCGGAAAAAAATTCTAATTACTGCATAAATGGGCAACATGAACTATCGCTTGGTTCTTGAAATTTGTGAGAGACCATACCAAAACTAACATTCTTCACCTCCTGTTTTGTAGAGGGATGCCATCAATCAAACACGAAAATATGCAAGCAAAAGTAGACTCCCAAAAGGCCTGAAAGAGCAGATGCTGGCACACATTCAATTGAAATTTAAAACAGCAGAGGTACAGCAAGAAAAAGTGCTACAGGACCTGCCCAAGGCTATCAGATCGAGTATTGCTCAGCATCTTTTCCGTGACATAGTTGAAAGTGCATATTTATTTAAAGGAGTCTCTGATCATTTTATCACCCAATTGGTAAAAAAAATTTCTTCTGTTCTAGATATTAATAACAGAGTCTAATCATGTCAACAGCAACTAATTTACGGCCGCACTTAATCTCTCAGGTGTCAGAAATCAAAGCCGAATATTACCCACCTAAGGTTGACATTATCTTGCAAAACGAGATGCCGTCATATTTCTATATTTTGGTGTCTGGAGCAATGGTAAAACAGTTATCTCTTACATTTCAGTCTTGTAGTTGTAGCAGTCTAAAATGTAATACTTGGCTATCTCTAACTGCAGGATGTATTGACCAACAAGAATGGAACTGAACAGGTAAGATGGAATCTCATGGACAATTTTTTCCTCAAGGAGCATTGTCATTCAAAGTTATGGTCATAACGGGTACTCCTGGTCCTAGTGTGTTGGCAGTAGTGACATATAAGCCCCCCAAAAAGAATCTCAGAAAATTCAAACCCGGCGTCCTTATTTTCAAGCTGAGATGTTCTTACACCGTTTGACTGAACTTATACTAGTTATTTCAGCTATTGTTGAAGCTAGAAGGTGAAGGGATGGCAGGAGAAATAGGAGTCATGTTTAATATCCCCCAACCTTTCACAGTAAGATGTAGGAGGCTTTGTCAAGTCATCCGAATTAGCCATTATCATTTCAAGCAAATGGTGCAACCATACAGTGATGATGGGAAAGCAATTATCACCAACTTCAATCAGGTTTCACAATTCAGATATATCATATGTTTCCTATCTTTTAGAGTTTAGCACGAGTCATTTATCACTCAAGCTTATCAC
This sequence comes from Inga oerstediana, assembly GCA_963210345.1. NCBI lineage: Eukaryota > Viridiplantae > Streptophyta > Magnoliopsida > Fabales > Fabaceae > Inga > Inga oerstediana. The sequence continues at coordinate 6,807,803 of OY723402.1, forward strand.
AAGACATCATAGATGCCATATGCACTCACTAGGTGGGTTCGGCTATATAGATTGCAAAATGTCATTGTGCTCTGTCGAAAACCATATCTTTAGATATATTATTAATGAAAAGATCCATCTCTATGACCTCATTAAGTGTTTATTTCGACCTTCTTCTACCTCATTTTACAGGACTCCATACTGCTTGATCAACCCTTTTCACCGAAGCAATCAATAACCTTCGTTGAACATATTCAAACCACTTCAAACGACTTTCTATCATAAATGCCATATGCATTCATCAAATTTGCAATAGTTTTGGTACGGAGGATGTATGCATCTATTCAAATATGAAACTAGAAATACCCCGTTTCCCCTCAATTTAGTCAAGGAACATTTACTTAAATATGGATCTCAAGTGTTGGTGACAAAGTAACAGGCATCTCCTATATCAAAGTTTCTATCTCAATTCCCAACTCATCTGTTTTTTTTGCTGGTTCATCTCTCAGTACTTGACTGGTTTAGAGAAAAGGGTGCCAGACGAAATTCCTTATCTGACAGCATTGTTGAGTAACTTTCAATTTGAGGTATATCTACATTATTTACAGCACTAATAATCAATTTTAGACCCCCTGCAAAAGAACATATTATTCTATGGAACAGAAAAGTATGATACAATAATGATGATGTCGTATAGACATGAATGAATCAGGTCATACATTATATGAGTTAACTACAATACAAGCTTATGATGATCGCTTTGCATTTGTTGCAGCAGATAACACAAGAACAAGGCATATATGGTAAAGGTTTAAATTATCATGAAGATGAACCATATAAACAAGGTAACCATAATTTTGCATATATATTCTTTTTTTTGGTAATAAAATTTTAGGAAGGGAGTCGGGCTCACCCATGATCCAAAGGGAGGGAAACTAACTCATAATCTACTGGGACCTGTCCTTATATACACTGAGGCATGACAAGCAAGCCCATTCTGTCTGGCCCCATATGTAGGAACTCCCTACTTCACTAAGCTGCAAATATGTTTCCCCTAGCGCTTCGACCAACTCCAGGATCGAAACCTCTCCCTTTAGTGAGAATGTCCGATCCCTTCGCCAACTTAGCCCAAGGACGAGGGGTAATTTTGCATATTGAAGACTACAAGACATGTCAATCTTAGAGTCTACAGTGAGCAGACAACGTGCAGAGCCATTAAGACCAGAACCAATGGAATGGACGCTTAATGGTTCAGCAAAACAGCACTCCAGAAACATTGATATGCACGTGTGCGCGCGACAGCACGTTTGATATTTTTCCTAAATATTAGAGACCCTGATTCAAGGTGTGACTATACAAAGAAAAATTCAACCCCACCTTTCTCTCCACTGCAGTGGAGGATCACTTCATATCTAAACCATTAGATTGAATTTAGACGATTTAGATTTATTATTTTATAAAGAAATTATCAGAATAAATTAGCGTTATCAGATGACCCTTGGCACATTATTGATAAAGACTCTGCTACTGTTTTGCAGGAAAGAAAGGAAATTCTAAACCATCGTCTAGTGCAGTCCCACCTAGAGTGAGAATTCATGGACATCATCCTAAGGAGAATAGAATGGAAAATCAAACCTCACAAAAACTCATACTTCTCCCAGATACAATGGAAGAACTTTTCAAGTTAGCAGGTATATCTACATTCACGGTATTAGATATATAATTGACTCTCGAAGATTACATATGATGGCGATGTGTGCAAGGTTGAGCTTAATATGAAATGAAATGAAAAAACACCCAATAAATATCAATATAAAATATAAAATCTATAGAAAGCCAACATTATTTACAATAGTACAGCTTACTTGATTTCATTCCATGTTTGGGAAAACATAAAGAGGTGAGTATGAATATGAAAAAATTCTTCGATTTCATTCCATGTTTAGACATTATTTTGAAGTAAAATGATTTTAAAAAAATCCATCATAAGGCAACGAGTCAGACTTGATATCAGCTACTTCACAGAGCAAATCCAGGTTAACCAACAAGTGAGTTTCTATGATGAAAAATCAAATGCAACGCTTAAGCTCTATTCTTCTGATCATAGATCTTAGAATCAAACATAAGTATGGGGGCGAAGAATGTAATGACAAGATGAATTGTTGAACTGTGGGCGCAGAGAAGAAGTTTGGGAAAAGAGGAAGCAAGATTCTTATGGCTGATGGCTCAGAAGTAGAAAATTTAAGCTTCTTAAGAGAGAACGATGAGTTGTACATCTTGTAATGGTAGAATAAAGAAGTGACCAGAGGCTGATCTGCTTGCTATATTGCTCTTTCAAGTGACTACACTAAGACTGCAAATTTTTACAGTTTATATTATATTATATTGAGACAAAAAACAGAGAATTACTATCCGTTTGTTCAGGTGATATTGAAATCCACGATTTGGCATATTCAATTAACCGAACTTATAGCCAATTGAAAGAACACCGCGTCACAAGATATTGAAATAACGAGGCATTATCTTTAAGAACAGAAGGTGAAACGACTTTCCAGTATACAGTAGCATAAGAAATTCTATATCCCTTGGGTCTCAATCTGCAGAATTCAAGATCTAGATCGAAAGAAAATTTTCTAATGGATAGTCGAAGCAATAGTTACAGTAATAATAAGTTATGATACCAATAATGACAAGTTAGGATGTTTTAATTGACAAGTTAATGTGTCATTATATAATAAGTTAGAATATGATAAGTCACAATGCTATTAATGACAAATCGAGACAACTCAATTGATAAATTAATGTGTCATTAATAATAAGTCACAATGGCACTAATGACAAATCAGAGTGTTTTGATTAACAAATGTATCATTTATGACAAGTCGATTTAACCTTATATTTTCACAGTTTAAGTAAATATCACACTGGTCTTTGAGACTTTATGTCAATCACTCTGATGATTTCATATCACCTGAAAATTTGTCTTCTTAGACCTGAGTGTCATTCCCCCAGATATGAATTCAAAAGACATATAAGAAACAAAACTTTTGGTCTAAATATATTAGGAGTAATTGAGTATTAATTATTATATTTGGTCCTAAATATAATACTCAATTTAATTTTTAAAAATATTAAGAAAAATAATTAAACTAATTTAAAGTATTTATATTTATCATTTTTTTAAAATAATTTATTTGACTTATAAACTTATAGATAATATAATTATATACTATATATTATATGACTAAACAACTTATTTAATTTTTTTAATCTATTTAAAAAAATTAATTAATTGAGTCTTATATTTACAATAGAAATATCGAACAAAAGGATGGGTACTGGCTGCATGAAGTATTGAAGTGTCATATATATAGATATATCTCTCAGGTTTATAGGTATGTTTGGGATCACGATTTCTTAAAAAATAAATCCTTATTATGCAAGTCAAGATAAAACTCATCTCACATACTTACCTCGTATACTGTGAATTATAATTTATAAGTATTTATTGTCTAAAAATAAATTATTCCAAACAAACACTATAGCAGCGTGTAATCAAGGTTTATAATTTTTTTTGTACCAGGTTTTTAATTTCTTATCAGCGCTCAAACTCTCGAAGATCTTGTGATCAAAGCCGTTGGATTTGAAGCTGTTCGTGGAGATCCCCGAAGAAATGGGCACGTGGATTATTCTCGATGAGTCTCAGGACTAAAATGATGAAATCTGCATCACCGCACATCTACGGGGACTGACTGAGCAGTAGCGCTGGGAATCAGGGCCGGCCCTTGAAGGGCCAGGGCCTAACAGGGCCGGCCCTAAAGGGCTCGGGGTCAGAAAAATTGCAGTTTTTCAAAGCCCGGCCCGAGAGCATGCGGGCCAGGGCCGGCCCGCAGGGCCGGGAAGTCTTTTTCACAATATTTAACTATTTTTCCTACGTATTTTCTTTCAGAGAGATATACAAAGTTCTAATTTAATACATAAAAGTTGTCAACATGAAAGTTTAAACACGTCTCGCGTAACAAACAAACACAGTTACTAATGCATGATTAAAGGTAAAATCATGTCAATAAATAACTCACATAAAGGCCAAAGCATAAGGCAAGAAACTAAACACTCTAACCTCTAAGCAACATTAGTATGACGACGGGCTCGGCCCGATTTTCCTGCTCTAGTAGTCAATAAAATAAACGACACAAGATATAAATTAAACAATCACAAGAAAATAAATCAAAAAATACAAAATTGGTAAGAATATTTATGAAATAAGAAATATTTTTTTATAAGTTTTTAATTTTTAGGATTATTGATACAAGATATTCTTATGAAACATCATTAACAAAATATAAAAAAGCAATAATAATATTATCATATAAATAATTTTAGAAAATAACAAAAACATACAGGGCCTAAAGGGCCGGCCCGTGGCCCTACAGGGCCGGCCCTTCTAGGCCCTCGGCCCTACAGGGCTGGCCCTTCAGGGCTCGTTTTCATTTTTTAGATAAAAATCTGAGGCCCGGCCCTTATAAATTCAGGGCCTAAACGGGCCGGCCCGACGGGCTCGACCCGTTTTCCCGACTCTACTGAGCAGTGAGAAAGAAATGGGCACGTGGATTATTCTCGATGAGTCTCAGGACTAAAATGATGAAATCTGCATCACCGCACATCTACAGGGACTGACTGAGCAGTGAGCCCCGCCTGCAATAACAAACTGACCCCAGCAGCAATATTCAATGGACGCCAGAACTCGGGCCCCCTTGTCAGGGTGATTCAGTGGTGAAAATAAAGCTTATACGTACTATTTGAATTGCATTTTATTCTGATGTAATTACGTATATCGATATTTTTTATTATTGGTAGTTCATTGCGGGTTTTAAAACAACAATCCAAACTAGATTATGATGAGAGACACTCTTTTAAGGAGGTTATTGATGAGGTTAGATTATGGCTGTCCAAAAATTGATGTTTTCTTATTAATCATATATCTAGAGAGCAGAACGTTCAAGCAGACTTTTTAGCTAAGTTAGCTCATAATAGTGTTGAGCATTTTGTTATCTTTGATTAACCACCACTTGTTCTTGTGGCAAGCGGTGGTTGATAATTGATTTTTAGCTTTTCCTCTTTGAGGAGTCTGATGTATTAATCTTATGTTGGATTAATGAATTCCAGTACTTTATTAAAAAAAACAACAACAACAATCCAAACTAACAAAGCATATGGCTAGTAAGAAGTATGAGAAATGAGTTAGGGCCTGTTTAGATTCGTAGTGATACAAGTGGTTTTTTTTTTAATCTGACTTTTATAAACTTAAAATAGAATAAAAGCCAGATTATAAATGTGATTTACGTTTGGATTAACGGTGGTAAAAGTGATTTTTTTAAAACTGAAACTTATTTAGATTATTATTTGAAAAATAAGTTTGCATGGCAAATGACTAAAAAGGACTTAAATTTTTATATTATAATTCTATTTATGATAAAACTTAAGTTTTTTTTTTTCGTTTTTGTCCCTTTTTAATTGTTTTTTACACTGACCCTCTCTTAAAAGGAAATGGATATTACTCCATAAACTACCCATTATTGGTGGAATACAATTATTCCTCAAAAGGATTTATAGTTCCTCTTAGAGCCCGGAATTCGAGCCGAGCCCGTCGGGTCGGCCCATTTATACCCGAGCCCGTCAAGGGCCGGGCCTATGATTTAGAGGCTGAAAATGGAAACGGGCCTAAAAGGGCCGGCCCTGTAGGGCCAGCCCTAAAGCCCTGTGGGCCGGCCCTTTTAGGCCCGTTTAATATTTTTTTTAAAATAAATTAATAAATATAATATCATTATATCAAATTATCAATATGAGAGACACCTAAGTTCCTAATAGAATATTAATAACAGGCAAACACTTATTAATTGGTTTGATTTATTTTATTTTCTACAATGTTTTATTCATTTAAACTTAAAAAAAAGGCTAATTTGGACATTAGATGATTATTTTAACTAAAAATTTATGAGTTTTAAAAATAATGTATACCAATTTAAAGTAAAATAATAATAAATTGTAAAAATTTTAAAAACAAATTGAATTAAAATGAGTTTAAGCTCGTTTAGGCCCGAGCCCGTGAAGGGAAAGCCCTGTAGGGCCGCGAGCTTCAAAAATATGATACTTTTTAGGAAACGGGCCTAAACGGGTTAAAATGAGTTTAAGCTCGTTTAGGCCCGAGCCCGTGAAGGGAAAGCCCTATAGGGCCGCGAGCTTCAAAAATATGATACTTTTTAGGAAACGGGCCTAAACGGGTCGGCCCGTTTATGCCCGAGCCCGTGAAGGACCGGCCCGTTTTCCCAGCTCTAGTTCCTCTATAGGTGTCATAACGGGATGATATCCAGGGGTCCTAGTCAAAGCTTTCTTAGGCCAAAAATGGGGTGCACAATTCACAGTATAGGGATGAGCTTAACTTCCTTCTAGGATACAATCTCGGTCCCTTGTCATTCTCACCTCCAGTTGCAAGAGATGCCTAAGGGCCAAAGTAGAAAAGAGAGACCTTGGCTCGTCTCAACTTCACCGTGACGCCCATAAGTTACAAAAAGTGGCTTCTGCTTTACCGTACGATTGGAGTAAAATGGGCTTTTAGATTTTCGCCAACCCAAACATAAGAAAAACTTCCCCTGTGCTTTTTTGCTCTATAACCGTGTTCATGATGCCCTGAACCAACAGGCTTTTAGTCTCTGTCTATATTAGATTGGTGGTGATAGAAGTAGTTTTTTTTCAATCTGATTTTTAAAAATTTAAGTTAAGATAGAAATTAAATAATGTAAATATGATTTGTGTTTGAATTAACAGTATAAGTAACATTTTTTTTAACTGAAGCTTGTTTGGATAATTAATAACAAAGCAATTTTAGATATAAAATGACAGGAAAACTAATACAAAGGGCCTCATAGTTTGCTTATGTTTTGAATCAGGTCTTTAGACTTTTTTTCTTCTTATTAGATCATTTAGCTTTCTGCCCGTTAAATTTGTTAGTCCCTAGTAAAAACTGTTCGTTAAGAGCAGTGATGTGGTGCACACGTGGAATATGCCAGATCTGACCTGTACAAAGAAAGCCTCATGTTGTCATTGGGTTCGGGTTAGAATTTGCCGTTCTCCCTCAGGCTCGTGGCTGTGAACGCAGGGGCGAAGCTGCAAGATCAAGAGTGTGTTTGGAACAGCTATTGGAAAAATAGAGTTTCTCAATTTAGCGTTTGGTAATTTTATTTTTGGTAAAAGCTCAATTGTGTAATGTGATTTATGTTTGGAACAGCGATTGTATAAATGACTTTTGTAAAAATAAAACTTGTTTAGATTGACTTAAGCACAAATGACTTTTGTGATAATAGTAAGAGAGAGTAGGTGGAAAAATATTTTAAAGAGTTAAAAACACCAAAAAATATTTTAAAATAATTTTTGGAATTGAAAAAGTACATTAAGGATAAAATTCCAATTAGTCTGATAACACATTGGGTACAGTTGAAAAAATATTTTAAGGGTTACAAGCACCAAAAAATAGATGAAATTAATTTTGGTAGCAAAAAAAGTACATTAAGGGTAAAATTGCAATCAGTCTGATATCACACTGGACACAACTGAAAAAATATTTTAATCATTATCACTCTCCCCAAAATCTAAATCACCAAAAGCTCCAAAGTTGAGCTTATGCTAAAAGCTATTATTTCAATCTTAAGCTCAATTACCCACTTTGATCCCCAAACACTCACAATTTTTTTTTTTAAATTGCCCATTGGGCGTTTGGTGAAGAATCGGGCGTTTGGGGGGCTCAAACGCCCCCAAATACACACCAAGACAATCGAATCATCAGGGAACAGAGCTATTATCCGTGTGCTTCCTTTTCTTTCGCGAACCAGGTTGCTCTCTTCTTTCTCCCCTATTTTTCTTATATCATTCTAAGCCAAATTCGATTTGATTTTGGGTATACCATCCTCCTAATGAAAACACCCAATGCTTAACCATATGATGATAATAATTAAAAGCATGGTTTCAACTATGCGTTTTTCCCTGTTCTTTACTGGTAATCGATTATTGATCACTAAGCATCTTTTTAAAGATCGTAAAGCATGCTTTCAAAAACAATGGCCTCCCTAAATAGTTTTTGGTAATCTGAATGTAATGCTAAGAAGTGAACCTGCTCTAACGACTCTATTCTAAACAGCATCTTTCTATTGAACAACTTTAATTTGTCTTCTGATGTGTGTCCTTCATGAAATTGGGTGCTGCAAGTAGTTCCAAGACTGATATGAGAGAGAATCAGTGAAATGAGGGAAGAAATTTGCAAGTGCAAGAGGAAGCTAATGTTTTGGAAGAATGAGAGCTGCCTTGTTAATTTTGGTTGTTGCATATGCTTTTGTGGTTGTAAAGCATTGAAGAACTAGGCTACTGAATGAATGATGTTAGACTGTAATTGTTTAAAACCATGAGTTTGAGCTTTAGGAAATATTAGTTCACTTCTCTTGAAATGCAAAACGATTTGAACCTTGGAATCGTCGCTTCGCCCCTTTCGCCCCTGCGTTCCCAGACACAAACCCTAGGGAGAACACCAACTTGTAACCCAGTGAAAAAATCCATTCCATTCTCTGCATAATCTTAAATGAGGTTTTCATTATCCAAGTCAGATGTAAGTTGTGAGCATGATCCACGTGTGCGCCACATTAGTGCTCTTAACAACAGTTTTAAGACCTTTTGCTTATATTTCAATTGAGAGGTGATTTTGTTTAATTGATCATATGTTGTGTAACAACCACTTCTATGAGTATTCTATGGAATGGATTAGCCTCGAAAAAATTTTATCCATCTAGAAGTGAGACAAGGGGACCCGCTGAGCCGATATTTATTTATATTATGCATGGAATTGCTAGGACAACTTATTCATCAAGAAGTTACGGTGGGGAATTGGAAACCTATGAGACTAAGTTTTAATGGCCCAATGATATCTCACATCTTTTTCGCAGATGACTGTTTTGTGAAGCCTCCTCTGACCAAATGACTAAGTTAAGAAATGTCATGCAAATTTTTTGTTAGGTTTCGAGTCACAAGATCAATTTAAACAAATCCAAGATGTTTGTATCTAGAAATGTTCACTTCAACAAGACGTATGAACTGAGTCAGATTGTGGGGGAAGGATTGACAACTGATTTTGGAAAATACTTGGGGGTTCCACTCTTTCACAAGTGAATGGTTAATTTGACCTTTGCTTCACTAATTCAAAAAGTGGGGTAGAAATTAGCAAGTTGGAAGGGGAAGTATCTAAGTATAGCAGGGAGAACTATTTTCAACAAATTGGTGTTATTAGCGATTCCACAATACCAGATGCAAAAGGTACTGATCCCAAAAAGGGTGCTTTTAAAGATTGAAAAACTTAGCAAAGACTTCTTTTGGAATCAATATGAAGAATCAAAGAAAATGCACTTGATAGCCTGGGATATGTTGAAAAAAGACAAGAACGAAGGGGGTTTGGGTATTAAGGATCTCCACTATCAGAACAAAGCATTTCTTATGAAGCTTTGCTGGGTCTCATTACAAAACCCGAAGCATTATGGGTCTGATCCTTGCGCAGTAAATATTCCTATGGTGAAAATAGAATGCCTTAAGTCTAAAAGAAATGGCACCAATCAGTGGTTTGGAATGGCATAACATCAGTGTAAGAGGATTTTAGTAGGGGACTTGGTAGAAAGGTAAGGAGTGGATGGACTACATAGGCATGCCAAGACTGTTGGGCTCCTTTGGATAGACCTTTGAAGCATTATATAGACAGAAATTTTCACTTAGTCAATCTAGATGAACAGGTCAACTCTTCATAATAGAGGAAGGACGATGGGATAGAGGGAAATAGGAAAGTTTTCTTCCTAATTGGGTTGTGGATAAAATTATGCTGATGAATCCTCCTATTGGCATTGCTGATGATATTATTTGCTGGCGAAAATCTTCGGATGGTAACTTTAGTGTGAAATCAGCATATAACATGAGTTATCATCAAGAAGAGCATAGGAATGAGCCTCACTGGCAATGTTTATGGCACTAAGGAACTCCTGAAAGAGTCAAGTTTTTTATGTGGCAAATATTCCATAAGAGACTTCCAACAAATGCACTCAAAGCCAAATACAATATAAATACATAGAATTATTGCCCCTTTAAGTGTAAGAGTGAGGAGAGTATACTTCACATACTAAGGAATTATGAGCAAGCAAGAAAGGTGTAGTTTCTTCTAACTAACCATTTATATTATACTATATATTTTTCTGATAACTTGCAGGAGTGGCTTAGATGGAACCTACAACAATCCTTACGGAATAGGAGAGCATCCAGGTGACCGTGGCACAAAGTGTTTAGTACTTATTGTATGCTGGCTCTTGTAGAAGAACCGATGCAAAAAAAAGTTTTTGAAGGAAAATCAGACCAACCAAGAGGAATTGCTCAATGTTGCATACATAATCTCATGGAAGGTATAGAAAATGGGCGTTTCAGGCACCAAATTTTTCAAATACCAGACAGGGATGTAATACGATGGCAACATCCTGCTCCAGGTTGTGTCCGTGTTGATATTGATAGGGCTCTTGAAAGTAGCGGCCAAGCTGCATGTGGAGGTGTTATCAGAGACCACTAAGGTAATTGGATACATGAATTTCAACAGAAGTCAGGGCATAATACCTCAATTGCTACGGAAATCCATGGCATACACAATGGCTTGTAGCTGTGTAAACAGTTGGGTCTCAACAAGATAAGACTCTTCACTGATTCCCTGAGGCTATGCATTTGTTGCTCATGGACTGTGGGATAGAACGCCCGTTGTATGATAACATCTTGAATGTAAGGTCCCTCATCCTCTCTGATTGGGACCTAGAGGTTTCCCATTCTTACAGGGAAGGCCTTCGATGTGCAGACTACCTAGTCAGGATGGCTCAAGTATGTAATCAGGATTATACTATCTTAGAGACACCCCATTGGAGTGCGTAGATCTCTTCAAGATGGAATGTGGGCACATGCCACAGGAGCAAGCACTGTTGTTTGCATGTTAGATCTTTTGTAACTATTAAGCTCCAGCTTGCCTTTGCACTTCAAAAAAAAAAAAGATAGGGACAAACAAATTTAACAGCAGAAAATTAAAGGACCAATCAAAAGGAGAAAAAATGTGTCCAAGGACTTGATTCAAAATAGAAACAAACTATAAGGACATCCATATTAATTTTACCTAAAATGACTGAAAAACTTATGAGGTTATTCTCAAAAATTAAATTTTTAATGTGGGACTTATTAGGTCTTCTAGAGTAATTTTGTCTTTTCTCATAGTTATTGCTTTCTCTCTTCACATTCTCAATTAAAAAACATTAAATTTCAGCTTATGATTGACTTTTGCAATAAAAGCTCGTTAGTGGCATTGTGAATTCTCTCTTCTAGAGTAATTTTGTCTTTTCTCATGGTTATTGCTTTCTCTCTTCACATTCTCAATGTAAAAAACATTAAATTTCAGCTTATGATTGACTTTTGCAATAAAAGCTCATTAGTGGCATTGTAAATTCAGACATCCATTTAACCCTTAATGTCCTTTTTTCTCCTCTAATCACGCGTTGTGCCTCTCCCCATGCTTTGTCAAAAAAGACTTCGGTCCTGTTTGATATGTAGTATTAAATTTTGATGGATTGAATTTAAGGTTAATCGATCAAAAAAAATTTGGGATTGAAATTTATGTTTGGTGGAGAACAATATATTAAGAGAATGCTAACATTAATTTTATTTTATAATTTAACATAAAATGTGTACAGACTAGGGATGAGCATGGTGCCCAGTAGCCCGGTGCGCCCACCCTGGCCCTACAAAAAATTGCCTAGCCCAGCCCTAAAAAAGTGGCCCAAAATAATTTTGGGCAGCTTTGGGCGGGCTAATAACCGGGCAGGGCTGGGCATCGGGCAAGGGGTGCTGCCCTGCCCATTTGGCCCTGCCCTGAAAATTATTTTCATTTATTTAAAATATAAAATTTCATATCAATTAAATATTATTTCATATATATATTTTTATTTAAAATATATATTGTCTATTGTATAATACTCTTCTGATCCTCTCTTTTTTGCCCTAACCACTAAACACTATTTACAAGTAGATTTCTTCCTTTCTTCTTTACTTTGTGCTATATTAAATTATAGTTGCTTTTTATTTTCTTTCCAGATGCTTTATCATTTGATCAACTTTTGGGACATTGAATTGATGCAAACTACTTTGACTTCATGGCTTTAATTACAATCATTTTGTTTTCTTATTTATAATGGATTATGGATGTTGTTTAATTTTTAAAGTATGGATATTTGTTAAGATATATGGTAGTTTTTAAATTTTAAGACTCAAGTTGTAGACTTATTTTGAAATATCCCAAGATGTGAAATCATCGAATGTATTTGAAGTTTATATTACTTAGGGCGAAGTTAAGTATGGTATTAGTAACTACAGGAATGTTTATGAAATTCATAAGGAATTATTTTTTTCATAAGTGGACAAGATAATGCGTTATCACTTGGGTAGGGAAGCCCACCCTGCCCAACCCACCCTTGCCCAGCCCAAAATAGTTAGGGCTTTTAGCGGGCAGGGCCGGGCATCGGGCTGCAAAATGCAACCCGTTCATCCTTTGGGCAGGGCATCAAAATGCAACCCGTTCATCCTTTGGGCAGGGCATCGGGCAGGGGTCTCGCCCTGCCCATGCCCACCCCTAGTATAGACTATAATATTTTATAATTTAACATAAAATGTGTACAGACCATAATACCCTTACATTAAAAAAAAATTTGCCAGTCTCTCTAGCCTTCCACATCTTTGCATATCATCGTCCATGAACTTTGCTAACAATATTGCACTTTCTTCATTCACCTAGCTCTTTCTTCTTGCGTTATCGTCTTTTTCCCTTTTCTTGCCATGGGTGAATCCAAAGAATCGAAGCCTCAGACAGTAGATCAAAATCACTCACCCTAATTTACAACGGTCTTCCCAATACAAATGCCGACCTTCTCTTCCATGGCGTCTTTCTCTTTTCCGTCAGAGTAGATAGATGGAATTGCCATGAAAGAGCAACGGCCAAACTCCATATCAACGATGAGAGCCACGATGAGGGAGATAGCGGCAATAGAAAGCAATGATGGGAAGAGATGAGTCAATCCCATAGTTGAAAAACCAATACCAGGTTGAGGTGGTTTTGATCCAATCTTACCTATAAAACAACACAATTTAGTCTAATCCCAATTTAGTCTAATCCCTGGCTCAATCCAAATCCTTACCTCCAATCCCACGTACTAAATAGGGCCTTAGACTTTTATACTACCCCGCATCTTTAATATAATAATTAGTTTATAGTGCAATTTAAAGGTAGTATTTTATAAATAGATTTATATTTTTATTTTAAAACTATGAATATATGTATCCTATCCTATATCCTGTCATTAAATAAATTATTTTAAAGTATTTTTCATTTTTATTTTAATATTAAATTAATTTATTTGACTTATAAACTGATATATAATTAAATAATATATAACATATGCTATGATTAACTGATAATTTATTTAATCTCTTTAAGAAAAAATTAACTGAGCCTTATATTAAGACTCAATCGTAGGTAGTACTATGTTTTGCCTCTTTATCATTATGTGTTTTTTTTATCAATTTTATATTAAATTTAGGTGACATTGCTATATTTTTAACACTTTCCTCAATATGCAAATTTTATAGGAAGAATATCATATAGGTCTCAAATAAAAGAAATAATATATTAATAAATCATATAGCTTATAAATCTGTCAGTAGAAATTTTTCTAATATTATTTTTTTTTAGTTAAGAGCAAGAGAGCTAAACGATATTCTCCTAATTTTACAAGTCTTCCACTTTTATAAAAGGTCCAAAGATTACATATAAAGAAAGTTAACGAAGGGAGACGTGGAATGAATAACCAGGCCCAAAAAAAGAAAAAGTTTAAAGACCAGAGAGATGAGTCATGAGGTGGACTTGGGCAGGTGGCGTGGTTTACTCCCAGTCTCAGTCAAGCAAACGCGCCCTTTCGAAAAATGAATTACACGAACTATTTATTATCATTGTGCTTTTTTTTTTTTGCCATCTTATGCTAAAACATGATAAATATTATTTATTTTTAATCTAATAAAATAAATTTTTTCTCTGGCATGAAAATCATATAAAAAATTAGAAGATGATTTTTAATAAATTTTGAAAAAAATAAAGAAACATACCATTATAACAAATTTTAAGACACTCTTTTTTCATAAAACTGTTAATTCTATTTTTTTTCCTTCAAAAAGTTAGTAATAAAATTGTTAGATCATACGCTTAAACTTGAAGTCACGCACACGGTCTCAGTTTTGTCGTTTTGCGCATTCACACAAAAAAGGGCTTGATACTGTGCCCCTCTTCTTCGCTTTTTTTTTTTGGCCAACCCCTCTTCTTCACTGTATTAATTTTTTATTGTTCACTTTCACTTTGACAGGTGACACAGATGTTTAACCAGATGTTGCCACGTTTGCCTACCAACTAATAGGTCTGGTAGTTTTTTTGGACCGAAAAAAAGTCCATGGTTAAACCTTTATAAACCACTATATGAAAAGATAAAACTTCAGATTTAAAATTAAGCTATTGAAAATGAGATCGGACATTAAATTCGTTGAGGTATTGGGTTAAAGGTCAGTAATTCAAATTAGGATCAACCTGAAGGTTATATCTGGGTCAATTAAAAAAAAATATATAATTTAAATATTCATGCATACCATTCAAAAAACTACATAAAAATTTTTTTTTAAGTCAATAGTCTAATATAATTTCCTGAACTTAATACCCATAAAAATATCATTAAGTATATAAGGATTTTTCTCCAACCAATATAAAAAAATATTCAACAATCCTTTTAAAGCTCCTTATAAATAAAAAAATTTCAAGGAAATAATTTTTTTAAAAAAAAGATAAGCCAGGATAGAGCATAAAGATGTTAAAAAAACAAGTAGGGCAACCTGGGTCACACCGGGTCAACATGTTCAGTCGACCACGGTTTTCTGAGCTTAATCGGACTGGATTGATAATCGGTTCACCGATTTCCTATCTAAACCGGTCGATCCGATCCGATTTTTAATATGTTCACCGATTTTCAATATGTTCACCGGTCAACATGTTCAGTCGACCACGGTTTTCTGAGCTTAATCGGACTGGATTGATAATCGGTTCACCGATTTCCTATCTAAACCGATCGATCCGATCCGATTTTCAATACAATGATTAAAACCAATAGTGGAATAGTAGCAATGTAGCATTTAAAATGCGGGGGTGAATCAGATGCTTTAAAATAAAAATTAGAATGAGGAAAGAAACGCTTGATGTGGACAGACAATTAAGAATTAATATATTTATTTAAAAATTGATTTTAATTTCTCAAAAACCAAAAAGTTTAACAAATAAGATATGCATAATCTTGTTTTTGACGGAAAAAAAAACACATGTGCATGATCTTGTTGGAAGTTAGCTAAAACACTCTTCATAAGCAAGAAATTATTTGCTAAAAAATATAAATCCTTAAGTCACGTAACTTTTAAGAGCCTGTTTGAGTTGGTGTTTAAAAAGTACGTTCACACTAGTCGAGACAAAACTCCCCATATATATTTATCTCATACACTGTAAATTATGTGTTTGTTTGGAACATCGATTGGAATGCTTAAAAGCAGTTTTTTAATCGTGATTTATGGTATACGAGGTGAGTATGTGAAAGGAGTTTTATCTCAATTTACATAAAAAGCAGTTTATAAGCAATCTAATCGTCAATACAAACACACCCTATGTTAGAAAAGTATCTTCTATCGTTAATTTAAACAGGCACTAAATTAGTTACAACTGACAACCTAGGCTCTCCCTCATTTGTGATTGAAAATTAACTGGATACAAAAATCATTTCATGTACTATGTTGAATTTAAAAAGTACTCTCTCTGATCTTATTTATAAGCAACTTTTCTCTTAATTACGTAAAACGAACTGGTAGTTAAAAGTAATAAATGTGTCAAAAATGCCATATTTTTTTCCATATATGCCCCTATTTATGAAAAGAGTATAGGAGAGAGAATAGATAAAAAATGTGAGAGAATGAGTATAAGATATAAAAGAGAATAAGTATTTTAATAAGGGTAAAATAGAAAAAAGAAGCTTACATTTTCAACAAAAAGTGAAAGTTGCTTATAAAAGGGACCAACCTATGAGAGAGCAAGTTGCTTAATAATAGAATCGTATGGAGTATCTAAATTTATCTCTCATTTAGATAAAATTTAAATAGATGAATTCTATTTTTATTTTAAATTTTGTATTTATTAATCCGTGCCATGAAAAGCCGGAGCTTAATTTTGTAATTGCTTCAGGTCTTTTTTTTTTTTTTTTTTTTTTTGTAATTGCTCATGTAAACAACTATCAAAGAATGAATTATTCCCTTCTAAGGAAAAAAACTTCATTTTTTAAGTGCATGTTATATTTTTAGATTTTATATTGATTGATAAGGCGCATTGATGATTATTAATGAGATCTTGGCCCTTAGTAATTAGAAGATCACCGTTTTGGCGATTTTGCAGTGAACAATGGTACAAAAATAGAAAAGTTACAAAACGAGATACCATTCTGTGGGCGGACACGTAGAGCCGGTAATACGGGCTCAACCCGCGGGCTCAACCCGCGGGTTGCGGGTTTTGACAGGGTTAGGGTTGGCTATTTTCAGGCCCGCAAAACTGCGGGTCGCACAGGCCCGCACCGCTTAACCCGCGGGTTGACGCGGGCTGGCCCGCGGGTTTGCGGGCTGGCCCGCAATTTTTTTTGTTTTTTTTTTAATTTTTTTGGCCCTCTTGTTCAGTTGGGCTCGGCTTGGCCTTGGACTTGGAGTGTGAACATGATCCCTATTCCCTGCAGGTTTGCTCCACGCGAGTGATACGCACGAGCACGACCACGCGGCCCACAGCTCCACTGCCTCTACACTCTACAACCCTCAAGATCTCAAATTCTCAATTCTCATTTCTCAACTCCTCGACCAGCTCTACCAGACGGCCAGACCTCCACATCGGCATCGCGATCGCCCCCTAAACCTAACCCTAAATGACAAGATCCGGACGGCGCCTTCCTCCCTCGCCTTATCCCGTCGCCCTGTCGCCGGTCGCCCGTCGCCCTGTCGCCCGTCGCACGCCCCGTCGCACGTCGCACGTCGCACGCCCTGTCGCCTGATCCGGACGGCGCCTTTCTCGTTCTCGATCGCTCAGCCATCGTAGGGTTCGTAGCTCCGTCCTCTGCCTTCGCCTTTCCAGTTATATATTTATTCCATAATCCATAATACCTCAGCTCTGGCAACAGACTGAACATCGCGAGGAGTTGGTACTGTATCTTTTGAGCTATTTTATGAAATTCTTATCTGTTCATTTAGATGAAAATTATGCAAAGTCCTTGTTTGCCAGAGTCCTCCCTTTTGAAAAGAGAGAAATTGGGAGATAAAAGATCATTCTGAATTAATTCATATTGCTGGTTTACCCATCGTTAGAAATTAGACCTTCAGGAAAAAAACAAAACTTAAAAAAACAGAAGAATTTGGAGTGCTCATTCAGTTTGTGTTTATCTGAAAATGAAATAAGATTCTAACCTTTTGATGCTGTCAGGTGGAAGGATGCAATCATTATACTGCTCTTAGTCATGTTGTTGATTACTCTCATCTTCCTGGTTCTTCTACTGCTATTTCATAGGTAAAAGACGTGATTTATCTGATATTAAGTTTCCATATTCTGCGCCTGATTGCTTTTATGCAGGTCTTTCGTCCAGTTCCTTACCTTTGAAGTTCTGATCCGTTTCTTTGAGTTACTGCTTTTAAAGACTTATTGCTTCTGTTTTTTGTTTGGAGTGTAGGAGAGTAAATATGCTGAATCGATAATGAGCATACTTTGTCATCTTTAGCATGTGTCCTAGTTCATACTTGGTTGCTATGATTGTGTTATTGATGGGATATTATTCTGTAATTATGATTCTTCGTTGTCTTGTACCAGATTTGGCATTTGGGAACCAGAATTGTATTCCCCCACAATTCATCATTTAATTTAGTTGATTGTTCCCCTTCCAGGACAATTCATCATTTGTAGACCTCAACTGGCACTTGTTATGTATGTTTTGAAGGATTTAAAAGACTTTCATTTGAATTATTTAGGCCCAGCGCCAGCGAGCTGTAATGTATTGTATATTAATATGGACTTGTCATTAGTCATTACTCATTAGTGAATTTCTAACTTTACTACCTTCTGTCAGTTCTGTGCTAATTAGGGAAAAGTGATAAAAAAAAAAATTTTTGTGCGGGCTGCGGGCTAGCCCGCAAACCCGCAGCCGCGGGTTAGGGTTGGTGTTTTTCCAGCCCGCGAGAGTGCGGGCTGCACAGGCCCGCACCGCACAACCCGCGGGCTAGTGCGGGCCAGCCCGCGGGCCGCGGGCTGGCCCGTATTACCAGCTCTACGGACACGGCTGAATGTACAGAAGTCATTTATTCGGTATTCCAGAGAAAGAGTATGTGTCAAATCTAGAGAGAAATTGGCCAAAAATAAAAATAAAAAGTGAGAAAGAGAGGTAGAGAAGAGTATTTCAGAAGCTCACTGCTTCGCTGATTTTGAGGCATTGAAGAGAGTGTGTGAGTGGGGGGGGGGGGGGGGGGGGAGAGAGTGAGGAGTACTGCACAAGTTTCACAGCCCCCCATTTATATTTCATTTGGGCCTCTGCTCTGCAATATCAATCTCGCTGAAGTTTCCTGAGCTCTCTTTAGAGAAAACCCCCAGGTGGGTTTGGGTTTTCGTCCGATTCTTGGATCGCCCGCGTCTTTGCTTTTGATAGTTAATTTTCGGTGTTGTCGCTCTCACTCGTATGCATTTTTTTTCCGATCGAGTGTTTCTTCTACCTTGTAGCTTATTTGACTGTATCCGGTTGTGTTTTGTTTTTTTTCTGGGGTTTTCAAGGTTCTGGTAAGAGCTTAGGCTGTTTACTGACCATGTCGCGATGTCTGGTAAATCTGCTTATACATTCCTGATATATATATATTTTCCAATCTGGGGTTTTCGTGTTTGTTCGGTACTTTTCCACCTTCACTTCTTATGATTTTCTATTCGCATATTGTTTGATTGGAGGAGCGATTTGGAGTGAGCGAGCAATCTCCCGATGGTTCCTGTTCCTTTTCCCCTTTACATTTGGGGTTTTTACTGTGAATGTCGTTTCTGCTTTGAGGGGTTTCTGTATGAAGTGACATTTCACCGTCTAATATGCCTCCGTGATTGCATCTTCATTTCTTTATTTTATTTTTCCGAGACATGGAACTACAGTCGCAATGTCAAGCTTTTCCCTTTTGAGTTTGTAACATGAATGCTCATCTTCATGATTTATGTTTCCAATGGTTAATCCTTTCTCGGCTGACTACGCAACATTATTTATTGATGCTGTTAATTGCTTAATGTCGGTGATTGTTTATATTCAAGTTGTGTGTTTTGTTTGGCAGGTGTTTTGAGACAATGTTGAGGAAGAGAACCAGGTCACTCCAGAAGGATCAACACCTCATGGGTCATGTACCAAATCCAGATGCTAATTTGGACTACTATTCTCAGTCTCAATCTCTGGGGAGAAACACCAAAAGCAATTCAATTTTCAATGTTCCTCGTGTGTTTGTAGGTCTGGGTCCTAAGGGCTTGCTAGATTCTGATTCAGTTAGGAGCCCAACATCTCCGCTTGATGTTAGGGTGCTGTCAAACTTAGGAAACGCAGTTAGAACCCCAAGATCATCTACCCATGAGGGGAATCAAAGGAGCTGGGAATGTGACAAAGTAGGCCTAAGCATAATAGATTCTTTGGACGATTGTACTAAATTTTCTGGGAAAATTCTCCGACCATCGGATAGTAAGAATTTTAGTCTCAGTCCAAGAATGAGGGTTAAAATCCCAAATTCTCAAGCCTATACTGATTCTTTTGAGGCATCTAAATCCTTACCCAAGGATTTTTGTAAGCCTCCATATCACAAGAGTGGATCTATTTCCGGGAAGGGTGAATCAAAAGTTCTTTTTGAAATTGGAGAAACCCTCCCTGATGTTGAGTCATTTGGGAAAAGTAGGTCTTGTTCTATGGACTCCTGCAGTCCATTGAAAACCCTTTCTGGTTTATCTGATTCGAACATTGATTCGATCTGTGAGATTACTGTGAAAAATATGATCCCCAAAGTGGGCTCTCCTCCTCATTTTAACAGAGGAAGCCAGAACTCAAGCGCCTTTTCTCATACAGAATTCAATTCAAAACCTTCATCCATATGCGCATCAAATGACTTTGTTGGGTCTTTATCTGCTGGTGAGATTGAACTTTCTGAGGACTATACATGTGTAATTTCTCGTGGTCCTAATCCAAAAACTACTCATATTTTTGGAGATTGCATCCTGGAAACTCATTCCAATGTTTTTGGAAGCCATAATGAGAATCAAGAGGGGAATAATGGAGTGCTGCCCAATGTATCTAACAGCTTACAAACTCCAAACCAATATCCCTCTAGTGACTTTTTGAGTTTCTGTTACCATTGTGACAAGAAGCTGGAAGAGGGGAAAGATATTTATATATATAGGTAATGTTAACCAGTCATTCACTGTTGTATCAGTTCTGTTTGACTTTAGAATTAGTGTTAACTTAATGGTTAGATTTGGTTCTAACCCTGGCTTTGATTGACATCCTGCAGAGGTGAAAAGGCATTTTGTAGTTTAAGCTGCCGTGCTCTGGAGATCATGATTGACGAGGAACTCGAGAAGAAATCAAATCCATCTTCTGGAAATTCATCTCCAGAACCAAAACATAGCGAGGAACTCCTTGGAACTGGCATTGTCACAGCCACCTAGAGGCTTCTTCTGCCATACCCGCGGTGGCCCTGAGGATGGTGGACGCAGTTGATCATTTGTTCATACAAGAGCTGTTTTATGTGCATCAATCAGCAGCCATGGATGATCATTTTGTACATCATTGCGTTTGCCATTGGAGTGTCTGCTTTCACGCTCCTGGTGGATGATGGCTCTTGGACGGCTAGTTTTGGTTTTCATATAACTAGGGATAATATGCTATCAAACTTATTAGTACTGGTACCTTATTTTGCCCCATGCAGAAAGGATTGAAGCCGATTTTTCTGGCTTCCCCTTCTATTCAATTTACCTTGCATTGCCTCTACATTATGTCAAATATCAATGTATACCATCCGGACCTGTTTTTGACTGAATCATACATGTGATCTTAGCAGGGTATAGAATCTATTTCCTGTGAACTTTGACCGAATCTTGAAAGTTTTGATGGATGTTGCTATGAATTATATAGTTGACATATCAGTGTTGGCCATTTTAACTTGTCAGAATGTTATTATCTGTTTCACTTAAAGGCTAAACAAAATTCTACCTCATTTTCTAAATCCAAGAAGCTAGGTGAATGTGATTCTAAATAAATCTGGACTTCCGAAGCACGTACCTACATGAACTGATGGGCATGCCTGTTCTCTAATGAATCAAAATTCTACCTCAAGTCCGGTGAATTAGTTAGCTTTCAGAGTCTATCTGTGTGTTCGACGATCTCAGGGTTTTATTTATTTTTTCAATATAAAGCTTGTTTTCCAGCTTTCTCTGCATATCATTTCCACCGGTCTGCTTGTAATTGAGTCTTTTCATTATTAAATACTACCGTATTAATGTATTATTTCTGATAGTGATCCCTCCAAAGGCATGTCATCGAAGTATTCAAGTAATCACATCATAGATTTGGCGGAAAAAAAAAATCACATCATAGAAAGGCAATGAGCTCAAGCATGATATGATTCCTTTTTGAATCAGGCACATATTTCAGAGATGGACGCACGAATTTTCAGAGAAAGTATGAATTAGTCGGTGAAAAGTGCCTCCTAAAGTGACGCCACGTTTTTTTAATGGGGACGAAGCCCTCAACGGACACCGAAAAGCGGAAAATATGGGTCATCATGATGCCTCGTGAGTTTGCTTAGACGTGACACGCGGGGTAATTCTAGCCGTTTATCAATTTCACCGTCGTTTTCACCGTTCTGGTTGATTCCAGACTCTGAGTTAACGGTGAAAAAAAAAACAAAGAAATGCTGGATATGAAACAAAAAATTTGATTTTTAAAATTTTAAAAAATATACTATTTGAACTGATATTTGTTATTCCCTCAGATCCTATGCATAAGGAAATTTGGGAACTCCCTCCTAGTTCTAAATATAAGAGACTAACTACTCATATTTACCTACCTCATTTTTTGAAAAAAAAAAAAAATTCTTCTTGTTATCTTCATTAAATGTAAATCGGCTTTGAGTGTCACTTTTTTGCCATCTACTCCGAGTTTCATTAAATACTTGGTAAAAAAGTCAAAACTAATTGAGGCATTTTTTTGAAAAAAAAAACTGTGACATACTTATGAAAAGTAATCCTTTCAAATAATTTTTTAATCCCATAATTATTAATCTCTTATAAAAGGGATCAGAACGGGTAATGTACTAACGTAACACTATTTAGAGCTGATTATTCATGAGTAGGAAAAAAGTTAAATTTTACCACGAGATATTTGTAATTATTATTAGTTACTTTTTCCTACTGTCCATGCACACGTTTAATTTTTTTTATATCTATTAATATTTTTTAAAACATTTCAAGAAATTTTAAATCTCAATCATATTCACATTCCACTTCAAATCTTGCCACCCAAACTTGTCTGTAGTAAAAATCTCAATATTCCTCTAGCTCGAATATATGGAGTAATTACCAAGGTTAAAAAAAGCTTTCTTAATTGTATCACAAATTAAAATTTCGATCATAAATGTCCCTAATTAATGTTTGAATATCTACGATTGTACGTTGTAGTTAATAATCTTATTTATCACAAATATAATTAATGCACCAGCTGTGTTGCAAAAAAGAATGCACACGATGTAAACCTCCAGCCTTAAATATAAAATTTATTTGATTTTTTTAAATAAATTACTTAATATCATATATTATGTATGATTAAATCACATAAATTAAATTAGTATAAAAAAAAATATAAATATTTTAAAATAATTTAATTAATTTCCTTAATCTAGGATTAAAGATGGTATTTCTTTTTGGCAAATTTATAAAACTTTAATTTCTTACAATCCGTATCAAAATGAGGCTGCCGGGGGAATATTCGAGTAAAAGGGTAGGGAGGAAGATTAATTCCATTAGTTGGCACCGTGCCCCCACCGTTGGCCTTTTGGCATTTGCTAATGCGTCTGCCTAATAATACCCTTAGCCGAAACGATTTTCCCCACTTTTTGTTTCTTTGTTTTTAGTCTTTTTGTTTTTTTGAAAGGGGG
This sequence comes from Inga oerstediana, assembly GCA_963210345.1. Taxonomy (NCBI): domain Eukaryota; kingdom Viridiplantae; phylum Streptophyta; class Magnoliopsida; order Fabales; family Fabaceae; genus Inga; species Inga oerstediana. The sequence goes on from OY723402.1 coordinate 6,831,191, forward strand.
GACGATGACCCAGACCCAAGGAACACTCGCCTACAGAAAGCATCAAACTACCAAAGTACTACAGAACCAAAGTTAAAATAGATACCAAGCCACCTAACAATATATAATATAAAAGACTGATCATGACAATACATTATTTCAGTGAACGCAGGTTGACAACGAAAACACACGTTGATTTCAACAACGCCCTTCTACCAGCTCAATATAACTCCATTTGCAATGGTATTGCCCCAACAAGGGATCAAGCATCGGGAACCAGTGTTCAGTACTCTTGGCAAGTGTCTCGGTGCAGTTGAAAGTAACCAGCCAGTCAAAAGATTCCCACTCGTGGAATTCCTCGTACTCGACGAAGGACACACTCTTGTTGCCACCACCTTCCCAAAGCACAAGAAAGTGAACCCAAATGCCAAATGCAGTCTTGTCTTAGCGTAACCAACAACACACTTGCCACATCCTCAACCTCTTGTTTGTCGTGTGTTATAGGATTTACAGTACGAACACTTCTGAGCCACGACATGGAACTGAACGTGCGAAGTTTTTCCGCAATCATTACAAAGGATCCATACCTGTTGAGAGTACCGCTATCAGTCTCAGTCTATCGTAATATAATAAGCGCCCAATCTCTACCACATCTCTAACTATCTAATGCCCAAAATAATAAATTTGCAAAAGAACCATAGGTCTTTATATCTCAATGTAGATGATAAAGCCAAAGACATAAATCAAGGGCCACCATAATGCAAGATGATGCATGTATTGCCATCATAATCTGAAAGAGGAAGGGAAAGGGTAAACTGACCATTTTATTTTGGAATTGTTCGGGCATAGGAGTAGCAGCAATCTCCAGGTCAAACCTCTCCCAAACCTTTGACATATCACAAACTGACTTCGAGCAGAGTGGGCATGCATACCTGATGCCGAGTCAATACATTAATCAGACTAAGACCACATTACCAATATTTCAGACAAGGAACAGGAAGGAAACAAGAGCACCGTGACACTCACTGTAAATGTTTCCTCATTTCATCCAGGCATCTCTTGTGGATTGTATGCCCACAAAGCATAACGGTAACATCATTTGTGGACTCAAATAAATACTGCAATCACCATTTTGGGGCGTGCTTTAGTCAGCCTCCAGCAAATGGACAAATTGGTACAGGGCTTCAAATCAACAAACTAGAAAAGTAGTGAAAGTGATACCTCAAAACAGACGGGGCAATCATGGTGCATTGCCCCTTCCACACATGGGTGACTATTTTTCATCATGATAGAGTAGCAGCATCCTAGTCAAAGAAACCAGGCAATGAAACAGGTAAGAAATTTTAATATTATCTGCTTAACACTAATTAAAAGCATAGGGATTGAAGCTTACCACACTTATGACAATGAAAGAAATTCTCACAACCCCCAACTCTGTATCAAAAGTAAAACACATAGGATCATTAGTCTGGTTACCTTTTGAAGTGAAACAGTCAATCTTCAATAAAAACACCAGTTAAAGAATCGGACGCATTGCAATTCCCCCCCCCCCCCCCCCCCCCACAAAATCCCATCCCATAAGCATCACAACATAGAGGAGTAACCAGGTCAGCAGTTTATACCTGCAAATCCCACAGGCATTGCAATGATACTGTTGCTTAGATATCTGTAACACATGAAAAACGAGATTGTAAATTCATCTAGCACATGTATGTGTTAACTTTCTCAAGATATTAACAATTATCATTTTCCAGAGCAAATAACTTACATCATCATCAAAGAGCTTGCATGTCTCACAGAAGTATTTTCCCATACAAACACCGCAATTTATACAGTTCTGCCGAACCTGGAAGAAGCAGAAATTGGCACAGGAAAGTTGAGCTATATGGAAATAAAGTTGTTGTGATATGTGGCTTAACATACACACCAGTTAATAAAATGAGAGAAATATCGAAGTTTAAAGTAGTACATTGCCCGTCACTTAACACTTTAGATTTAAGACACATTACTACCGTGGCTTGTGCAAAACATCTAGAAGAACCTTCATAGACAGATATCTGATAAGATTATTATCTTTTAATACTCCTAGCCACCAACATCCCTGTGCTTCTATATATACCAGCATGAATGCATAAACTCGCACGAACAATAAGGGAAATTTCTTTTTTAAAAAAATTGAGTCACTTGAACTCGCAATTAGATTTCTCCTTTTAATTTGCATGCCACAATGGAATACAAAGATGCTGGACTCACCTCTTGTTCAGTCCCACAAAGTGAACATATCACCTGGATGAGTCAAATAAGTCACCATTACTAATCAGCATTAATGAATCACAGAACTGCAATATTGCATAAATTCAAGAGATGCAACCTTTAAGATATTTAAATACAGGATGCGTCAAAAAAAGGAGCATACCTGTCTAACTTGATGGCGGGGAATGTCATGTCTGTACTTCTGATCAATGTTGATATTATTCTGCAGGAAAATAAAGTAGAAGTAAGTACCAACAAAAATAAAAGGGATCCCCCAACCTCAGAATTATTACTCCCAAGTCCTAACAGCATGCCATCGTACATATATAGTAATACATTTCTGCGTTGCACTTAGAACACCGGCTCCACAAGGGGTGGTGAACAGAAGGTCATGCCAGCCATGAACTCAGCAGTTGGTTGAAACTACTAGGATTTACTTTTCCGCCAATTCAAAAAACTTTGATAACACCTACTTCTGATATTGCATCAATGAATGGTGAATGACAATATCTCCAGGAGGTCAAAGGTTGGAAAGACATAATAAATGCCATTTCACTGAACACCAAGCAAATGTTGTCCTAATCTTTAAGGGGAATTTTAAGATAATAGACATAAAAAATTTACGCTACTTCCCAAAATAAGATGAGGAAAGAATTACTCACTTTTGCTTCATTGTGACAATGACGGCAATCAAAAACCTCATTGCAACAAGGGGCTCTGATACGACATCTCCTCCGGTAGTGTAAACATCTGCAGAGAAAGCCAAGAACGTTGACACAGGAAATAGGAAGCAAACAACTTATTCAGCAAAGAAGTGATTATAGGAGAGATGTATACCCATATTGCATATATCCTCTCTCTCGTAGTTCACCCATCTTATTGTTATCTGTTGATTGATTCAGTTCTTCTACAGGGACGTGATCTGCATTTGGTTGTGGGGTATAGACCTCATTCACATTCACATGTTTCAAGTCTTTGCACTCAAAAGGCAGAGACTCTGAGTGCATAACAGCAACCTCTCCCATGATGCTAGTTATCTTTGTAAAGATTACTAACTTATATAGAAGCAGGCAGTAAGCCTAGCAACCTGCATGTAGGAGCAGATTTAGAAACAATCCTAAAACTTCTAAAGGCATATCTAGTCACCCCATCAAGCCACGCAAACACCGAATGCACTGTTGCTTTCTTCTATCTGCTGCAGACCAATTGAAGTCAGCAACAACAAAACTGAATTAAGGTTGGACAGCTCCAATCAGCACCACTCCAAGAGAACACATCAAAAAAAGTGCATATACAAGAATTCCACATAAAACAACAACGTAGCACTGGGGTACTTGACAGCCTCCAGCAGTAAATAGAAACCAATAGCATCGAATGATCACTTGATATCTTGAAGAACTCTTGGAACCAAATCCAACTATACTGGAGCCATCCAATAGACACTCCAACCTATGTTAAAAGCAATAAATCACTCAATCAAATGGATTCCAAATAAAAGAAATACAGCATATATGTGTTTCTTTTATTGTCCATGAAGGACAACCCTACCTTAACTGGCATTCCTGCATCAACTCCTCCAAGAACTGAAACTTACCAAAATCAAATATGTTTCATAACATCCGCACCATTAGTAGATCCTTTGCTCAAATAAGCATTTAATTACCTCATTATCTAGATCACTTGATAATGAAGATAACAATGTTGGGCCACCATTGCTGGAAGGAACATTAACGCCACTCCAGCAACTATATTCATATTCAAGATTACACAGTCATTACCCAAACAGTGCCCTGGGCTGGCCTGTTCTGACAGAGATGCTGTTAGACCAAGCTTGGGCAAATTTAATCGTATAAACGAAGAATGAAGGGAAGATGGTCCTGATAGGAGGGATTACGTAATCAGCTGTGAGATTGAACGATGGGTGTGGCATAAAGCAAACAGAAAATCCTATAAATTGTGCCTCCTTGAACAAAATAAAATCAGGTTCAAAGCTTGTCCTACATTGACCACTCCTTTGACAAGATATCCAGAGAAAAATGGGTTTCAATAATCCTTAAAACGGCATAACTCACAAGAGTGAGGCTCCAAGACTTCTGTTTCTTCGACCACTGGAAACAAAATGCTCTGCACTTGGCTGAACCACAGCAGGTGCAAACTGCATAATGCTGCAAAATTTCCCTTCATAGAGATTTCTAAAACCACATGGTCCCTCAACCACCTAGACCTTTCCAGACTTTTAAGGCATGCAAACTCGGGGAAAAATACCTAGTTACATAGCACCTTGCACATGAACTGCCTACTAACAAATAGGCTACATTGCTCTCGCTTGCATAAAAGTTAAACTAATCTAACAATTCAGAGTTCGTGAAATCATAATTGACCTTTACCCAAGGAATTAAGTACGCATACTTAGCTTATTTAAGAACCCTCTTTCAAAGGTCTACTTACTCCCAACAGTCAAGAAATCACAAACTAGAGAATGGCACAACAGATAACTAAAAGAAACAAGTTTATCGCCAGAAAAACTTGGGGAAATGTCACAAAACTACAATAACCATAAGGTTCCAGGCAATGAGTTTTGCTTGTGCAATCCACACTGCGGAGACTTTTATGCAGTTCAAAACTCAACCAACGGCAATCCTCCATAAAATTAAGTGTAGCAGAACTTAACCTAAAAATGTTCTATTAGATTCACCCGTACACAGATAGTTGCTACATGCAACTAGCAAAAAGGAAACGCAGTAGTTAGATAAGTTGTTGTCATCTTGTTCATAAGCATAAAGAAAAGCCAATTACAGATGCATATTTACACTTTCGTCTTACAAGGACAAAAATTATTTTAGACAGAAAATCCTAATCTTTATCTATTCAAAACTCCAACAGCCTCACCATTTTCTCATCCTCCTTACATGTAAGCAAGCTCCTACTCGCTTCTCAAACTAAAGTTCATCGATTTGAAGCCAAAAAAAAAAAGAAGATCACAAATACAATTCAGCTCAACAGATAGCAAAATAGTAATCACTATCAATAACCACAGTAATCCATTAACAAAAACAGTCCAGAAACATCAACCACAAGAAAACGACTATGATACATGAATACAACCTTGACCAATCTTTTCAGGAAATAAACACTTCGTAAAGATTAGATTCACCATCATCATCAATACGCGCATCATTAAGGGGGAGGCAACCACAAAACTCTCCCCCTTGAGGACATCCAGAGTTTTCAAGCAGAACTCCGTTCTGCTCCAAATTTTCAAATATCAATGACGCATCATAGTGAAAGACAACCAAATCACACCAATTTCTTAATCCTTAAAAGAACTATCTTCTCCTCCAACAAAGCAATCATCAGAAACTAAACACATCATAGCCTACGGCTTCTCAACGGCAAAAGTACAAACAGAGATGAAGGAAAGAAGAAGATACTACAGCTACATTACCTTTAGTACAAGAATACAAGGAAGCTCACAGAGAACACAATTATTTAAAAACAACGAAGAAACAAAAGAACAAATAATGAATAGTGCAAACTGTCACAGAACGACGAACTTTCTACTTGGAGGGGTAGAGACGATTTGGTCGACGACGATCCAAATTCCAAACAAACAAGACACAATGACAAGAAGATCCGATGAAGTTTTGCGAAGCTCCTATTAGAATATCCTTTCACGTTCTGCAGATACGGAACGCAGATACATGACAACGGAAATGGACACAAATTAGAGCAGAATTTATAGCTCGGGTAGGAAACGCGGCTCTCACTCCAGAGCCTTCGAAATTGACTTGAAAATCAATGAAAGCAAAAGCTATGAATGATGGGATATCCATTGCTGTTGACAGTTGTAGGTCTGCGATTCCAAAATTGCCCCTCGATTCTTCAAAATATCTCGGTGCTGCTCCGGTTTAAAGTTCCCGGTAATAAACTAGTTAGCAAACGGGCACGACTCGGATAGATACGGTGACGTGTTGCCCAATCCTTGGATTTGCGTGCAAGTGATCAAGTCATTGTCATTCATTAATTGGCCCTTCTGCGACACGCCGACGACACCCCTTACTTCAGTCAGCAATGGCCGGTGATCCCCCAATATAAAATTAAAATATAATAATTAGTTAATTACTAAGGTTTATGAATAACAACAAGCATTCTTCCAGCACGTGAGGTTAATTGTGCAGCAATCAAATTGTTAACCAGAATGTCTTTAATGATTTTATTAGAGATTTTCTTCGGTCTTCCTTTATTTATTTATATTTTTTTTACAGAATCTATACCATCTTATTTATCCTTTTTATTGATTTCTTTAACGGCCTTTGTTAAATATATCTAAATCATCTCAAGTGATTTTCAACTATTTTCTTTTTAACAAGTGTCATGCATACTCTCCCTCTTACATTTTTTTTGTTGACAAAAATCCTCATATATGTTTATTTCAACTATTTTCTTTACAATTCATGACCATATAACATTTTTTATATTAAAACAGTTCAATAGAGTTTTCCTTTCAATTTATTAGGTATCTCCTTATTATTAATAGAAAACTCCAACAATTTTATCCGCAAGAACCAATGTGTCCATCAATTTCACTAAGATTTATCACTTGGGGAAAAAAAACTAAGGTTTATCACAACAAGAAATATTCATAAATTAAAGTTTAAAATATTTAGATTTAAACATTAGGATTTATCTCAAATTTTACATGATTAATCGTGTTGGCCAAGAATAAAAAAAAAAATAAGTCAAATGGTCTATAATTTATAAGTATTCTTTTTAATAAGATTAGGAGTTAATATTATCTTTAGTGCCTTAAATATACCCTCATTTTGATTTTGATCTCTTAAATTTAAAACTATTGGTTTTAGTCTCTCTATGAACAAATGGTCTAAGTTTTTATCAAGTTATAAGGAGCAATTTGAAGGAAATAAAATTTGAGGAACTAAAACCTATGATTTAAAATTTAAGAGATTAAAATCAAAATGATAATAAATTTGAAAGATTAAAGATTATATTATCTCAAAGATTAATGTTCATATTTTTTGCCAACAAATTAATATTCATATATACAAAAACGTTGTTTCTTATTTTTCTCATATACCAGTTCCTAAATAAATTTGAGCAAAAAACCATGCTAGTCTTTTATTTCTGGACGAAGCTAATCGGGGACCGGAATTCACAACATGGGTAGCCTTGAATTCGATCCAGACAGCTCTGTGGTTCTTGTGTTGACACGTAGAAAGAAGGGGGACAAGCGATTAAGATATTTTGGACAAATGGGGAAATCTGACGTGGAATGATTGAATCGATATTATAAATTATAAACATCTGTAAAGATGTGCCGTCTTCTTCAGATATGGATGTGCATCTTCATTTATTTATTATAATTTGTATATACTTGTTCAATCGTTCAATGTTCAATCATTGGTTTCCTTAACGATTGAGAGTTTATTTCTTAACAAGCAATCAACTAACTATATTGGGGGAAAAAATTAAAAGGCGCCTCATGGAGTACGTGTCAACAAACCAATCAAAACGGAAATGTTCATCGTGTTTTATTTATCTTAAAATAAAATTATTTAATTGGGTTGGTCCATGATCATTGAACGCTAATGCTGCCAATAATACAAGCGCCTAAATTTGACAATTCCATCATCTATCAATAAAGCGACTAGTTTGTATTATAAAAAAAAAATTTGTCAGAAGACAGTTGGATTGATAAGAGTTTGATCAATAACTAAAGCCGTGGATTTGAATCCTCCTATTAATGTAAGGATGTTATTTAATGAGTGATTTATAAATATTTTTGTAAATATTATTTGAATTCAAAGTTATGTCTTGAACACAACTTGCTTAAACTTCTCCAAAAAAACAAAGGGTATGTTTGGTTGAGCGATTCGATTGCTTATAAGTTGCTTTTTAATAGTGATTTACGGTATACGAAGTAAGTATGTGAGAGGAGTTGTATCTCGATTTACGTAAAAAACAACTTATAAATTTTTATAAGTTGAAACAAACATGCTTAAAGTTTCATATGTTTTCGTTGAAACTACCATATTGGAAAGTGTGAAAGGCAAGTGTCTCATGGGATTGAGCATTAATACACTCATATGCCCATAATTCACATTCGCGCGCGCGTGTATATATATACCTCATCCACAATATATAACACTTTTAGAGGGGGCCATGAACTAAAATACAAGTCATCTCAAATCTAATTAATGTTTTTTTTTCTATTTTATCTATATAAGTAATATTCACTTTTCAACTCTGCCCACTCATTATATCTCTCATTTCTAAAATAGCATTCTTAACGTAATTAAACACATTTCTCAAGAAAAGATAAAAGTGAAAAAATTTACATTTTAAGACGTATTAAATAACTTAATTATCATTTTTTATTTCCCATGATATAGTTTAAGTGCCATATATTATCAACAGCAGAAAATATATATGTCCGTGTGTCTGTCTAATAATATTCATAAAGATGCATTATTTACAAACTACAAGAAGTACAACTTATTATGTGTTTATTTGTGATAGCTTATTTTTAGGCAATAAATACTTATAAATCGTGATTTACGGTATACGAGATAAATATATAAGAGTAATTTTATCTCGACTTACATAATAAGTGCTTATTAACCCCAATAAACAATATCAAACGCACACTATATAAAAGTAAAATCCATGCAATGTATAAGCCCCATCACTGTTGGCAAAAAAAAAAAAAGTATAACCCCCATCACATCTCTCTCTGTTAAACACTGCGAGTTGTGACATAAGAGGAGCTCCGCACTATCACCAAGCCCTTAATAAGAGATTGTACCTTCTTAACTAAAGATCTCGAATTTGAAGTATGGACATGAAGCCAAGAGAAATGAGACGGACAATTTTAATGAGTTCAATTTGAAAAAATTTAAAAAGGAGGGTTATAAAATTTTAATACAAATAATATGTAAGATTAAAGAACTCCTGACGGAGGGGATGGCTTCAAAGTTCAGAATTTGATCAAGAATGCCAAATTATACGGTCCATTTTTTTTTTTTTTGCCAAGAATCATACAGTCCACTTGGTTTTAATGGTAGACAAATAGTATAGGGTTAAGGTGTAAATTTATCAATGAAGTTTTGTTCGATGAGCGTCTGGCACAAATATCTTTTAGAAGGGGCAAAAATATCAATAAACAATTAAAAAGGGGCATCCACCACAAAAACCGTTAATCCGTACTAACGACATTAAATTATAAGAGAAGAAAACCCATAACGGCGTTAGTACGGATTTAACGGTTTTTGTGGTGAATGCCCCTTTTTAATTGTTCATTAATATTTTTGCCCCTTTTAAACGATATTTGTATCAGATACTCCTTGGACAAAACTTCATTGATAAATTTGCACCTTATCCCAATAATAACCCAATAATGTGTGTGTATTCTAATCAGTTATAACAAAACACAAAATATCACTCAAAATTTGTCGAATTGCACCTATTCACCCCGATTGAGAACAACTTTATGTCAAAAATCCAGTGAACAAACACAAACAAGGCTGGTCTTTCCCTCTAAGTTCTTTCTATTAGGGGTGTACATGGGCAGGGCTGGGCAGGGCGAAGCCCTTGCCCGAAGGGTCACTGGGCTGCATTTTGTAGCCCGATGCCCAGCCCTGCCCGGTAGAAGCCCGGACATTTTCGGGCTGGGCAAGGGCGGGCTGGGCATAGCGGGCTTCGCCCTGCCCAACACTTATCAGCCCAAGCATTCCCTTACATTTACTTAAATTTCCTGATTCAATAACTCAGATATATCAAGATCATATCCTCCGCATCTTCCATTAAACTAACGATATACTCTTTCCTAAGACAAAGATGCAAAATGTCTCGACTCAACATATCAGCAATTGGCATCTCAATTTCTAAACAGGAAACACTGAATAAGTAATAATAAGTTCCATAACAATCAAAGCAAAAACCAAATTTCCACCAAATTCAAAGCTAACAGCTCCCATATTACATCAAAAGGAGGCACATCCATAACAAATAGTCAAATACCCATAGTAGATTAATTAAATAACATCCACAATCCAATAAAAACAAGGCATCAAAAAATTGTAATTAAAGCCTTGTAGTTGTGCAAGTGGTTCCATCAATCCCCCAAAACTAACAAAAGGATGAAGCAGCTGGAATTACCTACAAGTAAGCAAAGAAGAAAGTATGTAATTATGTACAAGGAAATTTACATGTACAAGTAAATTTTTAAAGGTTGCAAATTACTTACTTGGCAACTCATTCTTGTAAAATCATCTTTCAATCACCAAGTGCAGCATCTAGGAAAAAAAATAAAAGCACAATTACATTACAAATTATGAAGTAATATATATGTTCAGGTGTGTGTGTGTATATATGAATTTATGAACTTCAAAATAAAAGCTTACTTGCAAGCTGTATGGCATTTTCTGTCTCATCAAAATTATCAAACTCACGAAGCTTTTCAACAAATTCAGAGAGAGATTGCCCATGAGAAAGGGAAGGGTTTAAGAAAGAAAATAATTACCTTCAGATTAAATGAACTTCTCACCGATCTTCAGTCAGAGAATAGCACAAGGAGAATAGCACAAGGACAAATTACCTTCAGATTAAATGGCGGTCGAGGACTCGAGGAGCTAAAGGAGCGGCTAGAGCAAGCAAATAGAGAAAGGGAATCCAAGGGGAGTGCGACAACCGACAGACGACAATAGAGAAAGGGAAATAGAGAAATAAGATTAAGAACCTGCATAGTGCGTAGTGCTTAATGGATGAAATGATGAATAAAAGTAACTACCTACCCCACTTACTAAAAGTTAAAATATATAATATAATATAATTATTTAAACTAATATATTTAATTCATATAAAATAGTATATATATATCTACCGGGCAGGGCCAAATGGGTAGGGCGGCATACCCTGCTCGATGCCCGGCCCTGCCCGTAAAAATGCCCTGCCCAATTGTGCCCAATTTTTTCCGGGCTGGGCAGGGCGATTTTTTTTGGGGCCCGGGCGGGCGCACCGGGCTCCTGGGCTTCATGAACAGCCCTACTTTCTATATACTGCTCCTTCCTCCCAAAATTTTTCGGTTTTGCCTGAGGTGGCATCTCTCTGTTAGACAAATAGGATGTCATCGAAGTTGATTTAGTAATCATGAAAAATACTGACAATATATAGAGCTCACAGACAAACACGAACATGAACATACTTCCTCTCATTCATTATACCCAAGGTCTCAAGTCGCATAAGGAGTCAATGATGATACAAGAGTAAGAATATTTCAAGTAATCGGATCTTAAAAGCTACGAAGTTAGAGCCACTAAAGAAGCCTCAAGCCACGGAGCCGGCATGAATGTGGCACTTTCAGCTCCAAAGCCAAATATATGCTTACATTTTACACTATATACAAATTCAAACAACACCCATGAAGTTGCAAAAGGTCAAAGGCCTAAACATATGAAACCCAATCGGTGGAACCCCCAGTCCCAGATGCTGTCGAAGATCCAGAGCTTTCAGCATATTTGATAGGAACTATGGAAAGAATTACCAAGGACGGCCAGTAGAAAAACATGAAGCAAAATGCCTAAGATGAATTTGTGAGATATATCACAATGATCTAGCTGGTGAAAAGTGTTAATGGCACACCCAATGCAGCTTCGCTTGAATTTGAATGATGTCTTGGGACCAGAAAAGAAAAAATTCAAGGTGACTTTAAACTAAGATCCTTGTATTCCTTCCCTTTTCATTTCTTTTGACCTCCTAGAGCTCCTCCACATCCCTACAAGGTGATGCACTTGCCAAAAAGTCTGTGAGACAGTAGCCTTGGACATGCCATCATAAGCCACCTCAAACTCCATAAAGCGTTCAGATATAATAAAAATAGATCAAAGCCCATATTCACTGCAACTAAAAGGTCAAGAACATTTAGCTTTCTTGAAAAGGAGCATCAATGTAGGAGGAAAGGAGAAGAAAAAAAGATGCTGAAATAAAGTTCAGAGCACAAACCCACCCCCACCAAAAAAGTGTTAACTTGGTGGAACATTGAAGAGTGCAGGCAGTACTGCATCGCATTAAGTTATGCGGGCAGAATGGTGTGGTTTCATGAAATGAATCACTGTGCTGCCACTTTCAAAAGCAGAAGGGCACCCTTTTGAACTCATGCGAGGTTAATTGCTCTAGGAAGAAAAAAGAATCCAACCCTTGCTGGATTACCATAAGCATAAGAAAATCAACCTTACTCCATATAAAGTTTCTTTCTTCCCCATTCAGATGGGCTACTTAGTGGATATGCTGAAAAAGCAGTGAATTTTCTGCCATTTGAGAACTCAAATCAGATGGTAAAGGCTGGAGTAATCCATTGTTTGACAAGTCTTCCAAGGATTTAATGTCCTGTTGTAATCGAGCCACATGTAGAATGGTATGTTCAAGAACTAAAGGATCATCTGGGGGGTTATGGAGAAGGTTAAGCAAAGACTGTTTATAAACTTGAGCAGACAATAATGGCCTTGCAACCTGCCGAGTTCTACAGAAAGTTGCCACCTTAATGACATGTTTACAGAGATTTCCCAGCCGAGACCAGGGACAGTCACAAAGCGAAAATTCTGAACCAGGATTCCAAACTGTATACACCAAGCTTCTATCTGCCTGCGATATGATTTTTGCAAAATGGAGATTTTGATCATCCAGTAGTACATCAACATCTGGAATATGGAGAGCATGGTACCAAGCACTGGAGGAGAAATAATTTTCCCATAGATTCTCAAGATACCCAGTCTCTAAGTTGTACTGGTCTAGCCAGTATAAGGAGTGAAATTCGGTGGTTAAAGTGTGGATTAGCCAATCGATTCTTGACCAGAAATTAGCATAATTCTCCTTCAAAAGCCTGGACTTAAGTCTTAGATGATAGGATTCTATGGCAGCATGCAAGTCTGGAGTTGTAACAGGGAGTGACTTTATGCCATTAATCCACATATCTGCAAGACAGAACACAGAAACATAGTTGTTTCAGACAGTCTTGAGGATTGTATGGTATTCAACATTTATATCTCAGACATATGCCCAAATGTAGAAATGCTTATGTAACTGTTGCCTGGCAGACATTAATACTCATGTTTTGTTTGGACTGTGAAGTTCAAATTTCGGATTATTTTCCCCCCTATATTTGGCTTCTTTGAGTCACCTATATAATAGTTCATTGTCTATCTCAAGCTCAGGTTTACAGTTGAAATTGATTAATGCTAAAGTTGGGGAATTTTAACTTTCCCTTTGAGGCTCCTGTATATTGAAAATCACACAATGGTCAGATAAAGAAAGATTGTGATGAAAGGATAACTGAAGATCCCTTCTATCGTAAACGGCAAGAGCACCTGTATCTTCAAAACTTACGAAATTCACCTACACTTGAAAATACCTAAATTTGATAGCCAATGGCTCTTGAAATAGTCTATGAAACCACACTGATCAACAAATATTTGCATAAACTCTTCAATAGCATCTACAGCGCTAGGCCCACATCTTGTAGAGTACAAAATCCCACCCAAGTGCCTGAACATCTCCTGTACCACCTCATTGTTGCAGCATTTCTTTTGAAGCTTTTTTATCCAAGCACGGCGAACATGCCAAGTGCATAATAGGATGCGACATTGAAAAGCCTCTCTGCAATAAAGCATAATCTCATCACCATTGCTTGAGACCCTCCTTCAAAGGAGAGGATAAGTTGAATGGAAATGAAAAGAACAGCAGTGATATATCTTTACCTTATGATGGCAAATTCAAAGGATGGATTATCCAACAAAACAGCATTAGGCTTCCATCTGGAGTCCTTGGTTCTTATTCTTTCACATAGCAAACCAATCCACTTATGGATGTCTTTATTGACAGAGGATGGGGAGATAATCCAAGCAACTGGAATTGCATTTTGGGATGAATCGAAAACAAGTAAAGAACAAAGAGGAAACTGTCGTGGATGAGGGGAAACAAAAAACAAAAAACAAAAAACATAAGGTTTTTTGGTGTCCGCTATTCTATAATAACCCTTAAAATTATATCATTCTGCCAATGATTAATATTGTATTGCACCATAAACCAGTTTTCTTTTCTGATGAGCTAGAAAGTTAATAACATATGTCCCTAAAACAAGTATAAATATACAAAACATTGTTAAATTTAGGCCCATAGTCCCCCCTGAAAAAAAAGAGCATTAAAAGGCAAGATGCAATACCTTAAACTTCTCTGAGCCAAATGCTGAATGAAAAGAGATGAAGCTATTATGTCCATAACGAAGCATTTGTTGCAATTGCCAATCTGTCTGTATTCCCAAAACAAAGGGTTCTGAAATAGAGTCGTCTTGGAAGCAGAAAACATGCTTCTGATGACGTTGAACCCATATCCTTACACTGCATTCATCATTTTCCTGCAGTTCATGAGTAGAATTACGAATAATCCTTTCCATGTTACGCACATCATTTCGAGTGAGAAAATCATCACGATTATGTGGTCCCCCCTGCTTCTGCATCACCTCTGCGTGGTGCTGTACTATGTTGTCCAATGATATTCCAACATAAAGCATAAGCATCACTTTTTGGCGTAACTCATCTGAAATTCGTGGAGCATACATGGCTCTAGTTCCTACAGCATTTCTGTCAAGAATCCCGTGACAAGGTGAACCATTTTTATCCACGTGTCGTCTTTGGTTATATATGATGAGGGCAAGCAGGGGTCGCATGTATAACCTCTTAACAGTAAAGTGGCAAAGGCAGCCTCTCATCATGTGACGCCTCCCTGGCCTGCTCCCCTTCCCAGAAGTAGGTTTGGTACTTGCACCATCCCCAATACCTGATTCAGTCTCTCGGTAGTCTTCCGGACCATAAGAACACCAATATCTAAAAATCATCACATACAATTATCCAGTTGATAACATAAACCTTAGAATATTCCAAAAGAGCTTGGAAGAAAATAGCATTTTGTGTAACTTCACCAATGGACTTTTCTCCTCGGAATGAACTCTTATAAAAAATTTAGACAACTAAGCTCACACACACATATTGATATGAAATATAGCCATCCAGAAGGTTAAAACCTAGCATGTGTTAATCACAAGAGAAGGGTGCCACCCAGTGATTTTAGGTAAAAGATATCTTACAATGTGTATTCTAGATATCCATCAACCCTTGGTTTAGTAATGCTCCCTTCAGGTCTTTTTCTTCTTGATTCTATCCGAAAGTTAGCAGGGCATTCTGCATTGGAAGACTCTCCTTTAACAAAATCGTCCACTCTGGCAAAAGGAATCAAAGCAATATCATCACCACCTTGGCGACCACCTTCTACTTTTACCCACTTTATATGAGCAGCAGAAATTTCAGGACAGGGAGGGTCTTGCACCGGTAGATTTAGAATGTCCTCCATTCTTGGCATCTGTAAATCAAAATAAATGTAAAAAATAGAGCATATGGATCTGATAAATTTGCCTTACGAGTTTTTCCAATCACAAGCACGCCTGTCACATTGAAATATGAGTAATGCATATGCTTTTGATTTGTGCTTAAGCAGCCCTTTTATACTTACCAGGTGCAATGAGATACTGAGGGGTACTGAACAAGTATATTAAACGCTAAAATGAGAAAGACAAAGAAAACAGCAATGTCAAGTATCCATAAAGAGTTTAAATATGTATAAGTGTATCCAACACAAACATAATTTCCTCCCTTGAATTTAGTTCTCGATAGTTGAACTCAATCATTTATATTTTCCAGGTGAACGCAATCCACTCAATCAAATTCATTGATCTCGAGCTCCTATTTGCAAAAATGAAACTATTTTTTCACTTGATCCTTCAAACAACCGACAAGTTGCTTAAAAAAGGCCTCACGATAAACGGTTTGGAATATTCCTCATACAACAAAAAAGAACTAACATCCTCTCACTCTCCCTCAAGTGAAAGCAGTTCGCCTGCTAGAGGAAGAATAAGCAGCTAAAGTAAGGAAGAGCGCTAGACACTCACCGTTAAAACAAAGGCAAGTCAATATCCGATAGCCGAGCGCGATTCGCCGACGATATCTCGGAAAGTGAAATCAGAAACCGAACAACAGGCCCTGGTCAAAGCTAAGCGGAGTTGGCTGGCGTCCGCTGCTTTGAGATCCGCTGCCTGTGCTTTTCTTGGAACGACGTCGTTTGAAGAGGAAAATTAAATCTGGACTGTATGTTTGTAGCAATTAAATGGATGGTGATAAAAGGCTACTTATCTAAACGACGTCGTTTAAAATCTGATCTCATCCGTTGAATTCTTCACTCAATCTCAGCCCTCCATGCAATTTCTCATTAGATCAGCGATTTTTTTTGGTAAAACAGATCTGCATTTTTAGTGAGCAGGCAGCCACGTCTTTCAATTTCCAACTTTGGCGCGAGTTGTCCTTCTCGTCCGCGGGAAAACCAGCAGGGAAACCAGAGGAGCTTCCTGGACGCTGTATTACAATATTAGAGAAGACAACTATAAGTGGGGGTTTGTGGATATTGGACATCAAAGATTGATGAGTGAAATAATCATCTTTTATCAAATACCTACAATATTCTTAATACTTCATATTTAAGTTATACATTTATTATTTATAGCCTAACTTGATAATTTTTAAGATTAATGATACTGAATATTTTATTTTATTTTATGTATATATGTTATAGATATAATATGTTATTTTATTAGTTTGGCTAATATAACTTTCTTTTCTATACTAGATATCATTTTAATTAATATATTGAGAAAAGTGAGTTTTGATTCATGCCCTATTTGTTGTTTTCTATTATATAATTTTTATTTTTTTATTTTTTTGATAGAAAAGGAGAAAATATAGCCCTACCGGCTCTATTCTACTAACTCATTACAAATATATTGGTTCGCAACATCTTCCATGATCAGACTTTTGACTTCATCAGGTTCTCTGTCAAGCACAAGAAAATCCGCCATCATATTCCATGCTCTTTTTGCCAAGTAATCCGCCACCCTATTCGCCTCCCTACAACAATGTAATATCTCCACATCCCAGTCACGTTCCAGCATCGATTGAATTTCCAAGATTAAAGTAGCATCATGATGTTCATCAGGAATCATTCATTGAATAAGATCTAGTACTTCGCTGCAGTCACTCTCAACAATAATATGCCTAAATCCTCTTTCCCAAGCTAATTTCATACCCCATAAAATTCCCCAGGCCTCTGCTGTGATAACCGATCCGTTTCCAATCCTAAACATAAACCCTTGAATAAATCCGTTTTTTATCCCTTATCACCCCACCACAGGTACAGCATCCCGTCGCTTCATTCCTGGATCCATCTGTATTAATTTTAACCATCCCAACAGGTGGAGGTCGCCAACCCCTACTTGTTGCGGCATAAGACTTAGGTTGCATGTGGGTAGACATAACCCAAGACAACACGGAACCAGTACGTGTCAGTAACTCCTGCTTACTCCATTGTTTGTTGTTGAAGATAGGGTCATTCCTTGCCAACCAAATGTGCCTGCATAGGACCGTAAACCAATGTCGAAACTCGTAGCCATACACATGATCACGACGGCGTAAACACCATGTTAACCAAATGTTTTTATCAGTTGAGCCAAAGAAATGCCGATGCTATGGACTAGGTAATGACTCACTCCATATCTCTTTAACCATCACACAATCTCGAAGTACATGCATAATTGATTCAGTCTTGTCTTGACAAATAGGGCACATCTCATTTGTGTGGATTCCCCGTTGAGCTCGTGCCAAATTAGTCAGTAAACGACCATGAGCGCATAACCACAAAAACATTCTGTAACGTTGAGGGACCTTCAGCTTCCATATAAGCCTCCATCCGAACAAAGAACTGTTTTCACCTTGCCCAACTATCTTCTTGTACGCGGCTTTTAGTGCAAATTTACCATCAGATGTCCATCTCCAAATAGGAAAATCACCACTAGTATTGCGGTTAATATTCACTCTTTGGATTGCAACCACGACATCTTTTGGTAATAAATGCCCAAACTTATCTAGATCTCATTGACCCGACGGAGTAATACAGTCGGCCGCCTTCCATTCCCTTATTTCATCTGTTAATGGTTGAAGTGTCAAACTCTCCAATTTGTCAAAATGGGGGACCCATAGATCATGCCAAAAAGACACCGAAGTTCCATCAGTAATCTTCCAAGCAATACTATCAGTTACACTTTCCCAATTTTTTCTAATCCCCTTCCATATGCTTGATTCTGACCGTCTTTTTTCTACTTCTGGCACCAAATCACTGCCCGTCTTGTACTTCTCCCGAAGAAAACGAACCCACAATGCATCTCGTTTGTGTATCAAGCTCCACCCCAATTTCGTCATGTAGGCCTGATTCTGAATCCTTGCCTGTCTTAAGCCTAGTCCACCATCATTCTTCCGAGAACAAACACGACTCCAAGCCACCATCTGTGGCTTACGACTCGTGGATGTACTTCCCCAAAGAAATTGCCTGCACTTTTTGTCTATCTTATCACAGGTACCCAATGGGAGGGGTATAGTTTGCATTGCATAAGATGGCATAGCCGACATGACTGATGATACAAGAGTATG
Organism: Inga oerstediana; assembly: GCA_963210345.1. Taxonomy (NCBI): domain Eukaryota; kingdom Viridiplantae; phylum Streptophyta; class Magnoliopsida; order Fabales; family Fabaceae; genus Inga; species Inga oerstediana. The sequence goes on from OY723402.1 coordinate 6,850,018, forward strand.
TCTTTATATATAGTTTATCATACATGTTCTCAAACACATGGTTTGCTAGTAAGTTTAATAGTTGATTTTAAGTCAGGGATTTTATTGAGCAATATAAATAATAAGATAATCTATCATATATGTGTGTATGTGTGTTCAGCTAAAATATTTCTATTTGTGTGTGTATAATTGTTTTTATATGTACATATATATACCTTTGTTGATTTTGATATCACAATTTATATTGGGTTTATCCTATTTAATTTTGCAAGACTTTTAAACCATGGATATAGATTTAACTCCTAGGCTTAATCTTGAATTTGACAATTTAGAAGAAGCATGGGAATTTTGGAAGGCATATGGTAAAAAAAAGGCTTTGGTGTTCAAAAACAAAGCTTTAACAAGAGTAAGAAAGATAAGTCCTTATATCCCTCTTATCTATATGTTTGCTGTAAAGAAGGGGTGAGAAAGTCAGATCAGCGAGAGGTGACAACTAAGAGGCTCAGGGATGAGACAAGAATAGGCTGCAATGCCAGAATGAAAGTTAAACAAGTAGATGGAAAATACAAAATAAATGAAGTTGTTTTGGATCATAATCATCCTCTTCAGCTTCCTGAAGCAGTTCACTTGTTTGCATTGTTTCGAGAACTATTACCAGCTCAATGTTATGAATTGGAAAATGTTGAAAAAGCTGGAATTAGTCAAAAATTAGCATTCAATTTGCAAAGTCAATATGCAAGAGGTCGAATCAATTTGGGATTTACAAGAAGTGACGTAAAGAATTATCTTAACTCAAGAAGGCAGCGAGCTAAGAAATACGGTGATGCTGGATGTATGTTTCAGTATTTTGAGAAACAATTAGCAGAAAACCCATCATTTTTTCATGCTCACCAAATGGACTTAGATGAGCAAGTGACAAATGTATTCTAGGCTGATGCGTGTATGCTGGTCGACTACACTTGCTTTGGAGAAGTTATTTCTCTTGATACACTTATTGCACGAATTGTAATCATAGACCTCTTGCAATATTTTCTGGCTTCAACCATTATAAAGGAGGAGTAATATTTGGAGTGGCATTGTTATATGATGAGACTGTTGAGAGTTTCAAATGGCTCTTTGAGACTTTTTTGCGTGCAAATAAAAATGTAAGGCCACTCACTGCTCTTACTAACCAAGATGATGCTATGTCATGAGCATTACAAGAAGCGATGCCAAATGTAAAGCATGCCCTGTGCACTTGGCATATTTCAAGGAATGCAATGAAGCATCTCCCAAACTCAATGATTAGTGATTTTAACCATTGTATGTATAATTGTTGGGATGAAATTGAGTTTGAAGAATGTTGGCAAGAATTATTATCAAAACAGGATATGACAAAAAACTCATGGTTGATATCTATGTACCAAATAAAAGAGAAATGGACAGCATATTATATGAAGAACTCAAGGGCACTTGGCATGAGAAGCACACAAATAAGTGAAAGTGTCAATGCATCTGTCAAAGGTTGCACCCATGTTAAATTGGATGTCAATTGATTCTTCCAACAATTTGAACAGGTTCTAGAGGATAAGCGCTATAATGAACTGAAAAGTGATTTTGAGTCACTTGACAAGTTGCCAAGGTTGATATTGCAGAGTTCGAATATGCTTCGTCAACTTTCTGATGTGTATACTCGCCCCATTTTTTACTTGTTCCAACGCGAATGTGATCTTCGTGATGCTACATGTATAAAAGAGAGAAAAGAAAGAAAAATCACCGTAGATGAGAATGATGATGTTGTCATGTTTGATTATGTGATTACTATGGATGGTAGTAAACGGGAGCATAGATTGACATATGATCCTTCAACAGAGACAATTACCTGCAGTTGCAAAAAGTTTGAACGAGTGGGCATATTATGTTGTCATACATTAAGGTTGTTGAATGAACGTGATGTCAAATTACTCCCTAAGAAATATATAGTAAAGAGATGGACAAGAGAAGCACGATGTGGTGTCGTGTATGATATCAATGAAAAAAAAATTGAAATTGATCCTAAATTATAAAGATCAAATCGGTATAGACAATTATGTCATCTGCTTGTTAAATTAGCTAATGATGTATTAGAAAGTCCAGAGGTATTCTCTTTTGTTCATGAAGGCGCGTTGGAATTAAGTAAGAAAGTTGCTGAACTTCACATAAAATACATATCAAATGATAGTAATGGTGATGGAGGTAATGGTGGTAGCAAAGTTATTGGTTTGAAAAAGAGATATGGTAGAAATATAAGTAAACAGATAAAGAGTTCTATTGAAATCAGTCAAAGAAGACGGGGAGCAAAAGCCTCTAAAAAACCTCCTTAAGCTTTACAGGTATACTTTTTCTCAGTTTAATTTTTTTAAGATTCTTGTTATATATTTATTGATTTTTTTCAAATGTGTTTTAGGGACACTGTACTGAACTTCAAGCACATCATGATAATGTCATGTTGGATAACTTTCAACCAAGTCAAATAACTTTGACAAATTTATTAATGGTATGTCATATGATGTTGGACAACATTATCAACTACTTTGTTTATCTAGGAAATGTATATTGAGGCATTTTTTTGTATTTCTTGATTGTAGGAACTACTTGACTGTGACTTCACATCACTTGAAACATTGGATTTCAGCCAAACATACAATTCAGGTAATCATAAAGAATGTGATAATGGAAGAACACAACTTAGTCACTTTTATTGAAATATGAAATTTTTTACATAGCATTGTCTCATCTTAAGACAGTCGATAATTTCAATACTGTCATTATATATTCATTAACAATACAATGTTACATTGTGTTGCAAATACAGGATCAGTGATTGGCTTAAATCCTCCTAAATGAAGACTCTACTCCAACTTATTTTATCAAGCTCCTTTGTACAGCTTTTGGCTTCCTCTGGACTGCTTTCTTTTTAAGTTGAAGAAGCTCATCATGTTGTTCCTTTGGGCTGCTCTCTATTTTGGTCAAGCAAGCTCATTATTTTGTTCTCTTGTATTGCTCTCCATTTTGATGAAGGAAGCTCATTATAATTTGTTATAAAACAAATTCAAGCAACAGTCATTTGTTTGTATATGGATAGAAAAATATGGTTACAAAACAGTTCCAATCCATGTCATTAACCAATGTGAATGGAAGGGTAACAAAATTGTATATGGATACAATTGTGATGCCAGTTTGTTACCACAAAATGTTTCAGCAAAATCATCCAACTCAGGTAAGTAGGGATGAAATTGCACCTGAGTGAAGAGACAATAATCAAATGCCAAAATACATAGTATTTGCCCATATAACAATAAATTATGCGCAAGTCGACTCAATGCAATAATATACCAGCTGCAAATCTCACAAAACACAAAGGACACAAAAAATATATGTTATTGTATCATAGTACAACTATGTTCACACAGCTAAATAAATAAACCAAAGTATTAAAGAAAACTTGTGCATATTATATGCCTCCAATTAAAGCTATATCAAGCAGGGCTATTCCTTTAAAGGAAAGAAGCAGCAGGTCTCACATAACTGAAGTCTTTGAAAAAAAAAAGATTTTATTTATTTCTAGCAAAAGTTATGTCAAATTATTATTCTCTAAAAAATGAAAATTTTGAACCAAGGCAGGGTCTGGTAGGTGAACATTCAAACATCCAATCATTGAGACGTGGAATGCTTATTTATAGAATGTAAGGAGGGGAAAGTCGTGGTCCTTATGCTAAGTATGATAGATAAATCAAACAATGAAAATCATGAATATTTCATATGTGACATTCAAAAAACTTGTGAAATACACATGCAAATATCATATACAAATGAAGGAAATGTTACATGACACATAAAGTACCCCGATTCTATACTCTTCCATTTAAACCCCTTTATCTGGGCCAGGTGTGTCATCTCCCCTAGTATGTCTGAATTGATGGCAATGCTTAATGACAGAAATGTAAGAGAATTTTACAATGAGCATGTCAAATAATTGTTTATCAATTCATATGATAAGACAAGCCAGGAAAATTCTGATTTCAAGCTTAGAATATTCTTTTAAAGCAATGGGTTACTGGTGAACCAATTATTACCATTTTCAACAGTGAATGTGCTTCAGTAAACAAAAATGCTAGCAGCTTGATCTCGTCTTTAATTATTTTCTGCTGAATCTTCTCATTGTTTCCACCACAGAAGGGAGGCTGCAGAGAAGATGGCCAAACAACAAAAACAATCATTTTCTATTCCAAACCAAAAGCACATAGTTAGCTACTTAATGCCCAAGAACACAAAAGTTCAGCACAAGAATATAATATGATCTGTTGCCATTTTTTTTGGCAAGAATTCCGGACGAGATGAGAAATAAATTATAAAAAAACTTTAAAGATCCAAATGAACAATTACAATTATACAAAAAGCAAGACATAAACATTTCCAATAAGCATCTCAAACACCTGGATTCCAAGAAAGCACGATACAAACCTTTCCACGACGAAGGAAAAGGAAGAAATCTCTCATTCGTCAAGGAAAATAATGATTAATTGATGCAACCAGAATTCTTTACACACTGCAAGCAGCCAAGTCAAACCAAATCAAAGAAAAGTGTCGTGTTTTACCCTCAAAGAAGTGATTCTTCCTCCTATTCCTTTTCTTTTACCAGGTCAAAATGGTTAAATGACAGTGGAACCAAAGATTCAATTTCGAACCTTGAAATGCTGTGAGTGTGAAAACGTTAGGCAGCCGTTATTTGTTGGAGAAATGAATGATAAAGAGTTTGAGAGGCCCTTGAAATCCATATATGGAGAAGAAAATGGAGGATTTGTGACAGCTTAAGGAAGCACTGTGGAAAAAGTAGCTCCAATAAGCAAGCATTTTAGGAGGAGGGTATCTTCACATTACGAGATCGGTAATGGGTTCCCTTTCTCTTTCTGTCGATGGTTTTTGTTTCTATGAGATGAATGTCTGCAGCAACCAACGGCCTGGATTACAATTAATGGAAGGTTGAGATGTAAGCTGAAATGAAGCAAAACGATGTCATTTAAGGAAAAGGACGGGCAGTGGATATAAAGACAACGGACGCAAGCCAAATCCAAGCTAAGCTACCGAGTGGCATGAGGCTTGTCACCCCACCACTCAATCCAAAAGAATATTGGGCCCAAATTTCTTTGATGACTTCTCTTGTTCTAGCCCAATATTTACCTGTTTCTTATGCTTCATACTTATTGGCCAAACTTTTTCTATACCAAAAAAAATCAAAAAAATGAGAATATAAATAAATATAATTTTATAATTTTTATTTATAATTTTTCGCTATTTTCTTCTAATCATGACATTAAAACCAATATTAAATTGGTAAACTGATCTTTAGATAATTCAAAAAGACATTCAACTTAAGGGAAAACATCAAGATAGTAAAGAACCAATCACTTCAGTGTTAAATAGATTAAAATCATGAGCTCATTACATTTAAGTTTTTAATTTAAAATATAATATTACCTCTGATTTTTAATACAAGACTCAACTTGAAGTTTAAATTACACTATAGACTATATTTTATATTAAGGCCCGGACATAATATCAAGCTTCATTATAAACCTTAGGTCCAACTAAGTTTGAAACACTCTAAAATTTCGATGAATTCACTATGGTTGGGGTTCGGTTGGACCTCACAAATCAACAGTATTATTCATTACTTATGGATATCACATATTTATACTTTATAGGCAATAATTGCCTACCATTCGCTATTATAGATTTGAGCATTTATAACGCCTAGAGGTGTTCAACAAATTCCCGTCCCAGTCTTCCAGTCTCGATCTCGAGTAAATCAGGATGGGATTTTCCCGTCCTGAAATTTTTAAGACAAGAAAAATTCAAGATTGGGAAATTTAAAGTCGGGATCAAGAATGGTATTTCCCGATCCCGAAATAATAGACTATGTTTATTTTTATTTTTTTAGTTGTAGGCCCATTTAGCCCAGGCGCCCAGCCACAATCAGTCAAGCACTGAAGGTTGAACTATTGAAGGCCTAAAGCACTCAAGTCTCATTGTCTGATGTCTCAACTCTGAGGAAGATCTCCTTCTCCCAGACTCTCTCGTCACTCTCGCTCTCTCAGAGTCTCAGTCTTGCACTCAAGTCTCAAGTCTCAACCACAAATTGATTATCGACACGGTCCCAACTCCCAAATTTGAACCCCTTCCCTCGTCAGCGTCCTTGCTTTCCCTGTGATGGTGGTCTGCTTTGCATCACGGTCTTTCGGTCTTCCCCTTGTCAGCATCCTCACTCTCAAGTCTCAACCACAAATTGACTTATCAACACAATCCCAACTCCCAAATTCAAACCCCTTCCCTCGTCGGCGTCCTTGCTCTACCTAACGGTCTTCCCTTGTCTGCTTTGATTCACAGTCTTCCAGTCTTCCCCTCATTGACGTCTTTGCTCTCGTTGCTTTACGGACGACTCATGACGGTGCTGCCCTGCTCTGGTCGGTCTTCCCTTCCTTGCTCACGACGGTACTGCCTTGCTTTATTCGGTCTTCTAAATCCAATCGTCAAGCACTCAAGCTCTGTAAGGAATCTAATTGCCATTGGGAACTACTCTGTATGTGCAAAACCTAAAATATGCAGCCATATAGCTTACCACATCACTGATGTTTTCCAGTTTGTAATATGTATCCCTATTTTCCTATTTGTTTTCATATGAATTCACTAATTTTTCCTGCATTAGGTTGGAGTATGTGCGGTAGATGGGGCTGGAAGATGATGATGGGATTTTTAGTGTACATGGCATTGGGAATTCGGGAAATTCCCGATCCCGAGCTCGGGAATTCCCGTCCCATTCAGGATCAGGATCGGGAAGCAATTTGGTTCCTGAAGACTTTTCGGGATCAGGAATGGCATTTCCCGATTTCATCCCGATCCCGAACACCCCTAATAACACCTGATACATAATAGTGATAACCAATAAACATCATATATGTCAAGGCGAAAATTGCGTAAGAATATATAATGCTTAAATGTAAGCTAATTATGTGCAAAGTCATGTATTACAAGGTAGAATTCACGAAAACACTTAAATAACGATTGTGATTAATAACCATTATTTATTTAGTGACAGAAGTGACGATTCTTTCGAAACAACCGCCATGTAACACTTACAAATGATTCAACTTTCAACCTTTTATATCAGCAAAGGCGAAACATAACGGTCTTCAAAAACAACTGCTATCTAACTCTATCATAACCCTTCGTAACATTCAGACCTTCAATGTCACAACTCTTTGTAATCTCGTTAGACCTTGATAAGTCATAACTCATAATCCTTCACAATTCGTTAGACCTTTATTTAAACTCAACTATTTCTTGTGATTCTGACTACTTTTTTTTTTATCAGCCTCCTCCTTTCTCCTTTATCATGTTATAAGTTCCCAGGGAACTCCTCGGTCACCACCACCCCCTCCACCACCACCACTTCCTCCTCAAGGCTTGTTGGTGGCAATAAATGGCTCAAGTACTGAGGATCTTAATCACATCGCCCCCTACGCCAATCCATTTATTGCGCCAAATGACAAGATGACACAAGAGAAAAGAGCACTAGGGAAGGATCTTGTTGTCATGGAGGATGTCCATAAAGTAATTAAGAGAGATTGGAGGAAATTTACTGTAGATAGAACAAGAAAGGTCAAATTTTGAAAACTGACAAGTACACAATTTGTCCTTTTTTATTCCACCTTATAGTAAGTTTCCTCACCTCTCTTGTAACTTGGTTTGGACCTCTTTCACGACAACAAACCCCTTCCCTAGTGTTTTTGCTCTTTTGCCATCTCATCATTCATGCAAAGATATATTGGTAGAGGTGTCGACCACTACGGAGGAGGCGACGTGTTTAATTATTGAGATACATAACTGTTTTTAAGTAAAATCCTTCACTTAATAGAAGTCTAAGAAAAAAAATAGTGGTGGTAATCAGTAATCATCATATTCTGTCTTACAAAAATGATAGTTGTTAATAAAAAATCATCATGAAACAACAAACGTCGTGATGGTTTGAAATATTTCTCGTTCCTCACACTGATGATAATACTCTGACCTGGCCTTCATCTTTCTCCTCTGATGATGAGGATGGGATAAGGATGAGGAAGAGGATTGATAAGGGCTTTTTGTACGTTAGCCTTGGGATCCACAATAAAAAAATTAATCAAGAATTGCATATAAGCAAATATATGATCGTTCTCTCTTCTCGAGGAGCTTTTTATTTATTTTTAAGTAATCTAAATGTCATACAAATGTAATGAAAATAAAGAGCAAGTTGTTCTGGATTTTGTTGAAAACAGGCAAGTGTAAAACTTAATTAAAATCTTAAAGCTACTATTTTTTGTCTTTTATTTATAAAATAAAATGGTTAATGGAATATGAACGAAGTAAATTCTCTTGAGAAATTAGTTCAATGACTCTCCTTACTCACTAAAATATATGGGAGTTTTAAATCCATCAGTTTTTAATTAAAAATGCCAAGTAATCACATTGGGTCTAACACTCATAATCAATAGCTACTCCTACAATCGCATTCATAATTGTTACTTAGAAATATTATTCAAGAACCATTTGATGTGTAAAATAGATTGAATTAATGCAAATGTTTCTTCTAATATGACTACATAATTGCAATACTCAAATTAACCCAAATCGACTACACAAACTATTATTCACATTGTAAGCATAATCTCATTGAATTAATAGGAAATACATAACTAAAAATCATCCAATCACAACAATTCCTATCCAAACACATTATAAGTAATCTTAATTCAACAATATGGAGTCTAAATAACTCAGAACAAATTTCTACCTAAACTACCTTAGAACATAGCTAGGAATTACAATAACAATTAAAAATTCATAAAGAAACTAAGAAAAACTTCCTCGTTAAAACTCTTGAACTCAAGTCAAATCCCTAATCCTTTAACAGTTGAAAGCTTAGCCATTGGAGCTTCAATAGGAATAACAACAATTTGTTTGTAACTCTAAAAAATCCATGGAAACTGAGCTCTTCAAAAAATAACAAAGCTTGTAGGAAAATCAAACCCTTTGTTGGAACTCAAAGATCGAAGGAAAGAGAAGAAGGTCCGAAGTCTCCCTGCGATTTTGAGCTATGGTTTTATGCTTCTGCTCGCAGTACCTTCTGATTGTGTTGAGCTCAGCCTTTCTCTGGTGATTCTGAGGTTGGCCGGAGGTGGTAGAGGAGTAAAGGAAGAAGAAGTTATAGTCGATGGTTCTGAGCTCTCATTCCTTCTGAGCTTCTGCGGTGTTGTCTTGGTCCCAAAATGAAGAAGAAAAAGCTCCCTATGTCGCGACCTATCCTGAGGTCTATATTAAGCTCGAACTCTCCTTTGGTGTTGAAGCTCCGATGCTCACCGGTGACTGTGAAGGAAAAAGAAGCCACCAGTAAGGGAAAGGCAAAGGTAGATGTATGTTGGAGAGGAGATTAAAGGTTCAAAGGTGTTATGGTTTTCAGTCTCTTATCGCCGCCTATAAAGTCTCTCAAGCTCGGCCTTTTTATCGAGAAAAAGGTCAAAATTTAACCTAATTTCCTTGTTCAAAATGCAAATTTTGACCAAGGACTAAAATAGATATATTAAAAGTTTGTGGCGGGACTAAACTACAAATTCTGAAACATTTGTGGAGCAAAAGAGTAATTTCAAAAAATTTGGGCCCTTTTCTATAATGTTCTCCTGTTCTTTTCTACATTAATATGCAATTTCCAAAAACTTTGGGCTGTTTTATGTAATTTTTTATAGTTCTTAAAAATATTAATTCTGACCCCAATTGGCATTTTTCATGTTCTCCAATTTTCTTTCAAAAATATCTACAATGCAAGATTACGCACAATGTAGCATAAAAAATTCAAGAAATCATTTGCATGAATAATTAATAAATTATGACCATTTTCCCTAATTATACTTAATTTAATACAAATGTCCGTAACTTAAATTAGTGCTTAATCATCTAATAATGTCCTAGAAGATGCATTAAAATCCCAAATTAATAATAGAAAGCCTATAAAAATATGGTTTAATTAAGGATAAGGAAGAAGAGGATGAACAGGATGATGCCATCTAATTACACTTAATTCAATACAAATGTTCTTAACTTAAATTAGTGCTTAATCATCCAATAATGTCCTATAAAATACATTAAAATCTCAAATTAATTATAGAAAGCCTATAAAAATATGGTTTAATTAAGGATGAGCAAGAGGAGGATGAACAGGATGATGCCATCCTCATCGTCCTATTCATCTTCCTCTTCCTTGTCCTCATCCTTATCATCGGAAGAGGGATAAATAGTTTACAGTTATTAATTAAAAACAGTAAAGTATTTTTGCTAGCATACTCAACCGTTCAAAGTTAATATTGTGGATGATTATGCAATTAGCAATAGACACTAATAAATTAAAAAAATTGTCAAATAAATAATGGTTATTAAAAATTAACCGTCGCCATTTATAAAATATGATCTTTAATACTGAAGATGCGACGGCTCGATAATCCAAGAAACCCTCTTCATATAAACGTCCAAAAACTGAACTCCACTTCTCCACTTCCATTTCAACTTCCCAGAATCAACTTCTGATTCAACAAAACATCATGAACAGACGTAACAGAACTTCTAATTCATTATGTGGCAAAAAATTGAAAGATGAACCCCCTCCGCCAACAAGCATTGAAAGTCTCATCCATGCAACCTACGAGCTCTATCATACAGTTCAGGTTTACTTGTGAGAGCAAGGACGTATGGACCAGTGCTTGAAGGAACTTACCTTTCTCGTTTACTTTTTGAACAAGAAGGTGGACAAGTTACTGGAGAATGAATAATGTATCATATTCTTAAAATATCTTCGTAACTTTTTATTTTTGATTTTTTTATTTACTTTATCTTTTTTTTTTTTGTAATGGTGGTTGCATAATCAACTATTAAAATTTTAAATCAAAAAGGTGTATATATATATATATATATATTACGGTTATTAAGTAACAATCGCTACTTATTAGAATACCATGCAAACATATAATGGATGTACTCTGTAACTATCATGAACAGTCTCATGAGAATGACGGTTCTTGAGGTAAAACCTTCATGAAACGTTAGATGGACAAACAAATGATTTGTCTTCAAACTTCATATCAGAAAAATAATATAACAGTTTCTCTTAAACAACCGTCACCTAAACGGTCTAAACCTTTCCCTTTCCCTATGTTCATGATGAGAATACTCTGCACTTTTTCGTTCTTCGATGATCAGCACGAGAACTAAGTACCCTTTCATTAACCACCACTACGCGCGACTACTCCCTTTAACTTCTAACGTGTGCAATAATGGTTTAAACCCGTCACTTCCAATCTATACAAAATCCCAATTTTCTTATGTTTATCATCCTCCTATGTTAATTCAATTGTCAAGATGAAACGCCATGCTGAAGACTTGCTAGAAAATTCACGGTGTCATCCTCCTCCACCACCACCACCTCCTCCTCCTCCACAACCTCTTCCTCCATCTCAAGTGGAGGCAATGATGCCGCATACAGAATGTACTGACAATGCAGTGAAGAGGCTAGCTAGATATTTGTTGAGTATGAACAGGAAGGCCAGTCTCATTATTGATGAGTATAGGATTGGCCACCATGATCCCGACATATTCCCAGATGATTCAAGCCACTCCTTTGGTAATGAGTAGCATGATGATGTATGGTTTGATGCAAATTTATAGAACTTTTGATTCATTCAAATTGAACAAAACAAATGTTTCTAAATTTGCAGTTGACCTTAAATCATCTATCAAGCAACTAGTCACCAGATGATAATATTCTTTTGTTTATTTTTATGAAATTAATTATCTGGGCACTAGTTGCCCAAAACATTTTTTAAAAAAATAGCATACCTCACGGTTATTAAATAACAACCATGATATATGCATTTGTTAAAACAATAACATAACTCATGATTATTAATAAAGAACCGTAATAAATATAAACAAATAAACAACAATTTTATCAATACAGTCGTTATGTAAAGTCTTCGGTACGACAACCCAAAACACTCTACCCTTCCTCTTCTCTCTAAGCGTCTGAAACAGAACACATTTGACACTTAATCCGTTCAAACGAAACCTCCAACATCGTAACACTAGTACTCTTGTTGCCTTTTTCGGCTATCGGGAGTCATTTTAAGTCAAGCTCCACCATAAAAAGCCTTCGTCTTACTTTTCAACGACAGCCGCGCTAGTCAATACCTTCACACTTGTCTTAGCAATTGCCGAGTGAGTTACTTTCGTTTGCCTTAACTCCCGTTTTCATCGTTTGTGAGCCTTGGCTAGGTCATGTTCCTTTTGTGCTATATTATACTATTAACCGTAAACTCTAAGATTAATGAAAGGTAAGGACCTAAGTTAACCTCCCTCATTTAGGGTGAGGATCCTACTATCCTTCACACTTTGATTTATACAATTGGACCTCTATTTACAGGCTCTTACAATGATTAGCTACCTCGTTAAGATCTTAATTAACTAATAATTTTATATATCTCCAACATAATAAATATAGAATAATCAGTGAAAGTTTAGGCATCATCATTTGGCAATACGGTGATTGTACGTACGAATTCTAGGGACTTGGCTTCTCTCTTTTTCTTTTCCCGTTCGCTCCCATCCTTTAACCCCTTTTATGACCATCGAATCAAGATTTGATGGTCCACATTTAATATTTCTTTTCTATCATTCTCTCCATTTCCTTCACACCATCTCTCAATTGTAATAATATTTTTATAAAATATTAAATGTAGACTATTAGATCTTGGTCCAATAGTCATGAAGGGGTAAAGGATAAGAGCGGATGAGAAAAGAAAAGGAGATAAGCCAGGTCTAAATGGGTAACTATGTATGGAAGAAAAGCCAACAAGTCGCTCCAAGTTGCAAACTACCAAAGCCAAAAAAAAAAAAAAAAGGAACGCAAGTTTATGATGCTGGGGAGTTGTGCCATATACAAACCTTCAAAATCCTAATAAAACTAAGGAAAATATAAGAAAATACTATTTAAATTTTAAAATTTTAAATCAATCTTGTTGCCTATAAGAGTATAGATATTGACTATAAAAGTATAGCAATTGACAACTCATTTTTATAAGAAATCGCTGATTTAAGATTTTGAAGTTCAAGTGATATTTTTTTTTATCTTTTTCTAATAAAGCTATTGAAAGATAAATAAATAAATAAATAATAGTCCGTCAATGATAAATGATGATGTTTCCGTTTACGTGTTCGTTTGTTTAATAAAGTAAATGACGCTAATTAGAGATTGAGCCTCTAACCGGCATTTTTAATACATGAACGGAATCTGATGGTAAGAGCTGTTTGACTGATATCTTACTCCTTTTTCCTTATTCCCAGCTTGTAAGATTCTGTCTTTATTATTTAAAATAGTTAGTGTATATATTTAAGAATTATCATGGCATGTTTTAATTCTTTGGCTGCTGCTGTAGTTGCCAACGGGAGGGAAGTCGTCTTGAAATCACTACTAGTATATTATATATCATGAGTGAAATGAGTTAACCAGTTGTCTATATATATATATATATATTGCCAGAGGCTTATATTTATTTCTATGTATATTATAAAAAGTTGTATTCATATAAGTCACGAAACATACAGTTGACTTTTTTTTTTGGTAATATTAAACTCCTTCTGTTATTAATATAAGACATGCTTGTCTAATTTGATTGGATTAAGGAAGTTAATTAAATTAGTTAATATTGACATGTATTTTCTAAAATGTTCTAGTTATTTTCCTTAATTACCTCATTTTCTTTCCTCCTTGATTATTATCGAAGGAGTATTAATATGAGTAAATAAAAAAAATGATAAATTTGCAATTCTTTATCTCGGAGCTAACTCCGTTGATTATTATTATAAAAATGACAAATAACTTTTATTTAAATCTAATAATTTAATCTAACAGCTAGGCAGTGGGCACACGGCTGGCTATTTTTTCCGCTGTTTTTTTTCCCGCGGTTTTTTCCCGAATCACCCTTTTCTTCACTTCTCATCCTCTTCATTTTCTAATTATTAGATTAACATTCAAATAGTTCAGATTTAATTTTATATAAAATATTATGTTTATTTTTTTATTGTAGTGTTAAATTATTCCTATCAAAACTTAACAATTTGTATTTAAATAATTATTTTTCTTTCTAGAATTTAACATTTTAATAATAATTTAATAAAAGATTAAATTTGAACCATTATTACTAATATTGATCTAATGATTAAAAAATATAAAGGAAGAGGAGGGGATCCAAGCCGATTTCTTCCACTATTGGACTTTTTTCTTCTATCCTAAATGTAAAATCTAGTTTGAGAATGGATTTCTGTTTTAAATGTAAATCTCTTTTTAATTTGTATCTCATATTTTTTATAAATTTATTTTTTTAATTTATATATTGATATATAATCAAATGTTAGACCTAAGTGTTTTAAAGAGATCATGTTACATATGTTATAATTAAAAAAATTAATTTATTCAAGTTAGGTAAATACGTTTTATATTAAAGATTAGATAAGTATTTTATTTCAGTTGTATTATATGCACGCGTGTTGAGTTGTGGTGATAGGAAAAAACGGATATTTTATTTCAATACTAAGGAGAAGAATTAATGTGGTAAACTTTTACATCTTTATCAACGGACATTGTTTTATAAAATAACGTCGACGATGTTCGCAAAAAATATTTTTAAAAATATAGCAAACGCTGCTGCATTTGAAGAACATTTTATATGTACATTGTGAGCTTAGTTTTTAATAGCCACGCATGTATTGCGTAAAGAGAATATTTTGTATCAAAAATTTGGTTTAAGAAAATAATATGATAAAAAAAAACTCCATATCATAAAACACACTCTTTATCTCGGAACTAACTCTGTTGGATACATCTGATTTGGATATAAAATGATCGATCAAGCATTGATTTTTTTATATTTATATTTTTGAAGTGCCAAGTTCTTAAAATATAATTTTAGCCAACCTCGAATGACCGAACGAATGACGAATGGTAATACTGCTAAAAGTTACGCCCTGGTATATAAATGAGGGGGGGAAATTGAATTTTTTTTGAATTTGTAAAATTTTAAATTAGATATTTCTTAAAAAAATGAGTTTTGAATTGGTTATCAAATTACGTTATTCCTTTATCAATTTTTAGTAACAAATCTGATTTAGGATTTTACAATTTCAAAATTCTTTTTTTATCCTTTTCCCTATAAATAAAGTCTAAATCCTGTACTTTCATACTTACTAATAATTTGCTAGGTTAAATAAATTAAGAAAAAAAATAAAAATTATCCCCTAAAGTAACATTAAATTATATAGTAGTTTATAAATTAAGCAAATTTATTTTTAAAAAATAATAAATATAAAAGATAAAATGAATTGAAATATTTTATTTTGAACCAAATTTAAGTTTCAACCAGCTAGTTCTTATATTAAAAGCACAGGAGGTGATATTAATTTAGCATTGACCATGTTCTGAATCAGATAAGTTTTTCTGGGGGGCAAAAAAGGATCAGATAAGTTTTGCCCAGATAAAACTACTTTTTGAAAAAGCATAAGATCTGTATTTTTTTTTAGGGTTAAGATACAAAAATACTTATAAACTTTTACCAAAAGTGCGCCCATCACCAAATTCTTTTTAGAGGTGCAAAAATGCCTATAAAATTTTAAAATCGGAGCAAAAATATTATATTCATTAAAAGATTGTAACAACCGTTATTATTGTGGTGGGCCCTACCCTATTAAAAAAATGTCTAGGTTTTTATAATTTCCCTCACTACCCTTGGGTTTTCCATCTATCATCTCCCTTCATCCCCATTTTGTTCTTAGATGCGGATGGCGGCAGAGGCCCCCTCCACCAGCAGTGACGGCGCACCCTCCACCAGCAGTGACGACGCAACTCTTCACTAACGACTTGAATCACTAATCCATGGCTAAGAGGAAATCGATTTGCAGTGACAAATCAAGGTGGAGGTTGCAATTTGCAGTGACAAATGGCAGTGGAGATCGATTTTCAGGGGAGAAGGTTTGAGAGTTGAAACTAGGATTCAAAGGTAATAGTGAAGGTGGAGGTCGCGATTGCTTCGACGGTGGAACACAATGGCAACGGCGGTGAGATTTGAGACGGTGAGCCATTACCTCGCATCAAACTCTCCTGTGCGATCTTAAGAGATTAAGCTCTTATCCCAACCGTTGAATTGAAAGACGAAGATGACCATTTCCCAGTAGCAGTAATCACAGCAATGATCACCCTCTTCACTTTCTTCACTTTCACTGTTATACTGTACCAACAAGCCAATACAAGGCATTATCGAAAGGTTCAAATTTTTTCATTAGAGGGCATCTTGGCTTTACTGGCTTACATCCTAGTAATTCAATCCCGTGCTTATCAATGAAAGGTTCAATTTTTTCAGCTATTATTATGGACTTATCTTTATTGATCTGATTGCAAGTTAGCGGTGGATGCTTTGTTTGTTTCCTGCATTTCTTTGTTTTTTTGGTCAACTCCTGCATTTCTTTGTTCGCAGCCTGATGTTTTGCTGGTTTGACTTAATTGTTGATTGTCCATTTTCAATACCAATAGCATATATGAGATGGGAGGGTATGTTGTTGGGGCATTTTTGTACTTTTAAATGGTAGTAAACGGACGTTAGAATTTTTTAACGACGATGGTATTTTTGCTCCAATTTTAAAAATTTATAGGCATTTTTCCACCTCTGAAAACATTTGGTGATGGGTACACTTTTGATAAAAACTCATGGGCATTTTTGCACTTTAACCCTTTTTTTTAATTTCAACCATCAGACCTGTGATTTTAAGATAAATAAATTAGTTCATCACAACCTGTCCTAAATATTCTAGAATTTATATAAATGAAAAAAGGTACAAAAATAATTTTATAAATGAGAGACGTTCCTTATGCTTTCAAAAATACAATGACGACGACGACGACAACAACAACAACAACAATAAAGCCTTTATCCCACTAGATAGATTGCACGACGCCATTATGTTGTGTTAAAAACCATATTTTTAGGTATATTATTAATCAAAAAATCTCTCTCAATGACCTAATTGAGTGTTCGCTTCAGCCTTCGGCAACATCGTTTTACAGGACTCCATATTACTTCATCTACCCTCCTCACCGGTGCATTCAATGGCCTTTGTTGAACATTCCAAACCACCTCAAATGACTTTCTACCATTTTTCCTTCAATAGAGGCCACTCCAACTCGTTCACGTATATGATTATTACGAATCTTATATTTTCTTGTATGATCACACATCCATCTCAACATCCTCATATCAGCCACCCCCATTTTATGTTCATGTTGTCCTTTTAAAGCTTAACATTCACATCATATAGCATTGCTAGTCTTATAGTAGTGCGGTAGAACTTTCCTTTTACCTTATTAGGTACTGTCCGATCACAAATAACTTCAGTGGCTTTTCTCCACTTATACCAGCCGGCTTGAATTTTGTGATTGACATCTCCATTAATTTCACCATCTTGTTGACTAATTGATCCTAAATACCTAAATTTTGTCACTTGCGGAATGACTTGGCCCTCTAATTTAACTTCCACTTCACTTTAACCTTGTCTCTTATCATACTTACAATACATATATTCAGTTTTGCTCTTACTCAAACGAAAACCCTTCACTTACAAAGTCTGTCTCCATATCTCAATTTTAAAATTAATTTCTTTCCTGAATTCAGCCAACAAAACTATATCATCCGCAAAAAGCATGCATTTAGGGATCTCCTCTTTTATAGGCTCAGTTAGAACGTTTACCACTAGGTTAAACAAATAAGGGCTCAAAACTAATCCCTAATGTAGGTCAATCCTTATAGGAAAGTCCTTTTTTACACTTCTAGGCATTCTAACATTGGTTGTAACCCTCTCATACATATCCTAAATGGCTTTGATATATGCAAACCACGCCCCCTTCTTTTCCAAGGCTTTCCAAAGTACCTCTCTTGACACACGGCCATATGCTTTTTCCAAATCAATAAAAATCATATGCAAATATCTTTCTTTGCTCCTATATTTTTCTATTAGCCCCCTTAATAAATAATCGCTTTTATTGTAGACCTTCCTGACATGAGTCCAAATTAGTTTTCAACAATATCAGTCTTCAACCTCAACCTGTGTTTAATCACATTTTCCCACAATTTCATTGTATGACTCCTCATGCTTTCAAAAATAATAAAATATAATTAAATGATAAAAAATATTATATTTCTTTTTTAATATTTTGTTAGAAAGGCAATCACTCTCTTTTACACTAGTATAAATTAGATTTGAGTATTTTATGTTTAATTGAAGGTAATCTATTCAATGCAATTTCTTTTTTTCAATATATGTGTGAGCTACTAACCTTGAGGATATGTTTTTTTTCAACTTCAGCTGATGATATTTTTTAGGATATCAAGTTTGTATCAGAGTGTCTTTTAATTGAAATACTGGAAATTGATAAGAGACAAAGGTTGAGAAGTTCCTTTAATTTTGCTTGTTTTGTTAGAGCAACTTTGGTTTCGGTTGCTGCTGAGTTCGTATATTTATATATGGTTCCTGCTGGTTCTTTGATTGCGCGGATGGCTGGATGATATAGCTTTGTCGTTCCTTGTTTTAATAATGAAAATATATGCTTTTACTGGCCAAAAAAAATTATGCGAATATGTATTAAAATTTGGCATATAAAATTTAAATTTCTACGGCAAATGTGATCTTTCACCTTCGTAATCACTAATCAGCACAGATATGCATGTTGAACCGTTTTTTGTTTCGCATAACCATTCCCGTGGCGTGGAACCAACGAACTCAGGATGCCGTGTAGTTTAATTTACTATGTTGATAACTCATAATTATACGCCCTCCCTTTTGGTTTAAGGTGCTAGCAAAAAATAAAATAAATAAAGGCCTTCCCCCTTACTTCTTAAACACGCCTCAATAAAAACAAGTGGTGTCTACTCTAACCTTTCTCTCAACTTAATTTCTTCACAATTTGATTAGCTTTTAATGGTAGAGGTTTTATACTCTATTAAAAATATTACTCTAATATTAAATATTAAATTATAATAATATTTTTATGAAACAAATTTCAACCATTAAACCAATCTAATGGTGGAAAAATTAAATGAAGAGAAAATAGAGAGAGAAATTAATGGAGACACTCTTTTTTTCTATAAACCCATGTCGCCATGTGGGTTTTAAGTTTGAGTCTTAAAAGAGATATGGATGTTGAGGTTTGGGAGGAGATAATAATGTGTGGTAAAATAATAAAGGATATGCTGATATAAGGAATATTTAATTTAAGAAAATAGTCATTAACACTGTCGTAAAATTATAAATTGACGGATAGAAAAACGGAGCTTGTTAATATCAGGGAAATAAGAATAAATAAAAAAATACTAAAACATAGCCGTTCTTTTCCTGATGACATTGAATATGACATGATCATATTATTGTATTATTTATAACAATATTATTATTATTATTTTGATGCACAAGTCGTCTTGTTCTGGACAACAATCACACAACTTGTCATTAACATTGACTTTTTAGACATGTTATACAGAAGAAAGTAAGATAGCAGTAGTATATTATTATCTTTGCTTATAAATAAGATTGCAAAATGCTCCGCCTTCCCGATCAAACTTGTTTGTCTTCATACAGCGACTATGGCTACTGAAAACCCTCCAGTCGCAGACCTTGAAACAGCCCAAATCTCCTCCCAAATTGCCCAAGCCGGTTCAACAACCGGTTCATGGCCCAGCGGAGCCTTTCAGAAATTGAAAACCAACTTGGTTTTCCGTTCAAAATGGGCCGAGTTGAACGGAGCCATGGGCGACGTTGGCACTTACATACCCATAATACTGGCCTTGACGCTCGCCAGAGACCTCAACCTCGGCACCACATTGATTTTCACCGGCATCTACAACTTCATCACCGGCGCCATTTACGGCGTCCCCATGCCCGTCCAGCCCATGAAGTCCATCGCCGCCGAGGCCCTCTCCGACACCAACTTCGGTGTTCCCGAGATCATGGCCGCCGGAATTCTTACCGGCGGGATCCTCTTAGTATTGGGTGTGACGGGGCTGATGCAGCTAGCATATAGGCTAATTCCTTTGTCCGTGGTCAGAGGGATTCAACTAGCACAAGGCTTATCATTTGCGTTGACCGCGGTCAAATACGTTAAGCAAAAACAAAACTTGCCAAAATCTAAGGCTTTGGGAGATAGACCCTGGTTCGGCTTGGATGGTTTGGTCTTGGCCATTGTATGTCTTTGCTTCATCGTCATAGTCAACGGGGCCGGCGAGAATCTTCGCGGTGGTTGCTGTGCCGCGAGAGAAGGCTCCGATCAGAGGGACGACAACGACGAAGACGTCAACGTTGAAGGAAGAAAAAACAAGAAGGCACGAGTTAGGAAGATAATATTTTCACTTCCTTCAGCGTTTATAATTTTTGTATTGGGGGTTGTTTTGGCTTTCATAAGAAGGCCAAAAGTGGTGCATGAGATTAAATTTGGACCCTCTTCAATGGAAGTGGTGAAAATATCAAGACATCAATGGAAACGAGGATTCATCAAAGGTACAATTCCTCAGCTTCCACTATCAATCTTGAACTCTGTGATAGCTGTCGTAAAGTTGTCGTCCGATCTGTTTCCCGGTAAGGAATTCACTGCCACGTCACTGTCTGTGACAGTGGGTTTAATGAACTTGGTGGGAACTTGGTTTGGTGCTATGCCTTGTTGTCATGGAGCTGGTGGCCTAGCAGGGCAATACAAGTTTGGTGGAAGAAGTGGTGCTTGTGTGGCTCTTCTTGGGGCAGCCAAATTGGTGCTAGGTTTGGTATTAGGAAGTTCTTTGGCTCATATATTAAACCAGTTCCCTGTGGGGATACTTGGGGTTTTGCTGTTATTTGCTGGGATTGAGCTGGCCATGGCTGCGAGGGACATGAATACTAAAGAAGATTCCTTTGTGACACTTATGGTTACTGCAATTTCGTTGGTGGGTTCAAGTGCAGCTCTTGGGTTTTTGTGTGGAATGATTATATTTGTGATTCTCAAGTTAAGGAGCTGGACCAAGGATAAACCTTTCTCTACCATATGGACGGACAGATCAACTCCTGAGCAACCTTAAAAAGCCAAATAAAACATTATTGATTCCTAGCTAGTTCCTATATTAATTGTGCAGGTTTGGCTGTATTGTATATTGTATGTATGTATTGAAATGTCATTGTAAGTGTCGATAGTATGAGGGCTTGTTCTTGAATTAGTTCTCAATAAGTTGTGTGTATGCATAGTGTGATGATTGAACTCAAGTTGTTCCTAGCCTTTGCTCCCTGCGTATACTACGCGTGTACGCAGTCGCACCTAGAACTTGATTACCAATAATAAGAATTGTTTCAGTTAGTTGTGATTCGTTACTATATTATTTTGCATGCGTGTCTGTAATTGGGATCTACTATGATTTTTCATTCTCGCTGGAGATTGTCCTTTTCCCATTCAACTTCGAAGCCAAAGCGACCATGAATGAGGAGAGATTCCTGACGCCTCCATTTTGTTATTATTTTGCACGCGTGTCTGGAATTGGGACTTGTTATTAAAATTTTTATATCATACTATCTTACCTCTGATCTTAAATAAAAGACCTAATTAATTTTTTTTGAGAAGTTTAAGAAAGTTAGTTACTTAATCATATCATATGTCGTGTTTGATTAAATTATATATAAGTTTATAAGATGATAAATTAGTTTAGAAAAAAAACGATAAATATAAATAATTTAAAATAATTTAATTAGTTTCCTTAATTTTCTAAAAAAAATCAACCAAGTCTTATTAGCATTTACTTCGTTCTCCGCATTATGGAATGTTGAAGACGTATACCTGAAAGTCACATGCATAAGCGACTGAATAAATGATGGTGGTCAGGATCAAAAGAGGGGAAAATCACTCTAAGGTCTCAAATAAGGAAGATAATATCAAAAAGGTCTCTGGGTACAACTCCAAAGTGCGCATTCACAATCTGATGAGTGGGTTTTTACAACCTCGATGGACCTTTATGATATTATCTTTTTTGTTTGGGACCTTTGAGTGATTTTCCCTAAAAAAAAGTCACCACTCCTCTGAGAAATAAATCCAATGGCTGCCGCATTATCGGCCCAACTCATTGGACCCTAGTACGGTGTCTTTCTTTCTTTTTGTCCGCCAACAAACATCTCCCATCATTAAACAAAAACTCCACACTATAACAGAGAAACAAGGTCCACACTTAGCTTGTATTTGGTATCACTTAATTTTAGATAATAGGTCACTTATTACGTAAGTCGAGATAAAAATCTTCTCACATCTTTATCTCGTATACCGTGAATCACGATTTATAAACACTTATTGCTAAAAAACAAGCTATTCCAAACAAACACTAAAGAAACCCATAAAAAGTTGGAAAAGTTTTTTTGCATACAACATCCAAATTAAAATACTGCTTGAATGCATTATCAAGGGACTAATTTAGAATTAGAGGTGGTAATATGGTCCGGCTCGGTGGGTTCGGGCTAACCCGTCACGGGTTGGGACCATATGGGTTCGGACTCAAAAGAACCGCATCAATACGGGTTGGCATTTAACCGACCCAACCCATAACCACTGGGTTGGCGGGTTGAGCGGGCCAACCCATATTTTTTTTTTAACAATATACTAAGATTTTTTTTCTACACACCTAAACCATAACAAAATTAAAAATACATTACAAATTAAACATTCATCACAAATTCACACATAATAAAATAAATATAAATCCACAAGCCATTAGTATAACTCAACAATGATCAATAATTAGTACTACCTCCGGTCCTAAATATATGACATAGTTTGTAGTGCAATTTACACTACAAACTATGTCCTATATTTAGGACCGGAGGGAGTAATATTAAAGGTGTTTCAATTTGAAGCATGATGTGAAGCCGTATCTTAAGCTCAATCACTTTGCTTTTGCACAAGTAATCCGCCACTGCTACAAATAATAAAATAAGGTGAAAGATAATATTATGCTAATTTTAAATAAATGAGTAGATGACAATAAAATAAATGAGTAAATATAATTATATTACCATCATCAATAACATCTTCCGCTAGGAAACCAAGCATCCAATTATGCGTACAGATAAGGGCTTGAACATTATCAGGAAGAAGAGAACTTCTATACTCTATGAGAGCTCGTGAACCAATACTGAAAGCTGATTCACTAGCCACTGTAGTTATTGGAATGCTTAAAACATCAGATGCCATCTTTGAAAGACAAGAAAAATGAGCAAAGTTAGTCTTCCAATAATCCAAAACTTCCATGTCTATACCTCTTGGCTCTTGGCTCTTGCTCTTAGTTTATATAAAAAAAAAAATATGAGCCGGCCCACCAACCTGGTGGTCCAACCCGTCAAGGGTTGGGACTATATGGGTTTGGACCTAAAAGAACCGCTCCCAAATGATCTCAGATTTTCAGAACCTAACTCGTCACGGGTTGGAACCATATGGATTTAGCCCACGATCTCAACTCATATTACCAGCTCTATTTAGAACGGTCACACGAGAACAAAGTTGCCTTGCGTGTGTTATTCAGGCCGTAGAAAAGCATCACCACACGCGCCAAGCCCACTCCAAGGTGTGCACAATATCTGAAAATAATCAACCATGCAAATATTTAGTCTTTCATTATAGAAGAAGCAAGCAAAACACCCTACACTGAATGCAAGGGTCTGAAATACTACTAGCTCGGATTATTAATATAAGCGTTTATTGAAGATTGGATTTCATACAAAATATAAGATCTCAGTCGCTTTGACTCTCAAATTTATAATTCTTTCCCAAAAATCCCTACTGACTACACATATTAAAGGGTTTATATCTAAATGTAGTTATGACGAAAAATGATATTATAGGAAAACCAACTTATATTTATTACAAATAACCAATCTAACTAATACCCAAATTATTAGTCAACTGGCTAGGTAGTACCTAAACTAGTACCAAAACCTAAAATAAGGAAGGGTGATAACAGAATTGAGGTGATAATGACCACCCGATAGAATCAATGTACGTAGAAATTGTCCTAACATCAATCCCGCAAGCCGCTGCACGTTTTAGCAAGAATTCTGGCACATGGACATGCTGAAGCTCAAGTTAAGTAGCAACCAACCAAAACCCAGCTTATAAGAAGATATGATGCTCGTTTGGATTATCGATTGGAATGCTTAAAAGCAGTTTTTTAATCATGATTTACGGTATACGAGGTAAGTATGTGAGAGGAGTTGTGTCTTGATTTAAGTAAAAATCAGCTTATAAGCAATCTAATCACTGAAACAAACATGCCATGTACTATTATATAAACTAAAATAATGAAAGTGAGACATATTGTCATACCAACTCCATTACAAATGAGTTCGTGAGTGTTTGGGAAACACCCAAACCATAGTTTCAGAAGTTATTTTCTGCAAGTCGAAACAAAACCCCTCTCACATGCTTACCTCATAAATTATAAAAACTATTCTCAAAAGCTAATTTAAACACACACTAAACTTATCTCGAATAAAGACATCAAATGAATTATTGTATGCCGGATTGTCATGGCAAAATGGCCTTACAGCCAATGGGCAACGGTGAAGGATATAGAACTCAGTGTCATATTTTTTAAGAGAATTACAATCCGTTAAATATTTCTAAAACATTGTCTCATGACAAAAATCAAATAAATATTAGATTAAAAAAATCAAAATAGATAGCAAAAATGAAACCTAATTACTTCTCTAAAACTAATTGGCCAAGCTTTTTTTCCGATTCAGTATTCAAGTCGCCAAAAGGGTCAATATCTACACCAGTATCCTGTAAATTCAAATGACACTATGTTGGGTTAACTAATCACAATTCATGCATACTGTATATCCATTTCCTCTTTCATTTGTCACTACATTAACTGTAATAACAACCAAGCAATCGAGCCAGTGCTGGGTAAGTAAATATTGCTCTATGTACAAGATACTCTTATATCAAATTGCCAACTAACTGAGGACATAAGTACATCAGTTAGCAAGGTGATCAGAATCTCACAATTGCTATCAAGCTTATGATGTTCTGTTTGACCAAATATGATCTTTAAATATCAGCCTTGATTATGCATAGAAGAAGTGGCATAAATTTAGATTGGTGACATTTAGAAGTTCAAGGAAGGCTGGAACAAAAAACTCGGAATATGGATATTTTAAAGAGGCGCATCATATGAATGCATAAGCCCCTGAGCAGGTCTGAGCAAAGCAATTGACTCAAGTACATGAAATCCACTTCAAAATCGTCCTCCAGTTCCAAGTTCCAACAAATAAGAACATATGCTATTTGGATCTTTTTTAAATCTAAGCAAAAGGAGGGTTCTGCCAAATTTTTCAAGGTCATTAGCATCTAAAAGAAGATTTAAAGCTTACCTTGAGCATTTGAATCCCTTCTTCAAATGTAAGCCGCAGAGTCTGTCGCAAGTACTGTACATTCACAAGACTGTTATTAGACCAAAGATAATGGCAAACGCTATCCGATCTAATTTTCTGTATTACGATGTAATATCTTACGTTGTCATGTGACGCATAAATACCTTTAAAGGTTCAAATGGGTATTGCCTTCCCACAGGACCTCTTGACACTCCTCATTTAGGGCAAGTTTGAGTTGCCATTTAAAAAGCACATTTACGCAAGTCAAGATAAAACCATTTAAAAAGCACATTCACGCAAGTCAAGATAAAACCACTCTCACATAGTTACCTCATATATCATAAATCATATCAAAAAAACAGGTTCTACCTTTAATCCAAACAAGCACTTAACCTATCAAACATTGCCACAAATAGCCTATCAACTATATCCATATCCTGCCCAAGAAATGGTATATTAGACTATACCTCTTAATAATTTTATATGTATAGATGTTTATCATATTCCTTCACGCCAAACCTACCTCAAAATAATGATTCTTAATCTCCGTCTCAACATCAAGAACTGTGAACTCACACAGATGCCTATAAGTGAAGGAATTATCTGCTCTAAAAACAGGACCAATATAAAAAACACGGCGAACATCACCACACATTGTCATTTGCTTGTGCAGCTGAGGAGTTGGGCAAGGCACGCAGGTTGCCCCATATAATCCAGTATAAAGACAGCAGCACCTCCTTCACTAGACCCAGCAATCAGTTTTGGTGTATGAATTTCAACAAAGCCTTCAGACCATATATAAGAATATTCTGAATAACTGAACAGGCATACATTTACGAGAAAAGTAAATCAGTTGGTGCATATAAGCACCATGAGAAATTTTACATCTTAGTATGTTTCTCTCGCAATAAACAATAAAGAAAAGCATTCTGAAAAATTGACAACTGACACCTGAGAATATATAGAGTATAAAACTATAAATTAAATATACAAAGGAACAATGCATAATAACACTCAATGGTGATATGCTTTACCTTTTCAACTTGAGATCGAATGCGCGGGAAATTGCTTGATTGGCTGGTGTGTGAATGTCAAGAGCCCTGTGGTTTAGACGAGTGTCCTGATTGACACGTACAAGTAGTTCATCGTTCTGCACCCATTACACGAGGAAAACACTAACGAAGTTGATCTGGGGCGAAGAGAAGTTGAAATGATAGCAAACAGAATCTGACAAATATAGTTGGAGGGCAATAAACAGGTTCACATTGAGCAACCACAAGCATAAGCAGATCTCAAATCAGTGTACCTGAAGAGCTCTCTCGATTTCAATTTCACTTTGAGAAGCATCCACAATATTAAAGGGCAAATTTGGGGAGCCCTGTTGACAACGTATAATTTCCTCACATGAATTTCAACCTGAAAGTGCAAAAGAAGCATCCCATCATTGAAGACGAAGTACTCTTGTCAACATAAATACAGCGTCCAACAGAGAATAACTTTAACCTGCTGTGAAATGCTTCTGATTTCAGCCCCAGGCACTGAGAATTGGAATAGAATCTGAGTGACGAATTAAGCTATAGCTGATGGTTTATATTGCCATCTGCATGGAGTAAATGGCCTTTCATTATAAATTGATTAAATAATAGTAATGCTATGATTGGGGGACCCTGACTCGATTACTTGCGGAATCATGATCCGGTATGTAGTTTTTTTAATTTTTTCTGGTCACTTAAAAACATAATTTTTATTTTAAAACTCATCGAAATGTTGAATCTCTAGGCAAGACAAAATGGTTCCAATAAATAAATAAATTATACAAAACAGAAGTATAAAATATCACAGCAAGATTTTAATATTCAGATGTAAATAAAAAAGACAATATTATGTCAGAAGTTTTGCTTTGTAGGCTTGACTGTTAGAATTTATTGGATTCGATTTATAACATTTGAAATAACAGAATAACTTTCATAACTATAATCCATAACCTAAATACTCTATTTAATCATTTCTCAGTCGATGGAAACCTGTTCCATACATGTAATTTATAGGAATACTGCGTAGTGTTGTGCCTGTGAGGTAAGTGCTAGATTCATCACGTCGATGCATATAACAGTATAACTTTCCATTATTAGGTATTGTGACGCACCCATTCTTGGAATTTGATAACATTATTTATAATTTCATATGCTTGAGCGAGATCGACGAAGTTTTGCCCACTTAATGGTGGCAAAAGCATGATAATTATTTAATACATATCACATCATTCTGAATTTGACCGAAAGAAAAAAGGAATTTTTAACCATTACTAGCAGTTTTTCTTTTATCTCCTGTATCCAAAAGCTTCATTAATATTGGAGGACAGAACAAGAATTAATATTAAAACCTATCCTATTTTTTCCTTCACCATGGAATATGGTCCTTGACCATGAAAGATATAATATTCAAAAACTTCAGATAGACAACTTCCCATTCAACATTTGATTAAAAAAAACTTCCCATTCAACATGAAGGAAATTATAGAGAGAGAGAGAGAGGGAGAGAGGAGAGACGCGTACCATGATCATGTCGAACCATATATTCAGAGCTCAAGCATGTAAGTATTAAACTAGTAAAGCTTAAGTAGAATTGTCACATAATACACCAGAGCAAGAAAGATGGAAGGAGAGGGGTGGCTAGAAAACTCAACACGAAAGGGTGAGGTGCAATTAAGGGAGTTAGACACATTCTATTTATAGAAGTTGAGAAGAAAACTAATTAGAAAGTTGTGATGAGCGCTCCCAACTTGCCCTTTAAGTAACAAGTAAGAAATTAATATTGATTAATTTCCTAATATATATAAAATTATTTATTTTTTAATTAATAAATCCATAATAAATATTGATTTAATTCTTATTTAATTATATTTTTAACTTTTAATCAAATAATCAGGTTCATCAAGATCAAAGTCCAACGCAACAAGATGGGAATTAAGATTTGATGCTTGACACACATAACTAGAGTGTACACACGTGTGTGGGTGCACCCACTATCCTTGAAATCCTTTTCAAGTTTAGTGCGGATGTCTTAATTAAGGGTTTGTTTGGTATGCGGTGATGAGAAAGATGAGGGAAAATTTTTTTGAGTTGGATTTAAAAAAAATGAGAGAAGTGAGAATGAAAGTTTTAATTAATTTTTTTTTTACTCTTTTATCTTACATCTTATCTTGGTTAAAATTTTATAACCCCACTTCTTTAATTTTCTAAAATCGAACTCAAAAAAAATTTCCCTCCAAATTCCTAACACCAAACAGCTCATAAGGAGAGTATATTTCAGTTTAGTGCTACAACTTTGTCACCAGTTAAGCCTTAGGGCTTGTTTGGTATGAGGCGAGGCAAGAGGAGGGAAGGGTGAGCGGAGGAAATTTTCTTTTTAGTTAGATTTGAAAAAATGAGATAAGTTAGGTTAAAAGTTTTTAATTAATTTTTCTTACTCTTTTAACTTACATATTTCTTATATTAAAATTTTGTAATTCCACTCCAATTTTTTCAAATTCAACTTATAAAAATTTCTCTTTCTCTCACATTTTCTTGCTTTCACTTCGGCCAGTTGGAGCATGATTAATTCATTTCTCAAATGTAATCCTATCTTTACATTGACTGGTCATGGTTGCATCTATCCAAATTGGTTAATCAATTCGCCACCATTACCTTGGTCTGATGCAAACTTTAATTAATTTACACTTTAGTTACGAACGAGAATGGCCATATTTATATGGATTAGAGTGAAAACAAAAAGGGAAAATTGTCCATAAATAACTAATTAAAAATTTATTTATCACATGAGACCTTTTGCACATAGAAAAGATATATTGAACATAAGGGATGATCTTTTGCAAACGGGGAAGAATGTTTGAACACAGGGGAAGATTTTTTACACATAAGGAAAATTGTTTGAACACAATTAATTGTTAAATGAGACCTGAAGTACCGATGTCCTTTAAGAGAAATAAAATGGGAAGTAAAATGACCACGTTGTTCTTATATAATCTTCCCTTATGTTCAAACAATATTCCCTATATGGAAAAGATCTTCCCTTGTGTTCAAACAATCTTCCCCGTGTGCAAAAAATATTTCCTTGTATGCAATATATCTTCTCTGTGTTCGAACAACCTTCCCTATGTAATCTTTTTCGTGTGTAAAAGATCTTTCATTGTATTCAAACAATCTTCCTCATATGAAAAATGTCCCATTTAGTAAATAAATTTCTAATTAGATATTTATGGGCAATTTTTCAAAACAAAAATGGCCTCAATGAGTCGTGAGATTCCAAATTCCTTGCACGCTTTTAGTTCCACACAAATATTCTTGGCAACCAAAAAGAAAAGTAGCAGCCCGCTAATTTATGAGTGAGTAGTTGGATTAGGACACAAAAGCTATTGAAGAGTGTGTGTGATCGATCATCAGCAACATGAGTGGGAACGATTCAAGTCAAAGGGATTGATGATTAGGAATTTTAATTATGAACAGTGGTAACAACTTTGGGTGACATCATACGTAAGCAACATTTTGGCGCCATAAATCATTATCCTCAAATGAATCAACGCTTGTTGTGTTGATCACTACAAATTAAGAGCCACTCAACGTCAGTGTCCCGTACAGTTAAGTGCGGATCCACTAATTCACTGTACGCATCTTGATGAGCCATAACTCGATGATCATCTTTATTATCACTTCGGTTATTAATAAAAAACTAATTTATTAAATTAGGTAGATTAAAAATATTAGTTATGTTAGTTATTTATAATAATTTTAAGTTGATTTTCTTTAAATATTAAATTTCATCGTTGTTATACTTAGATATAAATTTTTTAATGTGCGTAATGAATCAAAAGGATACTTTAAGAAGAAATTATAAATTTGGGATATAAAGTAGGGTGAGATCTTATATTTAGGATCAAATTCAATCTACAACTAACTCTTATATTTAAAAAAAAAGTGTGTTATAAGAAAAGGTACAAGGTGTCTATTAGAACTCACAAGCTTATAAGTAATGAGCTAGTTAACTTTTTACTAATTGGACAAGACTTTGTTAGCAACTAGTTAATGAGCTTATTTTGATGTGAAATGTAAGGTTTCAATTTATACCCAAAAAAAAAAAAATGTAAGACTTTAATTAATCTTATATTTTGAATTTATAATTTTTTCCTCTATTATTCTTATTAGTTACACATATTAAGAAGTTTTCAGACTTGAAGTAATTTCAATGTAAAAGTTTAAAAATAATTTTTAGGAAAACCACACAAGTTTTTTTTTATAAGTAATTAACTAGCTCAACTAATTTTTTTTAATACTAGTACTTGCAAATTAGTTATATGTCTCATATATTAAAGAAAGTAGGGAGTAATTATTTTCTAAATGTTTTATAATTTATTTTAATGAATTACCACTAACTATTTTTATTATAATTTGTAATATAGATTCTCAAAATTCAAAATTAATAATTGAAGATTTTTATTATTAACTAATTTTAAAATAATATTTATTTTATGAATACAATTATTCATTTTTTTTATGAAACCTGATTTATATTGATTATTTCTGTTAGGATACGTGTACATAAAAAAATTCAAATGTGATATTAATTAATTAGTACCTATAAATGTTTAAAAAACGTCAGCCTTATTTGTAGTTTAATTATAACTTTTGTGCATTACACTCACACTGAAAAATAGTCATAATATTCACTACTTATAAATAAAATAACTTACTAAATTTAAACACTTCTATTATTATGCTCCAATGCTTATAAATAACGCCTTGCTCCGCATTTTTCATCACACTCGAATGTTAATATTCCTCAAAGGCTCAAACAACATTCATGGCGACTGAAATCCCTTCAATTCCAGACCTTGAAACAGCCCAAGCCTCCCCCCAAACAGTTCACGCCGATTCAAACACTGGTTTTTGCTCCACCGTCATTCTTCAGAAAGTGAAAACCAACTTGATTTTCCGATCAAAATGGGCAGAGTTGAACGGCGCCATGGGCGACCTTGGCACTTACATACCCATCGTGTTGGCCCTGACTCTAGCCAGAGACCTCAACCTCGGCACCACATTGATTTTCACTGGCATCTACAACGTCATCACCGGCGCCATTTACGGCGTCCCCATGCCCGTCCAGCCCATGAAGTCCATAGCCGCCGAGGCCCTCTCCGAGACTGACTTCGGGGTGCCGGAGATCATGGCGGCCGGAATTTTGACCGGCGGGGTCCTTCTGGTATTGGGGGCAACAGGGTTGATGCAGCAAGTGTACAAGCTGATTCCTTTGAGCGTCGTCAGGGGAATTCAACTAGCACAAGGTTTGTCCTTTGCATTGGCTGCTGTTAAATACGTTAAGACAAAGCAAGACTTACCCAAATCTAAATCTCTGGGAAATAGGCCCTGGCTTGGTTTGGATGGTTTGGTTTTGTGCATTGTATGTGTTTGCTTTATTGTCATAGTGAACGGAGCTGGCTCGAAGAATCATGGGTGTGAAACCAGAGAAGAAGGTACTGATGATCATGATTACGATCAACAGGTTGAAGGTAGAAGAAACAGGACAAGCAGAGTAAGAAAGCTGATATTCTCACTTCCTTCTGCATTTTTAGTTTTTGTATTGGGGGTTGTTTTGGCCTTCATAAGAAGGCCTAAAGTGGTGCATGAAATCAAATTTGGACCCTCTTCTTTAGAAATTGTGAGAATCTCTAAACATGCATGGAAGAAAGGATTTATTAAAGGTGCAATTCCTCAACTACCCCTGTCAATTTTGAACTCTGTGATAGCTGTTTGCAAGTTATCCTCAGATCTGTTTCCTGGGAAGGATTTTTCAGCAACTTCAGTTTCAGTGACAGTGGGACTGATGAACTTGGCGGGAAGTTGGTTTGGTGCTATGCCTTGTTGCCATGGAGCTGGAGGACTTGCAGGGCAATACAAGTTTGGTGGAAGAAGTGGTGCTTGTGTGGCTCTTCTTGGTGCAGCCAAATTGGTACTTGGTTTTGTACTGGGAAATTCTTTGGCTCTAATTTTGAACCAGTTTCCTGTAGGGATATTAGGGGTATTGCTATTATTTGCTGGGGTTGAACTAGCCATGGCTTCAAGGGACATGAATAATAAAGAAGATTCCTTTGTGATGCTTATTTGTGCATCAGTTTCTCTGGTGGGTTCAAGTGCGGCTCTTGGGTTTTTGTGTGGCATGATTGTGTTTGTGATTCTGAGGCTAAGGAGCTGGACCAAGAGTCAGCCTTTTTCTACCATTTGGACGCGACAAACCCCTCAGCAAACCTGAAACACAGTCAGCAAGTGTGTATAAATTAAAGGGTTAAGTTGCAATTTTCTAAATGTTTTTGTCATGAGTGTCTAACACAATTAAGTTTTGAAGGGTATAAAAGTAAACATAATCTTTTAAAATGGTGCAATTTTAACAATTCTATTAAATTGAACTAAATGCCTGTTGTAAAGTCAGAGTGAGAACAAGTACGTCTCGTATAAAAAAAATAATGGACTTTGGGTCAATTTAATAAGATTACTAAAATTACACCATTTTTAAAAGATTGCATATATTTTTACACCCTTCAAAATTTAATTGTGCTAAACGCTCATAGTGAAAAACTTCATTGTTAAAATAGTACCTGAACTCTAAATTAAATACTCCCTCCAATCCATAGTATAAGATCTATGTAGTTCAAATTTTTCATTAAGATGGATCTTATATTAAGGATTGGAGATAATAATTACTGCATGTTCTGTTCTGTATTTGCTTGCCCCTATATGTGGTATGAAAATAATATGTATGTTGCAAGTGTCGGTTCGTTGTTGATATATGTATTTGAAATATCATTTCTGTGTGTGATGGGTGGCTGCAGTAATGGTTTCTAGCTTTTGATCACTGCGTGTACTTGGAAGTCTGGATATGTAGACCTTAATTACCAATCTGTCAGCTTGTTACCGACAGTGGAAGTTTGTTTCGGTAACTGGACACAATGCTTGCAATTGGTTTGTTAATATATAATGACTAAATTGCGTCCATGGCTCTATGTTCATTTTCTGTGCATGTTTCTCTTAGTAATCCTCATGTCCTTTTATAAGATTTTTGTAATTAATTCATATGTACTACTGACTTTGTCTTGTGTCCTTAATATAAAATAAAGGATTAGGGTGTTTAAATAACCATGAATTTTTTTCAAAAATATAAAAATAACTATAAATTATATAAAATAGAATAAAACAGTTAACACCGTTAAATCAAGAAAATATCTATTAATTTGTTGCCTGTGCCAGGCTAGGGGTAGGGGGAATTTATTGTTGACTGTACAATGAGGACGTGGCAGGTACAAAAATGCCTCAGTTGAAAGGAGATGAAGAATAAAAGCCAAAACTAACGGCTTCTACTACTTTCCCTCCCCCCAATATCATAAACTAGGGACTAAACTTTTGATCATCTTCCACTGTAAACTCTCAACTGTCTAAAACATAATAGAAACTATAACCAACGGCAATTCACCTCCATCCAAGCTCGCTACTACTCCTTTCCCTCCCCCCGATATCAAGTCCGTTCAGAGTATAACCTAACTTCACATTAGAATTCCAGTAAACAACAGGGTTACAAGTTCTGTTTGCCCATAAACAGCTACTTAGAGATCATTAAGCACATATCAAAACCCCCACCAGGCATTCCGATTCCTCGCTTTTTTGTTGTCTCCCTCTCTCAGGCTTCCTTGCTAGTTCAGTATCGGCCATTGATCTCAGATTCGCGTCCTCAGTTTTTCTCTTTCGTGAATCCTTTAGGGTTAGCAGAATCAGGGGTTCTGTTTTTCGTGTTTATTCAAGAGAGAATTGTGAAAAAAAATACTTCATTATCAACTTAATTGTTAAATGGGACCCCGATGTGCAAACGACCTTCCGGGTGTACACAAGATCTTCTCTTGTATACAAATAATCTTCCCTATATGCAATACTCTTATTTATGCGTGTGTAAAACATCTTCCCTCGTGTGCACAAAATCTACCCCTATGTGCACAAAATCTATCCCCGTGTGCACACGATCTTTCTAGATCTTATTTGGCAATTAATTTGCTAATGAGGTATTTTTTCACAATTCTCCCTTTATTTTATTAGACTTGATTTTTGGAAAAATTAGAGGGAAAAATCCTTAAAAAAAACCTTTTAAATCATGAAAAGACAAAAAGAGGTTTTGAATTTGCATAATCTTTATAGATACTGGTGTCTGAATTGAGATTTAGAATTTTAAAGAAAAATGATTAATTTATCCTTACTTATTTTTTTATTAAAAAAATAATTACCCTCACCAGCTGGCCAACGGCCAGAGCTCCCGTGTGAATATTCTTTGGCTTTTGGGAATATTAGAATATTCTCTGAATATTTTCAAAGTGGTAGGGGTGGGGTTGGAACCCCCCACCACTTTCTGGACAAAAGATACATCACCATTGGGCACAATGCCCTTTAATATATATATATATATATAATAATCTTTGAACTATAATCAAGCCTACCAACAAATTCAGATAAGAGATTGCCAAATTGAGATAATACATTCACCTACTCTATCAGACCATTAACTAATTTAGATAAAAAATTCTTGAGTTCATATGAGAAATTAACAATTTGAGATAATGATTTCGTAACTTTTGTTTAAGCAAAGAATTTAATTACGCTCTCAAGCCATTCACAGGTTTAGATGAAAAATTCTCAACTTTAGATAAGGAATTAACAACTTGAGATAAAAAATTCACAACTTTTATTTAAGTAAAAGATTCACTTGCGCTCTCAGGCCATTCACAAGTTTAGATAAAGAATTCAAAAGTTAAGACAAGGAATTCACAACTTTTGCTTAAGATTCACTTACGCTCTCAAGCCATTTACAAGTTTAGATAAATACTTTCTAACTTTAGATAAGGAATTGACAACTTGAGATGAAGAATTCACAACTTTTTGTTTAAGATAAAGAACTCCTTATTTGAACTTGGGAATTTTTTATCGCAAGTTGTCAATTACTTATCTAAAGTTGGCTTGAGAGCGCAATTGAATCTTAAGCAAAAGTTATGAATTCATTATTTCAACTTGTCGATTCATTATCTTAACTTGTCAATTCTTTATCTAACTTGTGAATGGCCTGAAAGAGCAAGTGAATCTTTTACTTAAACAAAGTTGTTAATTCCTTATCTCAAGTTGTTAATTCATTATCTGAAGTTGGGAATTCTTCACCTAAACTTGTGAATGACCTGAGAGTGTAAATGAATTTTTTGTTTAAACAAAAGTTGCGAAATCGTTATTTCAATTTGTTAATTTCTTATATGAATTCGAGAATTCCTTATCTAAATTAGTGAATGGTCTAATAGATTTTCCTTAAAAAATGAAAGTTGCGAAATACTTATATGAGCTTGTGAATATAATCAGGAATACGGGCCGGCCCTTCATGGACTCGAGCCTAAACGGGTTGGTCCGTTTAGACCCGCTTTCTATAAAATCCCTACTTTTTGAAACCCGCGGCCCTACAGGGCTAGCCTTTCACGGGCTCAGGTTTAAACGTGCATGAACTTATTTTAATTCAAATAAAATTCACTTTCAAGTTTTACAAGTTATTTATTATTTTGCTTTAAATTAAAATACATTATTTTTAAAACTCATAAATTTCTAGTTAAAATAATTATCTAATGTCCAAATTAGGTTTTTGTTAAAGTTTAAATGAATAAACTATTATGAAAAATAAAATAAATCAAACCATTTAATAAGTGTTAGCCTGTTACTAATACT
Source organism: Inga oerstediana (assembly GCA_963210345.1). Lineage (NCBI taxonomy): Eukaryota > Viridiplantae > Streptophyta > Magnoliopsida > Fabales > Fabaceae > Inga > Inga oerstediana. The sequence continues at coordinate 6,886,347 of OY723402.1, forward strand.
TTAGTAGGTACTTAGATGTCTTTCATATTGATAATTTGATATAATGATATTACATATATTAATTTATTTTAAACAAATATTAAACGGGCCTAATATTAGTTTATTCTAAAGCACCCTAATCATCTTTCTTAATTCCCTCTTTCTTTCTCCTCCTTTATTATTGTTAAAGGAGCATCAATAGAAGTATATTAGTAAAAAAAATTGATAAATATAAAAAATATGTTTATATTTACCATCCAAAATCAACCCTACAAATATGTCATATATTAAAAACTAATAAGTTATTTGTTGAGGTGGTAAGAGACTTCACCACGTAAGAGGGAAAATATAAGTTTAAATTTCGAGTAAGGCAATTGTTGGGAGAGATGAAAACCTTTTATACTCTAAATTTCGAAGGGGAAACCTTTAATCAAATAAAAAACAGTTTAAAACATATTGAATTCTAACATTACCTTCATTGACCACACTAAATTATAACATCATATTAATTTTTACTCTTTCTCATTATTTTTATTAAATATGAGCATATATGAAAATAAATATTTAATGCCCAATAAAACTATCAAAACATCTTATAAAAATAACTGAAAATTCCAAGGTTATTAAACCTGGACTAGACATTGAGCTGGTTGGGGTATTGAGTCAATGATACGTAGGTAAAGTCAGAGTTAAACTGGAGTTAACTCAAGGCCAAACCCATGAGACAAATAAAATTCTAAAGTTATTAATACGAAATTCTAAATTTTTTTTAAAATCGAATTAAATTATTTTTTTAAATAAAAAAAATATTGAACCAGACTGGTTATGTGACTGGTTCACCGGTTTTCGGATTGAATTGGCTGGTCTGGCCCGATTTTAATAACCTTGAAAGATTCTTTTTAGAAGACTCTTATGATTCTTTCTTTCATCCTCTCCTTCTCTCTTTTAGAAAAATTGATTTTTTGGCCAATTAGTTAGATTCTTGATTTCAAGATAAAAAGTATAACTTTCTATTATTTGATAATGTGGTTGAATTTTTGTCCACCAGCTAAATGGGTGGCATGCATCATGACACCATCACAAGTTTTCAAATCTGCCCCAAAAAACAGAGCAAGAAGGATTTACCATTATTAGCAGTGTCACTTTCTTTTTCTATCCAAAAGTTAATTAATTAAAAGGAAATAATTTTGATGTTACTTGATACCAATAACCATGAGTATATATGATTTTTTTGTTGTTGCTTTCAGCTATATTCTCCCACCAAATGATCTCTCCTAGCTACTCCCTAGCTATTATTAGCACGGAGAAGGATAAAAATCAATATTAAAACTTATCCCAATTCTTCACCATGGAATATGGTCTGGTCTGATCAGCATGAAAGATTAGGCATTATAAAATATTATCATTCTCATTTCAAAAACTACACATAGCGGGCCAATTCCACTTTAAGAATATCATATATTAGCATCTTTTCAACTCATTAGGATCACCAATTCTTAGCTTTTTCATTCAGTCTCGGACTCTAAATAATTTCTTGATTAGGTTGTTTGATCAAGAAGCAAAATAAGTGTGTGTAAAACATAGCTCTCCTACCATTAAACGTTTGCCTCAACTAGTTGTGGTTCGTTCTATCTTAACCAGTGTCTCGTGTTTAGATCCTAGGCCATAATAATCACTTGGAGATAGTGAGGTTTCTCATTGCAGACCCGTATTTCCACGAACTAGATTAGTCAGTTACTAATAGTATCTAGTATGGTGAATAAATCTGAAAAAAAAAAAACATAAGCACTCATAAGAGGTAATTAATGAGAGGTTGGAAAGACCCAAGAGTTCATTGTAGCATCTTCGGAGAAGCACTTGTGAAATCAAAACATGAAGGTTATATCTTGAAGACTTGAAGGAACGCACATATTTTTATTTCTCTTCCATCATAATAATCACCTAACTTAATTACTCTCTAAAATCATCCTCCACTCTCTAGTTCTGCATTTTTAATTTGGAGAATGACTCATTTCTCAAATGCGATCCTCTCTTTGAAACGACTGGTTATTGTTGCATATATACAAATTGGTCCCCCACCACTTAGGTTAAAAACTTAAAATGCTCTATCTTTACGAGCTTACATTTTATTCATGAATCATTATCTTACATAAATTACCGCCATTATTTGTCAGACTCAGAATTCCATGCTTCTACTGTCTACATCCATATATTTCCCCAATGTAAAATGTTGACTACGGAATTGCATAAATTCAAAATAGCTCAGACTATAATTATCCTTACAATATTATAGCCTATCTCATGAGCTGAGGTTTCTTCTCCAAAACTTGTTAGAAAGATATCAGTGTGATTTTATTTATAAGTACTTTTTAACTAAATCTTATATATTAAGGAGAGGTAGTTAACTTAATGATTATAGGATAAATTTTCAACTATGCTCTCATTTATGAATGGGTACTGTTTCAACGCTCTTTTTTTTCTATATATCTTTAAATTATTTTTTTATTGGTACAATAAATAGGAGTAAATTGTCACAATCTTATTTACTATATTGAAATTGGACTTATAAATAGGACCAAATTTTTTGATAAAAAATGACTTATAAATAGCATAGTATGTAAAACCGGACCGGATCGGCCGGTTCAGACCAGAAACCGGTGAACCGGTCGCCGGACCGGACCGGTCCAGTTGGAGGTCAGTGAACCACACTGTAGCAAACCGATCTGACCTGGTCAACCCGGGGTGAACTGGCTGGTCACGATTTGCCTCCTTTTTTTTAAAAAAAAAAAAAATTTTATACTCCAAACGACGTCATGTTGGCTTGTTTAAAAATTATTTCTTTGAAATTTTTTGATTTGCAAGGAGTTTTAAAAGGTTGTGGAATACTTTTGTTGTTTTGCATTGATTAGAGAGAAATCCTTATATACTTAATGATACTTTTGTGGATATTAGGTTCAAGAGACTATATTGGATTACTGGTTGGAAGAAAAACTCTTATGTAGTTTTTTGAATGGTATACATGAACATTTAGATTATATATATATATATATATAATTGGCCCCGGTCTGCCCTTGGGTTGACCCCGGTCTGAACCACTGACCCTTGACCCAGTGCCTCGACCGGTTCAATGTCCGATCTGGTTTCAGTATCTTGATAAATAGGACCAGAGTGGTAAGAGTTAAGGTGCACTTCTTCAAAAATCTTTTGGGATCAATAATACCCAGGAGATTCTAAATTGTAGCAATTTGACCATCAGTTGACTAAAAACATGAAAATTACTTTTGATTTTTTTTTTTCATTTACCATATGCTGCAGTGCCATTTTTTTGGGGGCTTGAAGCCCAACATCACTATAAAAAAACAGCTTATTGCTGATGAAATTACCAGCAAAATTTCAATTTTCCAATGAAATTATCAACGGATTAATGACAAAATCATTTCCGTTGCTACATTTTACGTGGCAAATTAATTTACCAATGGAATTTCAATTCCTATAAAAATTTCCAATAGAATTATTCTTTGGAAATTTATTGACTGAAAGTTTTTATTGGAAATTACCTACGGAAAATATTCTGTCGATAATTTCTAACATAATTTTTCATCAGTAATTTGGTATTTTTAATAAAAACATCCACGAGGCGGCCATCAAAAGGGGCCATGTGTCGGTCACCAGCAGCTGGCTACCTCACCGCCATGTGTTGTGTCATTGCCACCTCACCACCGCATCAGCACCTCATCCACGTCATATAATGGTTGCGTTTTGTGATGAAGAGAGGAATCAAACCATTGTTTCCTTTAAATTTAGCAATAATAATTATTTAAATTTAACTGGAGTAGTGCAAATTTATTTTTTAATTATTATTTTTTAATGTTCAACTAAAATATTTTTATTCTGTTTTATTCCTTTTAAATTATTCAAATCTCCAAAATTAAAATTCAAAATTTAGATGCATAAAATCTAATATAAGAATTCATTCACCATAAATATACAGAAAATTACAATACATACAGATTTTGACCGCGCAGGCCTGCATTTGGAGGAAGAATATCATTTCATCAGTAACCCCCATGCATGATTTCAAGTCTCCGCTAAGGTTATCTACCGAGAACACTTGTGAACGTGTCAAATATATATATATATATATATAATATTCATCTTCAGTTCATTGGCCCAGGACCATATAGTAATACGCAATCTGAGAGGTCAAGAGAAGCCTGAGCTGTATGCCGAAAATTTTCATGCTATCCAAATGGATTTCCTCCTCCTGTCTTGGGTAAAGAATTTAGAGTGTAGCCGGGAGCCATATATCCGCCAGCTGAATGTTGGAAGGTCGTTGCACCATTGAAGCTGCCAGCTCTTCGAGGTCTGAAAAATATTAAACGCCAATTAGAATTTGATTAATTCAATTCACGTACGTAAGCAACTGAGAGTTACAAAGGTCTGGTAAAAGCAACCCCATTGTAATATTCTAATGAAGTCTTGATTTGATTTTAAATGGAGTCTATTCATTGTATAAACGAACCAAGATTACATATTGACCGACTATTTCTTCTCTTTTTCTCACTTCATCTTTTTTATTAAGGGTCACCCGTTTTTAGTAATACGAATTTATTCCACTTAGTGTAAAAAATAAGGAGAAAGGAGTAGGAACTTTTATTCCTACTGCTGAAAGGAACTAGTTTGTGATCATGGACCCAAACTTTACACGTAATTTGAAGCAAAGTTATGCTATTTATGACTTAGTTAGAATTGGTGCCTTTTCCTATAGATTGTATGTTATATATAGAATATAGACATTTAGATGTTTTCTCTTCTAAAATCTACATTTCCAATAATAAAAATAAAAATAAGAGATCCTTCTCTCTTTTCCCCAGCACACACAAGCCCTCAGCCATGCTGCTCACTCTAAACTACATCACATATACAAGGGATATGTCCACTACTTACATATTGTGTAAATGAAAAAAGTTTTCGAACACGCTTCATCGCTATAGCCAGTGATTTTAAGCAAGAAGAATGGGATGTACCTGGGAGCTTGCATATTATTATTGTTAACTTGCTCAAAGTATGCACCTGAAAAGCAGAAATAATCAATGCTGTAACTGATGATGAAGAAAATTTTAGAGAAAATGAAATATCTCAAAACGGCAATACCAGCTGGAAACCCAGGAGCAAAGGGAGACTGAGGATGCATTGAAGATGCATAATTAGGGGATTGAGGCACCATCGACCGTAAAGCCCCAAAGCTCGAAGCACGCATTAACCCTGCTCCAGTTGACATAACATTTTGGGCACCATGCAAATTTGCCATGGTAGGAAACTGTGGAAAAATACCACATTTGAGGGTTAAGATGGCTGTTTTGAAAAATTCAGATGTTATACCAGCAACCTTACTTAAGCAAGAAATGTCATTGAGGTTACCTCTCAATTTCGACCCTTTCTATAGTGTGGAAGAATTATGTGAAAGGAATAAAAAGGAAGCAGAATGACAACAGATGATAAGCATGCATCCTCCCAAAACAAACCAAATAAACAAGATTTTTAAAGAACTTCTCAATATCTGTCAAGATTTGCACGTAAATCAAAACTCCAGATGATAACCTTCACATAACTTGCGCCGGAAAATAAGATTTTGTAATTGAATTCCAACTTCAATAAAGATTTACAGCATTAAACAGCTAGTACTCCTTCAAAGGAGAAATGCAGACGAGATATGGATTGATTCCATGCTATGCTTGGTATATAGGTAGTTGGATGATTATGATTTGGCTCTATATTGTATAAAAATATTCACAACTGCCAACTCCAGAACTATTTATCCCTCAGTTTCTGCTATACATGCAAAAGACATTTCATGTCTAATTAAGGGAAAACAACACAAGCATTTGACTTAGAAAGGTGTTAATGCATGCAACACAACCAGAAGCAAGGACAGATCAGATATACACAAGATCAGTCTTCATATTTTACGTACTGGAGAAGCATGCACTTGAGGTCTGCCCTCAGTTATATCAAAAGGGTTTGTGGACTTTGCTGCAGTAGGAAATGCCAAGATTGGCTGTAAATGAAGAATTGTATTAGCTATTTACCATATTTAAAAGGTTACGACAATATAATGTGTTGGATAACATACTGCTGCATTAGAATAATACTGAAAGCCGTATCCCATGTTATGAGGTCGAAAATTCTGCCAGCCTGCTTGCGGTGCAGAGGCTGGTAAGTAGCTCGAGGTAAAGAGATCCTGCAGAGGAATTCATTCATGCATTAAGGCTCTTTTTATTTTATTTTTTATTTTTCAAGGCACAATAACAACGCATCATTTAATTTATTACCGCCGGAAGTTCCTTTCTTCCATTAGACTTGGTTTCTATTATCCTAGGTTGGGATCTGACATCAGATCCGGTGTCTTGAGCAGCTTCGGGCTCGGCTTGAAGAGATAGTTCCATAACAGAGTTTGAAAGGTCTTCCACTTCAGGAGTAACTTCTTCTGGCTGCATATAATAACGAAAAGCTGAAAATAATTAGCAATTAAATATACTGGCAAACAGATAAGAAGGCATACATTAGGAGGCTTTCATATCGTTAACTTTTGCAAATTCTTCTCAATACTGCCAGACACAAGAACTAAACATTTTATCAGATAATGGAAAGTCTTGAGGAATATTTCACCTGATTAAGCGAAGGGACATCTCTGAATGATGTACTCAATGATTGTGTCACTGAGCTACAAGCTGTTGAGGGTTGCGTCATATCAGAGTCACTGGTTGATGTAACTGAGGAAGCACCAACATTGTTGGGAGATGGAGTTATCTGGCCTTCTGAGGTCGGCGGTGCCAAATCCACATCCACGGAGATATCTTCAACTATTGCAGCTGAAGCATCGTTATCAGCAGCGTGAACATTAGACATGCTACCAGGTGTCGCATACAAGGGACCAGACAATTCAGAGAGTAAGAATTCTATAGCATCTAAAGTTTTAGGCTTTGTCTCTGTTGTAGAAGTTGTTGTCTCTGTTTTGGAACACTTGTTTAGGGTTTGAGAAGACTCGTTTTCTGTGGAAATTTCAAACGGTGCCCAGTCACTTCCAGCATTTGATTGAGATGTAGACTGAGCTTCCGATGCAGCTGCAGTTTCAGTTGCCTTTTCTGGGCTTTTTTGTTCATCTGAATTCTCCTTAACGGATCCCTCTCCACTGGCAGGTGTACCCTTCAGAAATTGAAATTCACCAGAGACTTTAGTTCGAGTTGAAACAGCAAGTAATACAATAATTAAGGAACTTTCAAGGTTTTTTTCCACAAAACAAAGAAAAGGTATAACGAGAAATCAAAACTAGAAGATAATGGTAGAGTTGATTTTTTTTTAGAGAAATTAAGTTAAGTTGTTTAATTATATATATTATTAGATTATATATTAGTTTATTAATCAAATTAATTAATTTAGAGAAATAAATAAAAATAAAAATATTTTAAAATAATTTAATTAATTTTTTTAATCTCTCAAAATAAATTAATTTTATGTTATATCTAAGAGTGAGGCAGTTTTTAGCAAGGGAGAATGATTTTACTATTACCTTCTCTCCGTCCACATTCTTTTGAGCATCAGATGAAACCGCTGTTTCCTTTGATTCTATGCTCAAAAACCGGCGGGTTCTAGATTTATCGTCTCGGAACCTATCATCAACAACCTCAATTTTTACAGTATTTCTCTTGTTGTTCCCGTTCCTCGGCACATATCTAGGACTTCTTCTGTCATCATAATAAAATTTGACACTCCTGTCCTCTTCTCGTGAACTAGGACTACGCATATCATTTCTATCTTCATATCGTTCGCTTAGGGAAAAACTGAGCTTCCTGCCATCGTAGGACTCCTCCTTGTTATTCTGTGTAGAATAAAATAAAATATTTTTATGTCATCTGTCATTGTCCAAGAAGCACATATTGACAAGGACACAAAACGCGACAAACTGATTGGTGTCTAAATAAAATTTGAAATGCCGTAGAAACAGGATGAAGTGGACTCTGTTTTTCTTTTGTATATAGTCCCAGAGCTTACCAATCTGAGTCTGGGAAGATTGTTTTGGGTCCTTTCACCAGTGAATTTTCTATCCACGTAGACTTGCTTGATGAAATCGCGAAGTCTTCGAATGTTACTGAAAGCGACCACATGAATTAAAACAGATGCAGATAATCCATGCAATACTATACAAAATAAACGAGGAACAGAAGCAAATCAAGTTTTACTTGGTATCGGGATAAGACTGACGATGAGGATCCCAGTCTTTAAAATAAATCTGCTTTGCTCTCTGTGAATGAAGTGGAGTTAGATTTTTTTTCACCAGCTTATTTAATAAGAAGTGTTAGATTTGTGGTTTTGGAAGAAAAATAGATGATGATTCTCACTTCATTGCCGCCTGCCTGAAGAGCAGAGACTTCTTCTGCAGTAAATTTAGCCATTGATACTGATTTTACTCTGTGGTTATACTCTCGTCTGTATTTCATGGATTTAGTCAGAAAAAAATGGAATCGAAAACAAAACTAGAAAAAAACAAATTATCGGCAATTTGCAGAGATGTAAAATAGAAAAGCAAAATATGGAATAACGCTTTATCCGTACTGAATTCCGCTGCAGTTTGTGCAGACGAATGTCCAAAAGGTTGTGCAGACATATTGTGGTCCCTGAATGAGAAATGCATGTCAATCATATCCAGGGAGAGAGAAGAAATGTCTTATTATGAAATATATCTAATTTTGTTTACGATAGAATTGCCTAAAAAATTAAATAAATAAACAAGAGAATTTCATACCAAACTATTGCAGTTGATACATCTCCTATTTTCAGGAAGTTTTGCGAGACTTCGAATTTCTCTTTCAATTTTCTCATCTTCTTTCATCCTAGAACCCATATTTCTAGGTTCAACAGCTTGAAGTTATCGTCTACCTAGTGGCCACATTACAAAAAGAACCGTATTAAATGGATGACATGAGAGTCTAGAGAGTTTTCCTTTATGCGAAGAGTTGAGAGAATTTAAATTTCGCAATCTACGAACATATCATGCAGGTTCCCATTTTAGAAGTACTTCAAAGGCCCTCCGATACATGAGCATTTAATTTTTTTTCTGTTCGTCATTCTCCGGGTAAGAAAAGAGGGGGGAAATTGGCGAATCTTAAAGAAGGGCAACCATGATTTTTCCTTTTCTCGTTTTTGTCTGTTTATTGACAAGTTTTTCAGTTACAAAGCCAGAGGAAAGGAAAAGGCTAATAGAAAACGAACCTGTTCATTCGAAGTTGAGGACGAATATCCAGTTGCGCAGCCATTATGAGAGAAGAAACAAAAGAGAAGAGGATAGGATTAGGAGGAATGTGAACGAAAATGGTAGGAGAGAATATCGACGAAATGGGGAGGCGGGAAAGCTGCCGGCAATAACGGTAGCGCGTATTTTAATTGCCGTCGAGCTTTACTGCGCAGGTGGCCTCATTTCTTTTATGGGATTTTTATTTTTTTTTAAAAAAATGTAAGGGAGATTTTATCATATTTTTCTAATTCAATAATCTATTGGTGGATTTTTACCTTATTACTTGGTTGGAAATAGCTAAATTCTTACATATTATTTTATTTATTTTCTTGAATTATTCTAGAAATTTCAAAACAATATTTTCAAAATTAGCATGACAATTCAGAGTTCATTGTATCTTAATTATCACAATAGAGTTTGAATCTTAGATTTCTACTCATGTCACGGGGTTCATTGGTTTTATTGTAAATGGAAAAGTGGAATTGTAATTAAATTAATATATGTTAATTTTTTATTTAAATTTATATGTTAAATTATAATATCATATAAATAACATAATTAGTATGGATTCTATACTGGATGAAATTTGAAAAATGGCCAACACTTTATGACTCAAATAATTAAAATGCATCAAGATGTCATAATTTACTGGCTGTTTGCTCCTAAGAGATGCAGCGAGGAAGACCGACATTCGTAGATTTAAGACATATTCTAAACCAAATGGAGAATATTTAAAGTCTGTTTGGTGTGAGGATTTAGAAGGGAGTGGAGGGAAAATTTTTATAAATTAAATTTTAAAATATTGAAAAAATGGGATGATAAAATTTTAATAAAGAGAATATATAAGATAAAAAAGTAAGAAAAATTAATTAAAAAATTTTAACCCCACTTTTCTAATTTTTTTAAATTCAATTAAAAAAAATTTCCCTCACCCACTTTCCATCCCCTCCCTCAGACCAAACAAGCCCTTAGTGTTAAACCAAATAACAAACTATAATGGCATATCAGTAGATTCCATTTCGCCTGTGTAGCTCCGAGATCTTGAGCGTGGACCTACACACGCACGGGATGAAAAGGTGGAAGATTGAGTTCAGCGGATTAAGTACTCATGTAACAGTCATACGAATAATGAGCTTATTATCGCCTAATCTATCATAAAAACTGATTCCATTCAAAGAGGTGGTTGTATTATTACTATTTGACCAATTTCTCTTCACATATTAACATTTGAAACTCAGTTATCGTCCCGAGAGGGTGAGGATGGGGGTGGAGCAGGAAGAAGAGCATAAAAAAATCTGTACAAGTGGGCAGCCAAATTTCCATAGCCTTGAGCAGATCTAAAAGCTGGAAAAAACTCCTGCATGGGAGCAACAAAATCACTTCTGCCTCACTGCTCTCAGCACTCCTAATTGAAATTCACTATGGCAATATCTGGTTAACGACAACAGGCCACACCACCCTTGAAGTAAAAACCAGACCTATGTCTAGCGAAAACAATGCTCTGAACCTAGTACTCATCTCTTTGCAACTCAAGCCCATTAGGTGGTCTATCCATCGCTATTTGGGTACTCGGAAGCCTTCATTGCTTCAGCTGTCATGAGAGCAACCACAGCCTTGTGAATTGCAAGATCTGCTCTATGGAGCAACCTTTGCGCCCTCTCTCTCTTTAATTTAGCCATTTTATGTGCATGCTGAGCGGCACCAGAGGGGTCATGCACCCTAAACTCCTCAAGATCTGAACCATCCAATTGTTCAATCTCATGGCCATAAGGCTCATCTACTAGGCACTCCCTGCGGCTTGGCGAGTCATAGTAACCCAAATTCCACCTATGAGCCCCATTTCTCTTTCCTGACATTCTCTGGTTGAAAGAAGCCATCATCTGCGAATCATTGTGATACATAAGCGACCCGAATTTCTTTGACTTGCTATGGTGAAATTTGGGGACAATATTTCTATCAAATCCATCTGTGTTTGTTGCGTAATATGCCATGCTGGCAGCTCCCCTTGGTGAGAATACCCTTGGTGATGTCTGGGGCAAAGGAGAATCATCCATAGAATCATAACTATAGCCTGGGAATGGAAACTTTTCATCGCCAAATGCAAAGCCATTCTGTCTTCTTCCTGACAGACCAACAGTCGGATATTAAAAAAACCGTTCATTAGCCACAACACAGGACTAAGCAAGTTCATCAAATACTCACCAAAAGCATGAAAACCATCTTGATCTGTTAAGAAGCTGTGAGTGTGCCCAGAGACTGAAAATTTCTTTTGTGATCGTTGTTTTGATCCCTTGTTCATTACTTCTAAGCCCCTTGGTTTCAAACAGAAAGCAAACATAGGTGGCTTCTCCAAAGTTGCAGCTTTATCCAGCCAGCCATTAGGAGTAGGTATATTGTTCTTGGTAATAGCTACTTCCCACTCTTTCAATTGTTGTTGATACCTTTCCCACATAGGAGGCTGAACAGATAATAGAAATTATGATCTCATATTTCAAGAAAATAATCACTGAATATGCAGATCATGTGAATAAAATAAGATTATAAAAAAAAAGTCAAAAAGAGTTTGTAAATTTCAGTTGAGAGGGAAAAATCAAACCTTAAGAACAAAGAATTTCACCAATGCAAGAAAAAATGGCACAACAAAAGACAACAAGGAGTCCTCCCAAACATGATTTAAGAACTTCTGCTCGAAAAAATAATTCCAATCTCATGCCCCCTAAAGAAACCACTTGCAAAACCCAAGGCCAAAAAACAACTCTTTCCTGAAGAAAAATATGATGGAGAAAAACAGCACTCTTCAATGAAAGGTATTCATGCCACTTGATCGCTTTGACTCCTTCCTTTCTTTTCTTAGTTTATTCATACCAAAGTTCCAATGCAAAACAAAAATACAGGGCAGACAACTTATCAAACACATTTTTAGCCCAAACATCACTTTTCATGAAAGCTTCTCTCCCTCTTCATTTCCTTTTAAAATGGCTCCATTCAATACAAACATGACCTTAGAGATCTACCACACAGATCAATACAAACATGACCTTAGAGATCTACCACACAGGTCAATACAAACATGACCTTAGAGATCTACCACACAGGTCAAGATGCAGAAATGACGACACTACAAAACCAACATATATGATACATATACACACAATCACAGAAATCTTTTATTTCCAATTTTTTAAAGTTACCTTGACCAAATCTATCTATTTTTTTTTTTAAATTAAAAATCAGGCATAAGGCAGTTGTGAAAGAATGTTTGACAGGGTGATGTAGGGGAAAATAATGCTAGAGTTTAAATCAAAGTCAGCCTGCATATTTTAATCTGAGATGGCATCAATTTTTCACAATGAATATTCCCATTTTTATATTAATTTTATAAAGTTAGAATTGCCAGAACTGGAGGATAAGTCATCTCCGCTACCACAGATTTTCAAGAGATTAGTGAATTGTGCATCACGTCTTTGTTTGTGCTGGAGGATGGGAATATGTTCCTTGTCAAACATAATGACAAAGCAGCAATGACTTTCAAGAAAAAGCTACAAAATCGCAATTAAAAAGACAGTCTTGAGGAATTGCATAACCATCAATAAGTACACAGGAATCTAGATAGCTTTCACATGGAAGCCAGAACAACGTGTAGAATCTACTGTACTAAAAAAAGGCTTAAAAAGAGACCATCAATCAAGATGCTACACTCAGCAATGGCTTGAACAATTTAGCCTTAGGTTTGAAGGGGGCAAAACATTAATGAGTTACGTAACATAGCTAAGTATGGATCAAGTGCATAACGACAACTTTTGTTCCATCTGTCTCCTTCAACTTCGATTCCCTATTCATCTTTGCAAGCAAAGCATATCACATTATATGGGGTGTTCCTAAAATTTAAATTAAAATGCCAGCGCCCGAATCATATGGATAGTTTAGACAGTACCTGGAAATGTCGAATTAAAGCCATTCCCTTCTTCTTTCTTCTCTGCTGCCAATGCTCATAGATAATATGGACAACACAAAAGGGCCTAATATCGGGCACGAGCTCCTCTATTTCATTTGGAGAAAACTCAGCACGTTGCTGAGCATATGCAGCCTTTTCAAACATGTCCATGGTCTTCTCAAAAATTTCATCAGATATACCTTCACATTCACTGTTGTCTTTTTTGGAATTTCGAGTGTCAAAAAGCCACTTCTCATCTTCACTATCCATGTCATACAAGACACGTAATGGATCCAACGCCATCTCAACATCTGTTTCAACCTGCTGGAAATACTTGCAACTACGAACGACTGCAACTTCATTTCCATTTTCGTCATCCTCTTTTATAAAGCAAACACCAGGAATGGGTATATTTTTTACTGAAGCAGCACGTATGTTCCGATTATAGCCTTCCTGATGCATCTCCTTGAAAAGAGCCCACTGACTCCTATCAGTAAATTCCAATACCCAATCCTTACCTCCTTTCCACATCATAGCATGTGTGTAACGATTTGTTGATCCAGGCTGAAGAAACTGATGTGCTTTATGTGAATATCTTGTAATCCCAGAAAGTTTTACAGAAAGTTTCCACTCATTATGATCAAAGAGCTCTAACACAACCTGTGCACCAGATTCTCTCCACCCCTTATCGCCAAGGGTAATCAACACATTTGCATCACAATATAAAGAATCAAAATTCTTTTCAAGGCCTCCCGCAACATCAGATAACTTTTTTTCATTGGCTTTTCTAATTCGTTTGTTAGGAAACCCTTTCTGATTATGATTTTTGTGCCTTGAACTAATATCATACCCATGAAAAGGCAATGAATATGATACTTGTGTACGAGGCTTCTTGGGTCCATTACTGAAACCATTGTGAAGTGCGTCAGCCTTTCCATCTGACCACCCATGAGATGGTAATCCAAATGATGAAGAGCTATTTCTGTTCCTAAGCCAAGAACTTCTGGGTGCAGTTGGATTAGGGCTTGGAATGAAACCTCCGTTTATATTCCAAGACAAATCAGAAGAATGCTGAGAATCATGCAAATCACACTCCATAGATTTATCAATATGGTGAAGTGAAGATACATGGATACTAAGATCACCTGCAAAAGAATGTGATACACCTCCAACCTTATCCTCACCAGTCAAAGAACTTGAGGGTAAAGGGCAGTGTTCTGGCCTTAAATTATGGAATTTCTCCTCTGATAACTGAATATCGCTAAGCCTCTCAGTGCCATAAGAACCAGAAGTTCCAGCACCACTAAGAACAATATTCTGACTGCTTTGAGGAGGAACTCCATCACTGCAAACAGAAGAACCGATTAGCGACTCGGGTTCATCAGAAGAGTCATCTTTCAACAAAACCATCATATCTTGCTTCGGATGAATTTCAGGATTCCTGTTAGAGCAATCATCAAGGCTAGAGCAGCCATCTGTCATGAGACCAGAGCTTTCTTGATCAGTTAGTGGCATGTGATCACAAAAGCTTATATGAGCTACAGATCGCTCCATCAGCAGCTTAAGGTGCAAACTAAGAAAAAATGAAGGTGCAGCAGCGAAAGAAAGAGCAAATGGAGGAAGCTTCTGATTGGCAGAATCAAGACAGTGATTAGTACGGACCTTGGTGAACTCTTTAGAAATACCCATAATATTAATTCCTTGCCTAGTTCTCTTCTGCATGACCTGTAGCAAAAGTTATAAAAGCTAATCCAGCATCAAAAAGGATAATGAAATATCCAACATAGGTAAATTTGAATTGACTTACAAAAGCCTTGATTCAATTTCAAGAAAATTTAAATAGAGAAGAGACAGTTGCATAATCAATCTTTATAAAGTAAATACAAAGATATCAAGAATATGTCAATAGCTATTCCAGTTAAATTCTTAACAAAGGAGGGGCACAATACAAGGAGGTACCTTGAATGAGGAGGACTTGCCCGTAGAAGTAATAGAGAACTGGCTTGATCCATTTTGAAGGGCCTGGACGTTATCATATGTGCACTCAGATATATGGAGCTGCTTACTGAGTAGGCAACGACTCTTGAGTTTAGAATCTAAGTACATCCATTTTGAATTCTTCACTCTGGAGAAGTTATAAAATTCAAACACAAGCTGCTTCTTCAAGTCAAATAAACATGAAAACTTGAATCTTATAGATGTAACTGGCAACTGCAAGTCAAAATACATCCCTTGATCAGCAGGTTGATGAAATACCCTAAGGACCAGAAAGACAAAGGATGCAGCCATCTTCAAGCAACCTTCAAATAACAGAAATCTCAAACCAACCACATTATCCACAAAAAGCATCTCCAAATGAACTCTTGGCCACTTCATCATCAGAGTACCACACTGAAGCAGCAGTGAAGAATGAAGTAACTGCAAATTCTGCAATTCAAATGAGTTGTTTATCACCAAATGCACTGGAAAGTTCAGGTCAAATTTGAATGCGGCTGGCTCCATGTCAAGAAAACATATTTTCAATACCCCTGCATTGTAAGTGAAACGCAAAGGCCCATCAATCTCAAAGCTCCTATCATCTGGTTCTTTTACTTCCCCAGCCCTGCCAAAGACAGGGTTAGAGTACCTGGAAACCGATGCAATTACTGTAACAAGTTTCTCTTCAGACAGCGAAGATATTGGATTTGACCTACGAAACCGCCTTCTAAAGTATACAATAGGTGTCTTGCCATCTTTAGGGCAAGCAGACCTTGGCAATGAAGAATTCTCACTATACCTATTACCTAATTTATCTTGCAATAAGGAACCACTGGAAAGGTTACTTCCATCGCCTCCACAGGAACTCATCGCTAAACAATCCTGTACTCCAGTTGGTTCCTCATACAAGGTTGAAGCCGAATTCAAAACTGTAGCAGAAGTTTCCTGTTTCTTAATGCCATGGAAAGAGGATTTAACCCGACGAGAAGTTCGAGCCAGCCAAGAAATTATAGGCTCAGAATCCATAGAGTTTTCATCACAACTATCATTCTTTGTAATCAGTTCTCTTTGTCCTTCTTGTCTGGTCTTGCTTCTCCTCTGCTCATCAGGTCTTCTGCTTCTCTTTACAACTCTTTTTCCCTCAACCTTTCCTGGAACTTCACTGGGAAGTAACAGGAGTTTGAACCTTTCAGTTTGGAGATTAATCCATTCTTCATCACGATCATCATATTTGATATGGTGAAGCATTTTTTCTTTGTCATAGTCATTGATAAGTCCATAATACCAACTTTGGTCTAGAGGCCAAAAAACCTTAATTCTCCTATTCAAAACCCAATATGCATCTAAATCACCCAAGAAAATTTCATAAAAGTGGCGCCTCTTCCTGGAGTTACCTTTCTCTTTGTGTTGATTCCTTGGCCTCAAGATCCTAGAAGCAGTATCAACATATGCCGATTCAGCACCTGACAAAGACTTCAACCCACAACAAACATGATTTTGATCAGAAGATAGCAAAAAGGGCAAACCATTTTCTGCTGCTAAAGTGGAAGACTTGCTACCACAGGAAAAGCCTGTACAACTGGGATCGAATCTCGAAGATAGCATCCTTGCAGCATTCTCCTCAAGATTCTCCTCCTCATCTTCCTGTAGTTCATCAGATATTTTACTACTATTGATTGAAGCATCAGTCTGCTTGGAAAGTCTTGAATTATCAAGAACTAAAACATCTTGCTCCCTCCTGGACTTCTTCAAAGAATCGTCACCATTATTTACAACAGAACAACAGGCAGGGTCTTCTTTCTCCTTGAAATTCTTAATCAAATTCAAATCATTACTCCTGTTTTCCTTGGGTTCATCAAAGTCCCTCTTCTTTTTGATTGGTGGTGATTCGGTCCTCCTGTCCAAATCATCAGTACTTAGATTAGTCATCAGATCACCGTGACCACTATTACAATCATTCTGCCCTACCAGAATCGGTCCTTGACCAACTGAAAATTTCTTCCTCCGCACAAAACCCCTTTTCCGCTTTGGAATATGAACAGCATCGTCATCTAGACTAAGAGAAACTCTATTTAAATCACTACTGCCACACAATCTCTGACTCAGCCCCAACTTCGGTTCATGCAAATCCTGTTTACCTGAACTTGGCTCCACTTGACATTCTTCGTTAACAATCTTTTTGCCACCACTATCAGCATTTTCTAAGCTCCTTAAAGACACTTCCTTCCTGGACTTCTTCTTCTTGTTCCTCTTCTCATCATCAACCCTGGGAGTAACGCCCTTCCTCTTCAAGTTCTTATTTAGAATCTCCTTCGTCTCTTTTGATTTATACAAACTTTTAAGATCCAAAGTTCTCGATTTTTTGGGAATCAGGGTCCCATAGGAATTTTCTGATCTATCTTCCATCAACAGTCCACGGAGGAGACGCCCAGACAAAAATTTCCCAAATTTCACATGACTTTTCACGTTCTTCAGATCTGTTACACCAAACCGACGAAAATTAATCATTCCTAGACCAGCCCAAAAAACTAAGATCATGCCAATCTCCCGTGTATTAGGCGAATTCCATTTCACAATACCAGAAATATTAACCACAAAATGAGAGCACTTCGCATACTTACCTCAAGTGATTTACCAGGAAATATTCGATCCATCCAACAGATCATGGAGATCACGAACACGAATCATAGATGAGTGTTCAAGTCTCACCTACGCCATTTGAAACCCTAACAAAATCCCCGATTTGGGAACAATTTTTCCAGATAATTCGATTTCTCTATATTTTTTCCTACCAAAAAATTAACAATTGTCCGTCTAGGGTTTCTTCTAATTTCTTGAGAATCGAAAAAATAATAAATCGAAAAAATATATATAAAAACTTTAGTGAGGGTTTTATTCGAATAGGCACTTGGCAGAATACCGTTGGTTGGTTGGAAAGCAAACTAGGTAGGGTAATGGTTGCCTCCTTCGCGGTCTCCTGGAAGTTGCGAGTTATTTGCTGGCGGACGGTGGAGATGGGACTGGCTCGGATGCAACAAAAACACTTCCAACAAAAAAACAAGGGGGTGATTGGGGGTGATAGGTGGTTTTTTTTTTTGGACAAAGGGTGATAAGTGGTTTCACCTCTTAAAACAAATAAGTTTAAATATCGGGCACTTGTTGTTGTGAGAGACTCTGCCTCGAAATGATTTATAAAGCACGAAAAATGCTTCTCCTTCTTCTCATATTTTCTCTCAATTTAAGCATAGTGTTAATTAAATTAAAAAAAGGAAAAATGCCTCTTTAAATAATTATTTAAATGAAATGAGAATAAGAAGTGAAATAAAATAAAACATGAAGCCGATGCGTAAAAAGCCCGCCACATTTTTCTTTAGGTAGGGTATAAATTTACTAATAAATTTTTTACATAAGTGCATATGATATTATAATGCTTATTTGTGTGTAAAAATATATATGAACTCTTCTAAATAATACAAAAATAATAAATATGTTAATTATTCTACATGGCAATTAACTTTTTTTTGGATGCCACTAATGTACAGCCAACGCTTTTTTTTTTTTTGTTCAAAACAGCCAACGCTTTCAATCTCATTTTTCACCATTCAACCTCCTCTCTCTCCAACATTAGTGTTATCCTCTTTTCTCCCTCCCTGGCAGCAACTTCCCTCACCACACCTCACCCTCTTTTTTTGAAAAAAAAAAAAACACATTAGATCCTATCCTAAAAATAAAAATATCAGAAAAATTTCATAGTTTATCAATGATAAATGAAAGGGCCGCTGTTGACCAGTGAAAAATCTACTGTTAAGACTTTTTTGATGTTGTAAGTTATTCTTTATTAATCCTTGATTAAAATATCATCACAATCTTCATGATCTTGACAAAGTCTCGTGAGTGTTCGGCAACCTTCAAAACCTAGGTTTCAGAAGCACTTTTCTGTAAATCGAGATAAAACTCCGTTCGTCTTTGTTATCGTGCAGGCACACCTAAAACTTGATTTGTAAAAATTCTTCAAAACACCAAATCAAAAACAGTTTTTTTCCCCCTTCACGGCCAACATAAACATACAGGATTTCAGTCTTCACTGTCATTAATTTATTACAGCTATACTATATTTGGTCCTAGTTATAGGATAAAGTTAGCTATTTTTGAAGAGATTAAGAGAGTTAAATAAGCTACTTAATCATATCATATATTGTGTATCATTAAATTATATATATTAGTTTATTAGTCAAACTAATTAGTTTGGAGAAAAAAATAAAAATAAAAATATTCTAAAGTAATTTAATTAGTTTCCTTAATTTCTCTAAAAAAAGTCAACTTTTTTTTATATTTAGGACCGGGACGAGTAATCACTTCCAAGCACACGGACTAACTAAGATGGATCTCGGATAATATATGGTAATTGAACTGATCAGGGATCTTTCTTCGTGGTCATCTCTTCATCTTCAAATTTGAACTAAATAAGTCCACAAACCTTCATAGTCCTTTGCTGCAGACAAAGCAGTTGGTTGCTGCTGTTGTTGATGGAGATTTTTGTTCTAAAGAAAATGTATTGCACATTATTGAAATGAATTTAATAAAAAAATGGTCGCATTAATTATAAAGCATAGAAAATACTTTTAAACTAGCATTATAAAAAAACTGACGTAAACTCTTGAAAATCATAAATGTAACCAGGTTAAAAAAATGGAGAATGTCAGATAAATACCAATGCGATTTCAAAACCCCCTAAAGACCTGTTAACATTGACATAAATGTGTCATGGATCAAATTAAGATTTTAAAATGTTGATGAATTTATCATTATGCCCTTAGTTTTTAAATAAAAGAAAGAAAGAAAGAAAGATGAGCTCCCCAAGTCCAGGTGCCCGTAGCGCTCCCCTGGTTTGAATTGTCGCCAGAAAAAATGAAGGTCCAGCGATAAAGATAGAGACGATAGTGTGGAGGTGGTCGATGGTGGTTGGGGAAAGAAGATGAGAGGGAGAGTAAGGATGAAGATAGTCGATGGTGGTTGAGAAACATTTGAAAGAGGAAGGAATTGATTGGGTGTCGTGGGTTTTAAGAGGTTGCGCTAAGAGAGAAGACTTATGCAGTCAGAGGAAGAGTTTGGTTGAGGATATTGGAAAAAGTTAGGAGGCTAAGGAAGAAGAAGGTGAACAGTAGAAGACTGTGAACAATAATGAGATTGACAAACTGTGTAATGAGATTGACAAAATCCATAAATATTGGCAATATGTGTAAATGATTGATACCAACTAAGTAATGAGATTGACACAAATGTTGATAAATCCTAACTTGCATGTTTTCATTAGCAAACGTTTTTGTCAAAATCATTCCAATTCTTATTAAAATAATTACTAAACCTGACAATCTCATTACAAATTTTGGTGAAATGCCACAAATGTTGGTGAATTCTGATTTACATGTTTTCATCAGCAAACTCTTTTGTCAAAACCATTACAATTATTGTCAAAATCATTATTAAACTTGTCAATCTCATTATGAATTTTGGTGAAACACCACAAATGTTGATGAATATTGATTTACATGTTTTCATCGGCAAACTCTTTTGTTAGAACCTATACAATTATTGTTAAAACCATTCCTAAACTTGTCAATACCATTACGAAATTTGGTGAAATGCCATAAATGTTGATGAATCCTGACTTTACTCATTTAGTCAGTACATTTATTCATCTTGTCAAAGTCATTACTCGTTTTGTTAAAATCATCACTTATTAAGTAAAAACCCTTACTCTTTTAATCCATAACTCTACTTGTTTAGTCAATACATTTATTCATTTTGTCAAAGTCATTACTTGTTTTATCAAAATCATCACTCATTAAGTAAAAATCATTACTCTTTTAGTCCATAACTTTACTCGTTTAATCAATACATTTATTCATTTAACAATTCAAGTATAGATATTGACAACTTGAGATCCTCAAATGTTAACAACCTTATAGTCAAATTCACAATTCTTTTCTTGTTTGGTTAAAATCATTAAAAGATTTGTCAATCCCTTTACACCTTTTGTCAATGAGGAAAACAATTCTGATAATAATAAATTTGATCTTTACCCACCTATGAGAAGGTGGGGCCTATTATTGAAGTGTGGCCAATAATGAAGCATCTGACTAAATCCCAATTATAAACACAATCCCCATCTATAGCTACAACCCAACTACCAAATTAAGACAGCTGCACATTTAGGTGACAGTGCCGAGCACTATTATAGGAGATTAGGAAATGGAGAGAGAAGACCGAGTCTCATTGTACCTCCATAGTCGTCGGTGTTTAACAAGAAGGAGAGGAATCAAATGGGAGTAGGAGGAAGGCGTAATGGTCAAACTTTGGCCTCCGGCGAAGTGGACTGATTGAACAAAGAAGATGTTGAAGAAGAGAGAATGGAGTGGAGAGAGAAGAGATGAAGGGATGAAAGGAAAAAAAAAGGAATGAGAGAAAGGGTATTTTCGTCTCTTGTCCAAACAATCAAAACCCCGATTCCTATATGAGCACCTCTCTGTCTTTTGCCTTTTTTAGTAGATTTTTTGGGGTTTTACAATTTCATATGATATTTATTTATCATTTTCCCTAAAGAGAATCTCTTGCAAATGTAGAAAAATCCCATTTCCCATGATTTATCACATTTTATCATTAAAATTCATGTCTCCCATCTTTAAAATAAGAAAATCGATTTAATTATGCTTCTGTTTGTACATCACAATATTTCCTTTATTAAAAATTTTCCTTTTGATATGTGTTTCTATTTTAAAAAATAAAAGAGCTGCTCCAACAGGGTGAGTCCTTCCCCTAGGACAGTCGTTGTTAAACTCCCGAGTTGATTTTATGAGTTTACCGTTTTCATATTTATAGTTTACAGAATTGTGTCGAATAGCTAATAAATTTGTGTGAGTTGTAAACTCAGTTAAACTCATGAGTTTACACATCGAATTTATCATTTTTACGTTTTTAGGTTATAAAACTGTATTAATTCATTCTTAAACTTATGTTAATTTTTTTATTTGATCATGTTTAATGACTTTATATCTGAATTTTATAAAAATTTATTCCTCTGGTGTGATAAACTATGAATGTTAATAGATTTTCAATCATTTGAATTTAAAATATAGATTTTCAATTATTTGAATTTAAAATATATTTAAATTAAATTATCATAATTTGTTATATTTAAATTGTTTAATTATACACCATTGATATCTACTTAATAGTTAGAATAAATTCTTACAAGTTTATTATTTAAATTCATCATACAAATTTATGTTACAGTTACAAATTTGTTTAAACATGTAAGTTTGACAACTTTACCAAAAAGCAGCTATTATTAATTGAGTGTCTGTTTGGATTAGTGGTGGATAAGTCGTTTTTTTTGCAATATAACTTTTGGAAAAGTCAAATAAAAAAAGTCAGATTGTAGATGTGATTTATGTTTGGATTAGCGGTGGCAGAAGTGACTTTTTTTCTAACCCTAAACCTGTTTGGATTAGCGATTGAAAAGCTCGTTTAGATGAAAAATGACTGAAAATTATATGAATCTTATTGAATACTACATATATATATATATATATATATATTAGTTATATATATTATGATAATTAAAGTGAAATTTTTTTTAAAATAAATTGATAAAATAAAATAGGTGAAATTATTACTGAAAAAAATACATACAAGCATTTAATTAAAAAAGGATATTTTTTTTTATTACTGGTGACACGCTGGATGCAATCATGGATGTTATTATTATTTTTTTCCTTTCATGACTGGTGATGCGCAGGCAGCAGAAGCTCTCTCAGCCAGTTTCTTAAAAAAGGAGCTGCATGAGTTGAAGCTCATCTTGTTAAAACGTTTTGCCAAACACTTCCTTCCTCTCAATTGGGCTTTTGGGTCCCAACTACTGAGCTTTTTTAGCTTTAAATATGGAGCAGTAGTGCTCTCCATTTTTTCAAGTTGACATACTAATGAGTTTTATACTTTTATTTATGTCACTGTATTTCTCGCATTATGTTTTTTCCGCCTTTTTATTTGGAAAAATTGTGTAACAATTCCTTTTTTTGGTCATTTATTTATTAAATGAGACCTTCACGTATAGATTATTTTTCACGTATTTAAAATATCTTTTAAATTTTTCCCTATACATATGTAAAAATTTTTCCTACAAGCACAAAAATCTTTTCTATATGTGTGTAGAAATCTTCTTTTTGTGTGCAATTATCGTTTCAAGTCTCATTTAACAAATAAATTGCCACTAAAATTTTATTTAACAATTCTCCCTTTTATTTTTCGTGTTCCCATATTCAATAGAATATGGCAATTTTAACGAACAATCTCATTTATAAAATAAATATACAAATGCAAATAAAATCGCGATGTATTTGGACAGAGGCTTTTTTTGGCCAAATTTTTGGATTTTTGGACAAAGATTGATTTCAATTTAATGTGAAGTTTAATACAAGAACGGTGCAGCGGGCATAGCCATCTCTAGCCATTTCTTTCCCCTCGCCGGATAAATAACATATCCAGATTAGCTGCAAGGCGTTCCTTCTTCGATCTTTCTGCCATCTGCTTTCAATTTGGTCTTGAGCATCAACCGCATTGCGATTTGCAGTTGCTGCTGTATTGTTGGCACTTTAGGTCAGATCTAGGTTTTCCCTTGATTGTTATTCCTCGATCCCGCCGGAGTAAATTCGATTTAACGGTGCCGGGTCTGCGGATATCTGATTTTAAGAGTCAATTGGTAATTGCATCGGTGTCTGTGAATTCCTCGATTTCAACGGTGGTCTTGGAAAATGCCTGTCAAATCGGCGCAATCATCGTTTCGGGATCGGACACAGGAATTTCAGAGTATAGCAGAGAGGCTAAAGAAGTCAGTGTCGTCCGGATCAGGGCCAAACGGGCCAAGCAGTAGTTCGAGATCGGAGGAACAGCGATCCGCGATCGCAATTCAGTCAGAATTTAATAGGAGGGCTTCCAAGATTGGTTATGGGATACATCAGACCTCACAGAAGCTTGCTAAGCTGGCCAAGTGTAAGTAATCGATCTGAGTTTCCAGGAAAATGTTTTCTGTAAGCTGTTTATATCTTCATGACTTTTTTCCGCTACACGGTGCTCAGTGTATAACTAGTTGAATCGATAACTACACTGTCATAATGTATTTTTAGATTTGTGATTGTGCTGGACGATCATTATTGTCTTGTTAATTTTTTCTCCACCGCTGGCTAAAACTTTAAGAAGTAAAAGAAAAAGTGTGAATAGTTTCAGCTAGTTTAGGGGAATAATGTCTGTTCGAATGCTCCTTTAAGCAATTTTTGCAAATAGAGTGCAGAGGATGACAACTTATTTTGCATTCATTTTAATTTGCAGTGGCAAAAAGGACTTCGGTTTTTGATGACCCCACTATGGAAATCCAAGAGCTCACAGCAGTTATTAAGCAAGATATCACTGCATTGAACTCTGCCGTTGTGGAACTGCAGCTAGTCAGCAACGCTAGAAATGACAGTGGAAATATCTCCAGTGACACAACTAGTCATTCAACCACAGTAGTGGATGACCTTAAAACCCGATTGATGAGCGCCACAAAAGAGTTTAAAGAAGTCCTCACCATGCGAACAGAGGTATGTTATGCTATTGATGAACTTGGATGTCAATTGGAAGAAAGTGTTGGTTGCATAACTATCTTGATGTGTAGTTGTTTTAATTTTTATTTGTCTTGACGTGTATTATTTTATTTTTATGCTCCTTTTTTAACTTATTCATATTTTATATCTTCGCTGCTTTGACTAACAATTTAATCTTTACTTTGTTTATGAAGAACTTGAAGGTACATGAGAATAGGAGACAGTTGTTTTCTTCCACTGCATCTAAGGAAGCCGCGAATCCTTTTGTTCGTCAACGTCCCTTGGCTGCAAAGTCAGCTGCCAATGCCCCTGCACCCCCATGGGCTAGTGGGTCAACATCTTCATCTCAGTTGTTTCCAAAGTAAGTTACGCTTATTTATTAATTACTATTGATTGGTCGTAGTTAAAAATTCGTTTGTATGTTTTCTTGTTAGCTCTCAGCTATGCATTTGAGTAATTTTGTGAGATATATTGAATTGCTATGTTTTGCCATTACATGTTGTTTTGGGATATCTCAGATCTCATGGAAATGCAGAAATTGTCTTGTTCATTGGCCTAATCTGATTTCTGTTTCAGGGTGTACTTAGTTTGTTCCAGTTTGGATCGAATTATGATATGGATTCTTACATTTTCTAAGGTCAAACTGTTATTAATATCAATAATATCAATATTATTTTCTTAAAAAATCACAGGAAGCAAGGGGATGGGGAGGGTCAACCATTGCTGCAGCAGCAGCAGCAGCAGCAGCAATTGGTTCCATTGCAGGATTCATACATGCAGAGCAGAGCTGAAGCTCTTCAGAATGTTGAGTCCACTATTCATGAGTTGAGCAGCATTTTTAATCAATTGGCAACACTCGTCTCCCAACAAGGGGAAATTGCCATCAGGTTTTTACTCATCTCACTTGGGTGCTATATAAATATCTGCTATTTTTTTTTCATTGCTTTGTATTCTTGTATGATATACACAATGGGATGCTATAATGTTTTATAACACTTGAATGTTTAGTAATTATGTGCATTAGGGAATGAACCGAAGCTCTATTAAGTGAACTAGGAGGCAAGCTGCATTATATATAGATTGGCTAGGCGTATAAGTAAATTTCTGGGCTTTGAGAGAAGTATAGCTTTGATAATGTGGCTGTTTGGGAGTGACAATTGAAATTTTCCAGCCTAGTGCGTATTGACTATTAGGTCCTTTGTCTTATTGTATGAAACTATGAATGGCTTGTTTTACGAATTTCACTGGTAACCTTTAAGTAATAATTGTTTAGGTACCAAGAAAATGAAAGGTATTTTTAGAATTTCATTGCTGTTGCAATTCCAAGAGATTTAGTTCATATGTCGCCTACAATTGGGTTGGAAAGTTTAAACAAGTGATATGTGAATCACTATAGGCAACTCTGACCCATAAAACTGCTGGAAAAGTTCAGGGGACCAGAGTGAGTTGGCTGGTTCAGCCAGTGAGCCGATCATGGAACTGGTCTGGTTCTATTTTTAGACTGTTTTGCTGTTGAACTAGATTAGTCTGAAAGTTGAACTGTTGATCATGTTAGTTTAACCAGACTGGGCAGCCCCCCACCCCCGCCAAAAACAAAAAAACAAAAAACAACATATACACTCCCTCCGGTCCTATTTATAAGACCTCAATAATTGAATTACGCGGTTTAAGAAAGTGGTTAAAGTTAGTTAAAAATAATAAATATGTCTGAAATAAACTTTGTTTTTCAAGTATGCCCTTATTATAAGGGCCAAATGAGAGAGAAATGAAGTAAATATGAGTATTACCAACTTTTTAATTAATGCAGCACATAATTAATGAGTGGTAAAAACGGAAAAAATTTATTAAATGTCCAGATAACTCTTGTCGAGTTCTTATAAAAAGGACCTAGGTAATTTAAATTTTGGGCTTTTATAAAAAGGACGTGGGAGAATTTAACTAGTCCATATATTATCATAACAAATTTTTAGTACAACGTTGATATTACTCATCAAAACGAAGTATACAACTTCACTATTGTCATTGTGATTGTTCGTTTCTGTAAATGTAATGTACGTTATATTTACAAATGGCTAATTGGTTCAACTTTTGACTTGGTGATTGAACTGGAGTTCTTGTTGGATGGGGAAAAACTGGAATTCTTGTTTCATAGGCCATTCATGATCTGTTTTCAACATCTATGCTTTGGGGTGAACTGTATGTTGATAACTTTTGAATAAAACATCAAAAGTTTGGAACTCCATATGTATGAATACTCAGGCGCCTGTAGAGTGAAAAGTTTCTAAACCTTTGACTTCATCAATGGTGAATCACCAGCGCTCCCCTGACAAAAAAAATGTAACTTGCACTTTAGAGTGGGTTTACTTGCATGTATGAAACCTGTGTTTTAGCCTTTCGATAGAATTTTTACTTCCTTCACCATCTTATCTCTTCCTTTTGAAATGTGACAAGCTTTCCATCGAATCTTGTTTGCCTCCAGATGTGGCACCATTTTGTTTGTGTGCGCTTGTTGGTGTCAAGACGAGTTGGATAATATTCTGAAAATCTATGTCCATATGCACGGGTTTTTTCCCATTTGTTTAATCGAGTACTGACCACACAATATTGAGAAGATAGCAATGTTACCGTGGTTTAATCACCCGTAAACCTTCATGATATTGATACACATGATTCTTAAAAAGGGGAAATCCTATCCTATAATCATTTAGACTGGTGCTTCACTGTTAGATGGTTGCATATGTGTAATTTTATTTGATCGCTATCCAGTTGAATCTGTGTTTTCTTCCCTTTGCCTTCAAACCGGTTGAATTTGTTATTATTTGCATGCTTATTTATTCATTTATTTTAGATCTGACAATTGAATTTAGACTAAGGGTTTAAGGTCCCTAATTACAGGATTGACGAGAACATGGACGATACGTTGGCAAATGTAGAAGGGGCGCAGGGGGCTTTGCTCAAATATCTGAACAGTATATCTTCTAATAGGTGGCTGATGATCAAGATATTCTTTGTATTAATATTTTTTCTCATGGTTTTCCTATTTTTTGTGGCATAATCATCCCAAAGATACAAGAGAAAATGAAGACACAAGCGACGACCACCTGCTTATTGGTGACAAGTCTTCGGTTTTTCATTAATATTTCCTCCTTAATATAATATTAATGCCTGCAGAGTTTTACCCCCAGATCTGTGAAGTTTGATACTTGTATGTATTGATTTATGTAAGAAGGTTACGAGTTAGAAGAGTTGATTATAATCCGTGAGTTATTTTGTGATTTTGTAATTATTTTATTGATAAAGTTTATTGGTAATATTCATGCCCATGTGGGGAAATTTGGGGGAAAATCAACTGACTAAAGAATGGGTTAAGAATTATGAGTTAAATACAGGAGAAATTAATTAAAATAAAAGGGAAAGATTTTCTTTGGTTATATTTGAGATTTGTACATCTTTGGCGCTTTTGGTTCTATTCAGTGTTTATTTTATTGGAAGGTGTGTATGTCGTGCAGCATATGTAAGAATATTTGTCACATAAACACGCAATGAATTACCAATGTCTTGGCTTATTATGAATTGTAAGATAGAGTTTTCCTAATTTGAACAAAAAAAAGATAGAGTTTTCTTAATTAAAACTTGTACGATGGTTCCATGGCCGATTCTATTCTTAAATTGTACACTTCGAGCGAAACTGTCATCTCGTAGCAGAAAATTTGTTTGCTTGCGCTTGCATTTCTTGACTCCACGTTTCAGTGTTTGAGCCTATGAAAATTGTAAAATTTGTGGTGTTTGATCCAGTGAAAGCATCTTAGAGTCTCATCTCAATTAGTTTTGTGAAGCTGATATTAACATCAACACCCCGGTATATTATTCATCTAGGTTTGGGATTGGATTAGTAGTTACGAAGAATAGCGATCTCAGTGGATGACGAACTCAAACGTTAGCTCTTTTCCTCTCTTTAATAATCAAGTTTGTGCCCTCAAGCGAGCTTACAATTTAACAAACGCTGACGGATTTTACGAGAAGAAAAACAAAGATGAAGGAGATGTCATTAACATCAAATTGCAGTATTAAACATTGCTTGAGACTTCATCCAGCCCATAGGGCCTAGTTTTCTACAAATCTTGGATTGCATTCCATCTTATGAGGCAATATTTTCACTCAATTACCTGGGGATCCGACCGATGAGAACTTTTTGTAGACAGATTACAGGAATTATAGTGCTTTTCGTGTATTTGATTTTGATATGATTAAAACAAGATGTAGTTTTTATATTTTACATTGTTGACTATAAGAAATTTATCTTTTACCCCACCACTACTAAGTTCTATACCATTTTGTGAAGGTTTATATAGGTATTTTATAATTTATAATTCTGTGTAGTCATGTATAATTTTATTTTTCCGACTATATATTAAAATATAAATTTCAAAATGTTTAGGAAATGCGGTAAACACATGGTCTTCAGAGAGAAATATATATTTAAGAATTTAACATCATTTTGAATTATCTTTTATGCATGTTGTGATTCATTAATTAATGATCAAATATACATGATAATATAAAATATAAAAATCTCGACCAGTCACAGTAACATTTGTAAATGGTAATTGACTTATTATGCAGACTCTGTGAAATATATGAGCAATAGCTCCAGTTCTACCTAAAATTAACTTGTTTATAGTTTAAACTCAATTCAAAACAGACTGCAGCAGAGCACATCGACGATACCAGGAAGATGAACAGATCAATGGAAAAACAAGCTCAGATTGACGGATCTTCGGACATGTAAGCTCAGCGTTGTCACCGGCGGAACTCCAGTTCAACTCAGCACAGATCAGCACCAGAACGAGAGAAGCAGGATCAGATCAGCGTCGGAATGGAAGATGTTGTAGCAGATTGATGTCGATCACGGTGAACCAGCGTCAGAAACCGAAGACCGTTGAGAAGCAACGGCGCCAATGCTGGAGGAGAGGGAGGCCTTGGAGCATAGCAGGAAGAAAATTCGTGATGATGATGAAGAGTTCACAAATAAGCAATCCTTAGCCCCACGGGTTGAGGATTGGATGAGTGACGATAATATTGTACAAGAAACCACCATACCTGAAGCACCTAAACGGTCATACAAGGATGCATACGTGGATGATCAGACGCAGAATGATTGTTCAGATGATGAAGAAGAATGGTGGAGAGGGGACGGATGGAAGTCTAGGATTGAGGTGGAGATGACGAAGAATGGACCAAACATAATTGTGTCTCCGGAGTTTAAAAAGAAGCTAGCGAGGAAATGGTCGACATCGGTGTTTGTTAGACTCCTTGGCAGGATGGTGCGTGAGGATCAATTGGGTCGAAAACTGTAACAGCTGTGGGGACGTAGAGGCCAGGTTGAAACTATTGAGATAGGATCCGTGTATTTTTTGGTTCGTATGAGCAATAAGGAGGACTATGATTTTGCATTAACAGGAGGCCCTTAGTTATATATGGATCATTACCTAGCAGTACAACCATGGAAGTCAGAGTTTGATCCTGATTTTGGTGAGGTTTCCAAAATCACAGCGTGGGTGAGAATTCCTGAATTCCCAGTTGATTTCTATGATAAGGGTATTTTACATGTTGTGGGTAACCAAATTGGAAGGGTTCTAAAAGTGGATACAAACACCCTTCAGAGAACCAAAGGTCGTTTTGCCCGTATATGTGTTGAAGTCGATCTGAGTGCGCCTTTACTTCCGTCATTGATGATTAATGGGAAAGAGAAGAAAATTGTTTATAAGGGTTTGCACTTGTTTTGCTTCTCATGTGGACGGTACGACCACGACACAGCGCATTGCCCTAATAATCAAGCAATAAGCACGTTAAATTCGCCATGCGTGTCGAACCCGTTGGCTTCCACAGATTCAACACAAGAGCCTACATGCTCTGAGACCGCAGCCAGGGTGTATGGGGAGTGGATGGTCGCACCGAGTCGTAAAAGGGGACAATGGATCTCGAACACAGGGAATGGCAATCATGGGCGTGAGTCTAGGAGTGATGTACGTTCTCGAATTACGGGAGGAAGATCACGTTTTGAGGCTCTTAATGTTGAAGATATAAGAATTAATGATGGAGGTTATAATGATAGTGGAAATCAAGGCAAGATTCGTGTCAGTTCAAAGTAAGGAGAAAGATCGCGTGAATCAAAAGGGAACTCTGGTCATTTAATTGAAATAAGTAAAGGGAGTAAGGCGAATAAGGGATCGGATAATCTGAATGTAGGAAAAAAGGAGAGAATTTGTGAGAATCCGAATAGTGTTGGCCAATTGAAGACGTTGAATAAAACACGTACGACACAGACAGCTAAAAAGAAAGGGATTGAGGAGGGAGCTTCCCACGGAACCTTGAGTATGGGCTTGAAAATGCAGCAAACAAGAACTCAAGTTGACTCTCAGTTGTTGAACTCTCACATGTTAACTCATAAAGCCGAAACATCGTATAATTCAAGTGGGGTGGCTGGGTTACAAATGAAAAAAAATATTATTCAAGTAGACCCTAAATCCACTACTATCCGCCTAAAAGACATTGATCCTCTTGACCCAGGTGCAGAACGAGATGAGAATTTTGCAAGTCCAACTAATCCTCTTGGGACTGTTGAGGATGTGGTAATGAATGGTGTTGACGAGGTGAAGGAGGGACCTATGTCTCAATAATGACTGGTTTGGTTGTGCTCTTCTTCATATTTATAAATTTTTTGTGATTATTATGACTTGGAATACCCGGGTGCCGGTGGTGCCTCTTTTAATAGATTACTTAGTGATATTGTTGTCAGACATGGTGTTAATTTCTTTGCTTTGTTAGAACCCAGACAACAAGGGATGAAAGCCAAACTCATTGCAAGGAAATTGGGATTGACGAATATGCACATTGTAGAAGCTCAGGGATTTAGTGGAGGTATATGGTTATTCTGGGATTCTACATTTCATTTTTCTGTGACTTATTGTGGTGATCAATTTGTTCATAGAATGGTTAACAAAGGCACAAGTGTAGAGTGGTATCTTACTATGGTCTATGGGAATCCAAATATGGTTATTAGACGACAACTTTGGCCCACTCTTGAGGGTATTCAACAATCAATTGTTGGAGGCTGGGTGGTGATTGGAGATTTTAATGTTGTTTCATGTCCTGAAGATCGCTGGAGTAAGAAACATAGGGAGAATACAGGTATCAATAGGTCCTTCCGAAATTGGTTATTGGGCAGCGAATTACTTGATATTGGTTTTAGTGGACCTTGATTTACATGGGGCAATTTGATTACCCAAAGCAGAATTGATAGGGCCTTGGTAAATAATTGTTGGTTTACAGAGAATCCTAATGCAACTGTGACACACTTGCCAAAATATAAGTCCGATCATTGTCTGGTGCTTTTGGATACTGAATCTCATGTTCTTACTGCAAAGAATCGAAGGCCTTTTAGATTCTTTGCCCCCTGGGTTATGCATGACGATTTCAAGAATTTTGTGCAGCGTCACTGGGGGTTGGGGTGACGACTGGTGCAGATCCATAGATCAGTTCACGGAGGATTTGAGGTTATGAAATAAGGAGGTTTTCGGTAACATCTTCTATATAAAAGAAAGTTTATATCAACGATTAGATGGGATTAATGCAAAGATAGCTTCAGTTGGTATCTCCGAGTCTCTTGAAAAGTTACGAGAGGAGCTATGGGGCGAGTTGGAGAAACTCTTGACACGGGAAGAAGTTATTTGGCTACAATACTCTCGAGTTAACTGGTATGTGGATGGGGATCGTAATACCAAATATTTCCATTCAGTGGCTAACAGCAGGCGAAGAAGGAATAAAATAAAGGCTTTAAAGCTTGACACTGGGGAGTGAACATATGATGCGGTTGAAATTATGAAAATGGGAAGTCAGTTCCTTGAAAATTTATATACGGAGACCCAGATATATAGTGGATCTTTGGTTTTTGGATACACGTATCCTGATATTGATGACGTAAATATACGTACTCTGGGGAGATCGATTGAAGATCACGAGATTAGACGTGCTTTGTTTGATATGGGGCCTCTGAAAGCACCAGGACCAGACGGTTTCAACCCGTTATTTTATTAGAGCCAATGGGAAATGGTGGGACCGTCAGTTATTGACTTAGTTAAAAAAGTCTTTAATGATCCAATGTGGATACGACAAATTAATGCCACTCAAATTGTACTCATACCGAAGGTGGAACATCCTGAGACGATTAAAGATTTCCGTCCTATAAGTCTTTGCAATGTTGTGTATAAAATAGTTACGAAGGCTATATCAAATAGATTCAAGGTAGTCATGCCTTTAGTGATAGCCCCGAACCAGTGCAGTTTTGTGAAAGGGCGCCAGAGTTCGGACAATATTATCCTAGTTCAGGAGATCATTCACTCTATGAAGTCCTTAAAGAGGAATAAGGGTTTTATGGCCATTAAGATCGATTTGGAGAAAGCTTATGACCGGGTCAGATGGAGTTTTATTTCCGAGTGCTTAAGAGAGCTCAAGATCCCTAACTATCTTCTTAGAGTTATTCAAGCTTGTATCTCAACGTCTCAAATGCACTTCCCGTGGAGTTCGACAGGGTGACCCAATATCGCCGTATTTTTTTGTTATCATGATGGAAAGGTTGGGGCATCTCATCCAAACAGCAATAGATGAGGGTGACTGGAAACCTTTTAGGCTCTCCAAAAGAGGTACTCCTGTCTCTCATATTTTTTTGTTGATGATCTCATTTTGTTTGCAGAAGCAGATTTTGATAACGCAGGGATTGTGAAGGCCATCCTGGATGACTTCTGCCACATTTCGAGCCAAAAAGTGAATGTTGGAAAGTCAAGAATTTACTTCTCTAGAAATATGAATCACATCAAGTGCAAAGAAATCAGTGAGTTTTTGAATTTTACTCCGACGTCGAATTTGGAGAAATACCTGGGAATGCCTATATTACATGAACGGAGTTCAAAGGCAACGTATAATTTCCTCCTGAATAAGATGGATGCTCGTTTGGCGAATTGGAAGTCCAATATGCTATCGATGGCGGGCAGGCATACTCTAGTGTCTTCTGTAATGTCGACTATGCCTTCTTATGCTATGTAAACAGTGCCTTTACCTTTGGGAACTTGTGATGAAATTGATAAACGATGTCGTAATTTTCTCTGGGGTAGTAGCTCAGTTAGTAGAAAACCGCATCTAGTCTCCTGGGATTTGGTGTGTGCACGTAAAGAAAATGGAGGCCTTGATCTCAGGAAGGCTCGTTACTAGAACCAGGCTTTTATGATGAAGCTTGGATGGAATATGATTAATAAACAAGACTCGCTCTGGGTCAAATTTTTGCGTGAAAAGTATAAAACTGGCAATGATATTATTCCTAAAATTGAAAAGCGTCGGTCGGAGTCAAGTACATGGAGGGGTATTCATAACAATTGGGAGAAAGTCAATGATAGTATATCATGGAGAGTAGCAAATGGAGAAATTATTTCTTTCTAGAACGATGTGTGGGTGCCACATTTGGATAAGCTTTAGAGTTTAGTAACCCAAGTATTGCCTAGAGATGTTATTGAATGGAGAGTAGCTGACTGCATAACTCCCTCCGGACAATAGGATATGAGTAAGTTTGATCACCTACTCCCAGGACATGTATGTACCGCTATCAGACGGGTTAATATACGTCAGCTAAATGGGGAGGATTTCCCAGCATGGAGATGGTCTTCTGATGGCAATTTCTCCCTTAGCTCTGCTTATAAATACATGGTGGATACCCCACGGGCTCACACTAAATACAGATGGAAATGTGTTTGGAAAATGAAGGTTCCTCAAAGGTACCATACTTTCTTGTTGTTGTGCTTTCATGGCCGTTTAATGACGAATATAGAACGGTTCCATCGTGATTGTCATCCTACGGGTACTTGTGAAATATGCTATAATGCAAGTGAGTCAATACTCCACGTTCTACGGGATTGCCCGGCCATTTCTGAATTTTGGAATAGTTTCTTATCGCCTAGTTGGCGGGATCTATTTTTTGGCATATTGGATAGAAATGACTGGCTTACATGGTGTATGGAGAGAAAGGATGTTGTACAGGGTTTTGAGTTTCGTCTTTGGTTTACCGTCTTATGCCGATATATCTGGTTGGCTCGTAATGACCGATGTTTTAACAACAATTCTTGGAGTACAAATGCCATTTTAGCCCGTGCTCGTGCATGCTTAGCATAGGATAATACAAGCCTGTGTAAAAATCATAATGAGAAAGAGAGTTGTACACATTGGAAACCACCTCCGCCTAGGTGGGTGAAGATTAATACTGATGAATCCAGGAGTGACAACTTAGGGATGTGCACTTGTAGTGGTGTACTGCGAGATCACAATGGTGATTTTTTACTGGGATTCATGTATCGAATTGGCCAAGGGACGGTGGTCTCTGCTGAAGCATGGGGTATATTGTGGGGTCTTAAAATTGCATGGGATAAAGGATACAGATAAATCCTAATTGAGAGTGATTGTTGTGAAGTCATGGAACTTATTCAGGCAACGGTGTCTTAAAAACACCCAGATTTTCAACTTATCATGGAGATTCGCACGTTGATGGATCGTGACTGGGAAGTTGAAATGTTACATTGTAATCGTGATGTTAACATAGTTGCAGACGCCATGGCTAAGGAGGCTTGGAAGATGGTGTTGGATCTCCATATCACTGAATCATCTCCTGTAGTTATTACGAGTTTATTACTTACTGATCAAAATATGTCGAGATCTCAGGTAGACTCAGGAGGATAGTTTCTGAGGTGTTTGTAATTTTTCATGTACTATAAAAAAAAATAGTTTAAACTCATAAGAAAACTTTTAACATGGAAATAAAAGTTTGAAGGTTGGAGAGCCTAAATTACCGTATAAATGTTACTTAATTTGTTTCCATAATGTTTAACTGAATTACAACGCGTTTCAGGAAAAACAAACTGAATAAAACACGTCAAATTCAGTCTTAGTTAGAGCGAATAATGTTAAAAACAAAAAGAAGAAAGAAAGAAAATTTCCATCCACTGGGTTATTTTTAGCTTTACATTTTTTCTTTTGGAAAAAATCCCTGACCTCTTCTATATAACCTTTCTTCTGTGCTGTACTTATCGTTATCGTCAATATAACCCTAGTTCTCAGAAACCGGAAGGTTCAGCACCGTCCCCACGTCGCCTGTGGCTCACTCATTCTCTTCAGCCGCCACATTTCTAAGAACAATTGAACCCTATCGTCAATCTCCGACTTTTTTGGTGTATCCCTCTGAATTTGTTAGCCGTAGCCCTAATCCGAATTAGTCTCTGTCGGGATTATTACCGCTCTCGCTGAATATCAGATCTATAAGAGCCCTTAATAAAAAGAATTGGCATATTTTAGTGCAAAATAAGCTTTTCATACTTTCATCGCGTTCTAGCATTTCCAATTTGGTTGTTTGATCTTATTTCAACAAATACATTGCTTTCAGGAATTTTTTTCCTTCTTGAAACGACGACTATTGAGGTTACCGCGATAAGTTTCAGCTCTGGACCTCCTATTTTCAGGAATTATACGTATCTCTTGCTGTTTTGGGCAATTTTTCATCAGTTCTTGTTGATCTGTCTATATAGAGAAATGGTAGGAGGTGGAAGCAGGAGGGACGAAGGTTCGTTGATGATCAAGAACTCAAACGTCTTTGCTGCACTCGATACTCTAAAAAAGAAGAAGAAATCCGATAAGGAGCACAAGAGCAAAGGGTCTTCTAAATCTCAGGCTCAATCTAAGGAACCTGAACCGCAGGTGTTCTGGGCTCCCACACCACTGAATACGAAATCTTGGGCTGATGTTGATGATGACGATGACGACTACTATTCCACCACTGCCCCGCTCCAGTCTGTCTGGGGTGTTTCTGAGCCACAGCAGAGTGAGGAGATACCAAGCGTTTTGGAGGTTGGATTTAATTGTCTTTATTACCGTTCATGATGTCATCGTAGTTTGAATGTGATGCTCTGTTATTTAAGTTGTGATTGAGTGGCATTCTTGCTTATGGGACTGCTGCGGTTCCTGTTTAATTAACTTCTACAAACCTTTAAAATGCAGATAATTGATTCTTTCTATCAAAATATGATTCATTCCTTGTATTGTCATTATTTGTCCCACGTTTCTTTTTACATGTTTTGGAGATATTTACGCTATCATAGTGTATAGTTGTTATAGCAATGAAGCCTTTGTTTGAAAATACATGGCGATGGCAGGAGTAGAAGTAGATTTTAGTGGTTTTATTACATTGTTGCTTGGCAAAGGAGGTGGACTAAGAAAATATGAACACGAGGGAATATATAGAACATCTTTTGATGGAAATTTGTTTTCTTTTGAGGGAGCATGCGAGGGATGTCATGACTTTCTATTTGGTTGAGACATGTTTTTGGTGAATATGAGCCTGTGAACTTGATTGCATGGATCAATTCCTTTTTATGGCTTTAAAGCACTACAGGCATGGGAGCTTTGATACAAATATATTGAAGTGGGGATGCTTGGCAAATTCAAAAGATTTTGAGCACTAAT
This sequence comes from Inga oerstediana, assembly GCA_963210345.1. Taxonomy (NCBI): domain Eukaryota; kingdom Viridiplantae; phylum Streptophyta; class Magnoliopsida; order Fabales; family Fabaceae; genus Inga; species Inga oerstediana. The sequence continues at coordinate 6,923,722 of OY723402.1, forward strand.
TGATTCCACATGAATAAAAAAAATCACCTTTTGACTTTATGTATTGTATACCTGAAGTTAGATGCTGAATCCTGCAAAGGAGTTGGTACTGGTTTATTAAACAATATATTTATGCCCATTATGTGGCATGGGAAAGAAGTGAAATTGAGTGTCTTCCTACACATGAATCCTGGAGCTTTACAACGCATTATTTCTTTGGAGGTGCTGTCATGTTACAAATAAGTTGCGCTTTATCTTTGGATGAAGTAGAAAATTTTCTTTTTGAGCAGCCATTGATTTTCCTTGTTTCTGTATGGATAAAAGAATGATACCTTGAATTACAAAAATAACTTACAAGTGGCCTGACTCTAATTGTTTTAATTAGCTCAAAGCTTAGTGCGAGTAACACGGGCAGAAAATGAATTTTTAATGTGTTTGCCTGTTATGGACTAATCAGTTAAATTAGCTGGAAAATATCTTTCATTAGTGTGGATTTGATACTCTTTTAATTGATTTATGATTGCAGGATAGTGAGAGTGAGGAAGATATTTTAGGTGAAGGGGATGATGATGCAGAGGAAGAGCATGATCATGAACCAGAACAGTCCGTGAATCCTGAACTTGAGGTTACGAAGCCTAATCAAGTTTCTGTGGCACCAAAGGAGGCAGAACGACAACTTTCCAAAAAAGAAAGGAAGAAAAAGGAACTTGCAGAGCTTGAGGCCCTTCTGGCTGATTTTGGAGTTTCGCAGAAAGAAAGCAATAGTCAAAATGAGCAAGGTAACCATGAAAAACTTAAGGCATGGTTTACAGATCAGGGAATATTTTATATAGATTTATATTTTATGCTATGCTTTTCTGATTTGTGCATATTCCATATGCAAAAGTAATATTTTTGGTCAAATCATCCCCCTTCTGATTCTATATTTCACTGAAACCTATAGGGTTTCCATTCAACCAGAAATTTTGTTTCTATTGAAACTTTTTCTTCCAGAAAAGTTCTATGAATGTAAAAGAAGCAAACAGTAGAATTCTGCTCAAGCAACATATATCCAATTGCTTTGCAGGTGCCTCACAAAGTAATGGAGATGGTGAGGCTGTTGGAGATGGAGAAAAGAAGGAAAATAATAATGGGGAGTCAAAAAATGCCAAGAAGAAGAAAAAGAAGGATAAATCTTCCAAGGAGGTGAAAGATTCACAGGATAATCTCAATGGGGCAGATACAAATAATGGGCCTGACGAAGCCGCAGGCACGGAAAATGCTGGGGATGATAAGTCCACCGTCGATGTAAAGGAGCGTCTCAAGAAAGTTGCTTCTTCAAAGAAGAAGAAATCTAGCAAAGAAATGGATGCTGCTGCAAGAGCTGCGGCTCAAGAGGCTGCTACAAGGAGGGCAAAGCTTGCTGCCGCTAAGAAAAAAGAGAAGAGCCATTATAATCAGCAACCAGTGCGGTAAAAGAAACCTGTTTGTTAACACTATACCAGAATGTGTATTGTTCATACCATGATGCCGAATAAACAATGTGCTCCCTCGCTCTGTATGACTTGCATTCATATTGCCATGGACATGTGAAGTATTCCTCTGTTTTTATTTTTCTTTTGAAACTTACAGTTACCTTACCGTTATGGTCATGCCTTCCCGCCAAAAATGTAGTTGAACTACATAGGTGTGCATCTTTAGTTCGTTTATCCTTTGTGACTTGTCACTTGGTTCTGAGTTCTGAAAAGTTGTACTGTAAACCTCGTAAATTACCCCAATCTTTTAAACCGTGTTGATGTGGTGTTTGATTAGAAGAACGGTGTATTGCATATACGTAGCCAAGGCTACTGTCTATCCATTGTTTCTTTCTTTGGTGATCATCCTCGGCCAGGCCTCATGAATCAGCATGGAGGAGAGGGTAAAAGATGATGCTGAGTTAGTGAAGTTGGGCATGTAGGCTTGAGGAAGAAGACATAGGCCCAACGAATACACCGGAGCGTGATAGGGCAGTGTCTGGTGCCAGAGAAGATAAAATCATTCCTGCTGAAAAAATAGTTCAAGTGATGCTTCCTGCTAAAGAATGGATGACATTAGCCGAAGCCTTTTTGAATGCAATGTAAATCGAGACGGGCGATCACTTTATGAAGTGTAAAGATATGAAGGTACAACACTTCTAAAATTCACACGACCATAATTTTGGACTTCCGTTTTTCAGCAAGATAATGACCATCAAAAGTATCAAAATGCTACCTCCACTTCTAAATACAAGAGCTCATCCGTCATGTGAAAATGCTCATTGATATTCAAAAAAAAAAAAAAAAGCCAATTGAGAACTAAGGTAATTTAGTGATTTGTAAAAATCAGACGTTTTAGTTGGAAGTGCTTTTACATAGGTGTTTTTGTCATATTGATGATTTCTAGCTCTTAAAGGATGAATGCTCAATTGGGAAAGCTGCTTATACATGTTGGAAGTCATGGAAATTCAGTTGAAAATGTTGAGTTAAACAATTTTGCCATATTGATTCTTAAGGACAGCTTAATTTGGAAAACTTTATACATGCATCCTGAAAATTGTGGAAACTCATTTGGTAGAGTCTTAAACATTTTAGTAGTATTAATTGATTTTTAAAAGATGGAAGCTTTATTAAAAGAAACTTTACATACATGAAACCATTATTTTTACCAGTCAGTAGGCGGCATTTTCATCTATAACTTCTTTAATAAGCCAGAAAAAGAACAGAACATTGGTTTTTAATTGACCCCTTTAAATTTTTAGATCCTCAACTGTCCCTATTTTGTTAAAAAATGCCCCTAAATAACCACGTCCCCTAGCACAAGTGGTAAGTGGCTTGGGTTGCTTAAGCGTCTTGTCCCGGATTCGATCCTTAGGGCGGCGTGTATGCAGTAGGGGATGTGGCCACGTCAAACCCCCAAAAGGGGCACTCGATACGGTGTAAGGGATTAGTCTGATACCTGTCGGACCTGGGATACCCTCTACCAAAAAAAAAAATGCCCCTAAATAATTTTTCCTGAAAAAAAAAAAGTCATACTCGTATAAATTAATAGCAACGGACCGTTAAGGAGCGCGCTAGTTTTAGGGCGCGCCTAACGCAATCTGCCTTGGATGGTCAAAGAAGGCAGCATGTAGCAACAGGCCGCAAGTTCTTTTTCCCAGAAAGTTTGCCTCGTTCTGAAGCTTCGTACGAAAACTAACGGAGCATTTAGTAAATAGTAAGCCGTTTTTGGGCGTGCCTAACTCGAACTCTCATGGAGACGTTGTTTCTAGAATCCAGGCAAAATCCCCCGTGACAACAGGAAACTTCATTATCGTCATTTTAAAGGTTCTACTTAAGAATTTCCTTTAACCCAAGCAATCAAATATGCTTCCACTTTTTTCCTCCTTTTTAGAGCCAAACAAACAATGCAAGTAACCAGATGAATTTTCCTCCCTTCCTGTCGAGACTCCGAATCAGAGTCCTACACCCAAAGAAAGAAACTCAACAAACAGAATCTCTATACTCGACTTCATTTGTATCTTCGGGGTCAGTCCATCAGGGTTGAGCACGTTGCTCCGATTCTCGCAGGACAGGTTATATTCAATGAAAGAAACTTTCAAAACTTGTTAAATTACAAAAGAACATTGGTTGAATCGATCAATGTAGCTACTTCCAGATGCTCTGGATGTTTAGGTTGCTCAAGAGTCCTCTGAACTATTGAGGGACTGAGAAGAACAGCTTCTTGGTCCCTGACAAATGACCCACAAACAGTTTGGTGGATGTAAGAGAAGATGATGAACGTGAAAACTCACAGCTTCATTCTGGGGATTTCTCTTTGTGGCTCTTTCGAACTTATAGGCAGCAACAGGGAGCTTTTTAGTCTAAACAAAATTTTGTTGCCGAAAAGGGATGTTCGTAGATGCATTATATCTGCAAAACAGAGTCAGTCGGTGAACCATGATTTTAGGTTCTCGCATTTTTGTAGGGGAAATGTGGAGTCACTGAAGAGAGACCTTGTCTCAAAAAATCAGTCGAGGTTGAAATGCTTCAAGAAACCATTTCCTCTAGGCAAGGCTCTGGAGAGTTATTTAACCCCTTTGTGGAATGAACGGCTGCTTTTACTCAGGGCCTTTGTTTATACAGGAATTATCTTTGGGATATGCCTATTGGCTTGGTATGGGCAGAGTAAATCCAAGGGTTTCATTGAAGCTAAACTATTGCCTTCTGTTTGCTCTGCAATCAGTGATCACATTCAGCGTAAGCTTGAGTTTGGCAAGGTTAGAAGATTCTCACCATTCAGCATTACATTGGAGTCATGTTCATTTGGGCCACATAAGGAAGAATTTTCTTGCGGTGAGGCTCCCACACTTAAAATTCGTCTTCATCCTTTTGCAAGTCTAAGGAGGGGAGAGTTCGTGATTGATGCAGTTTTGTTACGCCCAAGTGTCCTAGTAGTGCAAAAGAAGGACTATACTTGGTTGGGAATCCCATCATCTGAAGGTGGCATGCAGAGGCACTTCTCAACTGAGGAAGGGATTGATCATCGCACAAAAATTAGGAGGCTTGCAAGAGAGGAGGCAGCTGCTCGATCGGCAAAAGAAAGGGATGAAGCAGGTAGGAAAGCTGCAGAGATGGGTTACATAGTTTCTGAGAGGACTCCTGCTTCATCTGTGGTTAATGCTTTGGAGGACATTGCTGCTAAATCGGCAGAATCAATCAATTCCGAATCCTTTTATTGCCTGAATGAGGGGAAGCATGATCGTCATTGCATGGACTCAGGTATTGATTATGACGTGAAACATGCGGATTTGGAAAAATCATTTGGCGTGAAATTTCCAGGTTCAGGGCTTCTAGTTTGGTCTAGAGAAATGCAAAGAGGCAGGAAGCCCAAGTTTAAGAGTAAGGTTAATGAGGGTGGCAGTTCTGCCTCTGTTGTTGCTATGAAAGCAAAAATCCTTGAGCGTAGTTCAATAGCAGCTCGTACTTATTTTCAAGGTCAATTACATGAAGAATATGGGGAGGCTATATCGCCATATGGTAATTTTGATTCTGTGAACCAGGATACCTTTACGGAGAAGAGTGATGGTGACAATAATGCAAAACATGTTATCAGTGGTGATGAAACAAGAAATGATGGTAGAGAAAGAGTGACCGAGGTCAGAGACCATGGCATTAAGACTCCTCTAAATGCAAATGTTGATGTGCACTCAGATTCTTCAAAATTTGTTCAGGATCGAATGCTGCAGACAGGAGTTAGTAAGCGAGAAAATTTACAATGTCATTCGGATGTTGCAGAGCGTGGAAATACTGATAGTTATATAGCCAAAGAGGAGAAGTTGGGATCTCGTGTTGCTGATAGGCAAATTGGTGACAAGTCCAAGGGCCAAAGAAATTTGTCATCTGAAGATTCAGTCTTTACGAACCCTAGATCTATTGAGTTCTTATTTTTCTTTCTTTCTGATTCTATTAAAAGATTCAAGTGTTACACGGGTCTCAAAGTTGAAGATAGTGTTTCTGAGCTTGTTGGTCTTCATTCTGAAGACACTAAGTTTTTTCCAGTTACACTTGATTCTGTTCATATCAGAGATGCTACAGTGATGCTCCTTGCATATGGTGACAGGGAAGCTAGGTGAGAGCCAATTTTTATTATTTATTAATTGGTCAGTCTGAAGATGAAGTGATGGGAACAGACTATATAGTGTACACCACCTGAAAAGTTTAAATATCATTTAGGTGCTTGGGGGAGTTCAGTAAAATTTTATTGTTTTAACGGTATTATAATCATAAGAGGGTGAGCCTCAGAGCAACGATAAGGTTGTATGGCTGCTATGTGGCCTAGAGGTCATGAGTTCAAATACTGAAAACAGACTCTCCATTTGTTTTTTTTTTTGGGGGCGAGGGGTTATGATTGCGTACATCTATCCCTCTCCAGATCCCACATGGTAGGAGCTTTGTGCACTGGGCCACTCTTTAATGGTATCATAATGGTAATTACATTTAAGGATGTGGATTTACAGTTAACATGTTTGAGAAGATATCTTTTCTGGCATTTATAGAAATTTAATCTAGATGTTAGTAGAGGCCAAAGGTGTGTAAAATTCATAATCTATTGTATTTGTTGGAAATCCTGAGTCCCAGACTTTGGATGTTCAAATCCTCCTGAATGAACCACTGTTTTTTCGGTTGCTTCTACATGCTCCTTTCAAAAATTTATTCTTTAGATCTTTCAATCTGTGGTTCTCCTTGTATACATCATGCAAGCATGGGTTTTGCATGTTCTTAGTCCGAGAATGCCTATGATGATAGCCTTATTTAATTTTTGTTTATGTGTTTGGATGCATTAATTCTACTTCTGTTAAACCCATAACATTTTTATTTAAATTAGTGTATAGTCTTGATGCTCGATTTCATATTTAGCAATGAAGTTAATTCTGGTAATCTTGTTTTCGGCACATCTTTGAGAGTAAATTTCACATTGTAATTTTTGTAGGGCTTGGGCTTACACTGGTAGTGCGTAAACCTTATAATTTGTTTTCAGTTTCCTAGATGTTATTAAATGCAGTAGTTTTTGTTTTTCAAACCTTGCTATTATAGAAATGAGTCAAATATAGCTGCAAACTGTAGTTACTGTTAATTCAGCTGCAAAATATTTCACTTAAAAGGTTTCCTTTACTACACCAGGAACATTCTTATCGTAGGTCAATTATATTGGTGCAGTAGATTCTCTTGCTGTTGTTTTTCACTGCCACTGCCGTAGCTCTAATTGGAACAAACATGTATATTTTTTAAATTTTCTTAAATAGTATATAATCTTCTTAATAATGTAAGATAAAAGGTGCAGACATGTTTTTCTAAGTAATTTTTAAACCATAGTGTATATGCTCAGTAGTTGCAGCTGTAGCGGTTCCGCTTAATAAAAAGATACTTTATACTTAAAAGTTCTTATAGCAATGTGTTGGTCTGCCTCAATTCAAGTGCCTTGTGTTTTGTATTTTCAGGGAGATTGAAAATGTCAATGGACATGTGAAGTTCCAAAACTGCTACAGCCGTGTGCATGTTCAACTTGATGGTAATTGTAAGACATGGAGATCAGATATTATGTCTGAAGATGGTGGCTGGTTGTCTGCTGATATCTTTGTGGATACTATTGAACAGAAATGGCATGCTAATGTAAAAATTGATAATCTGTTTGTCTCGGTAAGGTTAAGAGTAATAAAGCGTCAATATGTTCTGCTTTGTCATCTAAGTATGTCGATTGCTTATATCAATGTTTCTGGCTTGATTTATTTGCAGCTATTTGAAAGGATTCTAGAAATTCCAATCACATGGTCTAAGGGGAGGGTCAGTGGTGAGGTGCTTATCTAATTTTAGTTTGAAAGTTCGGTAAAATAGCATCAAGTTATATGTTTGAAAAAAATTTCTTGAACAAATTGCTGCTACAAAATGGAATCTTGCAGTTTAATAAATGATGCAGCATATACTTTTGTGTGTGTGTGTGTGTGTCTAGTAGGATACTTGCGGCTGGTAGCTTTTCCATGATTACAACTAAATGAACACAAGCATATTATTTATGTATGTCAAGAACGCCTTTGATATAGAAATTAAGTTATTAAGTAAAGTTCCATGAATAGTTTTTATTATAATCTCTGACGTCATGCAAAAGTCTTCTAGCGTAATGTGTGACCCAAGATAGAAACTACCAAACTCTTACACGATTAAGAACAACAAATACACTTGAAAATGAAAATAAGAACTGAAACACATTACAACCTGAAATAAAACACTATTTTTGATACATATACAGTCACACAAGTGGGAATACAACCTCAGATTAACACGTAACATAAACGAACACAACGGTGTACAAGTCACACACAGACACTACAACTCTAAACCAGAACAACCTTGCCTATCTTTCGAGAGGTAGGCACTCTCCACCCAAAGGGCCAAGACCAGTGTCAAAATTCTTCTCCCTTCACTCTCTGCATTAGTATAAATATTTAAAGACCACAAAAAGTGACTCTCCCACGTCCCTTCTCATAGACTTTGACTGTGGCAGTCCTATAGCCAACCTACTCTATTTCTTTCTCCAATATAGAGAGTCAAACTTCTGACCCACATAAAGAGCCTTTCCTTTATCATGTATTTTCCCAAGTTTTCAAAAGTAGTCCTAACAGTGGGCAAGGCACAAGTCTATCATGCCTTGTGAACTGGCAAGAATCAAACTCTTGGCCACTAGATGGCTCAGGCTTTGACACCATATCCAGGGTTATCTCAATCTAAAAGCTTAAGCTAGTAGGTAATGGCCAGTAGTGAATATTTTTTATGATGATTACTGACAGTTAAGCTTTTTGTAGTGTTTGGCTTAAGGATTATTTGGTGTTTAATTTTCTCTATCTTTATGGTATCTAAGTAAGATAATTTCTAATAGCACATAATAACGAGGTTAAGAGAGGATGTGATATCATGACAAAAGAATAGCCATGAAGATAAGGGTGTCAGGAAATGGAGGTGGGGAGGCAAACAGTGGGCATTGTTGTCTGCATGGTTAAAATACTCAGGAGCCTCGTCATCCAGCCCTCTCATTTTTGGCAATTAAACTTTGTATTATGATGTGTTTATTTAATGATTTTCAATTTTATACATCACACTTTTCATGGATTATATTTTCAGCCGACTTTGGTCCTTATTTTAGGTTCACTTGTGTATGTCGAGAGGTGAAACATTTCCAAATCTTCATGGACAACTTGATTTGATGGGGGCGGATTTCCAATTATCGGATGCTCCATCATGGTTTTCTGTATGTCCTATTTTCATTTGTGTTAGAGTGCGTTGCTCTATGCTTTCCTTTTTTGACAATTAAATTTTCACTTATAAATTTATTCAATGACTACTTAAAAAGTTGGATTTAACATCTATTTCATTTCCCTCTAGCATGGAATAGGTGCATAAGTATTGGTGACAGCTATTTCATACATCAGTGCTAAGGCTTATTATTCTGTGACTGTATTAAATATTTCCATTGGTGAGCTTAAATTGTTTTTTTTAATTATGTATTGTGTTTCTTTTGCAGAACATTTCTGCAAGTTTACGTTTTCGTGGTCAAAGAATATTTTTACACAATGCTAGTGGATGGTTTGGAAGCATTCCTCTAGAAGCATCAGGAGATTTTGGCATACATCCTGAGGAAGGAGAAATTCATCTTATGTGTCAGGTATATTTCCTTGTGCACAAGTGCTCTGATAAAATATGATTTATAGATTATCTAACTGTTCATTGGTTTATCAGACCTCTATTGGCACTTATTCGTTCAAAGTTAAATGTTGTGGTATAGTATTTCGTTGATGATTCCCAAAATCTTTGTAAAGCTGTTTGAATTTTCAAATACTATTCAAATATAAGAGATCTATGTTCTTGTATAGCTCCAAAATTGAAGCTCTTCATGCTTTATTACTCATTAAATGTGCTTTGTATATTTGTCTCACTGTTATCTCTCCTCTAGGCTCATATTCCGTACCTTCGTCAATTTAGATAGATAGCCTGAGTTGTTTTTATCTATCTTTTAATGCTGTACATCTTTAAATGACCAGGTTCCTGTTGTTGAACTAAATGCCTTGATGAGAACTTTTAAGATGAGACCTCTCTTGTTCCCGGTATGTTTCTGTTGATTTAGTTAATTAAATTTAAGACTTTTAAGTTTCGAGTATATGAAATCAGTTTCATCTTCATGCTCTTCAATATCTGCTTATTTTTCAAGTTTATCTTCAACATACGAACTAGATTTTTATCCTCTTCCCTTTCTTATTTTGATAGTGCTGTTCCTGTTCTTGCCACTGGGCTATTCTTGATATCTAATAATTGAGTTGTTTTTTAATATAAAAAACCAGCTTGGATGTTTCTTTCTTGCCGTCTATTTATAAGAGTGAAATTGTGTATTTAAGGCGAGACAACACTCTGATATCAACTTTTACTTTTTCCCTCCCTAAAAATGTTATAATAATCAATATCAGTCCCTGCGTTTTCTTTTCTTCTAAATGGTTTATTGGTTTCAGCTGGCGGGTTCAGTAACTGCTGTTTTCAATTGTCAAGGCCCACTGTATGCTCCTGTATTTGTGGGTAGTGGAATGGTTTCCAGGACCTTCTCTCATATAAACGCTGATACTCCTGCATCTGAAGCACTTGCTAACAGTAAAGAAGCTGGTGCATTAGTAGCTTTTGATCGTGTTCCATTTTCAAATTTATCTGCCAATTTTACTTTCGACACAGATAATTGTGTAAGTTGACACAGACGAACCTTCTGGAAAGGACACTAGGATTAGTGATTCCTTGGAGAATTGACATTTTGTAATTTGTTAACACTTGCTCTGTAAATAACAGGTTGCTGATTTATATGGAATAAGGGCAAGCCTTCTAGATGGTGGTGAGATTCGTGGGGCAGGAAATGTTTGGGTATGCCCAGAGGTAAACAACTGACTGGCAGAAATTCTATCGATTTTTGCTTAGCCGTGAGAGAGCATACCTTTTTTTTTTTTTACCTCAGTGGGAGAGCATACATGGGTTTTACATTTTTCCGTTCTTTTTCCATTGGTTTCTTTATTTGCTTACGTGGAACAACTTGGAAGTATTAGCATCCTCATTGATTGTAGGATCATTGTTATGTATACTCACTTGAAGATTTTTTTTTTTGGTTGATTAGAATCTTGAAAATCTGTTATCAATTATCTGCATTGTCTGTCGCTTCTAAGTTTACTAAGGGTAATTTGTGATCCTTAACAAGATTTAGTTGATGTTGCATGGCACAGGAAAGTAATATATGCACGCAGATCAAAATGTAGTAATTCTCACACTTATGAATTATGGGGCTTCAGCCATTTGGCCAAATAGAATGGAAATTTCAATTCTGTTAATGTATATATTGTTGATTCTTTTAGGGTGAGGAGGATGAAGCAGCAATAGATGTGAATTTCTCTGGAAGCTTGGCATTTGATAAAATTATGCTTCGTTATATGCCTAGCTATCATCGATTGATGCCACTCAAATTGGGTAACATAAATGGAGAAACAAAATTGTCAGGATCTCTATTAAGACCGTAAGATTAACCATTCTTCTCTTCTAGGTGATCAGTTTTTGTTATTGGCATTCAACAACTTTGTTGGCTATAATAATAATATGCTTTTGCCTTTTCATCTTTGTATCTTATACTTCAACTTGGATTATGTGAATGATCTTCTTAATTATTTTTAAAGCAGAAGGTTGGATATAAAATGGACGGCACCTAAAGCAGAAGGGTCATTCAACAATGCCAGAGGAGATATCTTTATATTACATGATTCTGTAACTGTAGATTCCTCTTCAGCTGCGTTTGATTTGTTTATGAGAGTTAAAACATCAGATGATGATTTTTCTCCTGAGAAAAGTGAATTTCATGCAGCTAGAACCATTCCATTTAATATTGATGAAGTTGACTTGGATTTGCGTATGCGTGATTTTGAAATGTTCAGTTTGGGGACTACTCTTTCATTTGATTCTCCAAGGCCGTTGCATTTGAAAACAACCGGAAAGATTAAGTTTCAGGGAAGGGTTTCAAAACCTGGTACTAGTACCACTAAACAAACTTCAGTGAAGAAAGGACAGCAAGTGCCAGTATTGGAGAAAAGAAGTCAAGATAGTCTTGTGGGCGAGGTTTTAATATCTGGTTTCAAACTTAATCAATTAATGCTGGCACCTCAGTTATCTGGATTTCTGAGAGTTTCTCCAAAGCATATCAAGGTAATGCATTGAATCTTATTTTCTCGAATAGTGTTTATCTTTTTTGGTGCAAAACAGTAGCTTCCTATCCTGAGATATAATATACATACATATATATATTGAATATAATAGACTTGATTTCGACCAAAAAAAAAATAATAATAGACTTGATAGTTTCACTAAAAAAGGTAACATTGTAGCTAAGGTTTCTAAAAGAGAAGTTTGATTTTGAAGAGATTAAAGAGAAAGTGAGGGACTATGGAAAGTGCGAAATGATAGTGGTATAAGTTTTATTAATTAGAATTGGGTAATACAGTTTATAGTTCTTTCTTAATTCTTTCATTCTCAAAGGAACTAGATTTTACTGCCTCAAGCAATGCACGGTGACCTTAAATTGTGAGCATGATGGAGGTGTTGTGTCAATAATTGTACTGTTGTTTCCCACTTCTTCTTACGCTTCTAACTGCTTGTGAATAAACCAAGTGCATTGGTGACTGGATTTACAAGATCATATGGGATGTTGATTTTTTTAACGGTCCTGCCTAAAATTGTTTGATTGTTTATAATGTATAAATATGTTTTAGCTTACAATTTTTCTTGGAAACAGTTGGAGGCTTCTGGTAGGCCTGATGAAAGTCTTGCAATGGAGTTTGTTGGGCCATTGCAGGTCAGTCGTGAAGATGGTCTACATATTGCAAAACTGTTGTCCCTTTCCCTTCAGAAGGGGCAATTGAAGACTAACATTTGTTTTCGGCCACTTCATTCAGCTAACTTAGAGGTACCTGTATTTAGGGTCCAGTGCTCGGATCTAGATTCTTATTTCTTTGCTTGAAAATTTTGGGTCACACTATCACAGACCAAGATCTGGTATTCAGAATCTTTCTTCTCCCTGTTTTTGTTGGGCATACTTGTAGGTTCGGCATTTTCCGCTTGATGAGTTGGAGCTTGCTTCTCTCAGGGGAATCATAGAAAAGGTAAGACATCATTGCTGGCTACTTGATGATGTTTCCACTGAACAGAATATGTGTTTATATATATATAGACATAACCTTTCACAAGTAGTCCCTTACATAGTTACATTACATTTTGTTAGTTATAAATGTCTTATCCCTCGGCTATGTAAAGCTTGCAGTACTAGAAATACAGCTATTGCAAAATAAGAAATAATGAAGATCACAGCTAATACCTAATAAACTAATTCAACCAAAAATAATAATGTGCAATATTTTTAACATTCACCATGTTTCTTGTCCTTCTTTGTATTTATTATTTCTTGGATATTTGAATTGTAACGAAGACATATCTCTCAAATGTCAAAATCAAATTTTTTGTGATAATATCAAAATCAATTTTTGTTATTTTTGTTTGGGTGTGAAATTGGCTGTCGTTCTAATTGAATTAATTGTTTGGCTGCCTTGCGATATAGGCCTTGTAAGCAAGATTGTTCTTTTTCTAAAATCACCAATGGGCAGGAATAATTTTGCGCCTGCTCTTGCCCTGAGGTTAATTACACAGTAAATGAGAGATATGCTCATATCCAATGATGGTCCCCTATTTATTAACTTTTTCATGAAATACTTAAGAGTTATTCATGTTGAAATTTTAAATGTGCTCCTCCTGTTAACTTGATGTAACTCTAGGTGTTGGCTGAATCAATTCATTTTGATGAGGACCTCGGGCCAACAATTAATATATGTTGGCCACAATACAGTATAATGGGCTACTGTGTTGAATTATGTTATTTAAGTAGCATATGTAAGTGGGAAATTTTGGGATGATCTATTTTATTTATTGTACAAGATATGATGTTTTAGCTTTCTTTGCTTGCCGTCCTCTTTTCCCTCCTATCTGCTTTCAGTTTTGCCTGGATATTGTTTAATGATAAGGTCATGAAATGAAATAAATGATGTTTTCAGCTGGTTGCATGTTTAATTTCAGGCGGAAATTCAGCTTAATTTTCAGAAAAGAAGAGGGCACGGTGTCCTATCTGTACTTAAGCCAAAATTCAGTGGTGTGCTTGGTGAAGCCCTTGATATGGCAGCAAGATGGAGTGGAGATGTTGTGAGATCCTAAGCCCAACCTTTTATATGTTTGCACCTAAACTTGAGTTGCCTGTAGTAAACTTATAGCTATTCTTTGCTTTGCAAACTAAATAAAGACATTTATTCATCATGGCTTGGAGTTGATGATGAATACTTTATGTATGTGTACCTGTGTTTATCAGATCAACTCTATTGACCAGACTGTATTTCTTCTGTTCGAAAATCAATTGACACAACTTGCTACCATTTAATTGTGTGACGAAATTGTCTCTGCATGATGTCTTTTATGATTTTTTTTCTTGAATCATACAATTTTTATATGCATTTCATTAGAGTGTACGTAGTTTGCTTTTTTGGGCAAATGTAAATAAGCATAATGTTTGAGTTGGACACTAATTGTGTGCTGATGCGCTATTGTTCAGATCACTTTTGAAAAAACTGTGTTGGAACAAAACTACAGCCGTTATGAAGTTCATGGTGAATATGTGTTGCCTGGTGCTCATAGCCCTGTTGATGGAAATGGGGGTGGCTTTCTTAAAAAGCCAATGTCGGTGCATCTTGGTAGTGTTATATCTTCAATGGGCAGGTGGAGAATGAATCTTGAGGTTCCTAGAGCTGAGGTTGCAGAGGCACTTCCTCTTGCAAGGCTTTTTTCTCGAAGTATGGACCCTGCTGTCCATTCAAGATCAAAGGTTGTATTCTGCTCTCTGTCTTTGGTAGTCCCACTCACGCGCATGCGCACAAAGTTAACAATCTGAATCTGGATGTAGCTCTGTTAATTAAGATGCTTTGTTTATGAATCCAATTGTCTAGTTACAACTCTTATCTGGTTCCCTTGAAGGCGAGAAACGTGAGGAACATTTTTACTGGTTTTGTGCATTCAAAAGTATATATAAATTTGCGTCATCTTCTGTCACCTGCAATAGTTGAATAATCGTGAGAAACATTGTGAGGAAAATTGCTAAGCCTAGTCATGCCCGTTGGCTTAACTAATGCCTGTTCAACATTTAGGGGTTGATGGATAACAATTTCAAGAATTATTTGAGGAAGTGCATACTAGTATTTTTTTTATCATGCATTGGTGTATAATGCTGACTTGCAATCCTACTTTAAAACACTTGAAAATAGCATTTGAGAACCTGAAAGAGTAGAAGTTCGTTATAAATCCATTTTTTTGGAACAGAAAGCTAGTTATAAATCTTGACAAGTATGTTCTTGACAAAGATAAATTAGAGTATCTTGGGCATATAATTTCAAGCGCATCCTACTAAAATTGAAGCTCTGTGAGCTAGCCAATACACAAGAATATGAAAACTTCAAGAGGATTCTTGGGTTTAACAGGGTATTATAGGAAGTTTGCCAAAGATTATCGGTGAATAGCAGTTCCATCGACTACATTTCTCAAGATAGATTCCTTCAAATGGAGTGGAGAAGCTTAAGTTTCTTTTCAAATCTTGAAGGAGGATATGACAAAATCCCTGTACTAGCCATGCCAGCTTTTATTATTGTATTTATTGTCAAAGTTGATTCTTCTGGCTTAGTGGTGGGGGTAGTGTTGATGCAAAAAAGTAGGCCAATCACCTATTTCAGTCAATTGCTTTCAGCTAAGCACAGTAAAAGCTTGGGGGTATGAAAGAGAGCTCATTGCTATAACGTTTGCAATGAAGAAATTGCAAGGTAATTAAACCGGGACCGGTCAGTGAACAGGCCAGGGTACTAGGTCAAAGGTCAGTGGGTCAGCCCGGAGCTAAACCAGAACTAAACCGGTGAGAGGTTGAAGATTTTAGGCTTATTAATATGAAATTCCAAATAAAAAATTTTAAAAAATCATTTTTTAAAAAAAATAAAAATAAAAATTCCAGACTGGACTAATCTATCGGCCGGTTGGCCGGTTTCAGGTCCAGACCGCTCAGTCCAGTCCGGGTTCTATTACATTGAGAAATTGACAATACTTGATGGGGGGCATAAGTTCATCTTCTCAAAAGTGTCTTGGTGATTAAGTCTTTAATCAGCTATTTTAAAAAAGATTCATAATTTTATCAACCTTCTCTATATGATTCATATCTAAAAAATAATGATATTTCACCGTGTGGGCTATATGTGCAACCTGGTGGGTTGTTATCTGATAAATTATCTATGCTTTTTTTGCTACATACAGTGAACTTAAGAATAATGGTGTAATGGTTTTTGTTGCTTCCTGCACAGCACATGTATAGTTTATCCCGAGTAGATTCTTTCATTGGGGAATAAACTGATTTTCCATGATGCTTGGTCGTATATACAGGATCTATTCATTCAAAGTTTGCAGTCAGTGGGATTATATGCTGAAAACCTTAAAGAACAGCTTGAGGTATTGTCAAGGAGTCATTATACTGTATTTTCCTTTCAAAAGTTACTACCTATTACCTGTGAGTTTATGCTCATAAACGCATCATGAAGTTAATAACTACTGAGTCTCATTAAGACATCGAGTGTCTCTTGATGTTATTAATAAATAACTAGACTATAGGTCTTGTGTTTTTTATGAAGTTTAAGGTGAGCCGTACTATTCATAACTTATGAATAATGTGACTGCCTATAGATTTTATATTACATATTGATGTGTGTGTGTGTGTCACATGCAGATGATTAGGGAGCACCAGGCTCCAATGAATGATGTTCTTGAAGATTTGAATCTGCCTGGTTTATCTGAATTTAAAGGCCGCTGGCATGCCTCACTTGATGCTAGTGGTGGTGGAAATGGAGATACGCTGGTAAGATATTTTCGTTGTTTATGTCCTTTGAAGTTAGTGTGATAATCTTCTTTGAGATTTGGCTTTCTTATGCTATGGCCTTTCAGGCTGAATTCGACTTTCAAGGTGAGAACTGGGAGTGGGGAGACTACAAATCTCAGCATCTCTGTGCTGCTGGTGCTTACAGTAATGATGATGGTCTGCACCTTGAGAAAATTTTTATCCAGAAGGATAATGCCACCATCCATGCTGATGGGACTTTGTTAGGGCCTAAAACCAACCTTCATTTTGCTGTCTTAAATTTTCCTGTCAGTCTGGTCCCTACTCTAATTCAGGTCATTGAATCTGCAACAACGGATGCTATTCATTCTTTGCAGCCATTATTGACACCAATTGGGGGTATATTGCATATGGAAGGAGATCTTCGAGGGACTTTAGCAAAACCAGAATGTGATTTGCAAGTAAGGCTACTGGATGGTGCCATTGGTGGAGTTGATCTTGGACGGGCAGAAGTTCTTGCTTCTTTAACCTCAGCCAGTCGTTTTCTTTTCAATGCAAAATTTGAACCTATGATCCAGAATGGGCATGTACACATTCAAGGAAGTATCCCTGTTTCTTTTGTGCAAAATAACATAGCAAGTGAAGATGTAGAATTGGATAAAAACCTGGTTAATGGGGCTGTACATTGGATGGAGAAGAATAAAGTGATGATCGATGATGCTAGTGACAAAAAGGTTTCTAGAGATGGAAATGAAGGTTGGAACGCTCAATTAGAAGAAAGCCTTAAAGGTATACACTGGAAAATTTTAGATGTTGAAGAAGTCAAGGTTGATGTCGATATAATTGATGGGGGAATGATGTTATTAACATCTTTAACTCCTTATGCCAAATGGCTTTATGGCAATGCTGATATCATGCTTGAGGTGGGCAATGCTAATAATGACTTCTTACATTTTTTTTTTAAAAATTTTCACTTGCTTTAACTCTTGCCATGTCTCAATTTAACAGTGCAGAGGTACAGTTGATCAACCTATTCTAAATGGATATGCATCATTCCACCGAGCATTGCTATCTTCTCCGGTGCTCAGAAAGCCACTGACCAACTTTGGTGGAACTGTTCACATAAAATCAAACAGGTTATGCATCCCTTCGATGGAGAGTAGGGTAAGCAGAAAAGGAAAACTGCTTGTAAAAGGAAACCTTCCCCTCAGAACTAATGATCCAGCTCTTGATGACAAGATTGAGCTGACGTGCGACGTTCTGGAAGTACAGGCAAAAAATTTTAGGTTGCTTTCTTTAATCTATGAATAATTCATATTAGGGAGAATTGCAATTTTGGGATTCCTGGAAAATATCAGTTTTGGAACAATTTCTTTTTTCATAGAAAAAGGAAGTTTATTAATGATAAGATAGACCAGGACAAAAATAGGGGACAATAGATCTTCCTCATTGACAAGTAAAGAAACAAGAAGAAAAAAGAAAACAGAGAATGAAAACCACACACACACACACACATATAGTGACTTGGGTAGTATGATATGCCTAGGTTCCACAATACGAGATGCTTTATAGGGTATTTAAGGGGGGTGGTTCTCTCATCTCAATAGCTAGATTTTGAGAGGATATTCCATCTCAATTAAGTATCCTCAATTAGTATCGGAGCTGATAGTCAATGTGGAAAGGGCTGCTTGTGAGGGGTTTTGACCAGTGAGAAAGCAAAGTTAAGTGTCATTGAGTGAAGTGTTGCAGAGTATAACCACTGGGACATCAGCTCTCTAAGAGGGCCAATTAATAGAGATTTAGATAGTGTCAGATTCCCAAGTACCACATTAAGTATTATGAAATGCTTTATGGGGTATTTAAGGGGGGTAGTTCTCTCACCATAGTAGCTAGCTATTTGGGGAGGGTTACCCATTCCACTTAAGTACCCACCAAACTGTTTAGCTAGTTATGCAGTTTCAATCTTTGGTTAACCTGTAACTACTCTTCAACCATCGTTAGGACATGTCTGGTTCATTGTTTCTAAGCTTGAAGCGTTGTTGACAGAAGTTTTTAGCCTGTAATTTTCTTAAATATTTGACGAATACTGTTGTAAACTGGAAACCCCTTCCCCCCAAATCTTTTTCCCCCTCTTTGCTTTTATATGAGTTTCCTTAAAACATATGTTGTACTTTTGTCAGTGGTCAGGTTGACTCTCAGGTGCAAATAACCGGTTCCATATTGCAACCAAATGTATCTGGGAATATTCAAATCAGTCATGGAGTGGTAAATTTTCCTCATGATACAAGTGCTGCTACTGCTTCCACTAGATTCCCATCAAATCAGTCTATGCTTCCTACCAGTGGAGTCAGCCGAGTTGTTCCTTCAAGATATGTTTCACAGTATTTCTACTCAGAACATGCTGCCTCAAGGAACAAGCTTTCCCAATCCTCTGGTAATACTTTTTCTATTTTTCTTTGTTGACAATCTTCTGATAGTACTTTACATGCTCATCAATTTAGCACGTTATATAGTCCTACCTCGAACTCTGCTACTGACTTTCTGTAATCAGAATTGACTCGCTTTCTAGGAAATGGTAACTAGAAGCTTATACTCGTAGTCTTTATTTACTACTTCATGTATGCCACGTAAGACCAAGACTTTCTACACAATAATGTATCCTTTTGAAGAGTTTATGTATGTGAGCTGGATATTGTTTTTCATCTGTTAGTCATTATCATTTTAAAAAAACACGAATTTTCACTGATATGAAATATCTTTGATATTATAGTTTTCATTTGTATCCTTATAAATGTTTGAAATCCTGTCTTAAGAGATTGCTTTGAAAAACCATCTTTGCTTTCCAACATTCAGTCATGGGAGGGTTTGGGTTGAGATTCTTATCTTGCTCCATTATAGTCATACCCACTATATTCACCTCATGTTGGATGTTGACTAAGGACATTTTCAGGAACCATTGTTGGAAAGTAACTCATGCTATATGATATATTTTTTTAAAAAAATTCAGCTTCTTTAGGGGAATTTTTTCCCTTAAATCTTCCTCTCACATGTTTGCTCATAATCTCCTGGCCATTGATCTTCTCAATCGTCCAAGCACATATTCTTGCCATATTTGTGTAGTGGCTGTCTTCCTCTATATTGTGACCTGAAAATAATAATAACCGCAGTCAAGTTAACTCAAGTTGAAAGGGACATGGAGCAACTGCAAATTGAACCAAACATGGATATACGCCTTAGTGACTTGAAACTCACGCTTGGACCCGAGTTGAAGATAATCTATCCTTTGATTCTTGATTTCGCCGTAAGTGGAGACCTTGAGTTGAATGGCCTGGCCCATCCAAAATGTATAAAACCTAAAGGCATCCTCGCATTAGAAAATGGTGAAGTTGGTCTAGGTGCCCCACAGGTTTGTTTAATGCTTTATTCCATAACTTTAGGCTACTTATGTTTTGGTTTGGCCTGTAAACTTCCTGAATTCATTTTAAGTGTGGTATCATACATTTAATTGTAGGTGAGGTTAAAGAGGGAGCATATGAATATTGCCAAATTTGAGCCTGAATATGGACTAGATCCAATGCTAGATTTAGCATTGGTTGGGTCTGAATGGCAATTCAGAATTCATGGTCGAGCAAGCAATTGGCAAGAAAACCTTGTGGTGACCTCAGCTCGCTCTGGGGAACAGGATGCACTCTCACCTGTTGAGGTAAAAGATTTGAAAGCAAAATTACTTTACTCTTATTCTAGAACTCCTCTCTTCCACTGGAGGCCTCCCTTTAGTTCAGTTTATCTCTCTTTCCAAGAGATGCAAATCAACATGCATTGCTCTGTCCAAGATTGCCGCTAATTGCTGATTCCTTATCCACTCTTTCATCTCTGCTTCCATTTTATGCTTTTGGGGGGGGGGGGGGGGGGCATGTTCTTACCTTGCATGAGGTGGTTATATGAATCTAGACCTCAAAACCCCAGTCAGTCATTCAGGGAGCTAACTAGGCTTGACAGAATTGTGGCAATCATCCTTGATACACTAATCACATCCCATGGGGCCTAATTCTCTAAATCTCATTTTTATTTCATCTTAATTTAGTTTCTTTTCTGTTTCTATAAACTCCTTTTCTATTATTTCTATGATGAGAATGGATTTATGCGCCGACTATTAACAAATTCACTTTCCCTCGTTCTGGTGAAAAATCAGTGGATTGCATCTCCTAAGTATTAGTGCGCAAAAATTTGGACTGCAATTAATTGTAACTATTTATATTCTTGCAGGCTGTCAGGAGGCTGGAGAGTCGTTTGGCAGAGTCCATTCTGGAAGAAAACGGTCGGCTTGCAATCAACAAGCTTGCAACTGAAACTCTGAAAAAATTGATGCCAAGAATCGAAGGGAAGGGAGAGTATGGGCAAGCAAGGTGGAGAATAGTGTATGCTCCTCAGATTCCTAGTTTGATGTCTGTTGATCCTACAGTGGATCCTCTCAAGTTACTCGCCAATACAATATCATTTGGTACAGAAGTTGAGGTCCAGCTGGGAAAACGTCTTCAGGTACTCTCTGTTCATGCCATTTTGGTCACTTATCAGAGTCTGTCTTCTTCTTCTTCTAATGAACATCTTAGTCTTGATTGGTCTTTGATTCTTCTCTGTCTTTCACTGAGGAATGTGTCATGTCAATATTGAAGCTGTTTGTGTTTTTTGTATGTCATAGGCGACGATTGTTAGGCAAATGAAAGAGTCAGAGATGGCAGTGCAGGGGACATTGAGCTATCAGCTTACAAATCGCTTGAGATTGCTGCTACAATCTGCTCCATCCAAGCGCCTTCTTTTTGAGTATTCTGCTATATTACAGGATTAATTGTTTAGTTTCCATATAGCTTTAAAAGAAATCTGCTCATTTAAGTTGAAGTGGCAGGGTAATGCAGATTTAATAAAATGTATTCTAGCGTCAGATTTACATTCACAAATTGTTAAAGCGGGAGGGTTGTGAGTGCCTTTTGGTTTTGGGCATATCAAAAGTAGAGTAGTTGATGATTCTTTTGCTCAGATTGAGCTTGTTTATAGGCAGATGAGGAATCCATGAGTACAGCGTCTTAATTTGTACACAAACTCATTTTAATGAAAGGAAATATGGTTGTATTGATACTGATGATTGATATTCCATCGTGTTCATGGATGTTTTTGCTTTAGATTTCTTTTTTTTTTTTTTTTTTTGAATGGAAGTGGATCAGTACTTCAAAAAATAATTACAACGAGCCTGACGTGGTCACCAAAAAATAAATCCAACACGCCACAAAAGCTAAACAAAAAGGAACAAGGGTTCAGATCCATCGACTCTCAAGGGTTCAGATCTGATTAACTCTCCCTCTGTTTAACCGTGTTTTGTCATTCAAACCATCTTCCACTATTAAAGGGCAGCTAGGCTGATTCAAGGGTGCATTCACCAATGTCAGTGAAATCCCAAGCGCAAGTAGCATCACAGCCTTCATTCAAAGGATCGATATTCCATTTCCAAGCTCTATCATCATCAAGAAAAACAGTTATAGGTTTTGTGCAGCTCGGGATCTGATCAAGAACTTTCTCAATCTTGAACAAACCATGGCCCACCAAGCACCATCAAGTTCAGACAGAAATGGATGGTCCATCACTCCTTTGAGAGGCTTCCAGAGGCTCGTAATCTCGTCAAAAAGTGTCTTAGAATCAACGATTTTCATGCTCTGAATCAACAAGTCGCTTCTCCTCTTTGAGAAGGTTATCGAAGGCAAAGAAGCGTCTTCGACAATGGTGACGTCATTTTTGACGACGATGATCTCTCCATCAGCCTTCTCTGAATCATCTTCATCTGGTCGTCGTCGTTGTCACTTTGAGACAGTGTAACATCTTCCAGGGGGTTTTCTTCATCAGTGTCTTACTCACTGAGCTTCCGTTCAGTCTCCATATCTTTCAGTTGCCTCTTCATCGTTTCATATTTTGACCTTCTGTTTGTTGATTTGTTTGTCGTTCGTGTGTTCCGCAAGTTCAACGCTCACCGATGGCTCCATCCTTTCAGCTACTTCTTCTTGGCCAGAACCTGTTTGACTTCAAGTTGACGTGGGTCGTGAATGCAATTTCTACAAGCGCTCATAGTGCTACCATTTTGGGTTTGTTGACGATTTAAAATATGATAATTTAGGGTATTTCATATGATTTCACCCCACAAAAAGTAGGAAAGCCTTCAGGATTCTAACCACATGGAAAAGAGGGTTAAAATCGCACATCATCATTATACATCATGATCTGAGCATATATATATATATATATGTATGTATATATGCTAGCTGAGTTTGGAATTTGCCAAATGACCATGCTTTTATGAGAAAAACAGAAAACACCATTCCCATCAATCAATTTTGATCTTAACTTTATTGTTGAGTTATGTTTATTGTTTACTACCGATATTGCAGGAGGCGAAGATTAGAAGCATGGTTGTGAAGCTGTGGAGCCCGTTCGGCAGAAAGGAACACAAGATTACTTTCCCAAATAATGGAACTGAGAACGTAACTATAGTACTGTCGATGCTTTTCGTCTTTTCTTTTATTAATTTCGGGTATATAACCTGAGTTTTAGAATAGTTTATTTTTTATTTATAAATCATAATTTATAGTATACGAGATAAATATATGATATGAGTATTATCTCGACTTACGTAATATACTTATTTTTCAAAAAAAAACTTATGACATAGGGAGAAGACACGTTTCATATTGTGCGTATGATAAAAGCATAAATGTTCCCACAAAGACTAGAATATCGAACTACAAGGCTGACCGATAATATAGAGGTAAGTGAATTTATTATGTTAGTTATGGCTTTCGGTCAACAAAGCATTCATTAGACCCTCGTTCTTCAAACAAGGTCTCATCGGTGACTAACATTTCAACAAGTAGACAATGCAACATTTAAATTCCATTGCAGTGACTGGACGAGCCAGTGAAAGAACTGGCTTCAAGCAAAACTATGTCCACTTTATAACCAACAAGCTCCTACAGTTTGAACTGTTAAAAAAAAAACACGAAAATCATCTTTCCTGTCCTCCAGGAACCTACTGATTCTACAGGAACATCATGAAAGAATTTATGATTACATGACTACATACATCTAGGAGCAAATACAAGACAGTCGATAAATAAAATGGCCAAAAGAAAACTAAAAGCCCCTACTCCTAGGAACATTCTGATGCCAGGGAGGGGCCTGAGCAGGGGCCCCATATGTGTTCCCAAGAGGTGGCGGCTGAAGGTTACTTCTCTGCGTAGGAGGAACCATCACAGGCCTAAAATTTGATTGGTCCGGCGTCATATTCACTGGAGCTTGCAGAAACGATTGTGAAGCGCCATACGAATGATTCAACATGTGAGGTTGCGGCTGTAAGTTGTGTTGAGGGTGAAACTGATTCTGGGACGTTTGGGGCTGCCATTCGGGAATATCATCATCCTCATCGTTCCATGGCTGAATTGTGGCCCCAAATTTATCGTGCCAGCTTCCTGAAGCATTCACCTGGCTTTGACCATATTTTTGTACAAGCTCCCTCATTTGTTCCACAGGGCGTGATGTTTGGCTAATCGAGTGGAACTGAGGAGCGACAGGTCGCATAAAAGGTTTATGCATCGAATGTGATGGATTCGACCCGCCAGAGAAATTGAACTCCGGTAGGTCATCCTCGTCTCGGGCCACCGCAGGCCCGAAACCAGGAGGGATATCATCATCATCAGGAGGTCCAGCCTGAGTGTTTGCAAAGCCCCTAGGGGTCTCTGCTTTAGGGGCGAGATTGGCATTTACATTTGTATCTTGCTGTCTCCTAGTAGATAAATACTGCTTTTTAGAGGTATGTTTGTGGTGCGATGATGAAGTGGGTGATATAGTGGAAGTTGAATGAGTCTTTCTCCATACATTAATACCAATTAGGCCATAATCAATTGAATTAACTGCCTCAATTTGTTCGATTGGAAGTATCTTGCTGAGCATTTCAACTGTTTTTTTATGAGGTGGGCAAAAGTAAAGTTCAACTCCAGGCGCAGGCTCAGCAAATCCCACTCTCTCGTCCAAAATGTATGAATCCGCTACCTGCATGTGAAAATATCTAATTATCAGTAACATAACGTAGTTGATGGTGGGGATGAGACACAATCTTAAAGATTATAACCTCACGAAGGATTGACTTCTCATTCTCGGGGCAATCCTCCTTAGAAACAAAATGCATAACCTGCAATAAAAAATTTAAGAACAGACTGTAAGTACATAGTTCACAAAAAAAGGACGTTAACGAGAGAACTTTATGTTCAAGTCCTCAAACATAGTCATGATAACCTTAGCTAAAAATGGTCAATTTTATAACATGTTGATTAGCCCTATGCTTTAATCACCACGAATCACCAAAAATTCACTCTATATCTACCACAAATGCTTATGTCTCTGTTTTACTTTCATCGTTGCGTTACACCAAATAGTACATATCATACCCAGCCACCAGCCACCAGCCACTTCACTGCCTCCTTTATATATTCTCAACAAGGGGAAGGAAGCAAACAAATCATATAACTCATAAGGCTACAGTGCAAATAATGGGAGGAGAAAGAATAAGC
Source organism: Inga oerstediana (assembly GCA_963210345.1). Taxonomy (NCBI): domain Eukaryota; kingdom Viridiplantae; phylum Streptophyta; class Magnoliopsida; order Fabales; family Fabaceae; genus Inga; species Inga oerstediana. The sequence goes on from OY723402.1 coordinate 6,948,804, forward strand.
TTAAGGGGGGAAGGGGGTTTCATCCCTCCTTTCTTCAAGAATGTTCCGTTAAACAAATAACACAGAAGTTCAAGGAACTTAAGATACCATGATGGCTCGAGTTCTAGACATAGGAAGCTCCTGCAGAAACTTTTCAAATGCGTCGAGTCTAACCCTGCCTTTAATCTCCAGGAATCCAGGCCAATCCTTCAAAGAAGTTTTCTCGCCACTGCACAGGATATATCAGATCAGCAAGAAAATCAAATAATAACAATTCCCTTCAGATAGGTATACAAGTGGTTTCAATGCAAAATAATTTAGCCAAAAAAGCAAAGCAAAACTAACGTAGGATGCAAACAACCCAAACCAAAATCAATATCAACATAAAATATTGCACTGAGCCACACTATTCACAAGCTATTAACAATATGGCTTCTCTCAAAATTTACCTAGATTTTTTTATTCTCTTATTTTATCTCCACATTTCATTGGGCTCCACACTACTTTTTTTCCTAAAGTATTTCTCCACATATTTCAATAGGGTTTAAATATCAGAAAGATAAATACAATTTAGGAAGATGAAAACATGAAGAGATTCAAATTGTAACCAAAAAGAAGGGAAAAAAAGATGAAAACATGAGGAAACTCATAGCTTCCACAACATTCATGATCTTTTCTTTCCACTTAGAGTACAAAGCAGTTCTACTTTTAGTAACAAGGTTCAGAATCCAAACCGCCTATCCGTTAAGAACAATTAGATATGTCTCCTCATTCCAACATATACTAGATGAAAAGAAAATACTGAAGGAAACAATCAAATCCAGATCTAATCTTGCACACAAAGTTAACAAAGCAACGAGCAGTAAGAGCTTAAATGTTTTGTAAGCTACCTTTTAAAGATGCTTATAACTGAATGAGTGGTCGAAATATTGAGCTGAAGCATGCCCTGCCAAGTGAATTCACTCTTGGATATCATGGTTGAAACTGCAGTTTTGGAAAGCATATGACTGCCACCACATTTCTCTTCAGCAAGAGACTGACTTGCTTTCAACTCACGGGGAGAAGCCGATTTCTTGTCTGCAGTCTTCTTGTCTACAGTCGACCTTACCTCAGGATGAGCACCACTTGGCCTCACGTCAGCATGACTCTGACTGCTGCTTGTTTCAGGAGGAATGACCCCAGATTCTGCTTCAACCTCTTTTTCTTGGACTGCATCCACACTAGAACTTGTTTTACGATCTCCATCAGATTTATTAGGGGCACTACCAGGATGACCACTTCTAGGAACAGTCCCAACCACAGGACTATCCTCATCCGCAGTTGGTGCCACTTTTCCCAGTTCAACAACCGTATTTTCAACTGATGACTTAGAATGATGGGACTCCATGAATTCATCAAGAGAGACGATTGGAGGAAGGAAGTCTGCATCCTTTAATGCATCATCCGCAGTAAGGCCTTGTGTAACAGCCCCATCATTGGAAGGAACAGAAATAGTTAATGAATTATCTTTTCTTAGATTACTTTTTCCAACATCAGCGGTCACATCATGTTTGATCCCATCAGCTTTAGAAGGGGGGCCTTCCACATCCTTCCTTTCTGTCTGACTTTGAGAAACCAATGTTTTACCACCAGACACCTCTACTGAGAGGTTGTCTTCATGTTCAACTTCCACTTGGAATTCACCTTTATGTGTTTTCCTGACCAATCGTCTAATATCCACATCTGAATCAGGCAAAACCACCATTTGAGCAAGCTCCTCAGCTTTGGCTATCCGCCACTGAGAAAGTTCCTTTGAAGCAAGCTCCTCTGCAGTCATGGAACATAATCGCTCAGGAGGAATCTCACCAGACATGACCCTTTCTCTCAATTCAGGATTATTACGGTCTTTCAAATTGAATAAAAGCGACCTGCCCTTCTCTTTGTACTTCTTATTCACACCTCCAAATAGTTTGAATAGTTCTGCTTCTATCTCTAAAGCCAAAAGTTCAGGTGAGTTAATAGTTTGTTTCCTAACACTAGTGCCTACATCATCAGGTTCCAATCTCTGATCCTGGTTCGTTTGAATTTCTTGTTCAATTGACATGTCCACCATATCGGAGTCCAATACCCAAGAAAGACCATTCCCCTGCAAAAGTTCATCTTTGACAAAAAAGGTGTCACTGAAAGGAACATCATCAGTTGTCAAAGTGTAACTTGACTGGAAGTCTTGCTTATCACAGTTCGAGTCATGTGGAAAATTCAACATCTTTGTGCATCCAATTTCACTGTGCGTGTATTCAACGTCCTTAGTTATATTGTCAAATGAATCAATTACTGCAGAATAGGGGTCAACAGATCGAGAAACCTCCTGTGTTTGCCCCTGAGCAGCATCAGTAGCAGCAAATGAACACTGAGAACTACTATCTAGTTTCACCTGAGAATTACCAGTCTCATTTGCTGTATTATTCTTTTCATCCTGAAGTCTGCTTGGTTGAGGAACCAAGGCCAGAGCAGCAGCTAATGACTCCCTCATCTTGGACCTAACTGATTCTGATGATTCAGTACGAATCTTGGAAGATTGTTGCACCTGAGCATTCTGATTTTTAGAACTTAAAGATCGAGGTGTCCCTGATTTACTGGATTCCGTTGACCGAGGTGTCCCCAATTTACTGGATTCCATCTGTGTTTTTCTCTTACTAGATGCTGGCAGATTCTGCAGCCCAGGGGCATTTGACAGAGGATGCATCTGCCCAGAACCTTTATGTGATGTATTAGGCACATGCTGCAACCAAGGTCTATCCATTTGAGCAACACGCTTGTTAGATGCCACCGAGCTAACAGACAATGATTCTGTAGCTGCCTTACGCTTAGGCATTGTTGACAGCTGTTTTGGCCCCATACTGTTAAGCCTCATCTCCATTTGCATAGGTTGCTCAATAGGTGCAACGAGCTGATGCATGCCTGGACCACTTGCATGTGAATCTATCTGCCCACTATGCACTATCGGCATGGAAAATCCATGGGATTCAGGAGCAGCTCTCAATAATCCAACGTGAATATTTGGTGTTTCCTGCTGCTGAGACATAGGGTTACTAGATCCGGGGCCTACTAGTCCAATGTGCGTGTCTCTCCCTAATGAGTCAACTTTGCTCACAATGGGATCCAGCTGACTCATTTGCATGCTTGAAATTGGCAACTGATGTGAAACCAGATTGTTTGACATTCTAAAGTAATAGCCTTATGCGTAAAGAACACATATGCAAGGTGACCCAAGATTATTTCCTGGCCTGAAACAAATCAGCATGTTATTAGCCTCATCTTCAAGATTTATCATAATCTCACGATGCATACTAGTCTGTATTATGTGGAAAAGAAATTGTCTCATACTGCTACTGACAGAAAACGACATAAACAATCAGCAAACCAACCAAAACTCATTCAGCAAATCATGCATATACATTCAGCAGTGGGGAATCGTCTGAAGCTGACTATTTTAAGACGAAGCAACGGAAATTACCACACAAACCAGCCCAAAACTCAGTTGAAATTAAATAATAAAACCACGTGTGGACTAAAAGGAAAGTAATGACGTCTACTAACTATTCCACAAATCAATCTTTGTATTGAGCACCAAAGTATTCATAGGCACGCCACCACACAAAGAATGTTCAATAATCACCCACATCACTGAATTCACCAATAGCATTACAGAGCTAAACTGCGTTAATTCTTATAACTAAAATATTAGGAGTATGTTTGTCCAAAAAAAATATTAGGAGTATGCCAAAGGAAAAGGATACGGGTAAGATTGGGGTATGATACTACGACGCGAGCGTATTTGTGTTACTTAGCCTTAATTATTTGGTTAACTAGCATTATTCATAGCTCGGCCGCTCATTTTTTTATCCGGCGAATTTTGTGTTAAATTGAGGATGTCCATCCTGGTCCCCGAAAAGCAACTTCCTCACTTCCTTTATTATTTGATTTATTCTGATCCTCATTCGCAACATAACTCGCCCATGACTCTTAGTACAATAAAAAAATTAATTGCCAGGAATATCACAATCGTATAGGCACCATGTGCGTCCAGAAATTTAGCAACAATGGTTTACTTCAACCCAAAAGAAAAGGTTCTACGTCCCCGTTTGTTCTTGTTCCATGATTAACTTCTGATCATTTAAAAACTTATCAGGAAAGAGCAATCGAAAAGCATTAAGATCCCACATAAACCACCGACTCGTATTTACAACACAAAACCAGAAAGATTTAGAAAACCCGAATCAAGGTAAAGAATTCGAATAACCAATGCACAATTGAATTAACTATTCATATTATCGAGGACGACACGCATTGCCTTTGATACGAACACGTAGATGGGGACATACCGACTAGTACCCAGAGGTGACTCGTACCAAGATATTGAAGATGTAGCTGAATAGCAAAACCTGAAGTGAAGCTGAGCAATACAGCCGCAACTAAGAAACGAGCTTCCGTAGCCTTCTTTGGACGAAATTGCATCCATAAACCCTAACTGGAACGGATAACCACGACCTATATGCGAGTCACGGCCGAAGAGCGCAGAGCCATCTAGAGCCACATAGGCTTCCTGACACGTGGCGTGGGTCATCATAGGGGTGCATCCGGAATTTTCCTCGCGAAATTATGGCAAAATTTTTAACTTAATTTTTTGAACCAGACTTTTACCCCAAAAAAAATAAACCGGAGAATTTTTGTATTATACAAAATTTATTTAATATATATTTTGTCATATATATTAATATTTTGATTGATGTTGATCGTACAACTAAATTATTAGAGATTAGTAAAAGTTTAGTGTGAGTTTTAATATTATCAATTGGTATTATTTTTTAGGGTTAAATGTCAATTTTGCCCCGGAAGTATACTGGGGGGCCAATTGTCCCCCGGAAGTATTTTCGGGGCCAATTGTGCCCCGGAAGTGTGAAAACTGGACCAAAGTCGCCCTCTCCAAACGTTCGCCTAACTTGACCGTGAAAGTTACACGGTGGCAGTGGAATATACCACGCTGGCACGGTAATTGAACAATACGTGGCAAGGGATCGAAGGAATGGTGCAGCAGGCGTGAACGTGGCAAGTGGAAAGAGAAGGCAGTGAGCTGAGATGAGACTAAACGACGTAAAGCGAAAAGGATCAGAAGGGGAAAAAATTTGAACAGACGCTGTGCTAGGGTTCATCGAAGTGGTCGCTGGTGATTTCTGAAGGTTGCAGCTTGTACGACTAGAGATTGGAGGTTGGAGCAGAGATTCGTCCATCATAAACAGGTATGGAAGCTTTGCTTTTCAGTTTATCTTGAGATTAAACGAAGACGAAGCGTTTTTTACTTTATTCAACGAAGACGAAGCTTTGCTTTTCGGATGCCTTTGTTCTCTTTGGTGTTAAATTAATATTTTTTTACTTTATTTAGTGGTAAATGGCATCATATCGTAATGGTTGTGGTGGTCCCGAAAATGCTTCAAAGGGTGGTCCCAAGGGTGATGGGCATGGTGGGTGTGATTAGGGCTTGAGATACTTTAATAAACATTACGAAAGTCTAAAAGGGGGGTTGCAGGAAAGTAAACATGTTTTACTTAGACATGTAAACTCATGTTATGGGATACCAAGTGTGGAGAACTGTGTGTATGACAAAGCAGAGGAGATACAAACAGGCAAGGTTGTTGTCAATGTCACTGATAATGAAATTGGACATAATAACGGGGATAATGATAGGTTAAATGGAATGGAAGGTGAAGAGGAAGATGTTGATAGTGAATTTGGCAGTCATGATACTGAATGTGAGGATAGGGAGGATAGTGATGGTGATAGTGAATATGAGGATTTATCTAGTATAGGGAACAAAACCACAGTGGATGATGAAGGTGTTGACTATGATGATGAGGAATTGGGTTTGGAGGGGGAATTGGGCCACGGTAGTTGTAATAGGCCATCAGCTAGAGTGGTTTTGGAAGAAGAGGGAATTGGGCCAGAGGAAAGACCATATTTTATGGTGGGCATGTCTTTTGGAAACAAGGCAGAATTGGTAGCTGCAATTAATACTTATACAATTACTAATGGGGTGAACTTGCACCTAAGCAAAAGTGAGCCTTGTAGGGTTAGAGCCAAATGTCAAAAGGGCTACCCATTTGTACTGTATGCATCAACAGATGGATCCAACCCAGGCCTTGTAGTAAAGACATATGACTCAGAACACAGATGCAGCAGGGTGTTTAACAACCCTAGGGCAACAGTGAGGTGGTTGGCTTCACACTTTAGGAAGAAGGTCCAAGAGAGACCAAGCTACAAGCTCGCAGACATGAAAAAGGACATGGAGGATGAATTCAAGCTGTATGTGAACCGATGGAAGTGTAGGAGGGCTAAGAGGATGATTATGAAGGATCTGGAAGGTAGTTACACAGATGAGTTCAGAAATGTTGAAGCCTACTGTAATGAGTTGAGGAATTCAAACCGTGGCTCAGATGTTTCTGTGGAAATAAGTAAGGAAGCTCTAGAATAAGGGAAGAGGGTTTTCAGCCGCATGTATATATGTTTTAATGCTGCAAAGGTACATGTATATTATTTCAAAGTTTATATTTATCTTACTTCAAAGTTTATATTTATCTTACATTCTGTATTTTTTGTTTGATATGCAAATTTTTTATGTGAATTGTTATCTATTGCAGAGTGGTTGGAAGGATGGTTGTAGGCCCATCATAGGGGTTGACGGGACTTTCCTAAAAGGTAACGCAAAAGGCATTATGCTAACAGCAATTGGCATAGATGCGGATGACTCTCTCTACCCCATAGCGTTTGCAATAACACAGAAGGAGACCACAATGAACTGGAAGTGGTTTTTGCAATGGTTGAAAAGATCCCTGGATTTGGACTATGGAGAACAACTGACTATAATGTCAGACATGCAGAAGGTAGGACTCAATTTAACTTCAGATTATGCTTGCTTAGTGTGTTTTACTAACAAATATCCACTTCCGTTGTAGGGCTTACATGTAGCTGTGAAGGAGGTGCTTCCACTTGCTGAGCATAGACTGTGTGCTAGACACATCTATGCTAACTGGAGCAAGGTATTAGAGTATATATTTGGTTATTAGAGTACATAATTGCTGAATTAATTCTATACACCAGAATTTCATTCCTCTTCTTGGTTGCATATTACAAGGTGTGGAGAGGAGTTGAGTTAAAGAAGAAATTTTTTGCTTGTTCATGGAGCACCTACGAAGAACAATTCAGTGACAATCTCACAGAGATGGCAGAGCTGAAGTCAGAAGCAGCAACAGCAGTTGTAAGTTATCCAGTAAAGGGTTGGGTAAGAGCTTATTTTAGCACAAGGTATTGTACTTGGATGGTCGATAATAATGCCTGTGAAAGCTTCAATGCATGGATTTATGAGCTTAGGTTTCTTCCCATAATTAGAATGGTTGATGGCATTAGGCTTAAGATGATAGCTAACTGGGCAGAGAGTCAAAAAAATGCTTCTAAGTGGAGAGGTGAGTTTAGTCCTAAGTGTCTTCATTTATTTGAGGTTAACAAAAGGTTGTCTATGGGCTGTAATGTGTTCTTTAATGGTGATGACGGCTATGAGGTTTGTGAGGGAGATAATAGGCACACAGTGTGGATACAGAAGAAGGAGTGTACATGTAGGGCGTGGCAGTTGACTGGCATCCCATGTCAACATGCCATTTGTGGCCTTTATTGTAATATCCCGAATTTTGGGATTGGAAGCTTTGGAATAAGCCTAAATTGAGTAGACTACTAAGCCCTGATTTAGTAGATGTCCCAAATATATTCCCTAATGATTCTAATATCTTTGGGGTATTAAGAAAGTAAAATGGTGAATTTTGGAGAATATAATTATGTTTTTGATAAAATCGCCTATGAGGCAGTGAGCTTATCATAAGGTTTTGGAAGACTAAATGATAAGTAAAAATTATGAAATTTTACAGGATGAAAGTAGACATCCTAAGCTTTAATTTGATAGGTCATATGACTCAATAAGAGCTATACACAAAAAGATATGAATTTTTGAAGTTAGCCCAGAAAAACTGGAAAGTTTCTAAAACAACATGCAAAGAATGAAATTCTAGGAATTTTGTGATTCTAGAAAGCAAAAGTCTATATTTTTCCTTGAAACTAGACTCAATAAGGGTTCTATAGGCTTTGGAATCACCTCATTTCGATTTTTCTAGAATTAGTTATGATTTTTCAAAGTTTGGGCAGAAATCTGCCAGAATTTTGTAAAATCCGAATTTTGGAAAATTAAACAAATTATTATAATATTATGAAATATTAGAATATAAGTTCATCTTTCTCATTCAGCTTCTCATTCACGCACAGCAACCTGAACCATAGAGAGAGAAGGTTGAGAGAGTTTAGAGAGAGAAATAGAAAAAAAATCACAAGGTAAGCCGATTTCTCCGACGATTTCGCTCCTAACGCGTATAACTCCGACTCTAAACTACTCCTCTTTGTTCTTTAAGGTTTGGAAAGCTCAAATTTGGTGTTTTGAAAGTTAGGGTTTTCAGCCATCTTTGAGAAAAGCTAGTGGGAGCTTGAGGTAACTTCCAAACTCTTGTGTATTGACTATTCTAGCTGCTGTAGGCAATTTAATCGGTGAAATTTCGCCGGATTGCCATTGGTTTTAATTTTTGGAAATGGGTATGTGGGGCTGTTATGCTGCCCAAATTGGTACTAAATGGTAGTTGTAACCTAATGGAATAGTCAATAAAGTGGTTAGGAGTAGAAAGGAACGTGTTTACGGAGCCGAAACCGAAAAACCCCGATTTTCCCCTTAAAACCTATATATTTCGGCCAGCATTGTACATAGGTCTTAGAGTTTGATTTTCAATGATTTGATGATTCCATTGGATTCAGTGGGCGAAAATAGGTGGGGTTACAGTTGGGCACTTTTTCGGAAAAGGCCTAGAAAGCATAATTACGGAAACGCCTCTAAAACCCTAAAAGTAGGGCTGCTAAGGGCAATTTCGTAATTTGACATTGAATTTGATAATTCTGAGTCCGGAAATGGATTCCTTAGGTGAAAATATGTAAGGATAGCCCAGGTTAGAATTTCGAGAAAAGTACAGCCGGACCGGGTATGATGGGGCCGGGTCCCCGGGGGTATTTTAGTAATTTTCAAGCTAGACTCATATAACCCCCAGAAACATTATGGAAGTGTCTAAATAGTACATTTGACATTGTAGGATCGAATATGGAGCCCCGAGCTGTTTGCACGTAGATCGAGGCACGCGTTTCGAGGCAGAAACGGGTTAAGGTTGGGGACTTACCTTACTTGCATGTATTTGATATCTTTGCTTGTGTAATGATGTATGTGATTGCTTTACTTGATTGTGTAAAGCATATTTGAATAAATGAAGCTCTATTTCTATTTTCGCTGTGGCCATAGTCTTGTTGTATGAAACATTGAGCATGCAGAAATGTCATTATGGGTCATACATCTAGATAAAGCTAACATGTCATACACATAGCATCAATCATGCATGCATTATGGTATCTGTTTCCTACTGAGATTCTCTCGAATCTCACCCTCCCCTACCAACAATTTAGACAGGAGACGACAGAAGATATGCAAACAACAATGCAGAGTACCGCACGAGGGGATTACAGTAGTAGAACGAAGACGGGAAGAAGTCTCCGTTTCACTGGGACGAGTTTAGACACCCAAGTAGCCCTGTGCGGCTACACTAATTGTAATTATCAGGTACGAATCCCTGAGGGGAATTTCCGTAATCATGTACATATTATCAGTATAGTTATGCTATTCCTGTGTTGCCTACCAAACCGCATATCGTTTTCCGCAAATACTCTGGTAAAGGTGAAATTGAGATATGGGCGTGACATTTATCATGCAAACATTGATCCACTAACACAAATCTCAAAGTTTTATCACAAAGACACTTATATAACTAGTTACGCGACCAAATTCTAGCCTGTTAGAGGTAAGAGGTTTTGGGGAATTCATAGATTTGAGCTAATGGACCCACCACCCTTGTGTACTATGCCTGGCCGTCCTGCTGTAAAAAGAAAAAGAACAGAAGAAGGTGAGAGGAGAGAAAAAGTTGGGACAGCAAAGCAGAGAGGGCCACAACAAGTGGAGGACAATGTTTCTAATATGTCCCACCTCCCACAATCACCACCTAAGAAGTTGAGCAAAAAAGGTTGTGCATCGAAGTGCTCGGTTTGTCACAAAGAGGGCCACAACAGAGCTAGATGTACTGATGTAAGTTGAGTTCAGTTTTGATTAAGTAAATTATCATTATCATGGTAAATAATATATACATTGCCATTGTTGCAGGTTCCAAACACAAGTCAGACTTCTTCATCACAACAATCTCAATCCACACAAAGATCCCGTAGTAGAAGAGCTTTCTACAGAAATTTATCTGTTACTAGAGTGGGAGTTCAAATTAATGAAGAAACTGGACGAATCGTGTATAATGTACCTTACTCAATTCAATATCTATATGCTGCAATGGTTCAGTATTTCTTCTCTGTTATATGTTGTTTCTGTAAGAATGGGGGTTTGACTATATATTGGTTCAGTATTCTTACTCTGGTATTTGCTGTAATTGTTCAGTATATGCTATTTGTTGCTATGTCTGTTGCAATGGTTCATATTTTTCCAATGTCTGTGCATATATACTACTCTGTTATATTTTTCCAATTGTTCAGTATTCCTACTCTGTTGCATGTCTGTTATATTTTTCCAATGTCTGTGCATATATACTAGTATATGCAATGTCTGTTGCAATGGTTCATATTTTTCCATGTCACCATATGCTATTTGTTGCTCTATTTTTCCAAAGTACTTGTAACTCATATGCTGTGTGTTGCTGCAATGTGTGTAACAATGGTTCATTTTTTTCCTTGTAACTCATATGTTGTTTCTTGATGTATTCTTATTACAGCCTGGCCAGCCATCACAAGTTGTCCTCAATAAAGGGTCTGGAGAACACTATATGCAGAAACATGCCGACGTTGAGACTAAGTTCCCAATACCTAATGAGAGGAACATGAGGATTACAAGAAGCATATCTCGTAGGGTAAACAACAGTGGGACTAGACAAATCCAACTGTAAAGTGCTTCACCATTTGGCCCAACTCCTTCTTCTGACTTGCCAGTTACACACCCAGGACTTATGTGGCAAGGACAAAGAGCAATGACAACATCACAGCTTTTGGCTCACCAGGACCACTCATTGATTTCTCAAAGTAGTCGAAAGAAATTCAATTCCAAGAGAGGCCGATAGATCTAGTGGTTCTATTTTTGAATTGTCATCTTTTGTTCCTTGTATTTGGCATCTAGTCAACCTTTTTTGTGGGTTGTCTTTTGTAATATTTATCATGATGTCCAGATACTTTTGTTCAAGACAAACTACTTTTCTTACTAGTCTTCTTTTGTAATGGTATTATTATGATATGAAGACAAATTTATTTAACTTCACATGTTGCAACTCTTTTGCATTATTAGTTGTAATTGACAAAGGCATTATTAGTTGTAATTATTAGTTGCAACAGACATTGCAGCAACAAACAGCATGAGTTGCAAGGTTCTTTCAACATAAAAGTCATTACACATATAGTTGTTTCCACTTGATCAACAGGGTTGTAATTGACAAAGGCATTCAACATAAAAGTCATTACATATATAGTTGTTTCCACTTGGCCAACAGGGTTGTAATTGACAAAGGCATTCAACATAAAAGTCATTACACATATAGTTGTTTCCCAACACAACATTACACTTCCAGTCACTAATAAAATTCATCCCCACTGCCCAGGACTAAAGCATCATTTACTAATCTTGATTTAACCGAAAATCAAAGCTAAAAAAAACACCCAGGTTAGCACTAAAGCATAAAACGCCAGCCTCATTCTCGTCTCTGTCTTCTTCATCTGCATATATATGGCATCATTTGTGCTTGAGCATCAGTAGCTCCCTTCTCCTCTTGTCCTCTCTGCATCATATTCTCCTCAAATAGCCTATCCACGTGCCCTAGCAACTCGTTTATCACATGTGTTGACCTCTCACCCATTTCTTCATCCACCCATTGGAAAAATCCACATCCACCCTGTATATTTCCCTCTTTGCAATCAGAACCTCATCAGCTATTAACCACAAAAAAACAGATGAAACATGGGAAAAATAATACATACTTGTTGGTAATTCCTACAACCATAGAATCTCCTCCCTGGGTTGAACTCCGTCCAAGAAGTATAAAGAGGAGCCGACATCCCACAGTAACATACCCTCGCCGAACCGTGGCTCTGAATCTCGTTACCTCAACGAATCATAGCAGCGACCCTCCTCCTACTTCTGTTTGTTGAACTTGTAGACGTTGAGTCCCCCATGCCTTCTCCTCTGCTTTGTCGCATAACCCTCCTCTTCCTCGTTAAAATGGCGAACACCTGGGTTCGGAGCCTTGTCCTCTGCTCTCAAACTCTATCACTTAACTCAGTCACCGTCGCAGACAGCATTTAAGAACCTACAGAAGCTGCCACAGCAATGTCTCTAATCCACCAAGCAACGTCTGTAATCCATCTTGGCATCCTCCGTGTCATTTTTGCACTCGTGGCAAACGTCAGTTAGGGCGAACGTTTAGAGAGGGCGACTTTGGTCCAGTTTTCACACTTCCGGGGCACAATTGGCCCCGAAAATACTTCCGGGGCAAAATTAGCCTTTAACCCTATTTTTTAATCATGTAATTAGTAATTACGTACCATTCATAGGATTATAAAGTAAAAACTTATGTTAACAGCAGGACTAACAATAATAATTTAGTAAATACTAATAAAAAGGAAGACAACTTTAGAATCTTTTTGAAAATTTAGGTTATCCAACCCCAATAATTAACTTTTAGAGCGTAGTTCTCCTAAAAACTTCTACTATTATAATGATGCTTTTAATAAAAGATGGCCAAAGAGGACATTTCCTCTCAAGGAGGGTACATAGTAGCGACAATCACATATGGGGGTTGATATTGTATATTTAGTCATATTATTAGTAATGAAAATTCATTTATTCTGATATATTAGAGCTAATCAAGTATAAAAATTAAGTACCTAAATCCAGTGTCTTGAGGCATGTCCATATAATTTTTTTTTTTCATGTATGTTAGTCCTAAAACTAGGTATTAAAAGTTTTCATGTCTCAGGCAAAAAACAAAAAAAGTTTTCATGTCGGCATTGTTTGGTTCGAGGTTTTTCAAGAGGAGGGGTGGGGCTTAGCGTGTTTGGTTAGAAAAACTGGAGGGGAGGGGACGAGAGAAATTTTGTCATTTAGTGCTCTCCTTCTCTCCTTTTACGCCCCTTGAAATTTGGGGTTTTTTGAAGGGGTGAAGAATATTATATCTTATCCTAATTAAAATACATATGCTAATTTTTTTATTATCACAAGTTTATCCATCTAATTATACAACCCATATGATTGTTACTAAGAACAGTCAAATAAATCAGAAAATCTATCTAATAAAAAAATATATAATAAAATCTATCTAATCAAATCATATCTTACTAAAATACTAAAAATTAAATCTATCTAATCAAATCCTATCTGCCTTCAAACTCAATATCAAAACAAAAAAGAAAATTGTGATGACGGCTCTCCTTATTAGTTCTAACGTCTCTAAGTCGTCTCTCAATTTTCCTCCCAACACCTCAAAACCAAATTACTTTGAAAATTCCAGAGCAACCAAGTTATGTTCTATTATTCTTAACTCTTCTGTCAGATCTTAAATTCCATTTAACCTTTCTATGTTTGCTATTCTCAATCATTGTTGATCACATATTTTTCTATTGGAATTTTCGGGAGAGTGATCGTCTCTCTTATCGGCACTTTTGTGATTGTGCTTTTCTGGCGGCATTTGGATGCTTTACCGGCATTCGATTGTTGCTTTCTATTTAGGATTTATATTTAGATTTAAAAATCATATTAAATTTGATGAGTTAACATTTTAAATTAATAAAAGCATCATTTCAAATATATATAAGGTTTTTTATCATATATAAGTAAGGTAACAAGTTTTTTGCGATTTATAACTTAGAAAATAATAACTTTAATATCTAAATAAAGTACTAAGGACATATTTATCAACATTTAATTAGCTAACCTCTCTTCCTCTCTTAAACCAAACAAAAAACTTCTCTTCCCCTTTCCTTTCATCCAACCAAACAAAACTCATAACATCCCCCTATCTCCTCTCATTTAACCTCCCCTTCTGTCCCCTCCACTGAACCAAACAAGGCCGTCATAGTTATCATCAATTTATTGATTAGAAATATCAATATTAAAGATTTATTTGCATTTTTATTGGGTGAATCCCTCAAAAGGAACTTAAAAATTGAGAAATGACAAATCAGTCATTTTCTAAGAAAAAAGTTGAAAATTCCTTATCACGTTTGGACATTTTCTAATCAACTTTTGATAAAAAAACTTATCTGTCATTTCCTAATTTCTAAATTGCTTTTCAGGGTTCTCCCATTTTTATTCCATAATCATTCTTCTTTTAAACTAGGGTAAAGGTGAACCTTAAAATATGTTAGAGTGCAATTTTGCTCTGAAATATTTAAAAGGGATCAATCTCACCGTCCGTTATCTCCGTTCCCTCCTCTCTCTCAAGGTGCCGTCATCGGAGTTGTGTCTCCAGCATCGTTCATCGTTGCAGCTCATGAGTTTCAACGTCAGGTGCTAAGGACCTCAGTCCTGACATCGAGCTTCGATGATGTTGAGGTCGGTGTCGTCAAAGGATCAGGAGAGGGCTGAGTAAACTCTTTTTTTTGCAATGAAGTTGTCAGCAATATATGCAAGACCAAACTCTTTTTTTTTTTTTTCCATAGATAGGCAACCGGAGATCTTATTGTGGAGACGCCCAATCTCATTCGTATACAAAGCATGGTCTCTACTCTCTAGTGATCTTGCGCTTTTTTCTAGGAGGTCTTCATCAATCACTATTGAATTCAGCAGATCATAGAAAAAAAAGGAAGTGATAGAGATGTCATTACACAAATTTTCCAAGGATTAACGCAAGGTTTTTCCATGAATCGAGGCAAGCTATGGCGAAGGTTTCAATGTCTGGGACGATGTGCTTGACAGTTTCAGGCATGAAGTTACGAAGAAGTTATGGTGGCGATAGAGGGAGCCAGGGAGGGGAGGGAGATGATGGAAGTTTTTTTTAAAAAAAAAGAGAAAAGCAAGAAGTAAAACCGACGTTTGGGCTGTTCGTTGGGAAGGATGAGATTATCCCTTTTAAATATTTTAGGAATAAAATTGCACCCTAAAATAGAAGCATCTTCAAAAATATTTTAGGATGCTCAATACACCTTCACCCTTTAAAATAAATGCACTTGTTCTCATTTGATTGGAGTTAATTAAGAGAAAATTTTCAGAAAAATACAATTAAAAATGGGAAAAGACAATTTGGTGCTACAAATTTAACAAATTCTAAGTCAAAACTGAAGTAGGAATTTGAGATTTCTAATCTTGACTAAAATGCCTTGACTTGAGGGTACAAGTTTCAGGGATCAATAACAACATTTGTATTTATATTAATAATATCATATTTTACATTAACGACTTTACTTTAATCTTTCACAACTTCATATCTAAAAAACCAAGAATAATTTTGAAGGCATAAGTTTCAGGGGTCAATAACTACATCTGTATCTATATTAACAACATCATATTTTATATTAACGACTTTACTTTCATGTTTCACCACTTTATATCCCAAAATCTAGGGATAATTTTGAGGGTACATGTTTCAGGGGTCAATAACAATATCTGTATCTGTATTAACAACATCAGATTTTACATTAACGACTTCACTTTCATGTTTCACAACTGAACTAAAGGCAATTTGGTCAAAATTGGAAATCTGATATTCCTACTTTAGTTGTAACTTGGAATTTGATAAATTTGCAACACTAATTTATCTTTTTTCATTTTTAATTGTATTTTTTTGGAATTTTTCCTTAATTAAGTATAAAAATTAAGTACCTAAGTCCAGTGTATTGAGGCATGTCCATATAATTTTTTTTTCCATGTATGTTAGTCCTGAAACTAGATATTTAAAGTTTTCATGTCATAATTATCATCGATCTATTGATAAGAAATAACAAAATTAAATATTTATTTAGATTTTTAAGATATATAATTCCATAATTATTCTTCTTTTAAAATTTGTAAAGCATGTTACTTTAAATTAAGAATATAGTTTTATTAAAAACAAATTTCATATCGACGGGATTGGACTTAGTGAAAGGGGTCAATCCTTTACAAAACAGCATAACAATATTTGAATGGCTATGAGAAAAGATGCCCACATAGCTACACTGTAGTTCATATTCCCATGGCCTAATTTAGGGTTTGTGGTACCCACATAAGCCATATTAGCAAAGTAGTTCCTTCACTTCCTTGCATAGGAGGGGAAAGGTTCTACATCTATTGGACGAGATTGGTCTCTTTTCAATCAGGGAAAATGATAGAAAAGAAATTTTGAAATCACAAAATTCTAAATTAATTTTATTATCAAGAATTGATAAAATAATAACGAAACTTAATAAATAATTTACAACTCATTTTATGAAAAATACTTAATTTAAGATTTAATTTTAAAGTGTTTTTTTCCCGGTCATCCTCTCAGAAAAGTAATTGAATCAAAACCCAACTAAAAATAAAAAGAAGGGGGTCTCTTGTAAGTGCGTGTAACGGACCAAATGTTTGTATACATAGTAATTTTGTACAAACCTTCACCCTTCCAAGAACAATGGATAGATCAAAACTCGCAGGAGTGAACGTCCCAATTAGTAAAAACTACAGTTCGAAAAAATTCCGATCTATCAGCAAATTGTAACGCCTCACTATACAACTCGAAGTTGCCCCTGGTTAACTTAACTCCAACCAGTCTTTCACATATTGAACAATGAACATTAAACTCGAGCCAGCGTTTTAGCCAACTTAGGGAGAGGTAAATATCAACAAATTAAAATGGGATGGACCAAGAAATCAACCATCCTTCCATAAAAGGAAGAAAAGAATAGGACATCGAGGGGGATTCTTTTCTCAAGGACTTCTTACAAAACTAGTTGGAAGGGGTTGGGGGGGACAACTCAAATACTTCAACTCATGCATTCAAAAATGTCCTTTTCTCAATCAAATTAGAATAAGTGGATTTTAAATTTTAAACTATTGATAATGAGAGGTAGTGATTGGGAAAAATGATCCACCTATCTTAATTTGACTGAAAAACATTACCTTAAATATATGAGCATAAGCAGCTAAATTTTTTCCTGGTTCAATGTACATGTAAGGAACTATATATTTTCAACCCGCTGGCCTGCATCTTCTACGGCGCCTGATGATCCTCTTGCATTCTCGACATCACCAACCTCATCCTTGCAAAGAGGGCATAATGCATTTATCTTCAGCCACTTATCTACACAGTCTTTGTGAAAAAGATGAGAACAAGCCAATTCTCTTAACTCATCGTTGTCTTCATACATTGTCAGGCAGATGCAGCAAGCCTGCACATAACCATCATACAATCACTACCAAAAGTCATGGCCAGGCTAGCAGCCAAACTCATCCAACAGAGGAAATTAAATTATTAAAGTCCTGGTTAAAATGAGAATGGAAAACTGTGATGCAGGATCGTTTTAAGGGCTTTGGTTGAGAGCAAGTTGATAATTTTAAGATTCTGAATTCTGAAACAGCCATCAGCTGGAGGCAAGTAGATTGCAATCTGAGCTCCCTGACAATATATAGATTAATATTCACTGATTACTTGAATTCCGGAAAAACAGGAGATAATATAGGCAGAAGCTGCCAGGCCAAAGCAAATGACACGAACAGAGCTCCCTAAGGTGTTTTCATTAATCATGAAATTTCTTTTAAGAGCACAAACCACAAAATTTGGTTGATTTCAGAACATCAACTGACTACAAGGAAGTGAGTGATTAGAACTTTTGCACTGTAATTTTTAAAAGTTCATGACGAGATAGAAAACACTATATTTTAAGCAAGCCTTTATTGAATGATTGGATGGATGCTACGTCTGTGACAGAGAGCTCTCAAGATACAGGAATAGTAATCACAAGAAGCAGCAATATGATCGTAATGCATTAAAATAAGGCTACTAGGCTAGTGAACTACAATCTACAAACCTAAAATGTTTCCTTCAATAAACCAGAGTAGCAAAAATGCTTTAGATGCATGCTTTTTCTAACAACAACAATAATAAAAAGCTTTATCCCATTAAGTGAGGTCGGCTACAATGAATCACATAATGTCATTGAGCTCCCTTAAAACATAGTTTTTCTATACAGGAAGCAGTTTTTCTTGCATTTTCAACGCCCAAGAAACTAGAAAATATAGGCTGATGACAGCAGAAATGGACACAGAATAAACAGACAAACAATGCTTGGAAGTTTCAAACTTATAATTAACCATCTAATCAACTAAAGATAATATGATACTAAACCTACCGCATCCTCTCCAGAGATAAGACGCTCCTTTTCAGTTCCTGCAGCCACAATTCCACCTTCACCAATAGCAGAGTTGCTGGAATTGCTTTTACTTTTCCTTTTAAAATTGTATGTTGGCAAGGCATCAATGGATTCAGTGCTTGCCCCTCTGGTTTGTATCTGATCTTCTCTAAACCCAACAATGGAAATTATGCAAGGCAGACAACAACATATTGTCGCACAAACAAGGAAGGGCATAGCATAACCAATACAGCTAAAGATGAGAAACACTATAGTTAACCTGCCAAGCAAAGGAAAGAAGATACAACGATGAGGATTCAAAAAAAAGCAGAAGGTTAAAAGCAAGCACTGCTGCAAGAGTTTACCTATACAAGTTAGGAGCTGCATTAACAGTCGATTGTGCCCCAAAGATCCATACAATGCCAACAACAAACCACACAGCAAAATAACAATCTAAGGCCATTTTGAAGTACTCCATTAGTTTCTTCAGTCTGCTTAGCAGGTATGCACATGTAGTTAGCAGCTTCATAAACAAGTTTCAAACTACCATGTTTATAACCATCAAACAGCACATCAAGAACTCAATTGTACAGAAAACTAGGCCAAGTGGTGGAAAAAACATTACAATGAAAAGTGTTTCTAGATAAGTTACACGTAGACGTCTCCATCACAACTTTTTTTAAATAGATCTGCCAGGTGGGTATATTATTTGCCATTAGGATTTAGAATAAATATAAAGCTGGGTTCTATCATGATTAAAATACTCTTGACTAGATGTAACTTTAAATTTGGAGAAAATAGAGTATATTCTGTCATAGTTTGTACAAATTAAAAGTTAGCTAGACGTTCTTGTTCCTGCATATATCATGGATTTTATTGTGCTGGGAAGCAAATTAAATGGTCATACGTGCCATAGATGACATTTTTATTGATAAATAAATAATAAACTCATTGGAAAGCTCTTCAAAACTTGAATTTTTTTGGACAAACATTTACAATTATCACATGTTATCAGCTTATTAAAGGATGAACAAACTATATTATTTTCCATTGAGAATGAGAAAGTGGTAATGAATGAAGTACAAGCTCAAAGAAATCATTCGTTCTCATAGTTGATTAGCTCAAGAACTTAAGAAAACAATGCCTCAAGAGAAAGGACATGGATGATGGCAAAATCTCTTGGTAAAATTTATTCAGTTTAATTTGGTTATATGAAGGAGAAAGAGAAGAAAAATGTCAACATCAAAGCTCCTCTGGGCTGAAAGTTAAAGCTTGTACTACAGTGTTCAAATGTCTGAATAAGTCCTAGGCCTTCAAACCAATTTCCCAGGAATCAAAGAGAAACTGACAATTTTTAGGTTCACTTGCATGAAAGACATTTGTTACTAAAGCTTCCATGCGTGTCTCTAATATGGTCTTTGGGAACATTAAAAGGAATACAGGGGCAAACATTTTATCAAGACAGTCTGCTGAACAATAATAATTAAAAATCAATACCTTGCATTCATCAACCTTGAATCTTGATTGCTTATGGATGATGCAGTAGCAGCCTGATTGTCCTCTGGCCCACTGGTTCTAGCAACAGAATGATAGGTCCTTGAAGAAACATTCATCTGAGAAGTCTGACCCAGATGAGATAAATCTTGCTCTTGTATCTGGTTGCCATGATAATACCGCCAATAGAGCAGAGGAAGGAGAGCAACATAACCACTGGTATAACCGACAATCCATGCAAACAATGGAGTGCTTGGATGCTCATGCCTTGACAAAGATAAAACAATAAAAGATGCAACAATCTGGCTTACAGTGAGGAATAGCTCAATTGATATCCAAAAGCCAGAATTCAATGGATTCCTGAGTCGACGGGTTTCCTCCTGTCTCGTTGATAAAGAATTCCTAGAATTTGATCCATTGGGTACACTAGAGAGAGGAACTGATAGCTGAGAAACAGGGAATCCAGCATTTGCAGGGCCTTCTCCATGCTCGGAGGTATCTATGTTACTAAAATATCTATCATGAGATGAAGCTGATGTTGAAGCATCAGTACTCCCAGAGATGTCAATGACGTGCTGACTACTGTTCAATTGCCCTGTCTGCTCCATCAGCAATGGGCAAGTGCCGGATGGACCTTCAAGATATAGTTCTGGTGAGAGAACATCCACCTAAGGCTGAAGTCCACCAACACAGCTGACCAGGAAAGAATCATAGAATTGCAGAAAATGTATACAACCTTTAAATACAACTTCTGAGTTGTGCCAAAATGAATAATACTGTGGTCTCTCAGGTACCTCAACGTGTAGTGTTTTATTTGTATACTTGGAAACAGGGATGCAGCAAAATAAGCAACTTTCATTCTGTAAAGAAGCAATACCTTCAAAGTCAGTGTTTCTGACTTCCATACAAACAAATTAGAACTGATTTTAGCTGCCAATTCAAGGAAAATAAACTACTTATGCCAAAACCAGAAGTCACAAGTAGACAGGATCGAAGACACTATATGCAAGAGCCGTACCTGCTGCTTATAAACGTGGTTAACGGGATACCACCAATAAATTTGAAAATGTCCCCCGTATGCTTTTTTTTCTTTTTTTTGTGTGTCCGTGTGTGTCTGTTTGGGGGTGTCTACATTGGCCTTTTTTCCTCATAATCATTAAATTGAAACTGCCATTTATTTGCAGTGATTCTACCGTAGCCCCCATATAATGCGGAGATGTCAGGCACAGTTGACTAGGTTCTATACGTTACTTTAATCACTATAGACCCAAAAACATCTACAATATCAATACTATGTTTGTCAGCTAATAACAAGAAAACAGAGGACAGAACTGACTCAACTCTTGGAATCTAAAAGATGACGGAAACTGGAATTTAGGTCTCTCGTCCATGACAAATTATAATAATAGAGCTACGGATGGACGACTCGAAACTGTGACTCCCAGAAACTTGCAATTCAATGCAGTAACTGATAAAAAGCTGTTTCTCTGGTTTTATCATCAAAAAATATTAAAAAAAAAAAACAGAACAGCTTGAATTTGTGAGTTTTTTCTGATCCCATTTTAAAAAATCAGACCCGTTAGAATGAATTTGGGGAATGCTTTAGAATTTGGATCATATACTCCTCTCTTTTTCTTTAGCTCAATCTATCTCTACATGAGAATCCAGAGGATTGAATTCAGCATTTTCGTAACATGAATCCAAGCGTTGACTGGTATAAAAAATATCCCCAGGCTCGAAGAATACAAATGCCACAGCGACGTGAGCAGAAAACAAAAGAAACTTTAAATTGAATTTCACAAGCGATCCAATTCAAACCATGAAACCAACAAAGTCTCCAGAAAAATGAGAAACGCTGAGTTCCTTATAACAAATACAAACACAGGTATGTATCGAGGGCGAGAAAAACAAGAGGAGGGAGAACGATACCAAACGGAAACCAGAGAGAAGCCCGACTGAAGCAACAATTCGGCAAGCCACAGAAAAAAACCAAAACGGCACCGTATGCAAGCCGCCGCGGCCGCTAGCTTTTGTGGTCGGGCCGTCGGGGTCTCCGGCTAACGTAGGGAAATAGGAATGTCGTCAGCCTGCTTCCCCTCCACAGCTTGGATTTGGCTTGCCTCCGCTGCGCCCAAAACATATCAGCTGATCTCTCTCTTTTTTTTAAAGGGTTATGATGTAAATTTATTATTGAAATTTTATTTGAGGAGTGTGTGGCATAAATATCTTTTAAAAGGGGTAAAAATATCAATGAATAATTAAAAAATGGCATCCACTACAAAAACCGTTAAATACGTACAAATCCGTACAATAGCATTAAATTATAAGAGAAGAAAACCCTAACGGTGTTAGTACGGATTTAACGGTTTTTGTGGTGGATGCCCCTTCTTAATTGTTCATTGGTATTTTTGCCCCTTCTAAAAGATATTTGTGCCAAACGCTCCTCGAACAAAACTTTGTTGGTAAAATTGCACCTTAACCCTTTTTTAAATGATATCCGATATTTTGTAGGATTTTTCTGAAAGTATCTAACATCTCAAAAATGTTTCAAATAGTATACAGTATCTTAAAATAATTTTTGGTGCTTTTAACCCTTTCAAGTATTTTTTTAATTGTACCTAGTGTCTTACCAGACTGAATGTAATCCTACCTTTAATGTAATATTTCAAGCGGTTAAAAGCACACAAAATATTGGACACCAAAACGGTGTAGTTTTGGGTGCAGCGGAGGCAAGCCAAATCCCTACAGCTTTGCAGATTTCGGGGTAGCTTGAAAAAATTTTCATTTTTTCCCCATTTTAGCATTTTTCTACATTCCCTTTTTGCCCTGGTGCCTTGTCGGAGTTTACGCCTCGGGTTGGGCTCCCAGTTTGGGTTTGGGTTTTACATTTCTTTTGTTTTTTTTTCGTCCAGAGAAAATCACAATAAGATCCCAATGATAAAAAAAATTATAAAAACGTTCTAAAGCAAATTCCTCCATCAAAAAAATTTTTAGGGGCTTCATTGATCTTAATTCTGAATGTGAAATTACCTTCATGATGTAATGTTGAAATAAACTTGAAACTATATTACATTCATATATTGAAAAAAGAGGATTACAAGTTATATATACACAGAAAATAAAGACAGAAGAAGAGTGATTATCGGTGAGACAGAAACTAAAGTCAACAAACTCATGCTACCGAATTGCTTCTGACTTTCTATGTTTCTAACACTTCCCCTTAAGTTGGAGCATAAATATTTATCATGTCCAACTTGTTATAAAGATACTTAATCTATGTTCCATGTAAGGCTTTTGTCAGAAAATCTGCCAGTTGGTCGTTTGATTGCACATACCCTGTAGATACAACATTTTCTTAATCTTATCACGAATTAAATGACAATCGATTTCAATATGTTTGGTATGTTCATGGAATACAGAGTTTGATGTTATATGAAGTACTGCTATATTATCACACCATAGCTTTGCAGGCAATGTCGTGGTGATACCAATTTCCTTCAAGAGTTGAAATACCCACACAATTTCTTGTACTGACTATGACATGGCTCTATATTCCGCTTCTGCACTTGATTTTGATACAACTCCTTGCTTCTTATTTCTCCAAGATATCAAATTTTCACCAACAAACACACAATAACCTGTAGTGGATCGTCTTGTGACTTTAAATCCTGCATGATCCGCATCACAGAAACACTTGACTTTAGTGTGCCCATAATCTGTATAAAAAATACCAAGACCTGGATAACCTTTCAAATAATACAAGATATGTTCTAAAACTTCTCATTGTGCCACCATTGGTGATGTCATGAATTGGTTGAGCCTATTGATTGAGAATGTTATATCAGGACGAGTTACTGTCAGATAATTCAACTTCCCAACGAGTCTTCTATATCTTCCGGGAAATGCAAACAGCTTCAGTTTCTCTGGATCAATCTTCTTCTTCAAGTCATCAGAAAGCTCATTAAACATACCAGCATCAAGATCCAGGAAAGGATTTGGAATCATGGGGATGCTGCTTGGTACAGCTCCAAGCTTTCCAGTCTTCTTTAAGATATCGAGAACATACTTCTTCTGAGTCAAAAGAATGCCTTTTTTGCTTCTCAAAAAATGTTACTCCCTGTAATCACAATATCATCAACATATACTACTAGAAGAATCATGCCTACATCAGATTGTTGGTAGAACACAGAGTGATCACACTTGCTTTGACTTAACCCAAACTTCTTGACTAATGCACAGAATCTATCAAACCAGGCTCGAGGACTTTGCTTTAGACCATACAGTGACTTCCAGAGGTAGCACACTTTCCTATTCTCCCCTTGAGCAACGAACCCAAGTGGTTGCTCCATATAAACTTCTTCAAGAAGGTCGCTATTCAAGAAGGCGTTCTTAACATTTAATTGATGCAAATCCCAATTATGTGTGGCCGCCAAAGAAATAAGAAGACGAACTGAGGTGAGTTTGGCCACAGGAGAGAAAGTCTTGGAATAATCAATATCATAAGTTTAGGTATATCCTTTGGCAACAAATCGAGTTTTTAGCCTTTCCAAGGAACCATCAATCTTATTCTTAACAACAAATACTCATTTACATCCAATGGCCTTCTTTCTAGGAGGGAGATCAACAAGAGACCAAGTACCAGTTGTTTCCAGTGCTAAGAGTTCTTCTTCCACTGCAGCACGCCAACTAAGGTGAGTCAGGGCTTAGTGAAGGGTAGCAGGAGTGGAGATGGAATAAAGGGTGGCCACAAGAGAAAAGGAGACAAAGGACAAAGACTTATAGGATACAAAAGATGAAATATGATATGTATAGTTAGCATATCTTTTGGAAGGATAATAAGGACGAGTACCTTTTCGAAGGGCAATAGGATGGTTATTAGAAGTATCAACAGGAGAATCAGGACTAAGTGGTTCAGTAGCAGCAAGAGAAGAATCGGTGGAAACAGGAGTAGGAACTAAGGAGGCATCAACGAAATCAATCGGCGAAGCAGGAGCTAGCGAAGGTGAATCATTGGCAATATCAGCATCATTGGTGATGTTAGGTTCCGGAATAGCAGCCTGTACTGGTGTGAAAGAGACATGATAAATCAGGATATCATCAAATTCATCCATGATAGAGGGAGACTCAAAGACGGTCAAAGTCTTGAAGAAAGGAGAGGACTCATGAAAAGTGACATTAGTGAACACAAAGTAACGACGAAGATCAGGAGAGTAACACCAATAACCTTTCTGAATTCTAGAATATCCAAGAAAAACACATTTTAAGGACTTGAGACCGAGTTTACTAATACTAGGACAGACATCCCGAACAAAGTAAACACAACGAAAGATTTTAGGATTAACATTTAACATCCTTATTTTGTTAGCACTTAGAAGTTAGTTGTTTAGATTTTATTTGATCAAAGGGTTAAAATAATTAATAAAAAAAATATCAAGGTCTAAACATGTATTAATATATATATATATATATATAAAGGAAATACCTCCTTAAAATAAATATTTTAAGTTTATGGACATGTGTGTAGGGATATATATATTACCATTGGAATAAGTAATATAAAAAAAAATGCTTCCAGCATTTTGAATATTATTTTTATTGTTTTATTATTATTATTACTTAGAAATATTATTTTAATAGAAGGAGTTAAACCCTAGATCTACCCTTATATAAGATCTCCTTCTTCCCACCCCCACTCCTCACTTCCGACGCCGCATGACTCTCAACACAGACTCAAAGGTGCATTTTTTTTTATCTTTCATTTGTCTATTAAACTACTCCGTCCTACTACTGTTCCTTCAATATACTGAGAAAGTGTATTTTCAAGTTTTTCTTTTCTTGCTCTGCTTCATCAATCCCTTAATATTTTAGACTGTGAGATGTCTTGTCCTATCAATCTTTCTTTTTTTCTTTTTACTGTGCGTGGGTACATCTCCATTTTTATACCAACTCCCCCTTCTCCCTATTGTTCCTATGTATATCTATCTATCTATCTTAATGGGTGTATATTTTCCTTGAGCCTTTCCTCTTTTTCTCCTTCTTCTCTTTCGTCTTTTGCTGAGTTGGTGTGTGAATTTGATTTTTCTAATTATTTCTTCACCACCCACCTTTTTAAACCAATAGAATGCGTGGGTGTATGAACATCTATATAGCTTTATATTGTTCTAAATATATAGCACTATTTTATATAGTTTTATTTTATTTTCCACATAAACCCAACAACTCTCGTATCGATATCAGCGTAAATGTCTGTGTACTGTGGTCTAGTCTAGTTACTTCTCTCCTTTTTCAGTTTTTCTTTTATTATTATTTCTATTGTTTGGGTTGTTGTCATAGTTCTTTGACCCGGACCAGACCGGCTGAACAGGCCCGGAAACCGGCGACCCAGCCACTAAACCGGTCCGGTTCTGTGACCCGGTCCGGGTCAACTTTTTTATTTTTTAAAAAAAATTTTATTTTTTTAAAAAATTTTTTCCTTTAGAATTTCATAGTATAAGCCTAAAATATTCTATTTCTCATCGGTTTGGTCCGGGTTTAGCTCCGATTTGACTCCGGTCTGACCCACTGACCCTTGACCCAGTACCCCGACCGGTTCACTGACCGGTCCGGGTTTAATTACCTTGGTTGTTGTTCAAGGAATGACAAATTCATGTTTTTTAAACAATACACACACACACACACGCATGTGGGATCCACACAACCAGCCAAGCTCTTCTTTACATCCTGTGTCACAGTATATCTTTAAATATATGTATATATATGTACCTTATATATGAAAAAGTTGTTTCCTTCTATAAAAAAAAGATAAAATATTTTCAAATAATACTGTATTTAAATAAAATGGTGGAATATGTGGAGACTTAGGGGTGTGTATGATATTAGTCGCAGAGACTTAGTCTTAAGTGTTTAGAGTATTTTAGTGCAATTCTAGAGTAATTTTGAGAAACATATTAATTTTGAGAAAACATATTAATAGATATTTATGTTTGTGATTTTGTAGACTCTCCTTTAGAGCTATGGAATACCTCTTGTGTGATTGCTTGTGAGCTAATTAGGAATACAGGTAACTATAAATATTCTTCCATATACTTATGAATTGTGAATGACTATTTTTTAAAGAAAAGGGACTGAATTATATGTGTATGTGTATGTGTATGTTAATTCTCAAATTAATGCATGTTTGGGATCACAATTTCTTAAAAAATAAGTCCTTATTACGCAAGTCGAGATAAAACTCCTCTCACATATACCTCGTATGCTGTGAATCATGATTTATAAGCACTTATTGCCCAAAAATAAGCTATTCCAAACGAGCACTAAGTAGTGTTGCAAGTAAATTTCTCTATAACTCATTTTACTCGAATAATTAATAATTTAATGATAATTGATGTATTATTGGATTATTATTTCTTTTTTAGCATGTTTGAATATATGATGATATTTGATAAGAATGGAAGCATGATTTATTGTACATTGTCTTTTAATGATATTATATTTATTACTATCATGACGGTTGCATTTGTGATGGGCTGGAGTAAGGAGGAATTTGTATGTTGATATCTTTTACCACGTGGTATGCCATCACTCGGTGCACAGTGGATGTCACTTGTCAGGGCCCCTCCTTCCATGTTTTCCTTTGCCCGGGATTGCATTGGAACTATGGGACACGTGACACCTCTTTAGTTGTGTTCTTTTAAGGAGGGGAGTCATAGTCCAGACTTAAGCTCTACACCTTTGACCGAGTGTACCTTAAGAACTGGTGAGCTTGGGACAATCCAGTCAAATGGATGGGTTTCTGTTGGATTATGTGTTAGCCTATGGCTCCAGTCAACAGTATAAGGATGGACAGTGATATAAGGGAGGCTGCATCTTACATATTGTATAATTGTATATTATATGTTGTGATAAAAATACATGTTGACATAATGATGATTAAATTTGTAATTGTCTGTATGATGATTATGCTACATACAAATATATACATAATCGGTTCCTTCTTTTCATCATATGTGATTTGTTTGTGTACAATAGAAACTTTCAGTAGTTACCGAGATGTTGAATCTCATCCTATTATATTAACATTTTTCAGGTGAATATTCTAGTAGGGAAGAAGGGAAGGCACTTGTGGAGCGAGCCTTGAAGGATTTATTAGGCTCCTTGTGCATCTTTATGCCACTTTATATTTAATTGCCATGACATTAAGATTATTTTATTATAAATCCTTTGATTAATAAAATTTTTTTATACTAAACATTGCAAATAGTATTTGGAGGTATTTGGAAAGTATCTTTTGGACTTGTATATTAAGTATATAGGTTTTAAGAATGAGGTGTTACATAACAGGAAACAACTTAGTGGTGGGAAACAGAATGAAATACGGAATATACCCACCAAGAACAGCCAAAGGCATGCGATTGATGAGAAAACAAGCAGTAGACATGGCATCAGCCTAAAAACTTTTAGGGACACAGGAATAAAACATAAGAGCTCTTGTAGTTTCTAAAAGATGTCGGTTTTTTCTTTTAGCAACACTGTTTTGAGCAGGGGTATCAACACAAGAGGATTAGTGAAGAAAACCATGACTTTGTAAGTACTCGGTGAATGGGGCGAAAAAATATTCTTTTGCATTATCACTTCGTAAGATTTTCACAGAAGTATTAAACTGGGTTTGAATCGAAAGTGAGTAAATAATTCAGAATGCTATTTCATTAAATAAAGCCAAGTGGTTTGAGAAAAATCATCAACAAAAGTGACAAGATAACGATAACCAGTTTGAGACAGGATTTGACAAGGACCCCAAACATCAGAATGTACTAACTCAAAGGGGGACGCAGCTTGTTTATTGACTCGAGATGACAAATGTACACGATGGTGTTTGGCAAACTGACATGACTCACAATTTAAAATAGACACAGGAGAGAACTGAGGATACAATTTTCGGAGAGATGACAGAGGCATATGACCTAGACGACAATGAACTTCAAATAGAGATGACCCATCAGAACAAGCAACAAAACGTGCACCTAATCATCAAGGATGTAATGGCCACCAGATTCATAGCCTTTACCAATAACATGCTTCATCGTGAGATCCTGAATCAAACAATGATCAGGAAAGAGTGTGATAAAACAATTTAATTGTCAAGTAAGTTTGCTAGTAGACAAAAGATTAAATGCAAGGTCATGAACATAAAGGACAGAGGATAAAGGAATAGATGGGGTAGGTCTGATAGTGCCAGATCCAAGAATATGAGAATAAGAACCATTGGCAATGGTTATACCAGAGGGATTGGTATAAGATGCATACGAGGAAAACAAATTCTTATTACTTGTCATATGATCAGTGGCATCGGAATCGATAATCCACTTTGAGGAACAAGTGGCAAGACTAGAAGTAATGTTACTTATAGCAAGAGCATCTGAAGGTCTGGACTTAGATTCAACCATTATCAAATGAGAAGCTGTACCAAACAACAAGTAAGCAAAGATGCAACTACAACAAATTCTCTGAGCAAGAATAAGAGAATCACACAATCATAAATTGTAGCAACAATATGAAATATCCCAAACGAGGTTTCAAGGTCCTTTAACCACAACAACAAACGTCACACTAGTGACCAAATAGAGATTTACCAGAAATATCCCAAACGATGAACAATAGCTGTCGAATGAACAGTACCTTTGAATTTGCAAATGACAGGTTGGTTCTTCAAATTACGAAAATACCAGTTTAGACCTTCAAAATTTTAAAATGACAGTATGGTCTTACGAATTTGCAGAATGACAGATAGGTCCTCTGAATTTGTAAAATGACAAAATAGTCTTACAAATTTGCAGAATGACAAACAAGTCTTCTAAATGACATATAGCTTATGCACAAAACAGCCCCATGTCAACAAACGTTACTTTTGTGACCAAATGGAATAACTTCAACCAAAAGAGGCTCAAAAATATCAAAACGGAAGCTAATACAAGAGGTACCCGAAAAGCCAACTTCAGAATTAGATCACACAGCCCCCGAGGATGAATAGACTCGGAGAGTCGATCAAAACGCACCTGGAACTTGTCTGAAACGGTGGTCGGAAAGTGCTCCATGCGCCGGCGCGTGGTATGGATGGCGGCGGAGACGGTAGCTCGTGAAGGGAGACGTGTTGTCGGAACTTGACGCCACCAACTGGGTTTTGCCGATCGTGGGCCGAAGAAGAAGGATGAAGGGCGCGTGTGGTCAAAGGAGGCTCCGGCGAAGGAAGATCTACAACTGAACTTAAGCAAGCGTTGCCGGAAAAAATGGAGTTTTCGCCGGAAAAAATGAGAAAGAACACTGAAATCACACTAGCTCTGGTACCATGTGATGTTGAAATAATCTTGAAACTATATTACATTCATATATCGAAAAGAGAGTATTACAAGTTATATATACACAGAAAATAAAGACAAAGGAAGAGTGATTATCGGTGAGACAAAAACTAAAGTCAACAAACTCATGCTACCGAATTGCTTTTGACTTTCCATGTTTCTAACACCCATATTGATTAAATTATATAATTAAGTGTAAGTACTTGCCAATCGCCACTCTATGCATTGTCAAAATAGGCACATGCACTTGTTAACAGAAACTGTTTTACTTAATATAATTTGGCACATACACTTGTCAAAATATGCATATATATACTTGTCAAAATAGGCACATAAACTTGTCAAAATAGGCAAAGAAACTTGCCATTTTATAAGTTGTTAAAGTAGGCATATACACTTGTCATTTTATAAGTTGTCAAACTAGGCATATAAATTTGTCAAAGTAAGCACATACACTTGCCATTTTATAAGTTGTCAAAGTAGGCACACAAATTTCTCAAAGTAGTCACGCACTTATCAATTTATAACTTGTCAATATAAGCACATAAATTTGTCAAATTAACCACGTTAAATTGTCACAGTAGGCAATTAAACTTTCTATTTTATAAGTTGTCAAAGTAGGCACATAAACTTGTCAAAGTAAGTCCATGTACTTACCACGTTATAAGCTGTCAAAGTAGATATATAAACTTGTTAAAGTAGCCACACACTTGCCAATTTATAATTTGTCAATATATACACATTAACTTATCAAAATAATCACATAAACTTGTCAAATTTTACGCACGTTAACTTGTTACAATAGGCAAATAACCTTAGCATTTTATAAATTGTCAAAGTAGGCACATAAACTTATCAAAATAGTTACATAAACCTGCCTTTTTATAAGTTTATGTAAACTTGGCAACAAAAGAGTTTATGGTTTATGTGCCTATTTTGACAAGTGTATGTATGAATTTATGTTAAGTAAAATAGCTCCCGTTGACAAGTGTATGTGTTTAGTTTGATAATGCATAGAGTGACGATTGGCAAATACCTGCATCTAATCATATAAATGAGAATTGCAATGGCCTGAGGAGGAGTTTATAGTGTATTGTGGGTCACCGCTTTACGGGTTAAAGTGCATCAAGCGCCTATAAATATTTTTCTGAGTTGCATCTAGTATCTTAAAGTAATTTATTATGCATTCAACACCTTAAATATTTTTTTTTACACGTGTCCAGCACCATAAAGTATCTTGTGGCGCAACTTTGCCCTTAAAATCTTTATTTTTTAGGAGAACTTTTGCCTATAAAGTATTTTTTAAAGGCAAATTAAACCTCACTGTGAACTCTCAAAAAGCCCTTTAAGAAGTCAAGGTGCATCAACACCTATAAAGTATGTTTTAGTAGCAACTTTAAGGTGCTAGATGTAGTTAAAAAATGCTTTCAAGTGTTAGATGAATCACAAATATTTTAGGTTGTTCAACACATCTAAAAAATACTTTAGAGTGATGAATATACTATAAATTACTTTATGATATTGGGCGTACTTTGAAAAATACTTCAGGATACTTGACGTACCTTAACCCTAGTTTAATTAATCCATCATATTTTTGTTTCATTTTCTTAGCAATTTAATATGGTTTTGGGATTTATGTTTGGTAATGTGTTGAATTGTAATTTATGTTTAATTTGTAATGTTTGAACTTTTGAATTTGATGTTTTATTCACTTTATGTTTCTGTAATATATTTTTATAATTTAAGTCTATGAAAAAAAAATTCATTTCATGATAGGCAATAACCTAATAGGTAACTAGATAAATATCATTTTATTGATTTAAAAAATAGGGTTAATATAACTTTTGGTCCCTGAAGTTTGATCCAATTTTGGTTTTGGTCCCTGAAGTTTGAAATCGGTGGTTTTGGTCCCTGAAGTTTCACTCAATTTTGGTTTTGGTCCCTGAAGTTTGAAATCAGTGGTTTTAGTCCCTGAAGTTTCACCCGATTTTGGTTTTGGTCCCTCAAGTTTGAAAAGGACTTAATTTTTTTTTTCCCGGTCGGGTCGGGTTTTTTAATTGGGTCGCCAAGTCCTTTTCAAATTTGAGGGACCAAAACCAAAATTAGGTGAAACTTCAGGGACTAAAACCACCGATTTCAAACTTCAGGGACCAAAACCAAAATCGAGTGAAACTTCAGGGACCAAAACCACATATTTCAAACTTCAGAGACCAAAACCAAAATTGGATCAAACTTCAGGGACCAAAAGTTATATCAACCCTAAAAAATATGAGAAAGCAAGATGCAACAAAATTCTAAAAAAGAAAAAGAAAAGCAGGTTGGGTGGACTAACAAGTTGGTGGCTGAGGTGGTAAGGGGCCTCACCTCCCGTAAAGAGGGAAATACAAGTTCGAATCATGAAAAGTGCATTTATTGGGGGATGTGAAAACTCTATGCCTTCTAAACCTTGAAGGGGATACTCTTGATCAAATCAAGAGGAAAAAAAAAGTAGTTTGGGTGGGCTAGCCGCAATCCACTGGTAACAGGTTGAGTTAGCTAAAGCCTAACATGTTTCTATGCGGATCTTTTTAACCCGACACCCATAATGGCCTAGCCCATAACTGATAAACTAGCCCATATTACCAGCTTTACTTATGTGTGCGGGGAGGAAGAACCTCGAGATTGTGTGATGTGACAAATTTTCTTGGGAGGTAGATTCTCACCTTTTTTTTAATTTTCCTTTTCTTCTCAAAATCGTATTTCTATCATTATATTATTAAAAAATGAATGAATAAAATTTAATATTTTATAAAACTTGCATTTTATAAATTTAAAACTTTTTATTTCATTTATGGTACATTATGAATTATATATTGATCAAATTTTTAACAATTTAAATTTATTAATTTTTATAATAATAGTTTGAGAAAATGTTAAATATAAACTATTTATTTTTTTTATCTAGGGTAAAAATGAAATTAAAAATAAAAAAAAGAAGAAAATGAAATAACCCAAATCCTTTTTCTAGTTCATATCAAAAACCGAATTGATAAGGTGAAAAAGGTTCCCTCTCTCGGTGTATAACTAAAAACAAAACAAAACAAAACAAAATGTTAAATATAAACTATTTATTTTTTTATCTAGGGTAAAAATGAAATTAAAAATAAAAAAAAGAAGAAAATGAAATAACCTAAATCCTTTTTCTAGTTCATATAAAAAACCGAATTGATGAGGTGAAAAAGGTTCCCTCTCTCGGTGTATGACTAAAAACAAAACAAAAGAAAAACCGGCCATAGCCTGATAACCTCTGTCATATTTCCAGCTTCATGGAGATCGAGCACAAACAAGAGGTACGAACAGCTCAGGTTTCATGACTCAACGTTTTAACGGAGCTCCAAGATCTCTATCAAATTATTAACTTCCCTTTCATTTTTTTGGCTACATTAACTCCTTTTGTTTGCTCAGCCTAATTTCGATTATATTCCCGAGAAAGTTAGAAACGGCGAGTTTTTCATTGTAATTATTCGCTCCTTCTGGAACACATTTTCTTGCATTTCTCTGCATTTGAGTTTCTGCATTCATTGTTGGAACCCGCGGCTTTCGAGCTTTGATTTGTCATCAATGCACCCTGCTATGTCGCAAAATTTCCCAAACCCACTCTTCTTTTGTGATGCGGATCCCACATTGTAAAAAGTGCGTGCTTGCTTCCGTGAGCGAGATTTAGGGTTTCTAATCTCGCCGCTTGCTTCCCCTTTCCTGGCTTGCGCCGAGATTTGTCTCAAGGATAAAATTGTTTCTTCATGGGTTCAATCTGAACAGCCTTGTACAGATTTTTGCACTCATCGCCATGCTGAAGCAATTTCTCAGCATGCTTCCTCGGAAGTCGTCCAAATCCGATTCGAACGAGTCAAATCGGGGCGACACTTCTCATTCCAGTCCCTCTCAGGACACTTCAGCACGCATTAACGGGAGGAGCAATCGATCAAACGGTGGGAATTCTTCCGGTCGACACAACAGTGGCAAACGCACTTCGTCGTCGGCAGTTTTTCCGGCAAGCATCGTGTCTGGGATCGAACCCTTAGTTCCGTTCAAAGATGTACCCAATGCGGAGAAGATGAACCTGTTTGTGAGCAAATTGAGCCTTTGTTGCGTTACTTTCGATTTTACTGACCCCGTTAAAAAAACCGTTGAGAAAGATGTCAAGAGAAAAACTTTGCTTGAACTAGTCGATTTTGTGGATTCTGGGTCGATGAAATTTAGTGAACACGCTATCTTTGCTATGTGTAAAATGTGCGCCATTAATCTCTTCAGAGTTTTCCCGCCTAATTATCGGTCAAATGGCAAGCGTAGTGCTGGTGGCGAGAACGATGATGATGAGCCAATGTTTGATCCTGCTTGGCCACATTTACATATTGTGTATGACTTGCTGCTGAAATTTATTACTTCTTCTTGCCTTGACGCTAAGGTAGCGAAGAAATACTTTGACCATTCATTTATTTCGAAGTTGCTTGACTTGTTTGACTCAGAGGATCCGAGGGAAAGAGACTGCTTAAAGACAATCCTGCATAGGATTTATGGGAAGTTCATGGTGCATAGGCCCTATATCCGAAAATCTTTCAACAATATATTTTATCGGTTTGTGTTTGAGACGGAAAAACACAATGGAATTGCTGAGTTATTGGAGATTTTTGGGAGCATAATTAGTGGGTTTGCTTTACCTTTGAAAGAGGAACACAAGATTTTCTTGTGGAGGGTTTTGATCCCCTTGCACAAGCCAAAATCCGTGGGGCTCTATTTTCAGCAATTGTCCTACTGTGTCACACTGTTTATAGAGAAGGAGCCGAAGTTAGCGAGCACTGTGATAAGAGGTTTATTAAACTATTGGCCAATAACAAATAGTCAGAAAGAGGTGATGTTCTTGGGTGAATTGGAAGAGATTTTGGAAGCAATCAACATGGTCGAGTTCCAAAGGGTCATGGTCCCAATGTTTTGGCGGATCGGGTGCTGCATTAACAGCTTGCACTTTCAGGTAAAATCTTCGTAATTAGCATTTTTCTATGCCAGTTAAAAGAATGAATCCCATGATTAGTAGGTTACTTTTTTACTTCCGTTGCCATGTTATGGCATGCCTTATTTCTCCCAAATACATATTTCTGCCTGATAAGGTCATATTTGATTGGTTTTTATTTTGATAGAAGTGCTCACGATTCAATTTATTTACTTTCCTGTGCACGAAAAATCAGCAATTAGAAGTCTTTAATTAATCCCGAATCACAAGTCTTTTTCTCAAACTAATGAACTGTTCTTCCATCATTGCTTTGCTTTATTTGTATTGGACGTTCACGTTATAGAAAAAGATTCTTGATATTTTCTCTCCGACCTTTTTCTATAAATTGTCTAGTTGTTTCTGCTATGGCGGCTTTGATTTGCTTGAGCATGCTATCGTGTGATGTATCACAATTTAGGCAAATTGGGAAGGACCTAGTTAAATAAGAGATGGCATGGTTTTCCAACTTTGATTAGTTGTTTTACTATTGATTAATTTTTCTTAGGCTTCAAATTCTTGGCAAATAAGTTTGTTACAAGCTGAGTTTGATATATGTATGGTGTTGGCAGGGTGGTCACTGAAAGTCTAATTCTTGCTTATTTTAGGCTGATGCCTAATTGATTGTTATGGAGAAATTATGCTCATTGATGGCACAAGACATTTGGGCAAGTGTTTTTCTTACATCCTAATTCCTAACAGATTTCCATTAACTAGAAGGGTTCCTTTTAAGTTAGCATTTGACTTCGCGTTCAGAGTCGAATCTATTGGAACTCTCAGGAGATACCTCTGAATATGCCTTCTTTGAAATAATTTGTCAATTTCCTTGTTGGCTGTGTACCTGATTTTAATCTGTTCTCTCCTTTATATGTCTGCTAATTCTCTGCTCCCTTTACATGATAACTTTAACAATATTGAGCTTCAGTTTCCTTCACACGCTTCTGGCACCCTGTCCTAGGTCACATTCTAAAGGTTATAAAATCTCCCCTTAACTTGGATTGTTTCAGATCGCTACTTTATATGTGTACCTGATTTCAATCTGTTCTCTACTTTATATGTCTGCTGCTTCTCTGCTCCCTTTACATGATAACTTTAACAATATTGAGCTTCAGGTTCCTTCACACGCTTCTGGCACCCTGTCCTAGGTCACATTCTAAAGGTTATAAAATCTCCCCTTAACTTGGATTGTTTCAGGTCGCTGAAAGAGCCCTTTTCTTATGGAATAACGACCATATCGTCAACATGATTGCACATAATCGTCAGGTGATCCTTCCCATCATATTTCCAGCTTTGGAGAGGAACTCTCAGAACCACTGGAATCATGCGGTGCTCAATTTAACTCTTAATATTAGAAAGATGTTCTTGGAGATGGATGAGAAGCTCTTCCTGTCCTGTCATTCTAACTTTAAAGAGGAAGAGGCAGCTCTAAGTTTAGCAGCCGAGCAGCGAAAGGAAGCATGGAAAAGACTAGAGCATGCAGCCAGTCTGCAGCCTGTAATTGGAAATACTGCAGTATTGGTGTCTCCTTAAATGACCAGAGTTGCACGTTTTGCCAGTCCTTCTCATTTTCCTTCTGTATGGAGGAAAACTTATCCACGAGAAATGTGTAAATGGCTGTTATTGGAATTGCCATTTCTCTGCCTTGCGTTAGCCTTCTGGAATCTGGCTTTTGTGGCAGCCTGATGTTGTAACATGGTGTTGACTGCGACTATGAGAGATATAATTTTCAATCTCACTCTAAAGGATCATGCTGTAGTGGGTGGAATGATTTTCTTTTGTATCAGCTAGTTTCCAAAATCTTCCCTGCCTCTGTGTGCGTGCGTGCAACTCTAAAGCCAAGGCTATGGCTGTGGGTAAGAGGGTGGATTCGCAGCTTAGTTGATCTTTTTCATTAGATTTGTTTAGTGTTGATTTGACCATCTAGCCGTTCTAACTGTCAAGTGTCACCCCACTTGTCTCTAACGGTCGACTTTGGAGCCAAAAAAATCCTTCTACCACTGAGTTTTCTTCACATTGTGTCTTTTCTGCGTAAATATGTGGAAATTATCTATGGTGGTGCTCCTTGTCCTGTTTGTGTGTGTGTTGGGGGAGGGGGTTGTGGGGGTACATTTTTCAGTATTCTGATTATGGTTTTAAAAAAAGAGAGGCTTTTTTGACCAATAAACATATAAAAAAATATAAATAGATAATGACCTATTGTTATTGTCGCCTCTTCACATTTAAATCATGCAAGCCGGACCTATTTTCAGCTTTGATCATGGCCTGCTGATTGCTGTTTAGGTACAAAAGGGATCTTGAAAGTTGAAAATGTCAACCTGAGAAGTGGGAACGGTGTATGGTTTATGGGCAGCACATCCTAATAAGTAATAAGCCATTTTAATTCGTGAAGAAATCATTGAAAGACATGTAACCATTGGTTTATAATGTGTCAATGCCATGCGAAAGATGTTACAAGGAGATAGATATGGAAGCAACAGTTTCTGAAACCATCTCCCAATTGAAGAGAACTTGAAAATCAACTTAATGGCATTGCTACCAATGCAATGATCATATCCCCCATCACTTGGACC
Organism: Inga oerstediana; assembly: GCA_963210345.1. Classification (NCBI taxonomy): domain Eukaryota; kingdom Viridiplantae; phylum Streptophyta; class Magnoliopsida; order Fabales; family Fabaceae; genus Inga; species Inga oerstediana. The sequence continues at coordinate 6,986,729 of OY723402.1, forward strand.
TGAATCGTCTACCCTTGAAATAACTTTAAAAAAATGATTTGACAAGACTGTGAGCCACCTATTTTAGAAACGAAAAAGAAACAGGAATAGTATTCTTAAGATAATAATAATAATAAAAAAAAAAGAAGAATGACAGAATTTTTTTTTTTTGAAATTACAATTTTTATCAGGTTTCGTTATTACTTTATCTATTTTTAGTAACAAATATTATTTGAGATTTTGTAATTTTGAAATACTTTTTCTGTCATATTCCCATATAAAAACTAAAAACAATTTTGAATTTTTGAGATTGCTGTCACCTTTTAGTCGATGAAATGCTTACTACTCCTCTGGTCTTTAATATATCATATGTTTAAAAAGCTAATTTTGATCCTAAATATATAAGACATAGTTTTCATATTGATCAGTCATTTCTTAATTTATCCTTATTTATATCCCCTTAACAATAATTAAGGAGGAGATGAAAGGAGGGAATTAAGGAATATAGGTAGAATGTTTTAAGAAATACATGTCATATTAACTAACTTTTCTAATTTGTCCTTATTTATACTCTCTCAGTAATAATTAAGGAGGAGATAGAAAGAGGGAATTAAGAAACATATATAGATATTTTAGAAAATATATGTTATATTTACTCTTTTTTTAATTTAATCAAATTAAATAAATATATGTTATGATTCATTATATGCTAGAAAAGGGTTCATATAACTTTTGGTCCCTGAAGTTTGATCCAATTTTGGTTTTAGTCCCTGAAGTTTCACCTGATTTTGGTTTTGGTCCCTGAAGTTTGAAATCGGTGGTTTTGGTCTCTGAAGTTTCACCTGATTTTGGTTTTGGTCCCTCAAGTTTGAAAATGACTTGATTTTTTTCTGGGTTGGGTCGGATTTTTTAATTGAGTTGCCAAGTCCTTTTTAAACTTGAGGAAACAAAATCAAAATCGGATGAAATTTTAGGGACAAAAACCACCGATTTCAAACTTCATGGATTAAAATAAAAATTGGGTGAAACTTCAGGGACAAAAACCATAAATTTCAAACTTGAAAGACCAAAACAAAAACTGGATCAAACTTTAAAGATAAAAAATTATATTAATCAGCTAGAAAACAAAGGGCGGGAACAACATTTCTCTTTTATCTAATGGCATAATGGCGAATTTCGTAAAATAATAGCCTAAGACACCTTTTGCTCGACCTCGCTCTCCGCAGCCGTTTAGGTGCAGGGTTTTACGAGACCGTTAGCATCGTTCATTCGTTCCCTCTCGGATTTCTGCTTCTCTTTGTTGTTGGTTTTGAAATGCTTTTCCATAATTCTCATCATGCACTCTTCTTAGTTCGTCCTCTTTTGCTAAGGCAGCTTCTTCCATTCTTTAGAGCTCAAAATCAACGCTTCTTTTCCTCTTCGGCACAATCATGGCTATCTATGCCGGGTAGCTCTATCATCGATTGGCCATCACTACCAATCCCAGAACGCAAACCGAACCCGAACCTGAAATCGAATGCAGCCCCTAACTTCTCGCGCGATGACTTCTCCGTCATTGCCAATCTCTTTGTCGACTCTTCCATCTCTCAGGGTCCAGCTCTAGATAATGCGCTCGATGAGTCCGGGATTGAACCCGATCCGGCTCTGCTGCAAGCGGTATTCGATCATTTCGGTTCTTCCCCAAAGTTGCTACACTCGCTGTTTCTTTGGGCTCAGAAGCGACCAGGGTTCAGGCCCAGCGTGACGCTTTTCAACTCTATGATCAACGTTCTTGCCAAATCGAGGGAGTTTGACTCCGCTTGGATTTTGCTTCTTGAACGGATTGATCGCCACGAGGAAGCCGTTTTTGTTTCAGGGGATACTTTTGCTATAATGATCAGACGGTATGCACTTGCAGGTAACATGCCGTTTCAGAATTGTTCAAATGTAAACTAAGGCTGCATCAGACGTTTTGCTCTCTGTTTTTGTGTCATCACTTTAATTTGCAACTGACTTTGTGGTTTTACAGTCTGCTTGTACGCATTTTCGTATAAAATTTGAACTCGAATATGCCTGTTATCTATGTACCATCTTGTGAAGCACACTCTAGTTTTTTTTTTTTAAAATAGTTTGTATTTTCAAAATTCTTCTTCTTCGTTTTTCTGTGTGGGAGAATTGGATGATGAGAGTGCCCTATTGTTGCATGATCTAGCGTAAGTTTGATGTATTAGAATGCCTTATTTGACGACATATTTCAGGTATGCCACAACCTGCAATTCGAACATTCGAGTATGCTAGAAATTTAAAGCCAATTATGGATTCGGATTCAGAAATGAGATTGTTTGAGATATTGTTGGATTCACTTTGTAAAGAAGGGTCTGTCAGACCAGCTTTAGAGTATTTCCTTCAGAGAAAGGCGATGGACCCATCTTGGGTACCATCAGTTCGGATTTATAATATTATGCTAAATGGATGGTTTAGATCAAGGAAACTCAATCATGCTGAAAGATTTTGGGCAGAGATGAAGGGGAATGTAAGACCAAGTGTGGTGACTTATGGCATCCTTGTGGAAGGATATTGTCGGATGCGTCGTGTTGAAAAGGCAATTGAATTGGTTAATGATGTGACCAAACAAGGAATTGAACTGAATGCAATTGTGTATAATCCAATAATTGACGCTTTAGCAGAGGCTGGGAGATTCAAAGAGGCTTTTGGTATGCTGGAGCGTTTTCTTGTTTTAGAAACAGGCCCAACTAAGTCAACTTACAATTCTTTGGTGAAGGGATTTTGTAAGGCGGGAGATCTTGTTGGTGCCAGTAAGATTCTTAAGATGATGATAAATAGGGGTTTCATCCCCAGTCCCACCACCTATAACTACTTCTTTAGGTACTTTTCAAGATGTAGGAAAGTTGATGAGGGTATGAACCTTTATACCAAGATGATTGAATCTGGTTATACCCCTGATCGACTTACTTATCATCTTTTAGTGAAGATGCTATGTGAAGAGGGGAAATTGAACTTGGCAGTTCAAGTTAGTAAGGAAATGAGGCATGAGGGATATGACATGGACCTTGCCACAAGTACTATGTTGGTTCATTTGCTGTGCAAAATGCATTGGTTGGAAGAGGCTTTTGCAGAATTCGAGGACATGATACGGAGGGGTATAGTTCCTCAGTATCTCACATTTCAGAGAATGAATAGTGCATTAAAGAAGCGAGGGATGATTGAAATGGCACGAAAACTATGCAGCTTGATGTCTTCTGTCCCTCATTCTACTAAGTTGCCAAATACATATGTTGAAGACATAGATGAAGCACATGCCCGAAGACAATCTATAATGCAGAAGGCCAAAGCATTTTCTGATATGCTGAAAGACACCAAGGACCCCAGAGAACTTGCCAAATATAGAAGCTCATCAGAAAATGCTGTCTCCAGTGCTGAGTGTTTGATGGATAATATTATGAAAAGGATAAAGAAGCCATGAAGGGATATTTTCTGCTATCTGATTACCAGCAGGAGCAGCAATGGACAGTTTGAATATTTGTGAATCAGTTCACCCTTATTCGGTGCAAGAGAATTAGTGACTTTCTTGATACCTGTTCCACTCTAGCCATCCTGTTGTTAGTCTGTGGGCCAATGAGCTGTTTCATACTAATTGTTTACAACAGCACCTGCAAAAGCGCAAACTCAAATGTCTATGTGTGGCGAGGGGTTTAATATGAGCTAAATTGTGTTGGCTACTAGCGGAGTCAGCAGAAAATGAAGTGGAATAAGTCAGGATTTTGAAGCGATGGATTATCCTAGGGGAATAATCTTCCTGGTTTTTCTTTCAACAAATGTAGGTAATGCGCTGCTGGGCCTGAGACTGGAGCTGAAGCTGGAGTTGGAAGAGCTCAGCATCATCCAGATGGATGTGAATGCAGGTCTACTTTCTCCAGATTTCTTTTGCTGATATATTGCCAAAACTCACTGATTATTGGGTATCATTTTTCCCCAGCAATTCGACTTCATTGAAATTCACAGTAAGTTGCTTCACTGACTAGTGTGTGTAATCTTACGATTATATTAGGCAGATGGATTTTGCGAGTCATGCTGAGTTATTTTATTATATTCAGGGGTTTGGGAATCTATTATTGAGCCGGAACACTTGCTTTCAACTAGGGGTGAGTATGGTGTCCAGTGGCTCAATGTGCCCATTTTAGCCCTGCAAAAAATTGCCCAGCCCAACCCTAAAAAAGTGGCCCGAAAAAATTTTGAGCAGCTTTGGGCGGGCTAATAACCAGGCAGGGCCGGGCATCGAGGAAGGGGTATTGCCTTGCCCATTTGGCCCTGCCCTAAAAATTATTTTCATTTATTTAAAATATAAAATTTTATATCAATTAAATATTATTTCATATATATATATATATATTTATTTATTTAAAATATATATTCTCTATTTACAAGTAGATTTCTTCCTTTCTTCTTTACTTTGTGATGTATTAAATTATAGTTGCTTTTTATTTTTTTTTCCAGATACTTCATCATTTGATTAGCTTTTGGGACATTGAATTGATGCAAACTACTTTGACTTCACAGCTTTAATTACAATGGTTCCTTATTTATAATGGATTATGGATGTTATTTAATTTTTAAAGTATAGATTTGTTAAGACATATGGTATTTTTTAAATTTCAAGACTCAAGTTGTAGACTTATTTTGAAATATCCAAGATGTGGAATCATCGAATGTATTTGAAGTTTATATTACTTAGGATGAAGTTAAGATATATGGTATTGGTAACTACATGAATGCTTATGAAATTTACACGAAATTATTTTTTTCATATGTGGATAAGACAAAGCGTTATCACTTGGGCAAGGAAGCCCATCCTGTCCAACCTACCCTTGCCCAGCCCAAAATGATTAGAGTTTTTAGCGGGCCAGGTATCGGGCTACATAATACAACCCATTCATCTTTAAGGCTGGGCATCAGACAAGGATTTCGTCCTACTCAGTCCTGCCCATGCCCACCCCTATTTTCATACCAACAAATGAGGCTCTCTATTTAGAGGAAAGTCAATAAATCAATGCCCACCCCTACTTTCAGCCTTTCAATCAGGCAGACCAACAAATGTGACTCTCTATTTAGAGGAAAATCACTAAATCAATGGACTTCCAACGTCTACTCAGTCGAGAGATGACTGCATATAGATTATTCAGGATGGGACAAGCGGTCCTATTGCAGAACAATTTAATTCTTGTTTAGGTAGTTAAATTTTTTTAAGTGGTTTTCGTGAGGGGGAGCGCGTGAAACCTCTATTATTTATATATTTCCATCCAAGAAAAATCCTTCGTTGGTTTTGACCCAAAAAAGAAGAAGAGGTTATTGGCTAAAAGAGGCCCACTATGTTATAGATGTATTCTTGGCAAAGGACGAAGATAGAATCACTAATCAGAGGTACTTGCAAATTAAGTCAGTGGTTGGTGTCTATATCACCATGACGCCATCTGCGTTGAGTAAATGGCCTATCATTAATAATATAATACTACCTCCGGTTTTAATTATAGGATAAAGTTAATTTTTTTAGAGAGATTAAGGAAGTTAAATAAATTACTTAATTATATTATATGTTATGTATTCTTAGATTATATAATAGTTTATTAGTCAAACTAATTAGTTTAGACAAAAAAATCAAAAATAAAAATATAGATACTCTAAAGTAATTTAATTAACTTCCTTAATTTCTCTAAAAAAGTCAACTTTATCTTATAATTAGTATAAAAGGAGTAATATTGATTAAATAATAGCCATGCTATGATTGTGGGACTTTGACTTGATTATACCAGAGTACTTGGGGAAAGCATTTGGTGACATGTATGTGTAATTATTTTTAAAGGAACCTCCAGGATGGTTTTTTCCCCTAAAAAAAATGTGATTGAGACTATAAATTTAGGAAAGCATTTGGTGGCAATGAATCACAATCTAGGTGGGGGGTTTGTTGTATAATATTCTCACACTTCCAATTATAAAAAAGGTTAGCTTGACGCTAAGCGTGCCGGTTTGTTACAAGTAATACTTTCCAAGGTATTAAAACCCGGACCGGATATTGAATCGGTCGGGGTACTGGGTTAAGGGTCAGTGGGTCAAACCGGGGCCAAACCGGAGCTAAACCGGGACCAAACCGGTGAGTAATTAAAGATTTTATACTTATAGTATGAAATTCTAAAGGAAAAAGTTTTAAAAAAATTTTTGAAAATTGGGACCCGGACCGGTCTACTGACTGGTTTGGCGGGTTCCGGGTCGGACCGGCCGGTTCGGTCTAGGTCTAAGAACCCTGATACTTTCTCTAATCTTACAGGTAACAAATATGAGTTTTTTTGTCTTAATTGTAAACAAAAAATACTAAGTTTTAAGCGTAATTAATAGATATTTTCAATTTGTCGTTTATTTAAAAATAGGGAAAATTCCAAAAAACTACACTCAAAATATACAAAGGATAAATCAGTACATCGAAATTCAGAAAAGACAAATCAGGCGGGTGTCAGAAAAAAGAGCAATCTGTCCTTTTGAAATTTCGGTCAAATTACCAAAATGCCCTTCAGCTCTCAGTCGCAATAACAACATCAGAGTTGTTAATGGCGAATCATGAGTTGTTAATGGCGAGGTGAGTGTTGTTATTGGCCCTGAAACTTGTTAAGTGTTGAAAGAAGAAATTGGAGTTGTTAATATCGAATCTGGAGTTGTTAATGGCGAGTTATGTGTTGTTATTGGTCCTGAAATTTGTTAATTGTCAAAGAAGAATTCCAGTTGTTAATACCGAATCCGAAGGTGTTAATTCCGATGATCATGTTGTTATTCTGAAGTGTGCATGAAGGGTATTTTGGTAATTTGGCCGAAATTTCAAAATGACAGATTGCTCCTTTTTCTGACACCCGCCTGATTTGTCTTTTCTGAATTTCGATGTACTGATTTGTCCTTTGTATATTTTGAGTGTAGTTTTTTGGAATTTTCCCTTAAAAATACTTCTTTCATCGTTAAAAAAATATACTCCCTTCGTTATGTTAAATGCCAGCTAAAATAATTAAATGTAGTTAGGAATCTTAATTTTTTGAAAAGGACCGTAAACCTGCAAAAGTATATATGGAAAAATTAATTCATAGCAAAGAGTATTCGCGATTGGGTCAGGATCCTATACTTAGGCTGTGTTTGTTTCAGCGTTTTGAACAGTCAAAACGCACTTATTACGCAAGCCGAGAAAAAACTCCTCTCACATACTTACCTCGTATACCGTGAATCACGAATTATAAGCACTTATTGTCCAAAAATAAGCTCTTCCAAACGAGCACTTAAACCGCCAAAAAAAGTCACCTGTATGTGGCCCAAGGATTCTGTCCGGAGTGATATTGTTCAGGAAAAACTAGTATTAATGAGTAATCAAACTCGCATTTTGTAGTTTTTCACTGGGAAAATCACATTAAGATCTTAACTAAAAAAATAATATAAAAAAAGTCTCATTAATGATAAATGAACGAATCATCGTTAATAAGTATAAATTATAAGATTTTTTTTAGAGTTAAGGTGTAAATTTATTAATGAAGTTTTATCCGAGGAGCGTCTGATATAAATATGTTTTAGAAGGGATAAAAATACTAATGACCAATTGAAATGGATGCTTCCAACACAAAACTGTTAAATTTAACCTAACAGCGTTAAATTATAAGAGAAAAAAAGCCGATGCCATCCTTACCCTTCCTTTTTTATTTGATGCATATTTCAGAGTTCCCGCCTGTGATCCTGCTGACAGTTATATGAACTGCCGCTATGAACTGAATAATATCTTAATTGTATCGAATTCTTTTCGTCCCTCGGGCAATTTATTTCTCTTTCCCATGTTAAAAAGAAGTAAAGAGCAAATTTGCCCGAATACGCGAAGTTATTCAATCTGCCGTACATGTATTCCAGCAATGTGACAGGGTAACAGAGCGGAAGAAATTGACAAACAACTTTTTGATTTTATTGCTTGCACTCTCTCTCTCAATGGGACCCGATTCCTCCCTTTTTTTTTTTCTCTCCCTCGTACCTGTGTGTGTAAGAGAGACTATGGAGTAGCAGCAGCTTAGCTATGCAGAGCGAGATGGGTATCAGATGGCCATGCTGAGAATGGCACAGCATAACAATGGCAATCACAGTTCGAGCCAACAGTCAGTGAAATCAGTCTTTCATGACTTTATGGGCATGAAGCCCACTGATTCGCCCCTCGTTGCGACCCCTAAAACCACTGAAGCGAGGCCGTCGGAGGCGTCGCCATCGTCGGCATCGGTCTCTGTTGGTGCCTCTTCCCGTGTTGCCCGTGGCCCCCTCTCAACCATCTCTGATATCGCTTCTGGTGAGTGAACATACGACCTTCGTCTAGCGTTTCAGTTGATCCCACCTGGGGCGGCGGAAAAACATATGCCCTTAGGCACGTTAAATCATACCTACGTACTGCACACGTTCACTCTTTCTCAAGCATTTTGAAGGTTGGGCTCTGCTTGAGATTTCGATAGAAGCGCTGGGGACTTGAGATTTGTTTCGTGTATCGATTCTCCTCCACTGATTGGCTGTACTCTCTACCTTTGCTCGCTCTCATACTATTTCGGTGTGGTTTATTTGTTTAGCGAGTTCAGTATTTTTAGGGTAGGTGGGTTCCCTTGGTTTTAGTCAACTCTACACTCTCCCCTCTTTTTGTGCTCCCACTAGGTTTACTTTCTTTTCTTGAACAATTGATTCTTAAATTTTCATTCTCAATCATTTATCTACTATTTGCTTAATTAGTAGGAGAACTTTCTTGTAAATAGACTGTCGGGGCTGCAATGCAGATGTTTGGAGACTCTTCAATCACATTTTTGCTTACCTACTGAGGATAGCAGAAACTGAATGCTTAGTTAGAATCTCTGTTACTTGAAACAGGTTTTTAGGTCACTCTCATGCTTTCCAAAGCCTGGACATTTGTTGATGATATTTATTTTCCCCCGTTATCATGATTTGTGTGTCATTAGATCTTCTTTTACACTGGTTTTTCATTGTATAAAATGGACGCTCTTAGTGTTTAGTTGTGCGAAGTATTTATGGAAGCTTCTGTTTCTTGTATGGGTTTTACATGTCTTCATTGGCGGTAATGTTTAATTTCCCTCATCCATTTGATAGAAAGACAGTTAGGAAATCAACTCGAGGGAGTCCCATTCTATTGCCCGAGGAGTGATCTTTCTGGCACTGAGATTAGTAACAGAATACTAGGAAACAAGAGAAGTAATTCTGATTCCAGTTTTGTGAGTTCCTCCAGAGATGCCTTCCAAATGGTTCCTGACTCTCTTCAAAATTTGCATTCATTGAAGGTGTGAATTATCAGACGCTTCCTATTCTCCTATAATCACATTTTATGACAACTGAAAAATTGTTTTGCTCCTATCTTGCATTTTAATTATTTGTAGTTGTGCTTATTATATACATCCTCCAGAATGCAGCTGGAGGAGAGCAACATAGAAGGTCTAATGATGATAATGTGTTTATTGGTATGCAGTCAAGGAAGCCAACTTCTGCTTCTCTCATATATCAGCCTTCAACAGCCACTAAGACTGATTTCAATAAATGGGAGCGATCTATTCTCATGAATACTGGCTCTTCCATGCAGCATCCACCACATGGGGGTCAATTAGCGTCTTTTGTGCACCAGATATCTTCTAACAAGAGCAGGGATGCTAATGCTGGTCCTTCATTTATTTCTCAATCCGCTGCTGATGAAGGATCTAGAACAGGAATCAAGGGCCCTGGGATCTTGAGTTCTGTGAACACGACCACTGCTGCTTATGAGAAATCTCTGTCTGCACTTGGCGGAAGCAGGCCAAAACCATTGACTAGTATAATAGACCCAGAATCTTCCATGCCTCCAAGGTAGCTTTTCTAAACAACATAACCTTATGTCCTCTGCACTTTCCCATTTTCCTCCAATTTCCTTTAAAAGGAGGCTGCATGTTTATATGTTTTTGGGTATTGATTGCAGTCAACAAGGGTTAGCATCTGCCAGCTGCCAGATGACTATTTTTTATGGAGGTCAAGCTCACGTTTTTGATAATGTCCACCCCAATAAGGTCTGCTATGTTGTTGCCAGCAAGACATTTAATACCTATTGTATTTAATGTTACATTATCTACATAAAGGTTTATACTTTATAATCATAATAGGAAAATATGCTTTGTAATTTACTTAGATCTATCTGTGAGTGGTTCTTCCTCTATTAGTGAAATATTGGAGGCAACAATATTTTTTGAGCCCCATAGCATGAGAAGGTTTAAGCTCTCTTAGGAAACTGGTGCCATGATATTATTGATAATGATATGACTATGTTTAGCTAATTTAGTAAACTGGTACCTATGCTAAATATACAACTGCTGCTCAAGAAAGCTGGGGGACCTAATAACACATTTGCTTAGTATTTCATGCCAATTTTATGTTGCCATTAGTCCATTGGAAATTGCTATTTAACTGATTAATTGTTTTTGGTTACCACCCGCATTAGGTGATTTTAGCCTTCAGTGTTTTCCCCCCCGAAACAACAGCAACTGAATATATGTCTAGACTTAGACTTGCATACAAAAAATATCCTTCTGGCCTATGACAATAACATTAAATTTGGTGAATTTCGTGGATTTGTTCAGACTTGTTTTAATTCAGTTGTGTTTTTTTTTGGATCTGTATTTCCTTCCTTCGAATTTTCTATTTCCTGCTGAGTACTAGAGATTTGCAAATTCCCAGACCTCTTCTGCAGTGCCCAGGAACATAAACGTGTGACGGATTGAAGGAACCATTGGACTTGCTAGCCTTGATGAAACCAGCAAGTTCTCCTGTTTGCCAACACAGAAAAGCATCAGTGTCACTCGTTCAGTCATTCTGGGTTCTTGAGCTTTGCTAGGGAGGTGTCCATCTACCCTTCTTTCGATGGCAAGCCTCTTGGCTTGAGCCCATTTGCATTATTTCTTCTCATTTAACCTCATGGCTGCAACCTGCAAGTTGGAAGTTGGAGCTGTTGACACCAGAACCCATAGTGTATATGATAGGATGCCACGTCCTTTATTGGTTTACTTTAGAAAAAGGACACTTGGCGATAGGGAAACAAAATAGAAGTTATGGGAAACAGAATAGAAGTTACAGAAAAGAAGATAGAAGTTACAGAATAGAAGTTATTAGAGGTTAAGTATTTTGGGTTGGTTATTTGTCTTTATCTTGTTTGCAGTAGTTATTATGCATTTGGTTATGTGTTTCAGTTATGATTAGATTCCATAATATGTAACTCTTTCAATGGCAATGAATTATGAGAAGTTATCAGAATGTTATTGTCTCTTGACTAGAGTTTTCTGATTCTGGCTCTAGGTTTTTCCCTATTTTTCTTCACTGTTTTATCTTACAATTCTGCAAGATCTATCATTTTGGTATCAGAGCCAAAAATCCTTGGACCTAACAAAATACCATGGTAAACACCAGAAACTCCTCTTATGAGAATGATCCATCCTTGGTTCAGAACCAGAACCCTGTCAATCCTACAGAAACACATCCTCACAATGATCCTGTAGTGATACTGGTTCAACAGCCTACACAACCCCTACAGAAACTTCTTCACAACTTACGGCAATACTCAGACAATTAAACCAATTGAGTTCAGAGATCAATAATTTAAAAAAGCAGAACACTCCAGTATTTACTCAAGGGCAATCCAGCCACACTCACCCACACAATTATACCGACAATGATGAAGAAGATTTAGGAGAATACTGGTGCAGTAGACACTTGTCCAAAAAGCCTCATTCAAAAATTGAATTCCCCAAGTATGATGGTGGGGATCCTCGGGGGTGGATGATGAAGGCTGAGAAGTACTTTAGGTACTATCAAACTCTAGAGGAACTCAAAGTAGCTGCTGCTGTGATTAACTTAGAAGGGGATGCATTAGATACCTTTACTTGGGTCTCTTCGGGAAGGACTGTTCGATATTGGGAAGAGCTGGTGCAAATCTTTCAGGAGCAATTCGGACCAGCAGAATTTGCAAACCCTGATGTTCATCTTTGCAGTATAAAGCAGACGGGATCTGTTAGTAACTATAAATAGGAATTTGTGAGGAGACAATCATAGGTTACTGGGTGGCTTGAGCATTAGCTTTTGGGTGTGTTTATGATGGGAAAGATTGCTGATATTTGTATTTAACTGATAAAAGAGCTCCACAGAGTATAGGTCTAATGGAGGAATACAGCGAATACAAAGAAAATTAGATGAAAGAAGAACCACTAGTGCATTCGAGAGGCACCCCACTCTCCTCACAATCTCTCCATATTTTCCATGCCCCCTCCATTCCCCAACACCCTCCATATATCCTACGTGATTTCTAACTGTCAACTGCTAAATTCCCGCAATATCCCTATTCACATGTTCTGCCTATTTTAGTTATTGGGCCTTCTCCTATAATATGTAAATAGTGGCCCATGTTCATCAATACCCCCCCCAACAAGAGCCGCCTTGTCCTCAAGGGGGAAGGAAGGAAATTGCCGATGAAAGGTGTCATAGTCCTCCCAAGTATTATCCAAACTGGACAGGGAAACCCATTTGATAAGCAATTCAACACGGCCATCTGTCATGGTGCGATGGTTGAGCACAGCTTCAGGTATGACCTGTAATTCCATGTCAGCCATCAAAGTGGATGGCCAAGACTGGGGTTGGACATAAGAAGCCAAGGACTTCTTCAACTGGGATATGTGAAATACAGAATGAATCTGAGCTTCCGGTGGTAATTGCAGACGATATGCCACTGGGCCAACACGTTCAAGGATTGGAAAAGGACCATAGAATCGTGGGCAGAGCTTCTCATTGGGACGTTTGGCCAACGATCGATGACGATATGGTTGAAGTTTAAGAAAGACCTGATCGCCAACCTGAAAGTTCACATCCCGACGTTTCTTATCAGCATAATATTTCATGTGTTGCTGAGAACGAAGTAAGTTCTGTTTGAGCTCATCCAAGATAGCATTGCGAGTGAGAATATGAGTGTTGACAGCCTCCACAGCCGAAATAGGCTCCTGAAACCGATACAAATTGGGAGGATCTTGCCCATATAATGCCCGGAAAGGAGTCATGCCAGTAGATCGATTGTAAGTGGTATTAAACCAATATTCTGCCCAGCTAAGCCACTTGGTCCAGGAAGTGGGTTTGTCACTGCAGAAGCAACGCAGGTAAGTCTCAAGACTTCGGTTTACCACTTCAGTCTGGCCGTCACTCTGAGGGTGGTAGCTAGAACTGAAGCACAGTTGGGTACCAGCAGCCCGAAACAACTCAGTCCAAAAATTACTCATAAACATCCGATCCCGATCTGAAACTATGGAACGAGGAAACCCATGCAACCGCACCACCTCCCTAAAAAAAACTTCGGCCACCATTAATGCAGTGTAAGGGTGTCGTAGTGGAATGAAATGGGCAAATTTGGTAAGACGGTCGACCACCACCAGAATAGTATCGTAAGTATTGGATTTTGGTAACCCAGAGATGAAATCCATTGATATGTCAGTCCACACCTGATCTGGAATAGGCAGCGGCTGAAGCAACCCAGCTGGACTTAAGGCAGAATGCTTATTACGTTGGCAAACATCACAAGCAGCGACATAGTTTTGAACATCTCGGCGTAGGCCATCCCAATAGAATAAAGAAGATAAACGCTTGTAGGTTCGAAGGTATCCCGAATGTCCTCCAATGGGAGAATCATGGAATTCACGTAATAAAACCGGAATGTGGGAAGATGACTTTGGAATTACCAACCGCCCCTTAAACAGTAAATGGCCCCCCTTAATTGTATACCCCGCTGGTGCAGGCTGACCACTTAGGAGCTGTTGCATAATCGACGACAAAATAGCATCATTGTGGACCTCTTCATCCCAACGGATAAGATTTACTGGTTGTTGAAGTGAGATGGCATTAAGGACAAGATTTTCATCCCTACGAGACAAAGCATCAGCAGCCGAATTGGTACTACCTGGCCTATACTGAATTTGGAATGTATATCCCATGAGTTTAGTAACCCATGCTTGCTGAGAATCATCAAGAATGCGTTGCTCTAGTAAAAATTTAAGAGCTTTCTGATCAGTACGAATGATAAATGAGTTCCCCAATAAGTAAGAACGCCATTTTCGGACTGCAAAGACAATGGCCATCAATTCCCTCTCATAAAATGAACACAGCCGCTTCCTGGAAGATAAGGAATGACTGTAATAAGCAATGGGGCGCCCAGATTGCATCAAGACAGCTCCTAAACCAGATCCTGAAGCGTCAGTTTCCACGATGAAGGGTTGAGTGAAATCAGGGAGAGCCAACACTGGAGTAGTAGTCATAGCTGACTTAAGTTGCTCAAATGCTTCTTGGGCCTCATTTGTCCAGCAGAAGGCATTTTTTCTGAGGAGGTCAGTAAGGGGAGCAGCTATCTGTCCATAATGTTGAACAAAGCGACGATAATACCCAGTCAACCCAAGGAAACCGCGCAATTCCTTGATAGTGTTAGGTGTTGGCCAGGTGGTCATACTTCTGATTTTATTAGGGTCAGCATGGACCCCTTCTTTGGAAATTATATGACCCAAATACTCCAGTTGGGACTGAGCAAACACACATTTTTTAATGTTAATCACCAACAAATGCTGCTGCAATATTGTAAATGTCTCACGTAAGTGCTGGAGGTGAGAGGCCCTACTATCACTGTAGACTAATATATCATCAAAGAAGACAAGAATGAACTTGCGCAGATGCTTCCTAAATATATCATTCATGAGTGACTGAAACGTGGAGGGTGCGTTCTTAAGGCCAAAAGGCATGACCAGAAATTCGTAATGGCCATCATGTGTTCGGAACGCCGTTTTGTGCTCCTCTCCTTGTTTCATACGAATCTGGTGATAACCAGACTTTAGATCCAGTTTTGAAAAGATTTGAGCACCCCTAAGTTCATCCAAGAGTTCCTCAATGGCAAGAATAGGAAATTTATCTTGAATGGTCAGCTTATTAAGGGCACGGTAATCCACACAAAATCTCAACTCCCGTCTTTTTTCCGAACCAACAAAACAGGACTTGAGTAGGGGCTTTTACTAGGCTGTATAATTCCTGCTGCTAACATCTCTCTTACCAGTCGCTCAATCTCTGATTTATGGTAGTGTGGATAGCGGTAGGGCCGTATGTTAGGGGGAGGAACACCTGGCTGTAATGTAATGGCGTGATCTATTGGACGAACGGGAGGTAGCCCTTCTAATGGGGTTTGTACTGCAGGGAACTCCCGTAAAATCTTCTGCACATCCTCCGGAATAGATTTATCAGTGTGTGGGGAAAATGAGAGTTCAGTCATGTTTAACTCCGCAAATTCTACAAAGAAAGCCTCCTCATCGAAGCGTGTAGTGCGGCACAGAGCATTAAATGACATTGGTGTTTTACAGAGAGATGGGTTGCCCTGTAAACAGATCCATTCACCACCAATGTCAATCTTCAGTGTAGATCTTTTCCAACTCACCAAAACTTCATCCAGAGTAGCGAGCCAATCTGCCCCCAGAATTATATCTGAACCTCCCAACCTAAAAGGATACAAAGAATGAGTGATGTGAAGACCTTGGACAAAGAGTGAAATATCTCTACAAATTCCTCGTCCCTGCACATTTCTTGAGTCACCCACTTGTACAGTAAAAGAAACATTGACATCCAGTGGGATCGAAAGTAGGTGCACTAAATCTTGGTGAATAAAACTATGGGTAGCCCCACAATCAATAAGTATTAAAACTTCCTTACCCAAGAGAGAGCCCTTCAATTTAATCGTCTTACCACCAGTAAACCTAGCCAATGCGTTCAAAGATAAGGACATGAGCTGGCCAACTGGTTCCTCAGTCTCAACGGAGGTCGTACCGTCGGGGTCAATGAACTGAGAGTCCCGTGAATCACCATCGCGATCGCCAGTATCAGCCCCCTCCGATAAAATAAGCACCTGCAGCTGTTTTTTCTTGCATCGATGACCGGGTCTGTATTTTTCATCGCACTTGAAACAGAGTCCCTGCTCCCTGCGACGTTCGATCTCAGCAACAGTATATTTGCGGGGTATCGTGCGGTGGGTATAGGTGACCGGAATTGCCGTGGTCTTCGACTCGTCCGTCTTAGTGGTCTCTGTTATGGTAGTCGATCCCGACGACAGGGATGGCTTGGTGGTGGTATGGAAATTCTCGGGTGATGGATAAGTCCGGGTCGGAACCGCCCGATATCCAGCGGGTTTATGCTCAGCCCAAATTCGCTGCGGCCCGTCATATTTGGAACTAGGAGGAGATGACAAGACGTAATTCCTTTCTTCCAGACGCAGAGCCATATCCATGAATTCGGAAAGCGAAGTGAGCTTAAGCAAACGTAAATCAGCCTTGAGGTCTAAACGTAACCCATTCAGGAATGCAGCAGTCAAGAATTCATCGGTGCAATCCCCTAACGTTGCCGAAAGTAATTCGAAACGCTCAATGTAATCAGCCACTCCTTTGGTTTGGTGCAAGGCCATCAACATCTCATAGGAACTGCCATACTGAGACGGATGAAAACGGAGGACCAAATCCCGCTTGAGTTCATCCCAGGTACTCACTGGTGATCGAATCTCCTTCCACTGAATCCAATTGAGAGCTCGGCCCTCAAAACAAAGAACGGCAGCATCTAGCTTCTCTAGGTCGTTTATGCGATTGACCTTGAAATACCGTTCGGCGCGAAAGATCCAGCCCAACGGATCGTCTCCAGAAAATATTGGAATCTCAAGCTTCCGAAAATTAGCAGATTCCCCACCTGTAGTGTCGTCACTTGCTGATTCATGAACCACTGTTTCCTGAGTCACTTTGGAAGTTGATCCATTATTGGGTGGTTCCTTCTGCAACGAGTGCTTGCCCGCCCGGAATTCAGCTACGAAATCGGTCATTAAGGACTTCAGGGTAGAAACATCACACTTGACCGTACTCAAGTCAGTGCTCAAACGGTCGATGTTCTGCTCAGCGATCGCTAATCGAGAATCATGCCCCTCAACTCGTGAATCCATGCGGGTGTTTACCATTCCCCAGGTCGAATGCTCTAATACCTTTGATGGGAAAGATTGCTGATATTTGTATTTAACTGATAAAAGAGCTCCACAGAGTATAGGTCTAATGGAGGAATACAGCGAATACAAAGAAAATTAGATGAAAGAAGAACCACTAGTGCATTCGAGAGGCACCCCACTCTCCTCACAATCTCTCCATATTTTCCATGCCCCCTCCATTCCCCAACACCCTCCATATATCCTACGTGATTTCTAACTGTCAACTGCTAAATTCCCGCAATATCCCTATTCACATGTTCTGCCTATTTTAGTTATTGGGCCTTCTCCTATAATATGTAAATAGTGGCCCATGTTCATCAGTTTATTAATGGATTAAAGGAGGAATTGCAAGCGGATGTCAAAATACAGAAGGCCTGTATATAAAGCAGATAGCTTGGCATTGGAATATGAAGCAAAGTTACAGGCCCAAGCCTCTCAACGACTGAGTCAACGTTACACTTCTTCTTGCGGCCATGATAACGTGAATCAATGGCGAGATAATAAAGCCTTCATGCCACGTCAGCCCTGGGGAGTAAATCAAACGGTTTCCTCTTTTGCAAAACCGTTATCTGCAGGAACTTCCTCTAATATTCTGGGAATTTCTCCCACGTCAACTCTCACAGACTCTGAACGACGAAACTGAAGGGAAAAAGGGTTATGCTATCATTGTGGGGGCAAATTTGCTCCTGGACATTGCTGCAAATCATCAATGCTAAGATTGATGGAAATTACAGAGGGAATGGATGACGATACAGCCAATAATGATGAAGAACATATTGTTGACGCGACTCTGGTAGAAATCTCCTTGCATGCCATCCTCGGCAACCCTTCTACTACTACCATGAAAGTTCAAGGTTCTTTGGATTCTAAGTGTGTGTTTGGATTAGCTTTTGAGAATAGTTTTTACGATTTACGAGATAAGTATGTGAGAGGAGTTTTATCTCGACTTGCAGAAAATAGCTTCTGAAACCACGGTTTAGGTATTTTCTAAACACTCACTAAGTCTGTACTTATTCTAATTGACAGCGGCTTTACACATAATTTTATGTCAAGTAAAATAGTGGCAGACTTGAACATTCCTACGCTTCCCTTACCACCTTTTGGAGTTTAAGTTGGTGATGGATCCATGGTGACTTGCAGATCAATTTGCAACCAACTAGAAGTAAAGGTGCAGGATTTAACAATTACAGATGATTTCTTTCCTTTTTCCTTGGGCAATGTTGATATGGTTTTAGGCATCAAGTGGCTTGCATCTTTGAATACGGTGGAAGCCGACTGGCAAAAGACGTTTATGGTGTTTTGGGTACATGGACACCGATACAAATTGCAAGGAATTCCTCGAATGGAAACTTCTCTTGCTCTCAGCAGCGTTGATGTTGTAGATCCAATGGCATCACCAGATGTTTCTATTTCCATTCGCATAGAGAATATGCTTTATGAATTTGAAGTGTTGGAAGGATTGTTGCAAGAATCCCAGGATGTTTTTGTAGAACCAAAAACCTTGCCCCCTTTCAGAAATCATACTCATTCTATCCACCTATTTCCTAGCGCCATTCCACCAAACATCCGACCTTACAGATATCCACATTATCAAAAAGATGAAATTGAACATCAAGTTGCAGACTTATTACATAAGGGCTTCATTCAGCCTAGTATTAGCCCTTTTGCTAGTCCAGTCCTTTTAGTACCAAAGAAAGACTCTTCTTAGAGGCTTTGCATTGATTATAGAGAACTCAATAGGATCACAGTGCCAGACAAATATGCTATTCCAAACATCGACGAGTTACTTGATGAATTGCATGGTGCATGTTATTTTTCCAAGATTGATTTGTGGTTTGGCTACCATCAAATACGTGTTTCTCTTGAAGATGTTCACAAGACAGCCTTTAGAACTCATTCTGGGCATTATGAGTTCATTGTCATGCCTTTCGGTCTCACAAATGCACCTGCAACTTTTCAAGTTGCTATGAATGATTTGTTTCACCCTTTTCTCAGGAAATTGATATTGGTGTTCTTTGATGACATTTTGGTGTACAGCAGAACAGTTGCAGAACATATGAAGCACCTTCATACTGTTCTTGACACATTGCAGCAGCACAACTTTGTTGCCAATTCCAAAAAATGTGTTTTTCAGCAGCTTGAAGTCTCATTTCTGGGACACATCATTTCTGGCCAGGGTGTAGCAGTTGACCCAGAAAAAATTTCTGCAATTACAGAATGGCAATTACCTCAGAATCTCACAGAATTACGAGATTTCTTAGGCTTAACGGGGTATTATCAACATTTCGTCAAGCACTATGGACAAATGGCTAAATCTCTCACAGATACGACAAAAAGAGATGCTTTTTGTTGGTCACCATTGTCCAAAGTTGCTTTTTACAATCTGAAATCTACCCTTGTTAACACTCCTATTCTCCAATAGCCTGACTTCTCTAAATCTTTTATTGTGGAATGTGATGCATCTTCTTCTGGTATTGGAGCAATTTTGCAGCAAGGTCGACACCCGATTGCATTCTATAGCAAAGGGTTATCTCCGTAAAAAAGGCATAAGTCAGTTTATGACCGAGAGTTGCTTGCTTTAGTGTCAGCCTTATAGAAGTGGAGACACTATCTTTTAGGATAGAAATTTGAGGTAAGTACGGATCACAATAGTTTCAAATTTCTGTTGGAGCCATGTCTTACTACTCCTGAGCAATAAAGATTGATGATGAAGTTACTGCCTTATGATTTCAAGATTGTTTATGGAGCTGGTTCTTCTAATCAGGGTGCTGATGCCTTGTCTCAGTATCCTCGTTCAACTGACCTTTTTGTATTAGCAGTTCCTCAGGCTTCTTAACTTGAGAACATTCCTCAATTGTTGCAAGAAGACCCTTAAACATCTTCCATAATACGTTCTCTTCAGTCTGATCCTAATTCGGTTTCTCACTATGCTTAATCTGCGGGCCGGATATACTACACACACAGGTTGGTAATTCCAGCCAGATCTGACTTGAGCAAATTACTCATGGAAGAAGCTCGTTGCTCGCCTTTAGGAGGCCATGGTGGAGTTCTTAAAACTCTTAAACGACTACGGCATCAATTTTTCTGGAGAAACATGAAGGAAGAGGTCAAAGAGTTTGTCACTCAATGTATTACTTGTCAGGTTGGAAAATACCTCCCTCAAGCTCCTGGGGGACTTCTTCACCCTCTTGATGTTCCTCAACAAGTGTGGGAAGATATTTCACTTGACTTCATCACAGGGTTGCCTAAATCTAATGGGTGGGAAGCAATTCTTGTAGTGGTTGATTGGCTGAGCAAATATGCTCATTTCATTTGGTTACCTAGACACCACTTCAAAATCTGTTGCAGCAGCTTTTTGCAAGGATATTGTTCGGCTTCATGGCTTTCCCAAATCTTTGATTTTAGATCGGGATACTCTCTTCCTCGGTGTTTTTTGGCAGGAACTCTTTAAATTGAGTGGTACTAAATTGAGAATGAGCACTGCTTACCATCCTCAAACGAATGGCCGAACTGAAGTGGTTGATAGATGTTTGGAAGCTTATCTACGTTGCTTTTCTTAGGATCATCCTAAGACATGGGGTAGCTTTCTTCATTGGGCATAATTATCCTACAATATTGGCTTTCACACATCTACCGGTTCTACCCCATTCAAGATTGTTTATGGTATTCTCCCTCTCATTCCATACAATCTAAGGTACTACTAATCTAGTTGAACTTCAAGATTATTTTGAGAACAGGATGCAGTTTTGCATACTATTCGGGACAATTTGACTTTAGCACAGACTCGAATGAAGAAGTATGCTAACAATCACCGAAGAGATGTTGAGTTTCAACCTAGTGATATGCCCTTCCTTCGGATTCAGCCTTACAAACAACGCTCTCTTGCAAGACCCAAATTTGAAAAACTTGCACCACGATTTTATGGGCCTTATCCTGCCATCAAACGTATTGGTGCAGCAGCTTATGAACTTCAACTTCCTCCTGAAGCCCGCATTCATCCTGTTTTCCATGTTTCCTTACTTAAACCTGCTTATGGCTCTACTTCTTCCTCCTTGGCTTCACTACCTGTTGCTAGTGATTGGGAGGCTTTATTGGAGCCTGAACAGATTCTGTCCTCTCGCCTTTCTACTTCAGAGACAGATTCAATGGGCAATAAAGATGTTGAATTGCTGGTTCAATGGAATGGCAAACCACGTGAAGAATGCAGTTGGGAGCAATATGATGCTATTGCTACACAGTTTCCTAATTTCAGCCTTGAGGACAAGGCTGTTTACCAAGGGAGGGGTAATGATAGGATGTCACGTCCTTTATTAGTTTACTCTAGAAAAAGGACACTTGGCAATAGGGAAACAGAATAGAAGTTACAGAAAAGAAGATAGAAGTTACAGAATAGAAGTTATTAGAGGTTAAGTATTTTGGGTTGGTTAGTTGGTTATTTGTCTTTAGCGGCAGTTATTATGTATTCGGTTATGCCTTTCAGGTATGATTAGATTCCATAAATATGTAACTCTTTCAATGGCAATGAATTATGAGAAGTTATCATAATGTTATTGTCTCTTGACTAGTGTTTTCAGATTCTGGCTCTAGGTTTTTCCCTATTTTTCTTTCACTGTTTTATCTTACAATTCTGCAAGATCTATCAGTTTATGGTTTCGGTTGGACTCACTCTTGACTCCTTGGTGATAATCAACTTGCTGTCAGATGTTTCCCCCACTTTCAGTGGGCATGATTCTATTTGAATCTGTGCTCTAATGCCATGTGGGTTTATAGAGTGGGAAGATGAATCTTTATTCCATGTGTATTTCACTGGACTCAAGGCTTCAAATATATAAACGAAGAGAACAAAAAATCAGTAGCTAAATCCCCTAATAACCAGCAATATGATCATCCAATACATCAGATCAGCGTAATGCTGGGATCCCAATATAATTAGAGGTGACTAGTCCCTGATTATAGGGATTTCTACAGAAATCTGCTTGCAATGCATTGAAATGCTGGTTGTATATTCTTTGACACTGCTTGATAACTGTAAAATGCCAACTATTAATCATTCCCAAGTGTGTTGGTGATTCTTGAACTGATATACTTGACTTTGCAGTAGTTTTTGTGCTCAAATTTTGTTAATTGATTCCTTTTGCCCTTTGATTTCTGGCAAGGCACTGGTAGAATGTTTCAATCAGCTCCTCATGTTGAACTCTTGCAATGCATAATTCCATGTTTATTGTTTAAAGTTCTGGGACTTTGTATGGCTTGGTTTAAGAGGATCAAAAATTGTAAATTACGTATAATTATGGTTCATTATGAGAGCCATTTTTGGTAAATTATTCTTCTTTGCATGAAATGTTGGGTAATTTTACTTGATACCCATTATCTCCGTGTATTTATCCATTTTTGCCGGTATCACTCCTTTCACTTGGACCTTTCCTTTCCTTTCCTTGTTAGTGCTTGATAGTTAGATTTTATACAATCCAAGAGTAATTTCTAGTTATCCCTGCAAGTTTATGTTGGTTGAACCTTCAAAATTTCTGCATAAAAATTGAACCGTAATAGGATTCAATGAATTTTAGGCCTAACCAAACAGGCAGAATTGTTTTGTGTTCATACTGTATATTATAATGACTTGTGCAGGCAGAAATTATAATGGGTCTGGCTGGGTCAAATGGTGGATGTTGGTCCACAACATACTCCCCAAAACCAACAGCGAAGATCACTAATGACAGTAACATGCTGTGTGGAGATAGTGAAACCGGTATAGTGAGTAAGATGACACCCCCACAGGAACCTCATGGCAGAATATCTTTTGCCGGCACTTCTAGTCGTGCCATCAAATCTGGCAATCGACTGTCAGCAGGTAAATCTTCAAACACAACCTTCCTTCTTTTCTTTCGCCTTTTAAATTGACGAATTTGTTGGTAATTGGTAAAAAGTGTATGTAGGGGCACATCGGGGAAGCTTTGTAGCCAAAGAAGATGTTAGGAATTCAATTAAAGCATCAGATCACAGTTCTGAGGACAAAAGGACGCAATCAAATTGAATTGAATCTCAGTCCATACTCTGAACTGTAGTGGGTTCCCATTGATTATAAGCCTTGAGTTGAGGAGAATGGAGATTGCTCTTATTCTGAATGCTGCCTGATTTTGTTCTTCCCGACTTTACTGTTGGTTTAGTCTTTTTTATTGGTAGTAGTAGGGCAGTCCAATGATAAGTTAAACAGACATATCACAGTCACTCTTTGGATAAGCTTATGAAGTTGATGATGGTATCTATTTGTTGAAGTTCCTAAGACCCCCTTTGCCATTGACGTGAAAAATTGGTGCAAGCAATATCAATATAGAATATAAAATGTATAATACTAGTAAGCCATATTATTTTTAAGTACATGACTCTTTTCTCATGCTCAATCCAATGTGTGGGGTCTGCCTGGTAATAAAACATATTGGATGTAATTTTTATTTTCAGTTATATTCTGATTTGTTGAAAGCCAAAATCTGATACACCTAAAAGGAGCTTAATTTTTATTCTTGACGTTTCCATGTCTATTGATGTAAAGTCACGATGCTCGTCTGAATGCACGAGAATAAACGAAGCAATTAAAACAATAGAAACACGGCGATTACTCTGTCTGAAGGACTCTCTCGGGACAAACTTGAGTATAATTATGTTTATTATTAATTGTTGTGAGTCTAAGTTAACGCCACGCAATCAAATTTACTAGAAGGGATTATTCACAATAAAATTAAAATTCTAGAGGAAAAATATTGTAGCATTATGCTAACTTTTGTTTATTTGTAGATGTCTAGAAAATGCCTAGTTCGCAGCCGCACGTAAAAAATGAAAGTCCCCAAGTTGTTTCATCACCAGGTCCTTGTGATCCCTTGCCGACTACCTAATTATAAGTCAGATTAATTATAATTAGATAATCTTGCACATATAATATTTCAGAAGGAAATGGAGAAACCCATGATGTTGTAAAGAGCATATCAAGAATTTCCAAGCCAAGAACATAAGCTTGTTTAGTTTTTTATATTGCTAACAAGTAGTCTCATATTAGAGACTGTTATATTCGAAAATATGTTTCGATATCTAACGTAGACATCTCTCCTAACAAACATTCAAACTTTAATTCATCATATTATGAGATACTGACTTCTTCTATCAGACTCAATTCATGTTAGTAAAATTTATTTGGTTTTAGTAAGAACTAAAAGTTCGATGAAGATGATAGCGTCGTCACCAATTCAAACTTGTGACCTAAGTCACCTAACAGATGAGAGCAATGTGCTTTGACCAGCAAACCCCAAGTTCCGTCAAGGTTTTAGTAGGAACTAAAACATCATTGACTTTGCTTCTCGGTTCTACCATTAATTTAAAAACTTAAATTTGCACATTCTTTTTTTTTTTTTTTTTTGATTGAGAAATTTGCACATTCTAATATAAACAGACGTTGAGAGTTAAGGCACTGGAATGAAGTTGAGATTCCCTTTAAAAAAATAAAAAATAAAAGAGAGGAAGAGAGAGTCGGTACCGACGAAGTACTACTTTCAAATGACATTGAAATTAAGCTTAAAAACTGCACATTATTGATCATTTTGATAATGAATTTATTTGACTATATTGAGTTGCTTTCATTTAAATAAAATTCTTTTAGGAACCACCGACCGACGACTATCGTTTGCACTTTCACCCTGCCAGCATTCCCGATTTCCTCTTAAATTCTCATTACGTATAATTTATTTGATGCCTGGAATAACATAAACTAAAAAGGAAAATAAATTATAACAAACAATAATTTTTTAAAGAAAAATTTTATGGTATTTTGTTGACAAAATAATTATTTTTAAATAATAAAATATGATAAATATTTATATCTTGATTTTTTTTGTGTAGATAAAAACAATACCAC
This sequence comes from Inga oerstediana, assembly GCA_963210345.1. Taxonomy (NCBI): domain Eukaryota; kingdom Viridiplantae; phylum Streptophyta; class Magnoliopsida; order Fabales; family Fabaceae; genus Inga; species Inga oerstediana. The sequence goes on from OY723402.1 coordinate 7,011,706, forward strand.
ACTACACAGGGAAACTTCACAGTTAAAACCACTGCAATATCAGTGGAGTTAAAATGAAAATCAATACAATGTGGATACCACTAGGCACTAGTCTAACTCTAGCAATTTTTTTTTTATTATTACCTCTTTCTTTTTGAAACGCACGCATCTTCTAAGTGTTTGGGTTGACAAAATTACGTCGGTAAATCTATAGTTCTTCTAAGTACTAGAGTGTTTTTAGTGTGGTTGTGCTGCACCAAAACAAAGTTTTGTGTTGTATTATTAATTCATGTTTTGGTTGATTATAATTTTCTTTAAAAAAATCACATATATATATATATATATATATATTCTGTGCTATTTAAACTTTGAGAGACAGGTGTATATATCAAAAGAATTCTATCTTGTAATCATATAGGACCTCATAATTTCTACATTAAAGTCTAGATGACCAGCTTTGATGCTTTTCATACATATGAATATATGGTATATCTATCACGAAATTGAATCCTCTCTCTTAACATTTCTACGATGGTGTAGTGGTCAACTTTGATAGGTTATTACCTACGAAATTATTTGGGTTCGTCCACTTGTATTCTTTTTCACACGCAAATTTTTGAAATATGTGTTTGTTTGTTTTTTTCTCTTTTAAAACTAAAAGTTATATTATGTATTGGTCTAACTTTAAATTTTCAAAATTATTTTATCAAAAAATAAACTTTAATTTTTCAAAATTAATTAAAGCGCTTCCTTCAACAGAGTTAGTGATAAAGTATTCTGGTATTTTTGTGAATAAAATGTGCCATGATATGTGTTCATTAATAAGCAAAGATTAAATTATATTAGAGCATAACTACAAAAAAAATAGTTAATTAGCGATGAAATTTAGTGACAAAATTCTGTTACTAAATTGACTTAGTGATAGAATTTCGTCTCTAACTAATTAGTGACGGAATCATCCCATTCTATCGCTAAATATCATCACTAATCCACTATTTTTTGTAGTATATAATTTAAATCAATGAAAACAAAAAATAACTATTTTTATACAAACTATCTGCCAAATTTAAGCATTGTTGGGTCTAATTTTTATTTTGAAAAAAGGTTTAAAAGGATAAAATTATAGAGATTGAGTTGCAATGAGTTAAAATTCAGGAACTGAGATATAACCGAGTTAAAATTACAGGGATTGAGTTACACTAAATCGAAGTGTAGGGACTGAGTTACAACCGAATCAAAACTATAAATCAGGCTAAAAAATTAATTTTTCCTAAATTTTTATTTCACTTGTATGTGGCATTCTTTAAATTAGTAGGAGATATTTTAATTAAAATATTGAAATTAAGATGGAAAAATCTATCTCTATAGTTTTTGTCAAACATAGAAATTGAGATGAGGGTGTGATTAATGCTTAAGTATATTTTAATTCATAATATTAATGCACCGCTTTGAACGAGAATTTGAAATTCTTCCTTTGTCTGCATGATGCGTTACTTGACTAGAGGCTCACGACGTATTTTCTCTTGTTCAAATAATTTCTCTTTCTATCTTATACAGCACCTCAAATCTTGTCAACTTTAAACTCCTACTACACACACATTATTCAACCAGCTGAAATATATGTCATTTAATGTTATTATTACACACGTTTTTATACCCATTATAAAACTAAAGAAACATAATTATAAATTCATAACTCATGAATAATATTATTTTTTTTCATAATTTTTTATATTATATATCATATTGGTATGATATAACACACACACACACACACACACACACACACACACACACACAACCCCTTAAAGCATTCCCACTTCAACTTTGTGCTAGTCTTTTTAACCCCATCTCATGGAAAATAATAATCACCTATCTGCAATTGCTCTGCTAGTAGTGGCAGCCTTCAATAATATATACAAAATTATATCAAAATATGGTCCACTCACATAATTTCCCAAGATTTCCCTCAGATCCAGCTGTGTGACTTTTCCAAGTACAGAGATCCATACACCAAAATAATTCAAATATAAATATGATACAAGTCCTCACAAAGTTTTGAGTATAATTATAACACAATATATATTCAGATTTCAGAGATATCTATACCGTGCAATACAGGTTAGCATATATATAAGAACAAACTGGATAATATTTTTTTAACATCAAACACATGTAAGCTTTCTGTCCTATATAGAGGCCCATGGATCAGGCTGTATATGTCTTCTGATCAATCTAATATTTTCCTTTCGTTATCGATATATATATATATATATATATTTTTTTTCTGTGGGGGGAAATCATGGCATACTAGAAGACAAAATAGCGAGCTAGGCTAATTTATGTCCACAAAAGCGATATGGAGAAAAGAAAAACAAAAGTTCTTTTTGGTGCCCAAAAAGCCTTCATCGTGGAAAATAAAGAAACAAGGTGTTTGATAGTTGCCACACAAACTTTTCTGAATATCTTGTTGGTGCTTTTGTCTTATTCAAACTTTGCTCTCTTCCAAAACCATAAACCGACACCACTTAGTCCAAATAGCCAACCATATACCATTTTAACCTAATCCCCCCCTCCTCTCTCTCTCTCTAACTCATTTCACAATTTTTTAATCCATAAACAAACACACACACACGCATATAAATATATTCTATCGTACTTGAACCTCTAATCAGATTAATCCATCAATTAGCAATGGCTAGTACTCTGTCTGAAGCGTATAGAGACCACCCTCAATATCTTCATCATATTAAACCCATAGACTTCTCTTCGGTTCGGACCCTACCTGATTCCCATTCATGGCCTCAAACCTTCGTGGAAGACGGCGGCGGGGGATCCGGGTATGGATCCGGGTCATCCATTCCTGTGATTGATCTGATGGATCCGAATGCTGAGGAGCTGATAGGGTTTGCATGTGAGGAGTGGGGTGCGTTCCAGTTGAAGAACCATGGGGTGGCTTTGAGTCTTCTAGAAGAGGTAGAGGTAGAGGCCAAGAGACTCTTCGCTTTGCCGGCGAAACAAAAGCTTAAAGCTTTGAGATCGCCGAATGGAGTTACTGGTTATGGACGAGCAAGAATATCGCCTTTTTTCCCTAAGTATATGTGGCATGAAGGATTCACTATCATGGGCTCTCCTTTTCAAGATGCCAAGCAGATTTGGCCTCATGACTACGCACCGTTTTGGTATGTACTATTAGCTTCTTCTCAATTCTCATGCACTTCCATGCACGTAGCTAGGTTGATTCATGAATATAATTCAACTAAAGTGATATGTTAAGTTTATATATATGTATATATGCTTAAGGTTCTGTTTCTGGGAGAGTTGTTTTCTGAGTTTTATTTTTCTACTATACGTACCGGAGCTTAACTTGGTGTTTGGACTCCTGACGATTCCTTTTTGTTTTTTTTTCAAAAAATAATTTTTGTTCTCTCTTTCCGCATTGGACGACGTGGTTTACATATTAAGCAAATGCTTTAGTCACCAGTAGTTCTCACCAAGATAATATATATGAATTAATGTGGGAAAGGGGAAAAAAACAAGATGCGACTCCATATTTTGTCGTTATATAAGCAGTATTTTGCAATTAATGAATAAATTGTTGGTCCAATCACGATACATAACCTTGAGTCATTGTCCTTAACTCTATGTTTGGATGGGAGAGGAAAATAGGGGAGGAAATATTGAGAAGAAAAACTTCTATTAATGTAAAAATATTTAATATTTTTAGGAGTTTTCTTTCCTAATTTTCTCGCCATCGAATCATAGGGTAGGGTGAAAGATGAATAAATGTTGTTATAAGTAGCTATAGTTAAACAACTTCTGATTAAGCCCTAAAACCATAAATCATTATATATTAATTATCGGGTCTTAAAAGTAACTGTTTGTTGGCAGCGAGTTGATGGAGAATTATCAGAAGCAAATGAAGATGCTGGCGGAGAAGCTGACAGGCATAATATTTAGAATCCTGAAGATTTCTGAGGAAGAAACGAAGTGGGTGGGGTCCAGTGGAAGCACAGGAGTGGCTCAGCTGAACTATTACCCGCAGTGTCCCGAACCGAACCGGGCCATGGGTCTAGCTCCTCACACAGACACATCTCTCTTCACCATACTCCACCAGAGCCAGACGGAAGGCCTCCAAATGTTCAAGGATCAAGTGGGCTGGGTTCCGGTGCGGCCACACCCACATGCACTTGTGGTGAACGCCGGCGATCTGCTTCACATAATATCAAACGCAAGGTTTCCTTGTGTGCTTCACAGAGTGGTAGTGAATAGGGTTCAACATCGATACTCAGTGGCTTATTTCTATGGCCCGCCTCTGGATTACGTGTTATCATCTCCTTGGGCTGATGAGCAAGCACGTTTTCGTGGCGTCACAGTGAAAGAGTATATCGGCATTAAGGCCAAGAATCTAGGCAAAGCGCTCTCTTTGATTAGCACTAATTAAATAAACTCGTCTCATCATCTTTAATTATTTCCCAGTCTTCCAAGTGTGTTTCTCTTTAATTTAGATTGTATCCCTTTGACTCAGAGTACTTGTTCATGATATATATATATATACACACACACTAAGATTCTATCTTCTCAAGACTCAGCGTTTTGTTGGGATAAAAACTTACTCACTCCTAGTTTTAATATAAAATCTTGTTTAATTTATATATTATATTGAGGATAAGTAGATAATGCACCACACACCAATAGAGGTTGGTTCTAGCGCTAGGGACTAATCTATTACAATATGACGAATCAAAATTTGAATATCCATCACTAATATGCTTATATTTAACCTCTGACAATATAACGATTGCCTCATACAGGAAGTAAGTACATGTGCCTATCAAAGGAGATAATGCCATATATACCATATATATAGGAGTAGCAAAAATTAAGGTAGAAAAGCTTTAATTAGGAATTGGCACCCACTAGCCCTGCGGTGGATGTTTATAAAGTTAGCTTTTAGTTTTATTTAATAATTTTGTCGTACATTTTAATGACACTAGCACGTTCCCCTTTTTATTTTGCTCCTTTTCGTTGAAAGTTATGATGGCGAAGAATATTTCTCCTGCAAAAAATATTTCTACATTTATGTATAGATTCACAAAATTAATTCAAGGGAAAATTTCAGTTAGCCTCCTTAGTATGTAGCAAATTAATTTCAGTCAACTTTAAGACTTTCTGAAACTTTACTGCACCCTATCCTATGGTTAAAATGAAATTAATTTTTGTGGGTAAAAAAATAATGATGCCCCCTTTTTATTTTTTTTAAAAGAGCATTTATAAGATCAATAAAGGAATTCAAAAGAATATAGATAATTAAAAATATTTTGATCATTTATAAGATAAATACGAAAATTCACTAGATAAATATGGGCATTTAGAGGACAAATAAAGGAACTCCAAAGAACCTCAGGAGTTAAAAACATTTTAGCTATTTAAAAGACAAGTATGGAAATTCACAAGATAAATAAAGGGATTCAAAAGAATCTAGAGAATTAAAAATATTTTAACAATTTATAAGATAAATATGAAAATTCCTAAGACAAATAAAGTAAAGGTATTATTGTCTTTTCACCCACAAAAATTAATTTCATTTTCACCACATAGTGCAATGAAGTTTTAAAAAGTTTTGAGGGTTGATTGAAATTAATTTACTACCAAGGGCTATCTGAAATTTTCCCTTAATTTAATCATATATACTATTCATCTATATATAATTATATATACATATGTCTCGTTATAAATTCACACCTTCATTTTTCTCCTTGTGTGTGTGTGTGTGTGTTTTTTTTTTTTTTGTAATTTCTCCTTTTTTGTTGGCAGCTATATATTCGGTGTTTGAGTAAAAGTAGGACCTAATTAGTCGAATTAATGAACGAAAGTGATAATTATAATTAAGGGCTGCAGATTTTTAAGGGAGAATTACAATGAGGTCCCAAAGAAGGGAAAAAATAAAGAAATGGTTCCTGTAGATTGCAAAATAAAAAAATAGTCCCATTAACAACTCCATGAGCCTGTATTGACAACTCGTTAACAACTCCAGGAACCTGTATTAACAACTCCATGGGACCATTTTTTCATTTTGTAATCTATTGGGACTATTTTTTCATTTCTCTTCTTCCATGGGACTTTAGTGTAATTCTCCCATTTTTAATTTAGCATGTGTTCATTTAAACGCTGGCAAAAAATGTGTTCATTTAAACAGTTGTAATTTTGTATGAAAAAACATGTATATCACATATGAAATTTTAACCTCCCACCTTTTACAAGTGAATAATTATATTTATTTTTGGCTACGTGATATTGGTTTGATAGAATGTCATATATTTATATATATATATATATATGAGTGAGTGACAAAGTTTAGGGTTGTGTTCTCCTTCAATATAGCCACAGCCAACCTATAGATATAGTCCGAGCTTAAAAATATGTTGTTGTTGTTGTTGTTGTTTGATTAACATGTAAGCCTATTTTTTCAAACCAGCAATTAGCATTATATAGTTAAATTTTCTCAATTCCGGTACCTATGATATAGTAGCCCGAGTCAATATATATGGTGATTAAAGCTGATGGAGAAAAAACTTCATGGAAACACGTAATTAGGTATATTTTCAAATGGTAGAATAAACTAACAAGCATATTGAGGATGAATCAAATTTAATGATACACATGAGAGATGAACTATATTGCTTTTAATCATTAAATCAAAAAGTGACGTTCTCATTTTAAAAAGGAAAAATCACTGTGAGGTCGCAATGACCATAAAAAATTATAAAAGAGTTTCAAACCAAATTCCCCTATTAAAAAAGTTTCAAGGAGCTGCATTGTAATTAATTTAAAATGTGAAATTACTTTATTCTCTCCATTGAATAAAAAATGAAATGAACAATATATACCTTTTTTGACAAGTGCTTATGTTTATTTTAATAATTAGATGAGCTATTTTGATAAGTTCAAACTAATTTCATGACTTTCTTTTCCAATTATAGATGATATGATTCTTCGAAACTCCTCATAGGTTGTGCCTTCCTTTATATATGCATCTTGTTCTTACCAGGGAGGAAAATGAACTTATCAAAATAACTCATTCAGTTGTCAAAATAGACATAAGCGACTTTTTAAAAAAGTCATATGCACTTGTCAAAATTGGCACATTTAGTTCTGAAATTTCAAAACTTTTTCAGGGCGGAAAATGACCTTGTCAAAATAGCTCGTCCAGTTGTCGAAATAGGCATAAACACTTGTCAAAAAAGATATATGCACTTGTCAAAGTAGGGACATTAAGTTTTGAAATTTCAAAACTTCTCCAAGGAGGAAAATGAACTCGTCAAAATAATCCTTGTAGTTGTCAAAATAAGTAATAAGCATTTGTCAAAAAAGGTATATACACTTGTTAAGAAGGGACATTAAGTTATGATATTTCAAAACTTCTCCAGGAAGGAAAATGAACTTATCAAAATAGCTCATGGAGTTGTCAAAATAGACACAAGCATTTGTCAAAATTGGCACATTTAGTTTTAAAATTTCAAAACTTGTCCAAGGAGAAAAATAAACTTGTCAAGATAGCTCATACAGTTGTCAAAATAGGTATAAGCATTTATAAAAAAAAACATATGTATTTGTCAAAGTAGAAACATTAAGTTTTGAAATTTCAAAACTTTGCCAGGGAGGAAAATGAACCTGTCAAAATAGCTCATCCAGTTGTCCAAATAGGCACAAGCACTTGTCAAAAAAGATATATGCACTTGTTAAAGTAGGAACATTAAGTTTTGAAATTTCAAAACTTCTCCAAGGAGAAAAATGAACTTGTCAAAATAATCCTTGTAGTTGTCAAAATAAGTAATAAGCATTTGTCAAAAAAGGCATATACACCTGTTAAGAAGGGACATTAAGTTATGATATTTCAAAACTTCTCCAGGGAGGAAAATGAACTTGTCAAAATAGATACAAGCACTTGTCAAAATTGGCACATTTAGTTTTGAAATTTCAAAACTTGTCCAAGGAGGAAAATGAAATTGTCAAGATAGCTCATACAGTTGTCAAAATAGGTATAAGCATTTATCAAAAAAAGCATATGTATTTGTCAAAGTAGAGACATTAAGTTCTTAAATTTCAAAACTTTGCCAGGGAGAAAAATGAATTTGTCAAAATAGCTCATCCAATTGTCCAAATAGGCATAAGCACTTGTCAAAAAAGACATATGATATTTCTTTCCTTTTTTCTTCATTGGGGGCCACAAAGTAATTTTACATTCTGAATTAATCACAATGTAGTACCTAAAGATTTTTTTGATAGAGAAATTTGATTTAACAATTTTTTTGTAATTTTTTATGGATGTTGGAAACTCAGTGATTTTCTTTTTACAAAAAAGGCTGAATTATTAATGAGACTTGTAATAATTATAGGGAAAATTTCATATAAAGCTATTTAAAATAGGATAATTTTAAATCAGGTCGGTAAATTTAACAAATCCTTAATTGAGTCATCAACCTAATTTAGGATTTCAAAATGTGAGTAAAATGACTTTAATGTCCTTTCTTCTCTCCTCTTTAAAAAGTTTCATTATTTTATAACTTATGTTTTTCTATCCATATATATATATATATATATATCAACATTAATATTTAATAAAATAAAATATGGTTTACCTATAGTTTAAATATATTAATTATCATTGTAAGAACAAAAGCTTACAATATTTTTAAACAAGGAGTTCATTTTACTAACACGAACAAATTTTTCAAAAAAGAAAAAGAAAAAAAGAATATATATATGTCACAATAATTTTTTTTTTAAAAAAATATATTAATTATAAATTTTACTATATTTATTTCATATATAAGGTTTTCTTGGAAAGTTCTATATTTCAATAAACATTTTATGAAATTTTAAGTACATTTAATATTTTTATATAAAATATCATTAGAAGTATATCAAAGTTTCTCGCCTTTCTAATAAAAATGAATAATTCATATTAATAATTTATACTAAAAAATTGAAATATTAACTAAATTATTTTCCAGAAATTCACATTTATGCATTAGGGAAAATTATTTAGGGTTTTTTTGGATTAATGTTGGTAAAAATAGTTTTTATTTCAATTGATTTTTGCAAACTGAAGTTGGAAAGTATTATCCTCTCATTTTTCTTTTGCCTCACTTGATAAAAATAACTACATTATTTTTATAAGAAAACTAAAATTTTTTAATTTTTTTTTATCTTTGATATCAATTGAATGATTTTTGGTTGAAAAAATCAATTTTTTTGATTGATTTTTAATATCAATTAAATGATTTTTAGTTGGTATGTATCATGGTTGCTTTTTTTTTTTTTTTTGCTTGAATTATTTTTTATGATCCTTTTAGAGCATAAAAGATTCCTTTGATGTAGAAAACTTATATTTTGTTTGATTATATATTAATGTTGATATATATAGAGCAAAAAAGTCATATAGCAATAAAACTCTTTTAAGAGGGGAGAGAAAAAAGAGAAGGGCATTAAAGTTATTTTACCAATATTTTAAAATCCTAAATTGGATTAATAACTTAATTAAAGATTTGTTAAATTTACCAACCTCATTTAGAATTGTCCTATTTTAAGTAGCTTTATATAGGATTTTCCCATAATTATAAGTGGGGTTGAACTTATAACCTCTCGAGAGCTCAGAGTGAACATTCATGACACTAGATTATAAGCTGATTGATCCATATAAATACATATGTGGTGTAAAAACAAGTGTGTATTGAGATAATTAACAAGAATATTGGGAGAAACTATGCTCTTCCACTTTTCGTTATATTCTTCCATCAAAACCATTCTCACCTTAGGGTTTGTTTGGTACAAAGAAGATTTGGGAAGGATAGGGAAAATGCCAGATCTTCCATGGTAGAGGACCATTTGGATGCATCATCTTCCGAGAAGGCAAGTTTTGGTGACCAGAAATGTTCCCATGTTTAAGGGAATATGCGATCCCTCGCATATAGGTGGGATCTGATCGTCCCTCCTGCCAAGTTCCTATGCTATCCCTAATCTTATTCCCTCGTTCTCCCCTTCCACAGCCATGGGCTCTCGTGATCATGCCGCTGTTCACCGGCGCACCACTTCCCTCCTCCCTTGTCACTCTCATCCCCTTCATCGCTCTCATCCTCCGTTCTCACCCTCGCACAGCCATGGGCTCTCTTTCGAATCTCAATCTCATCCCCTTTATCTCTGTCATCCCTTGAATCATGCTTCTTTTAAGTTTTGATTTTGGTTTCTTTATTTTTGGTCAAGTGTGGATTTGAATGCCTCTGATATATGATATGTGGGAGTGGATGTTGATCTGAATTTTTTTTGTTCATTTGAGGTGGTTATCGCCGGCGATAGTGAGGGATGAAGGAGGGAGGAAGATTTCTTTTAGGTTAAGGCGTACTTTGGACTTTTTATATTTTCATTTTTTCAAAATTATCATTTCCCTTTCTTTTTCCATGTCCATATGTCTATCAAACAAGATATCCCTTCAAGTTTCCTCCCAATTTTTCCTTCCTTTTCATTCACTTCCCTTCCCTTCCTTTCCTTCCTCATTGAATCCGCGTACCAAAAGGGCCCGGAGTTTTAGGATATACTCGTATCTCATATGAAAAAGTTAAAAAAGATTCATGCCAATATATATGTGTGTCTTATTTTTGTCATCACTTATATACTGATTATTATGCTCTTTACATAAGTTCGAACTCATAACCTTATATTAAGAAAATCTTAAAAGAGGTGTTTTGTGGTATTTGTACTACAAAGTCTCGACAATATGTGTATCATCAATACTAATAGACATATCAGTGTGTGTGTACATACTGATATGCTCCCAAATTAAACTTAACAGTTCTAGATAAGTTTGGAGGCTTTTTGGCTAATATCAACATCACATTCCATGTCTCTGAATCAGAATAATACGAAGGAGAACAAACTATACAACATAATTAACTTGTATCATGTTGTTGTGTTGTTGTTATATTAAAAATGTGGTCTAATCATTTCAAATTTTGCCCATTTTATCATTTTCAGGAATATCAATTTTTTTTTTAAAAAAAAATAGAACAATAAGTTCAGATGACATCGAATCAGGGTAATAACGTCAAGCAACGGTAATTAGAAGAGACCAAAAAATGAATAGTTGTAGAACATTACAACGTGTGGAGCTATATCAAATCTTACAAAGCACGAAGATCAAGTTAACAATAAACAAAATTGGTCAAGTGATTGGAAGGAGTGATATATAAAAGACTTTGATAGCTAATATGCCAAACTTATGTATCAAAAAATAATAATAATAATAATATGCCAAACTCTGCCGGCTTTGTTTTCAAAAGACGTATGTGTCATGTTTCTTGATTCGTTGGATTTGTATTTACATATATACAGTGGCCTCTATATGTATAGAATAGATAATTAAGATCAGTTTAATTTAATCAATCAAATCACGTACATACGTTGGATATGGTGTTATATATGTGTGCGCATGTAACAAGGAATCATGCACACAAGATTAAGAATAAGGAGGCAGGATCGGAATCGAATGAGGCTTTGAAATAAGACAGAGTTGGCTGTCAAATGAGCAGAGATGTGGAATCGAATAATTAACAAAGATTACAGTGTGATTGTGTTTATTATTTCGTTTTTGTTTGTTTATGGAAGAAAAAGCTGAAGAGCAGTCCAACGTTTCTGATATTATTTCTATACGCCAAATCATAAATGAGGCAGTCATGGGATCCACTGACTTTAAATGTTAATTAAATAATACTAATGATGTAGTAGTCACTCATGAATCTCATTTTCCTTTTTTTTTTGTTATATAAAAATTAAATTTTTAGTTTTGTTATAATCCTTTAACTAAAGATAAAATTGATGGAGATGGATCTGAAAAATAAATCCTACGAGTGGGGGACAACAAGCGAGGTTGCCACATTTGCACTGGCTGCCTTTTTTTTTTTTTAAACCAACGACGGTTGTTTGTTTTTGGGCATAGTTCGTTGTTGGAACGCATCTCTAGAGATAGCAAACATTGATTCAGTTGGGAGGCATTTGACTCATGATCCATCTCATTGCCTAATAATTTGGTTGGTAGACGATTTGTAAATATTTTTTAAGTGCTCTTTTGAATTATATTCTTTTATAGCAATGTTTCTCTGAAATCTAAATGTGTGATAAAGATGCAAAAAAATGTGTTCAAATTTTTGTTAGCTCGAAGCTCAAGTTGTGGTTCTGCTTCTTGTTTCAATCAGTCAAACCATGCAGAAACTTAAATTTTTTTTTTTTGTTTTAATATATATATACGTCTTCCTTTATGTCAAATTCTGTTTAATGTATACAGTATTTCTTTTCGTTTTGTTCTATTCTCACATTTTACACCCTCTCAATCATTTTTATGTTAAGATGGAAACCTTTTCAAGTCAATATAAGATTTCATACAATGTACATAGAAAGCTCATCTAATTGAGACTTAGTGGGTGTTTGGTTGCAGCTTTTGGGTCTCCTTAAGCCCAATTGGGCATTTAAAAGCCCAATTGCTAGCTGTGGTTTTTTTTTTCCATGTTTGGTTGATAAGATCAGATATTGGGCTTTTGAGAAATTGTCCACTATTCCTGCACGTTTGTCAAAAGCTCAATAATGGAGCTTGTATCAAAAGCTCGATCAAAAAATATTACTATTAATAATCATTGACATTCCTGCGTTCTGCCAAGTGTCATGGGTAACATTGCCCTTCAACAGTTTGTGGTTGATTTTAATTTCAAGCAGGTAGAGCGTGGGTTAAATTTCGAGTTAAGTAATATTAAAACCATGATATTGTTGAAAACAAATATTCTAACTATATGTTTTTCCCAAAAAAAAAAAAGATTATGTGAAGTCTTTAATATAAGATATATTTACCTAATTTAATTAGATTAAAAAAGTTAATTAATATGATGCGTATTTTTTAAAATACCCTAAACATATTTCTTCATTCCCTCATTCTCCTTCTTCTTTGATTATTATTGAAGGAGCATCAATAGGATAAATTAGATGAGATTGACAAATACAAAAATTACTTCTCATATTCAGATTTAAGATCAACTCTTTAAATATGTGTTATATCAAAAACATGAAGAGTATATGATTTAACATTTTCATGAGTAAATGTATCCTCCTAATTCTAATAGAAATAATCATGTAGGCACACAGTCAGACACAAGTCCGTATTGTTTGTGCAACAATGACCCTACTTAATTTTATTAGGCGAAATGATATTGCAGACGTAGTGTTTCGCCAAGGTGAAGCTGGGAATCTTGTTGATGTAGATAATAATAGTGTAGCTGAACAATCTTCCACGATAAATTATGGCAGGCGATCTTCCTCTCAAATGAATCAAATTCGTGACTCAATTAGAGATCAAATTGTACGGAACATGTGATCCAATTGGTTATGTAATATTATTTTAATCAGATTGTGCATTTTTTAATTGTCTAATTTCCCAACTTAAACTATTATAAATTTTTTTATAATTTTTAATTACATTTCTCTTTTATCATTATCACAAAAGCCCAATTGATAATCGCCAATCCAAACACAAATCATATTACATAATTTGGTTTTTAGCAAAAGTAATATCACAACAAACCCAATTGAAACAAGCCCAATTGACAATCGTTGTTCCAAACACACCTACAATATCCCCTTATACGGAATATAATAGAAAGAAGAATATTATTTTAAAAAAAAAATCCTTCTATATAAAATCTATTATACTTGTGTCATTTTTTCCGTGTTAATAGTATAAATAACTCTTATAAATCTTTGTTTGGAACAACGATTGGAATATTCAAAAGTAACTTTTCAATCGTGATTTATGGTATTCGAAGTAAATATGTGATAGGAACGTTGTCTCAACTTATATGCATAAGCACTTATAAACCTTTTATAAGTGATACCAAACATGCATTAAATCATTACCATTCAAAGCTAGCCGGGAATGGTAAAGTTGATAAAATATGAATAAATCTTTTCAACGTATTAAGACAAACTCTTTAATTAATTATTTTATTTTTATGTATTTTTATTAAAAATAAAATTCATAACCTGCGGCACTATTCATAATTTATAATCAAATGTACAAATTTATTTCCCATTATCAATTTAAATATTCAATCAATATCAAATTTATAGCAAATTACATTATATACCGAACATGGATAATGCAGCTTATTGAAATACCACGCAGCGTAGCAACTCATTCAATCGTATGACATACAATTACATATTGAAAAAAAAAAAGTTTATGTTAGCTATTTGACAACATGTAAGTCAGCCATTTTTTTCTTCTTTTAAAGTGTGAATTAAAGAAAGAAGGAGGTAGAAGAGAGAGAGAGAGAGAGAGAGAGAGAAGGCCGCGCAAATTCCAATTTTGTCGTCTTTTAAAACGCGGAAGCACGCTTGGCTTTGAGCCTGTGAACAGTATTTTGGGCACCTTGACCACGACATGTCAGCATTCTCCCGTCGGAATTTGACAGCCAGGCTTATCCTTCTTGGCGACTTCTTCCTGCAAAAATATTCCAAGTGTGAAGCCAAAAGCCATAACTCATAATCACTGCACGCAGCCTCTTCATGAGAGGAATACCAATTTCGCGTGTTTCACCAGATGACTAGTATGGAGGAAGACCTATGGAAGGAATTCATTCAAGAAAAAAGACAGGTGAGTTCTCTCAAAGCTGCCATTCCAAGAGCTATTTAATTAATTTGGATAGATTAAAAAGGTTAGGGTAAATTAGTTAAATGCATCAAATGTGGTTTGATCCCCTAAAACGCCCATAAAACAAAACATCAGGTGACTATTTGAATTTGATTGCTACTAACGATAAGGGAGCATGGATAGGAGTAGTTTGGCAAAAAATGATAAATATAGAAGACAAATTAAATTAAGGTCTTGCATTTAAGACCAACACCAATGCTCTAATTAACTCCTACATTTGGGACAGGAAGAGTAATATTTATCATACCTGAAAGGCTTTCATCAGAGAATAGCAACGCTTCTGAGCACCAACAGCTGCAGCGTACCTCTTCTTAACATCATCAAGATTTCTCTCTTCCTCTTGGAGCCCAATTTGGACCTTTTCTAGCTTCTACAAATATGAATGCAGTAGTATAAGTTTGGAATCATATAGACCATATCCTGTGGACAGCCTAACAGTCGGAGATGAAGAAAACTATACAAAACCCCAACACATACCAGAAGTTTTGTCCATGTAAGACAATCATTTTTCAAAAAAAATATCTATGAAATGATTGGTGACTGCAAAAACTTCAATACCCTGATCTCTCTGATTTATTATTCATTCATGGCAGAAAATAGCATTACCTGCTGGCTGCCCTTAACAATTCCTTCCATGGATTTAATAAGTTTCATACGACCATCAGGGCTACTAAAGGCCTCTTGAAACTGCAGTAAAATGAAATCAACAGGGTGTCAACAAAACTACAGATCCAAATATCCACTCTATGATAATGGCCACCGATAACAATATCTAAAAATAATAACAAAAACATTGAAATGCCAGATAACATAAAATCTTGTGCAGTTGACAACTATGGTAAAGCAAATAATTCATGAGAAAGAGCAAAAATAGAAAATAAAACTTAGAACAGGACATGATTAACAGAAAACAGAATGAAGAGACAATACAAATTTGATCCTTTTTTTTTTTGGGAAATGTTCAATAAGATTTGAAGCAAATGTCCAAGAAAGACTTTACATCACACTCTCCATTCTCCAATGAGTACCTGTGAAATGATGGAATTCAATAAGGATGCTTCCTTTATCATCAATTCTTTAATTTCCAAAAGAGCATTGTAAGTGGCATAGCATTTACGAGTTTGTCTATGTCTTCCCTGAACATTGCAACGGCCAAGAAAATTTCAGGCTGATAAAAGCCCATAAAAATATGGATAACGTAAATCACCAAAATGCAAGCGCAAACCTGGATAAGAGCATACAGTTCTGAAAGGCGTTGTTCATACCTACAGAAACAGGAAACATGTTATTATCTAAAGCTATTATGTCAAGGGGGGGAGGGTTTAACTTACTGGACGACCTCTGGTTGGCATGGTAGGTCATCAGTCTTCCGCTTTATTGCTATAACATCACTCATTTTAGCTGCAAGTTCCTAGTAGGAAGCAAAAGCAACAGGGTTAGGAATCACGTTTTGGGGTGTCAAAACATGGTTTTAGCAGAAACAAGAGGGTTGCATCTGTTTGGCAAGGTGCCAACATGGTTCCAAACATGATAATAGTAATTGAATGGAAAATAGGAAAAATAAAACAGAGAGTAACACCTTTGATTACATATATCATCATAAAAATAAGAATAAAGGGGATAAGGCATACCCATTTACTAAAAATATTTTACCTTTTTCGCTGAATCAAGTTTTCCAAGTGATTCACAAAAAGAATGATGTAGCCCATCCAAGAGGATCTTGCTATCACAGCCATTTTCTATTTTCGCCTCCAATTCACTTATTTCAGCTTGAATTTCTGAATGTTTAGCATCACGATAAGACAGAAAAAGATTTTCCTGCCTTTCAAGATCCTGAACTAAAAGTCAATAGCATAAATAATACATAATTTTCAAAGTTTAAAGATTCAAATGACATCTATTGCTCATAATGCAAGCAAAGTTTGTTTATTCAGATAAACAATTAGATGAGAAACCAAAAATCAAATTGTGGCATGCCAATCAGTATCATGCAATTCATGAGTCAGTTCACACAATACAATCCAATTCATACCGGCACCAATACAAATCTGAAACCAAATTGTTCATGTGCTTGAATCATCATCACGTCAACACAAATAGATGCAATTCTAGAAAGAATTGATTAATTGTGTGTTTCCACAATTTGCACTGTATCCCATGTCAGGGTTATGCAGTGGGTCACATTGCCCTTTTTTTTTTTTGAAAAAACAATTGTAATGTTTATGTCCTAACACCCCCAGCTGCTAAAGTACAATGAACATTTTCAAAGAAAGGAAACAACCATGAAGATACAGAATGGTGTGCCTAAAATTAAGGCTAGTAAGAGCATAATGAAAGATCAAAAGTATGGAGTTTTCTTGAAAAACAATTCAATCTCCTTCCCAGTATAAGAAATGCCATTCTGTTTCTTTGTGCACATGATTGAGACTTTCCTAGCAAGCAAACCTGAAAATGTCTTTTTCTCTCAAGTTTCAAGCTTCATTTGAATCTTTTTCTCAACTTCTAATTTTTAAAGTCCTTTAGATTGCCATTGAATTGCTTTAGTTGTTATCAGTTACTATGCCTCCTAAATTGAAATCCAAGAACATATTGGTTGGGATATTGCTTGCAATATAACTTATGAAAGACTTGTGGTTGGTTTATACATATGTTTAATTTTTCAAGGTATTTTTACTTTACTTCTGAATCTTACAATGTGATATTATTTACACCTAATGTACTCAAACCCAGACCAGCCACTATGGAAGCCACCAAACCGGTCAATAGACCGGTCCGGTCTGAGTTTTTAATTTTTTTTAAATCAGTTTTTTTAAATTTTTTCTTTAGAATTTCATATTAATAATCCTGAAATCTTTCATTTCTCACCGGTTTAGTCTCGGTTTAGCTCCGGTTTGACTCCAGTCTGACCTACTGACCCTTAACCCAGTACCCCGACCGGTTCAGTGACCGGTCCGGGTTTGATTACCTTGTTTACAACAATATAAAAGTATGCCTTCCAATTCATAATGTGAACTACAAATTGACTACTTTGATATCAACATTAGAAAGATGTCAGAAGCTTTAACCCCACAGTTTCAGATGTTTATTGATCTCATATTCCCACTCTTTCTTCTGTTTCTCTCTGTGAGTATGTATGTTTGTGTGAATATGGTAGACACAGAACATTTATATAAGGTGAAAAACTTCATGATTATCAAGTAGTCATGATTAATAAGAAATAATTTACTGTAAATGTCATCACCAAGACAGAAAATTAGATTAATTGGCAAAACATTTCAATGACCTTCAATGACTTCAACAGCACGACCAGCTTCTGTACTGCAGCATCAGCACCCTTATTACTGATTCTCTCTCGTAGATCCTCCAATTTGCTCACAACATTCACCTTTCGGAGTTTCTGGAACACAACAAAATAAGTGGTGAACCAAACAAATTCAGTAATACACTTGGAGTAGACGTAGATGGACATATATAAGGATAGCAAACAAGGAGGGGGGGGGGGTAGAATAAAATACAAAAGAAAAGAAAGTGATTAATCAATTTCAACGGCAAAAAACATCTCAGATAAAAGCATGGAAACAACGATCCAACTGTATTAAAAAATGAAATCAATACATCTTTTCGTGATAAAGGGGCAAGTTACTCATATTTAACATATGCTACATCTCACTAACCAGTTCATCCAAGTTGCCACTTAACATCTTTGTTGAAATTTCCGTTTCTTCCACTTCCCTCTTGTGCTGCTGATGTGTATGCTCATCCTCTCCAACTGGATTTTCAGAGTCAGTAGCCTAAATGTTCCATAAGAAAATAGTAATGCGTTAACCAGCAAAAGCAAGCTAAAAAAGAAAAGTTAGGAGTCACTCAACCCAGAAAGGTCTGTTACCTCATTAACACCGTCATCGTGTTTCAATTGAACACGATCGACGAGCCATTTTATGACAGGAAAAATAAATTCACCGTCAAGATGATGAATATGGGAAGGTTTAAGCGGGTGAGGACATCCTACTAATTCCAAAGCTTCCTCAACGCATTCTACATCGCCACTGCTCTCAAACCCCCAAATAAACCGCCAACCATCAATTTGGTTAAGAAGAAATCGAGGTAAGTTTTTTATTTGGAACTTCGGAAATAATAACAAGAGATTTTTATTTTTGAAAAAAAGGTACTTACGTTACGCTCCCTAGCCTCGGGTCAGATGGTTTGAGCACAGCGATGCACCATGCGAGGCCAACGGCGAGCTTCTCGGCTGAAGGTACATTGGATTTCGTGGCGTCTACGTAACCGGCGGAGTTGAGGAGATCGAAGATCAGGCCAAGACTATTTTCCAACTTCGAGTCCTCCATATGCAGCTTCGCTCATCGCGGTTTCCTGATCCCGGGAGCGACTGGTTCGTTTTTTTTTTTTTTTTCTCCTTTTTTGAGCTTGGGCCGACTTGCTTTGGTTAGGCTGATGAGGTTTCAGTGAGGAAATAATTATTTTGTCATAAAAGTTTAGATGAATTTTATTATAATAATGAGTTTAGATAAATTTAGTATTAAGCAGCCAAAGCTGGTAAAAAAGGTATTAAGTAGCCAAAAAAAAAATTCTCTATTCATGCATTTCTTTTCAATTTAGTTGAAGTTTATGAGGCATGAATGAGGATTAAATATTCGGCCCAGAAGTAAGGATTAAAAGTTCAAATAAAAATAAAACCAATAGTAGATCTAAATAATAGATTATTTTAATTTCATTTTAAAATCAAGACATTATAAAAATTAACCCAGAAAAACCCAGTGAACGTCCTTGAATCATTCAATCAAAATTAGTAAGGATTCAAAACTTCTGAATTTTTCGTATCTTATTGATTTTCTTATGTTGTCTAATGATGTCTCTCTATATTTTGATTTTTAACCTTGGAATGTTCTCATGAACCTTGTATTTGGATTCTTCTATAATTATGATAACCTTTTTTGTTGTTTTTTCTTTGAAAAAAGTAACCCACTAGAATTTCCTTGAATCATATATGTGCTTTAACTTCATAAAATGTCTTTTTGGTCATTTAATTCCAATGCCAGAACAAAAAAAGGGGATATTAAAATTTTAAATGTTGAAAATATTTATGTTAACATGTTAAGTTTAATTTTTAAAATAATAATTATGTTTATAAGATATCGTCTTTTGAGACTGAAGATATGAGGATTATAGGATTAAAAAAATGTTTTATTTTTAAATTAAGGGATTAATTTGAAACTTTATATAAAGTTAAAGGATCAAATATATATTTTGATCCGTATATTTACCTAAGGAATTGGGCCTCAATGGGCTGAAAATATTAGCCAGCTCGTGGGCTTTCAATACAAATGGAAACCTAGAACAAAGAAAGTAGCTGTACGTAAATTAGTCTGCATCCTGAGCTTACCTTAATTACTTGGCATCAGGTTAGGTTTAACCGAAGGGACTAATACCTAATAACGTGACAAACTAAAGTTTACATTTAATAAGAGGATACGTGTGCTTAGCAGGAACAAAAAAATTACTTGGCAACATACATAGATATCATATTTTAAGAAGGCGATATATGACGAAAAGATGACTCAATAATTTAATACAAAGGCCAATTCTCAAACACCACACTCAATTATATATGTGCTGAAGAATAGGATTATAAATTTTAGCTTGAAGCTGGTTTTCGTTTGGATGAGTTGGAAGGATTATTAGAGGGGCTTGAAATATATACACACACGTTGTTGAAGCTTCTTCTTGCTTTTCTTGATGTCCCTCCCAATAAATAGACAGAGAGGAAGTAATTAATTATAAAGAGGCAAGAAGAAAAATTTATAAGGCAAGATAAAGTGAATATATATTGTGGTGGAGAGCATTAATTAGACCGCGGATATTAGAGAAATTATAGAAGCTTTTTTATCAACAAAAGGAAGACGAAAGGTGGTGAGGGAAAATTATGAAGGTTGGCTATAGTGACTAGGTAGCATATATACTTTATCTAGTTCTCAATATAAAATCTGGTTAATTTTTTTAGAAATATATATTAAGAAAGTTAAATAAATAATTTTAAATTATTTATATTTATTGTTTTTTATTAAACTAATTTGTCTGATTTATAAATTAAATATGATAATGTCCATGACACTCAACATATACTATGATTAAGTAATTTATTTAGTTTTTTAAATCATCCAAAATGATTTAATTGGATCTTATATTAAGATCACTAAGGAGTAATATGTAAGGACAACATATGGGTTTGCCTCTCTTATGTTTCTCTGTTCTTTAATTTCTTTCCGTGATTCAGATCCTTATCATTCTATGAAGTGCAAGTTAATTGCCATTGAACCATCATCAGTATCTCACGCAACTCTGATCTCATTCTTGCATTTACTATATATATATATATTCATACAACCAACATAGAATTGGTTTAACGGTATAAAGCCCCGTTACATCCCTCTAAGTCTCAAGTTCAAATCTAAGAATAGATACTTGTGTTTGGAAAAACAGTCATGAACCCAAATGGGGATACCGCATGATAACATCAATATATTTATATATATATTCATTCATGCATACCAACTTGCAAAAGACTAGCCCTATGGATCTGGTGTGTATTTGTAGGATCAATATATTTTATTTAAATAGATAGTGAGTATAAAGTTGAAATGCGAATTTCATATGTATATTCATATTCTTTATATATTATTTTCTGTCAAATACGTAAATATATGAATGTAATACGTTTTACATATGGGACATATATTTGATAACAGAAGGACGAAAAATGACAGATTATGAGTTGTCTACCGTTAACGAAACCTAACGCTTTTACTTCAAATTCTCTCTGCCGCCAGACACGGGAAAGAGAATAACACCCATATGCCAGGCATGCTCTGGCCCACACTAACCAATTCAAAGCACAATTAACCTTATTTTAATTACAAAACCGAGTTCATTTCAACTACGCCAATATTAAATCAGTCAGTTTTCATTAGGTTTCGGAATCCGAATCGAACCGGCCGGTCCGACTCAGGAACCGGTAAATCGGTGCTTAAACCGGTTCGTTCCGGTGACTGAACCGGTTCACTTTTTTTATAAAAAAAAAATTGATATATTTTTTCTTAAAATTTCATATTAATAAGCTTACAATATTTAATTTCTTACCGGTTTAGTCCCGGTTTAGCTCCGATCTGACCCACTGACCCTTAACCCAGTATTCCAACCGGTTCAATACCCGGTCCGAGTTTTAACACCTTGGTTTTCACTTCACTAACTTTTCTAAACCTGATTCCCATGAAATTATGCGTCATTGATTAGACATATAAGATTTGCTCATTCACTTAATGACATCCACGCGCTATATTAACTCAACTGTTCTAGTTCACCAAATTGCAAAGTGAAGCATGATTAACAAACAATCACTTTTGCTTATAACACCCCCCCCCCCCCCCAAAAAAAAAGCACTTGCTTCCTAAATACCGATGCGACAATTTAACAATCTCTTCACGGAGACATTAATGTCTCCATTTTTTGCGCTGGGAATAATTAATGTATAGTAACACATTTAAGGCCCCATCATTAAGCCCCAACGCAATTTTTTCGTTTTCATTCATATCTAATTCGACACGTTTCTTTGCATTACCAATATAAAATATGATATCGATCATGCTTATATATTCGACAGGGCAAAATATTAACATTGGCACCTACCTTACACTATATGAACTGGTAATTTCCTGCATGAAGAAAAGAAAAGAACCATTTTTTTTCAGAAAGGGGGAGTACTTTATTTATTCTTAATACTAAAGTTTGTTCATACACTAATTAATAATTTGAAAACTAATACGGCAGCAAGAGAGAACCCCCTAGATATCCATACTATCACATAACCGGTGCACACACGACACAACTACAAATATATATATATATATCAGACACCAGCAAATACTTCGAGTGCGTCTTCAAGGAGAGAGGAAATATAATAATCAAAGTATTGTCCATAAGTGAAAGGTCGATAAAGAAGAGGATGATCAGCATCAACCAACTCAGGAGGCGCCTCAATCTCATCTTCTTCCTCTGGCAGTGCAAATTGCGCGAACGAATACCTCTCTTTTTCGCCTCCCATCATCACCCTGTGCGTCACCGCATGAAGCCTCCCATTGCTCCAACCCTGCATTAGGTTTCATCCATCAGATCGAGAGACTATAACTGTTATGAATATAAAATTCAATTGACCTTTTAAGTAAATTATTTTAATATAGTTATATTTATACTTTTTATGATAATATGATTGTTAAAAAAAATCAAATGGATCTCATATTTAAGACTGGATGGATTATTAATTAATGATGATAATGGCTGGGTTACGTACCTTGAGGATATCGCCTACCAAGACAAAGACGCCGTGCTGGGGTACGTTCACATCGATCCAATGGCCTTGTTTGGAGAGGACCTGAAGTCCCTGAACGTCGTTCTGGCACAGAGTGGTTATGGCGCATTTGTCTGTGTGAGGAATGAGACCAATCTCGAGGTCTTGACAGCCGCTTGAAGGAGGAGGAGGAGTCTTGTACTTGATCATCCTGAAGTTACTTGTGCTCTTCATCTTCTCGACGTCGAAGACGTAGTGTTTAGGAAGGCCAAAGCCCTCCACGATCATCTTCATCAGCTCCAAGTTCAGTTCCAGCAGCTCCTCGCTCATCGACCTCAACGTCTCGCTGCATATATGTTCATGTCCGGCCACGTCGTCATCATCACCGACCACGAAATTAATTAGCAACGTTTTTCAAAACAACATCAAAAAGAAAGGAGAGAGAGAGGGAATCAAGTCGTTATTCGTTAATTGAAAGGCAAAGAGAGAAACGGCCGGTAGTCTTTCTTTACCGAATGAAAGGCATGTCAACGTATAATTAAGCACCGTCATAAAAGCAATCTGTTTCAAAAGGATAAGCTCGTATTTAATATATGGATGGCACGTATGATGGCATATGAGCGAGTTTGGTGTGCCTTCAGTTCCTTCACGTTCAAAAACTCAGACTTGAATATACACAGGAAAACAATGAAGAAGAAGAAGAACAGAGTTGGTATAGTGGTGTGCTAGATCCTCTGGGTCGAGTTCAAATCCCAGAAGAGAAACCTGTGGTGGAGGGCAATCACGAACCCGATAATATGAAAGAAAAAAAAAAGGATATATATATATATAGCGGAGGGGAGTGTGAAGCAAAATACCAGAAAGAGGGGTTTCCGTGAGGCCACATGAGGTGAGTGAAGGCCTGAGCAGTGCGTGGGTGAGGAGCGTCATCGACGCCGAAGCTCTGACAGAGAGGAATGACGGGGCAGTTGGCATGGTAGCTCCGGTAAGGCTTAGGGCTAGTGTGCTTCATCTTGGTCTCTTCAGGCAGATCAAACAGATCTTTCATGGCCGTCAACATTTCTTCTTGCAACCTCATCAAGCTGGTTCTGTTATGGACAAGCACAAAGCAGCCATGAGTCTCGCACGCCTCTCTTACTTTCCTGCTCATATCTCTCCATTCCTCACTCCCTTCTTCTATCTCCTCAGAGAAAACCAGACAGGGTATCGTCATCATCTTCATCTCTTTCTCATTACCCTCTGAACCCATCTCTCTATCTCTCTATATTTTAATTTCTCTTTGTGTGTGTGTGTGTTTGTGAAGAAGGCCTGGGGCTGTTTATATATATATGTAGTCTGTTAGGGTGGCTCAGGGAAAGGAGGGGGAGGATAATGAATAAAATATGAAGAAAGAACGTTAAAGACGCAAAAGAAGAGTTATCGAAGGAGGAAAAGAGGAAGTCAAGGAGGCTTTGAGATAGAGGTGGTTATATGAGTGAAAGTGATGTAATTGTGGGGGAGAGAACTTAAAACGTGGATATGGAGAAGAGTCCGTATACAGCTATATTACACATTTACTTACACCCACATGATCCCTCAGCCTCAATGTCTCCCTAACGGTAACGTCTACTTTATTATCCTTTCTCTTTATTACTCCCACTGTATTTAATATAATATATATTTACTTAATTTGATTAAATTATAATTAATATGATATGTATTTTTTTTAAAAAAAAATTCAGTCAGCCCCCTACATAACTAATTTCAGTCAATCCCCAAAATTTTTTGAAACTTCACTGCACCCCATGATCAAAATGAAATTAATTTTTGTGGGTGAAAAGACAATAATGCCTTTATTTTATTTTTTTTAGAAGAGCATTTACAAAATAAATAAGCGTATTTACAAGACAAATAAAGATATTTAAAAATTCACAAGACAAATATGAGTATTTACAAGAAAAATAAAGTAAGGGCATCATTGTCTTTAAACCACAAAAATTAATCTCATTTTATTTGACCATGGGGTGTAGTGAAGTTTCCAAAAATTTTGGGGTTGATTGAAATTAATTTGCTACAGTGGGAGCTGACTGAAATTTTCTCTTTTTTAAAACACTCTAGTCATCTTCCTTAATTCACTCCTTCTCTCTCTCTTCCTTCATTATGGTGGAAGAGATCAATAGGGGTAAATTAAAAAAATGACACATGTGAAAAATATATCTTATATTTACAATTAATATCAATTCCCCAAATATATCTTATATTAAAGACAAGAGGGAGTCCTTTAATACTAACTCCTCGGGTTTTCGTAATTTGATTAGATTAAAAAATTAGTTTAATTAATTAATTTTATATTGTCTAGAAAATACCATACTCATCTTACATATTAAAGACAAGTGGGAGTCCTTTAATACGACATCTATTGTCTAGAGAATACCTTACTCATCTTTCTTAATGCCCCTATTCCCTCTTCTTCTTAATTATTGTTGAGGGAGTATCTATAGAGGTAAATTAAGAAAAGATTAATAAATATGAAAACTATGTCTTATATTTAAAACAAAAAACAACTCCTAAAAATGTCTTGTATTAAATACCAGAGGACTACCTTTTATACACACACACACTGCATGTATCATGTATGTACACCATGGTTGTGGAACCCGGACCGGACCGGCCGGTCCGGCCCGGAAACCGGCCGGTAGACCGGTCCGGTCCGGGTTCCCATTTTTAAAAAAAAAAAAAAAAAAAATTTCCTTTAGAATTTCATACTATAAGTCTAAAATTTTCAATTTCTCACCGGTTTGGTCCCGGTTTAGCTCCGGTTTGGCCCTGGTCTGACCCACTGACCCTTAACCCAGTACCCCGACCGGTTCAATACCCGGTCCGGGTTTTAATACCTTGATGTACACACAATATATATATATGGTTATTGTAAAAAAAAAAATCTGAGTTATTTTAAATTATGTGAAACTATTTCAAACTTGTAATATTTTTTTTTCTAAATCTAAAGGAAGGATAGAAATTTACTTTTTAAAAAAATAGAAAGAATTTTTTTTAAAAAAAAGTAAATACAGAGGCGCGGGGTTATTCCAGATAATACTCCGGATGAATGAGATGGTGCATATGTTGTAGATGCGTGTAGCAGTAAGCATAATTATGATCGATCTCTTTCTTACTCTAAGAAATTGGTGAATGGATCGGATGATATAATCTTTTTTTAAGAATATGAAGAAAATAAATAATCTTTTCGGTCCTTAATATAAAATATATTTATCTAATTTAATGAGATTAAATAAGTTGGTCAAGTTAATTAATATGACATGTATATGTATTTTTTAAAATATCTTAGTCATCTTCCTTAATTCCCTCATTCTCAATCCTCCTTGATTATGTTAAGTGAGCATGAATAGGGATAAATTATAAAAAGATTAACAAATATGTAAACTATGTCTTATATTTAGAATTAAGGTCAACTCCCTAAATATGTACCGGAGGGAGTAATATGCAATAAAGAAGAATTACTCATGAACTTGAGCTTAAGATTTCAAGTTAATTAAGATGCGGTGCCGATGTCACTAATCTTAGCTCATTTGTTCTCTCTCGTTTCAGTCTTGCCCAATTTCTTACAAGCAGTGTCAAAGCTTGGCTTTCATCTCAGATTTGTGTGAAGACTATGTTAGAAGCTCATAATTAATTAAATCCACATTTGAAGCTCAAAAAGCTGAACTAGCCTTTGGTTTTGCCCAAAGATTTGCGTATGCCACACCGTTTGAAGCTAAAAAATTGGGCTGACCCTAACTTTGCAACTTCAATTACTTGGTGTTTGGTAGTTTCAACATGTGGGATTAATGTATTTAAGCTTGAATGAGAAATTGTTAGGATGTTTAAATGTCGGTGAACTTGATCGCGTTAATATAATGCAGGAAAACTGAAGCTTAAAAATTGAGCTGACCCTAATTTTGTGACTTCAATTACTTGGTGTTTGGTAGCTTTAAATATGCGGAATTAATGTATTTAAACTTGAATGAGAGATTGTAAGGATATTTAAATGTCGATGGACTTGATCGAATTAATGCAATAAAACTGAAGCTTGAAAATTGAGTCAACCCTAGTTTTGTGGCTTTAATAATAACTTGGTGTTTAATTGGTAGCTTCAATATACGGAATTAATGTATATGAACTTGAATGAGAGATGGTTAGGATGTTTAAAAGTCAGTGAACTTGATCGAGTTAATGCAAGAAAACTGAAGGTTTAGAATTGAGCTTACCCTAGTTCTGCGGCTTTAATAACTTGGTGCTTGGTAGCTTCAGTATGAGGAATTAATGTATTTGAACTTGAATGAGAGATTGTTAGGATGTTTAAATGCAGGCCGACTTGATCAAATTAATGCAGGAAAACTGAAGCTTGAAAACTGAGCTGACCCTAGTTTTGCGGCTTCAATAACTTGAATGAGAGATTGTTGGGATGTTTAAACGTCGGTGGACTTGATGTCAATGCAGGAAACTGAAGCTTTAAAATTGAACTGACCCTAGTTTTGCGGCTTCAATAACTTGATGTGTTTGGCAGCTTCAATATGCGAAATTAATGTATTTACACTTGAAGAGATATTGTTAGGGTGTTTAAATGTCGATGAACTTGATCGAGTTAATGCGGGAAGTCCCAAATTGAATAGAATTATTGTGCCTAATAAATACTCCCTTCAATCCTTTATTATAAAGAATAACTATCAAAATCATGCGGTTTAAAATGTTAGTTAAAAACAATAAATATGTAAAATATGTATTTTTTCTCAGTTATACCTTATTTATAAAGAGAGTACATGAGTGAAAAATTATTGCTTAAAGATAATAAGTAACATATATTTAATGGGGGTAAAAATAAAAAGACAAGTTTAAAATTTTAGAGAAAAGGAATTTGTTCCATAAATTAAAAACGTTAGAGAGATTGTTCATTACTCTCTCATGTCCTTTTTATAAGCAACTTTTTTCTTAAATGCGTAAAACAAACTAGCGGTTAAGATTAGTTAAAAACAATAAATGTGTCAAAAATAAAAAATGTCACGTTTCTTTCAAATATGTATTTATTTATGAAAAGAGCATAAGAGAGAATGAGTAAAAAATATAAGAAAGAATTTATAATAAATGATTAAATGAATGAAAATTAGTGGTGAGTGGGGATATAATTAATATATGTATTTAATAGAAGTAAAAAAGAAAAAAATAGTTTAATTTTTTTAGACATAAGAAAATAGTTGTTTATATTAAGGATTAGCCTCAAAAGAGAGAAAGTTACTTATAAAAAGATCGAAGGGAGTATAAAAAACACGAGAGGAGTAATAAATAAAAAAAGATTGATAATCATAAACTCAAACTTTAGGCCCTGTTTGGTACGTGGTATTGAATTTTGATGGATTGGGATAGGGATAGGGATTAGGTTTAGGATTGGGATTGTGATTGATGCTTTAAAAATATGTTTGGTATGAGGTGTTAATTGGAGGGAATGATTTTACCAATCTTAATTAATAAACAAGTACTAATTATAAAAAGACTTAAATACCCTGTCCTAATCCCAAACTTGATCGATCAACCAAATCCTCAGGGAAATCAGTGTTGAACTCATCGTCGCGATCGTCATAATTGGAAAGGTTCACCTAGTAAAAACTTCAAATATATTTCTGAAGAACCAAGTAAACAAGGTATATTTATTGCCGTGAAATCAGCAAAACAGGAAAATCAGAAGGCTATGGATTCAAAGTGACCAAACAAATAAATAAAAACCCATTTGCGAAGCTAACGAACATTAAAGAGCTCTCGTCTAATAGGTTCGTGGCTTTGACTTCTGATATAGAGATGAAAGACATCTCGATATCACAATCAAATCGCTAATTAATAGCCAACAATGCACATCTTCGACGGAGAGAAAGGGGAAAAGTGATCGGTGCTGAGACGACGGAGTGAGCGGCGGTGAGGGAAACCGTGTGAAGTTGAGACGGTGAGGGGGAAAAAAGAGGTAGTGAATATTTGAGAGGGATTTTAGGTTATGATTGGGGTGATTTTTGTCTAGAAATATTTTATTTAAGGGTATTTTTGTCTTCACAATTTTGCAATCCCGGGATTCAAAACACAATACCAGGGGGAGGTGGCTTTGCAGCAATCCCACTTTCGTGGTATTCCCAATCCCTGGTAACCCATAGTCCCTCATACCAAACGACACATTCTGACTCAATCCCTGATCCAATCCCACTCCCTATCCTCAAATACCACGTACCAAACAAGGCCTTAAAGTTTCGAGTAAAGAGTTGGATTGGATTCCTCTAATATTCATCTCCCATTTATTGCGTGCTTTGCGGATTTCGGGCCTTCTAAACTCCTTTCCTTACACAAATAATATGAAACATTCTTTTACTAACGGGTTAGGTCTAACGGAAAGTTTTAGTTTCTCATTATGTGGTGAATCGACGTTCAAATTTCAGTTGAAAGAGGTGCTCTCACTTAGTACCCGACAATACCTCAAATATGATTACTTCCAATAGAATGATACCTAGGCTTAGTAAAAAAAAAAAAAATTAAACATTCTTTTTCAAAATTGACCTGTAAGCAGTAATATAGAATGCAAAAATCGCATCTATTATTCCAATGTTGCTTGATCTTCCATTCTTTTCTTTTCCTCACTGTAAAAACATAAGTAAAGGTTTATACAGCATTTAATATGTAATATTTGGTGGCCGGCCAGGTTTTTCTTCTTTGAACATCAGTCATCACATACGCATAACTATACGGAGATTTTTCTAATTTCAAGTAGAAACGCTTCACCGTTCTCGTGAGCAGAATAAATCCATTTAATTCCCTCTTCTCTTGTTTCTTTCCTTGTCTTCTCATGTGACTATATGAGAGAATATATATGAGACAGCTTGTGTACGTGTACACTCACCTGTATAAGTTGCTACTATATTTGTATCAAATTAAAGTGGCCGGTGGATTGGATTTACTTAGAGCTTGAAATAACCTTTATATATATACATATATAGACATACGTTGGTTTTTAAGAAATCAGAATGAGACTCCTAATTTCCAAATAAAACTGTAGTATTATTGTAACTTGTGAGCTGTTTGGCCTTCTTCCTATCAATGAGAACGTACATGATGAAGAGAATATGTCACACAGACACACTGATATAAATATATATATATATATATATATATAATATGGTTGACAACTAATAGCAAACAGGTATATGAAATCATGAAGGTTTATTCTTGTCGAACGTTTCCTTGGCTGCCAAAACGAAAAGGGAAACGCATGGAAAATGAAGGCCTTGTTTGACTTTCTGTTTTTTTTTTAAATATATATACTTATATGACTGTGTCATGCTGGGGCATTGTTTAGTTCAATCTAGAATTTTTTATTTTCAAGAGAGTATTCTACAATCACATAGATTTGAACTTGATAACTCATGCTTAATCGGCCAAAGCGTCTTCCAACAATTTGACTTTTATTAATAACATCAGCATGAGATTATAAATTGTGCTAATTTTTCTTTTTATTTTGCTAAATTATATGTAAATAATGTTTGTTATTTCAAAAATTATACTTGACCCTCTTTTAAGTTTTATAAAGTAAACTTCTTTAGATCAAAATAATTTTATTTTAAAAATAAGTAGTTGTGCTTATAGTACGTATCAAAATATTAAAAGAACTAAATATTTCTTTATAAAAAAAATTTAAAAAATAGCATTAGGTGAATTATGTGAACGGGGTCGGGATGATCTAGCAAATTGAAATTTTTGTTCTCCACATGCAATCACATGTATGTATTGAAACATATAAATATATGTATGTACAAGTCAAATAAAATTGAAGGAAGTTGTGAAGAAATTCAAAGAAAAAAAGATCGAAACAAAGAATTAAAAGGACAGTGACATTTGGGGACAAGACAATTTATTTTGCTAGACAGAACAAGCCGGCAAGGTCACATGCCACCAACGTAGTTTTTATTAATATTATTATTCTTAGATATCTATACCCTTTTGGGGGCAATTACCCCAATTTAATTGGCTTCCCATTCCTTTCAACTACCATGTGTTGCTGTTCTCTTCTTCTCTACATCCCTACATTCAGTTCAGTAATCAATCATTTTCTCCATAAATATCCCTTATTCCTTCAGATTTTTATCACCCAGAATTCAACAATATGACTTTTCCTTCCTCCATCAACACTACTGACTTAATGTGTGTTTGGTTGGGAGTTTAGACCCCCGTTAAGCCCAATTGAGTGACACAAACTCAATTAGCAATTGAAGAAAAAAAATTGATAATTTGGGTGGATGATTTTTGGATTTGGCTTATGATCCCATAAGCTCATTTCATTAAAAGCTCTCAGTTGGAGCTTTTTCCAAACTGGGATTGGGAAAGAGAGACAGATAGAGAGAGACAAAAAGATCAAAAGGAGAAAGATAATGTGTGAGAGAGAGAAATAGGAAAAATATTTATATGTATCACTGATTTATACTCCTTATAGTCCTGAATATAAAATATAGTTAGCTTTTTTAGAGATATTAAGAAAGCTTTTAAAATATTTATATTTATCATTTTTTTTCTAAACTATTTTGCCCAACTCATAAACTGACATATAATTCAAATATGCTGACTCTAACGTTAATTTTCCACCATATTGTATAGGACATATGATCCAATTAGTTATGTAATATTTTTTGGCATTTTTAACCCTTTAAAATATTTTTTCAGTTGTACACAGTCTTAAGAGACTTACTACAATTTTACCTTTAATGTATTTTTTTTAGTAGTAAAGAGCACCCAAAACTTAGAATACTGATTTATTAATTTCCACTCACTCTTAAATATTTTTCCAGTAGCACCTAATAATTAGAGTAATTTTTAAATATTTACTTAATTTTTTAAATATTTTTCCACCCACTCTCTTTTTCCATTATCACAAAAGTCACTTATACTTAAGTCAATCCAAACAAGTTTTACTTTTACAAAAGTCATTTATACAACCGTCAATCCAAATATAAATCACATTACACAATCTAACTTTTACCAAAAGTAATATTACAAAAAGTCATCTTGAAAAAAGCTATTTTGACAATAGTTGTTCCAAACACACACTTACTCTCTCATACTATGTTTGGATAGAGAGAGAAATGAGGTCAAAATAAATAGTAGTGAATACTATAAAGGAAAACTTCTCAAGATAGCAAAAAAATTTACTATTTTTTAGAGTTTCCCTCCTAATATTTTTTCTCTCCTAATTTTCTCTCCATCCAATCATATATCAAAATATGATCTTACGAATGACATTAGATGCATATCACCTTCTGTCTATCTTTTTAGATCAGAACAAGATTCAGTGAATCTTTGTAGTGTTTGGATTTAGAAGCATCAATGCGTTTTGTTGTATTGTTTTTTTGCTGTCCTCTGTATCTTTCTCTTTCCAATTTTCTCAATTATACTGCTGCTGAATTAGAGGAAAAAGGGTCAAAACACCAGACAGTGGCACAATGGTTGTCTAGATACAAAAGGATAAAGAGGTAGGTGGCACTTTTCAGCGAAACACAGGATACAGGACTAGCAACTCATTCAAAGTATTAAATATTATTCTGTGTTTTTCCTGTAAGTGGTCCCCATATGAACACAGAACCATGCGTTGTTTTATTGAGACTCTGTCTCTTTCACATGCATCAGCGCCGGAGACTTCCAGCGAACTGGAGGGCCCTAGACTGCCTGACCTTGATCAAAACTGATATATATAAACCTCACATAACTTCATAATTCATGATATCAAACCATTTTAGATAGCATTAGGTGACAGTAATTTAAGAGAAAGATGTCATTTTTAGATGTAGGCCACTTATTTGGTAAATTGCATCTGCTTCTTATTCCTGTCTGTGTCATATTACGCTCATAGGCATGAAGTGGGTGAACATCAAGTACAAGTTTTTCTTAGTCATCTTTGCCCATTTTATCGTGGAGACCCCTCTTCTGTGTTGGTAACAAGTAGTGGGCCACTGTTGGTTGGAGTAGTGATAATGAAAAGGTTATTGGGCGACAGGAACTGTTTTGTCGTTCAAATTTAACTTATGCCAATTGTAGGAGTTTCTGGGAGACACACGAAAAACACACAAGGTCCATTGTCAGCGACATTAATGTGTGAACCAGGAAGGTGTTTGTCCAATAAAGACTCTTGCAATGGCCACGTCAGCCTCAGTTCAAATCATGAAAGCGTAGCATCAGCATTTAGCAACTTGGCTGAACGAACAGAAAATTTCATTAAACTGATTAACTTGCCAACTGACTGCCAAAAGAGTTTAATGAACAGTTGATATTGATGCTTGAGCCAAAACAGGCAAATAACAAGGATGGGCAATGAAACAGAGTTCGCATCTAAGTGGGAGGAAAAGAAGGTGGGCTTGATGAAGCAAAAGAGGGCCAAACTGGTAAATGCAGCCTAGCCCACTCTAGTTGTAGATGGGCACAGAATCATATTCAGGTTTACTTCCAAAGCTTTACAAACTTGTCATGACTGGCTGAAGCAACCAAACCAGTCACATTTGAGACTGCCAAGGAAGCAATTAATCCTTCATGAGCTGACAGAGTCATTGTCTTGTTCTCAGCCATGTTCCAAAGCTCCAAAGACTGAACACATACATTACGGATTTAAATATCATTCATCAGAAATATGAAATGAAACAGGAAAACCAGAATTACAAGTGTCAAGGTGTTAGTTGACTTGCCTGGTAACATCCAACGACCAGCAACGAAAAATACGTCGGGTGGAAAACACAAGAATGAAATTTATTCCCATTACAGCTCAGCTCATGGACACATTCCCCTTCACTTCCTGCTCCAAGAGTCCAAACCCTGACAGAGTCCTCACTGACTGATGCAAGCAACTCCCCCAAAGGGTCCCAGCAAACAGAATGTATTGGCTTTGTATGTCCCTACAATCATATAGAGCCACAACCAAAGGGTGTTTTTACAAATCTTCTAGGGCCAGTTTGTAAAACATATTCAAATAGATCATTTACAATGAGAATAAATTTTTTCCTGGCTCACATCAACTGATCTATAGATCTACAGACAGCAATTTTCACGCTTGGGAATGACTACCTAGAATAGAATGATCATTGAACCAGGTCAACCAATCCAAACTCAATAGCCCAACCCGGGGCTAAAACACAGCCTTGGAAGGATCACAAAAATTAGTTTATCCCCAAATGTGTGATGGTGTAAACCAACCTGTAATGAATATTGGCATGTGTTTGTTTCCACATCAAGTATCGAGACGACGTTTTCTGCAGCAGCAGCGAGATACCTCCCTATGCGCGGTTGAAACCTCATCTGGGCAGTGCCACCCTAATCAGCACGAAATAAAGGGGCAGGTTAGAGATATCAGTGAAATAATCACAGGCCTTCTCCATCTCCACATAAACAGCAGCAAACAAAGATGAGAGTACAATCACTCTATCGCACTCCCAAATAAAATAGATATTACGTGTAATACAAAGAAAACTAAGATTCTACCTTAGAGACTCTGTTACAGCTGCCATTATTTATGCTCCAATATCGTATCTCGCCATCGCCATCGCAAGAGCAGATAAGGTCATCTTTGTTGGGATGAAAATCTAGTGACATAACAGATGCAGAATGTCCTGTGAAGGTGCGAAGTGAATATCCAGGCTGCAAAGGTAAACTTTTGAGGATTAGAATCCCTGCATCAAGAATCTTGAAGAACCAACTTCATTGTAAATCATCATAGCACTATTTTTTCATATGGATAAATATCTTTTGCCAGCAACAAAAATTAATCTCCTTGGGATATTGAGAGCAAAAGGTAGATCCATCCCAATAAGTTTTGCTCCATACACATGGTTTAGAATTGAACCTCCCAACCATTTGCTCAGAGAATGAGAGCCCCTACCACTCAATCAATCATGCCAACCTGAGTTGAAACTCTTCTGCCAGGAAGTAAGATAATTTATCTTCATGAACAACATAGCTTAAGTTGCTAGGGTAGATTTATTTAAGACAATATTCCCTTTGCTCACTGCATCTAAAATCCCATGGCACAATCACATGCATCAATTTTATTATCTCTGTACAAATTTTCTTCTCACAGTGAGAGTTTCATACACTTCAAAGACAGCAGGACCTATATATTTTTTGTGACCAATCCAAAATAGAATTAGAATCCACAGAGCGGACTTCTTAAAAAGAGTATATTATTAGAGTAACTAGGAAATGAATATACTAACATTGTCAACATCCCAAACCCTGACAGTTTTGTCAAATGAAGAGGTTGCAAGACGGGGCATGCTCGGACTAAAACGGACATCAGTTATTAAAGCTGAGTGTTCTTCAAGAGTAGCTTTTGGCTTTAGAGAATCTGTGAGCCATAAGACAGCCTGCATTGGAAAGCCATCAGGAAAAAAAGGTAAGATATTCTATATATAACAAATGATGCAGAAATTAACAAGTTTTTCTCGTTTCTAAAGTCAAAGACATGAAGTCACAGACAGTATCAAGAATTCGTTTGACCACTTCAAGTACTGGATCAAATATGCTTCCAGACTAATCAACTAACCTTTTTGTCATGGCCACCACTCGCGAGCAATTTCCCATCAGATGAGAAGTGGCAACAGACAACTTTGCTTGAACTAGCTCGTACAGAATTGACTTCAGAAAATGAGAACAAGCCTAAAACCAAAGCAAGTCACCGGCCTCAGACTAAATAGATTTTACTTCAGTTTCTGAATTGACATCTCTATATGCTAGTCGAGAAATTAAATGACAACAAAGCAGCCCCACAAAATAGAGATAAGAGAAACATGCTCCCAAAATTATACTACTGATAATGTTAGTAGCATGCAGAGGAAAATATTCTGATGTGCATTTGGAGAAATATAATATATTACTCGGGTTCTTAAATAAGTCTCTAAGCAAAGAATTAGCCATTTGGTTGCATCTTAGGATTTGAACTACATCGTCATCCTGATTAATCAATAACAAGACATATTTTTAAAGAGAAATAGTTGCGCTCTATCACACCAAAGCAAGAAAAAAAAAATGATATGCATCAAGAAACCATTTAACTAGGATGAAGCCAAAAGATGTTATGATCAATTAAAAAAATTTTGCCGCACCTTTGCTTATATCCATACAACGGCCAACAGCATCTCTAGGGTCCGTATCATCATGGGATAAAAAAGACTCAACATTCTCATCAAGAGATCCATCATCAACAAATCGATCCATGTCAGCCTGCAATTCAAGATCCTTATCATCCCACTGCCAGAATGGAATCGCCATGAGTCTACATGCAAGGAATTTATTATTCCTTCCATCAATGGAAATGTTCAAGAATGGTCCACTTACCAACTGATTTGAAGGTGATGTAAGAGTTCCAGTACCATCAGTGCCAAACATCATAAGAGACTTTGAAGAACTACCATTATGAGGAACAGCAGGCATCGATATCACGTCTCCAGGAGTATGAGTTGAAGGGGTTGAGGGTGCTGAACTTGGAGACGGGCCTGTTGTATTTGCTGTTCCTGAGCTATTGGCAGGACCAGAAGAAGATACAGGCTGCTTTCTCTTTCTCCCAGTCTGGTTTTTGGAAGCCTTAAAGCAGTCAGAAACACCTTGTAAGGAACATATATAAGGGGGGGAAATCCTAATGGGAAAAAGAGACCAAACATTGAAGAAAGCAAATGCAGACAAGGGGCAAATATCCTGAGACAGGAGGTTTTTTATTACAGACAGAGAGAAAAGCAAACGTACAACTTTCCAAGAGAGGTGAAAAAAGTTCAAAGACATGCATGCCTACATAAATGTTTGACAAATAAAATTAAATGAGTACCCGAAAATGTCCAACCTACTTATGTATACGCCTTTCTTTTACAAAATATTAAACACTAGAAATAAGTTGCTTAAGAACTCCACCAGGCATAAATGAACCAAGAAATTGAATGTCGCCTCTAAATTAGGTGATAAAGGCAACCAAAGTTGCACTGACCTGATCATTTCCTCTAAAAGAGTTTGACATGCTCCCATCTGCTGTGACACTACCAATACCCCCCACTTTGTCTTGCTGATGCATGGTAAGATTTGAAGCCTGAGATTGCTGACTTGAAAGAGCATGCTGTTGAAGCTGCTGCTGCTGCTGCAGATTGGTATTCTGCTGTTGATGTAACTGAGCCAATTTTAACTACGCAGGTGAAAATTTTCACTCAGTTAAATCATGAAACCTAATGTAACTCAAAGTAAAACAAAAGAAAAACAGCTGAACAAATTATGTAAAATTGATAAGTGAAGATGGAATGATAATTAAAGAGAACTAAAACTTTGCTTTTGCTTTTAGCTTTTAGATTATGTTTGATATTTGATTTTCAGATTGGTGTCTGCATTATATCCATTCTCTGAATGAAATCTCCTTTGCACTCAAAAACAAAAAAGAGAACTATCACCTTCATTAGCATATCTGTATCTCCACGGGGCAAAAGAGGGCTGCCAGCTTGAAGTGGTGACCCAACATTTGATACCATCTCACCAATGGGGTTTGAAAGACCATCCTTACCAAGGCTTATACTCCTATTATTCAAAAGCATTCTAAGTCGTCTACTTTCATCACTGGCAGATGGCGATGCAAGATTTTGTTGAGCAAGCATAAGATGCTGTGGCGACAACATCTGAAGTTGATGAAAAGGTTGAGGGCCCTGCATAAAAGCCTTTTGCGGTTGGAGAAGACCAGAGCGTAGTTGATCCAACCCCTAGTAAGGGATAGAAAAATCAAGTAAATACTGAATCGCAACTACTTGATTACTGAGCTTGCATGATGTTGTGATAGTAGATAACTAAGTACAGTGCTTGAGGGTTTAGATGATAGGTCGCATTTTCTAACAGATAAGATTTTGTATGATACAGATGCAAGAAGAGCGGAGCAACCTACTATGCGGACTAAAACTCCAAAAGAAGCCAGCAAACAGTATCAAAGCTGCTGCTCTAACAAGCCAGCAGATAATATTGATTAATTTAGTGCCCTTAAATGGGCATTTTTAAATAATAAGGAAGGAAGAAACATAACTACTTACTTTAAGTGGCCACCCCTTGAGCGTCAAATTGTTGCTACCTTGATTCGATCCTAACACACAGAAATCTCCAGTTAACTAAATTTGTGTAAAGATGGCCACACAGCAATGGGAATATGTATATGTACATGTTAAAAAGACAAATCATGTTCAGATCAAATAGCTTCACATGCTGCTAACTAGTTCAAATAGATTAATGCAGGTCAATTGGAGTAAAGAAATAATAAAACAAAAGATTACCAGGAATTCCTATCAATGACCCTTCAGGACCTGCAGCTCTAGGATTTAAAACAGGATTTATCTCGCTCTTTATATCCTGGTTCATTCGTAATGGCAAGTCAGGGAAACACTAACAAGAAAGGAAGAAGTTATACAGTCACTCTAATAAGAATACCATACCGGAGCAGACCCTGGTAATTGTGGACTACGAGCTTGAACTTGCTGAGACATCCCACCACCAACACCATGCAGCACTTGCCTGAAATAAAAGTTTTCCATGCTAACAGTTTCAAAACCCATAGCTATAGAAAATATCCAGACCAGAAATGTAACACGAAAAATTAAATAGCAGAATTTATTATTCCAGTCAAAGAAACAGTGGCTGAGTTAAGAGAAAAATTGATATTCTCAATACCAGAGGAATTCCTATTGGCTAAAAAATACCCAAAGAATCCTCGAGGTATCTCTATTTTTATATCACACAAGACAAGTTTTACGGCAAAAGAAGAGGAGGAAGAGGACAGGACAATGGAGAGAGAATAAAAGAAAAGTGAATAATATGATTCAACAATCAAAGCTGAATTTCCCTCTTTTCTTACTTCTACGGAGAGAGAATAAAAGCATAATAATTTAATGACTCAGAAATTTATGTCAAGTTTAGAGAAAATTACCCTGAAGGTTGGCCAGAAGCTGCAGCTGACTTCAATATGGCGGCATGACTTGGGTCCAAGAGTTGGCCCATGTTCTCACTAAACCTTTGCTGTATAACAAACCAAACTATGGCTAAGAGTCAAAATCATCATAGCAGTATACATTTCGATTATTAGATGACCTGAATGCTCCTTGCCTTCATTGCTGCATCATCCAAAGAATCCCTCTGAAGAGGCGGTTTTAACCTCTCCTCATACATCTTTGTGGCCAGTGCATTTGCAGTACCAGGGTTTTGCCGCATCATTGGGTTCTCAACCATCCCATTTGTACTGCCATTTAAGAGATGAGACCCGTCCCTTCTCTGCTGTTGCGGTGGTGGCTGCTGTTGTTGGGGCTGTTGTTGTTGGTGCTGCTGCTGCTGATGTTGCTGCTGCTGCTGCTGCTGCTGTTGTTGTGCATGCCTCTGCATCAGGAGCTGTTGGATCTGCATGTGCTGCTGCTGCTGCTGCTGCTGTGATTGCTGGGGCTGGGGCTGTGGCTGCTGTTGCTGCTGCTCCCGCTCCCTTCCCTTAAGTAACTGCGTCTGCAAATGCAGTTTTGCATCCCATAAGCTTCAAGCAGTACCTCAAGTTTTTTCCTTGGGCAATCATTGGAGAATTTTAGATCCCAGAATGCTATCAACATTGCAAGAGTTACAAAAATGTCGATTGCAATTCCAGTCAAACCAATCACCAGTCCGACAACACGGCTGTCTCTCCAAGCAAAACTAACAGATATATCAAATAATGAGTCTAATGATGAAGAGCAAAAGTA
Source organism: Inga oerstediana (assembly GCA_963210345.1). Classification (NCBI taxonomy): domain Eukaryota; kingdom Viridiplantae; phylum Streptophyta; class Magnoliopsida; order Fabales; family Fabaceae; genus Inga; species Inga oerstediana. The sequence goes on from OY723402.1 coordinate 7,051,562, forward strand.
ACCTCCCATCACCTATGAAACACGAGCACTCCAACAGGATACGACGCTTCTAATTGCACCTAGATAGCATAAATTCTATGGTGGCATGTGTGTTACCCATGTTCAGTTCCATGCCTAAACCATGACAGGAAAGTGATAATAGGTTGAGATGCCTCGCAGGCATCAAATTTCATTAATGACGGTTGTTTTAGGGGCAGGTTTCGAATTGCAATCCAGGGCCATCCGGGCAAGAAAATAACAGTTTGTCGCATTCATATTTTTGGAGGCCATCGAACAACCATGAAGACCTCAGGCATAATAGCAGTATTAAATAAGCAAACCAGAGCTAGACGCTTTGTCAGTAGCCAGGAAGCAGGAGAAAAGTAATACTCAGATTCCAACGAAATTAGTTGAAAAATGAAATTTACTAAAAAGATCCTAATGTTCATATCAGCTAAATCATACATAGAAAGAAACAGCGATGAAAATTGGCCATCAGTTTAGGGAAATTGAAGAGCTGCAACCAATGTATAAAATAAAGTTCCTTATGCAACAAAGGAATAAAGGGAAAGGGATCCTTGCATTTAACTCCAAAATATGAAATAAAACTATCAAAATACCACATTTTCTCTGTCAATATTCAAGAACCGTCATGCTAAAGAAATCCAACCTGAAGAAAGAAACTAATGAGAACATAATAAAATATTTCCAAACCAACCTCGATATAAGATGCCGCAACCTCCGAATGCTTCTCATTAGTCCGAGCGATGAATATATCCCAAAAAACAGACCACCACTCGAAGAGAAAACCTCCTGGAGCATCAATAGCTGCAAACCCATATTAATATTAAAGGAAAAGAAATCAAATCAAGTTAATGAAATGCTACTACGCATAAGTAAAGAAGTAAAACAGAAAAAGACTAGCCCTTTCTGGCTAGAGTTCTATTTCCATGTAACTCACCGACAGGATCGGATGATACTTTTCCTTCAGCTTGAAAAGCCTGAGCAGAAGCCTTCAAATCCCTCTTTACCAAGTAATCATGTATGTAAACGTCTAACCTGAAATTTCAAAGCACAGTAACAAGTCATATCAGCATTTGACGAGAGAAAGATTGAATCTTTCCGGTGTCAAAAATGTACGTGGGCCGTAAATTGAGCCCAGTGATAATTCATTAGAACGTAAACCCCCTAAACTGGCAAACTGTGAACCCTAAGATACACAGCATAATATCTTCACGCATTAAGAAGATACAATACATATAAAAACAAGAGAGCATACAGAACAAAGCTTGAACAAGATGCTCAGAAACAGTAGAGACCAAAAATCAAGAGAAGAAATCGATACTGGGAGAACAAAGAGGAGACACTCAGTGAAGGTGAACAAACAAGGGGATACGCCATACAATCCCAACAAAAAATGGATGAAATTGAAGAAGGAAAAGGAACGCTTACATCTTATCAGCTTCCCAGTTAGTCTGAGACATCTTGTAGAGACCAAACCACGACCTGATCGCACAGAGGACAAACTTCAGAAATAATACCCAGGCAAGAAAGAACTTGCTCTTCTACTATCTGCAATATTGAACCCGGCACTGAAAAAGCTTCAATCTCGATACTACAGCAAAGAGAAGCATACGACAAAAATGAAGACACTTTGGATACAAAGGAAAGGCAGAACAGAAGAGAGTGGGAGAAAATCCAACGGACGAACAGAAGCGGAGTCGTCAGGTTTTAGCAAAAACGGAAAATAAAGATTTCTGATTCTTTCCCACTATATCATTGTTAATCATTGATCGTTAATCATTCATCCTGATCAAATATTATTAAACGGGGGAAAATGACGGGGAAAATGGTGAGAGAATACCTTTACAAACGTTTTGTCAAACTTATTATTTGTTTATTTAACTTTAGCTTATGCAACAAGCTGAAGCCTTCTTTTGACGGCGTTGGGGGTGTATTGGGATTAGTGTTGCAGATTCCATAATAAAATTAGTTGAGTTAATTACGAATTCATCCCTCTGTTCTTGTCAAATTTTCAGGCCATGGTTTTTGGCTCCGTGGCTACTTTCTCTGTTTCTCGCCTGAATGACTAAAATGACCTCTTTGGACTTCACCCCCTGATTTCCAAAAATTGAAAATCTCTTATCAATGACCTGCTATTCCACTGTTTAAAGGAATTCAGCATGTCAGACGCGTGTACAACTTGTACGGGCAATTTAGGAATTTCATCCCCCATCCAAGTTAATTTGATCTATTTATAGATTTACTAATTACTCCCTCTTGTCTTAAATATAGGATAAAATTTGTAGTATAAATTACACTATAAACTTTGTCCTATATTTAGGACCGGATATAGTACTAATTACAAATTATGAATAAACCCCCAGCAACTACATTCTTATTCCTTTTTTTTATAAGAGCTCAAAATTTAAATTGTCCAAATCTTTTATATTTATCCCTCATAAATAAAGACATACTTAAAAAAAATATTTATTTCACACACACTTATTATTTTTAACTGATTTTAATAATTATTTTAAATTATATAATTTGGTTATCAAACTCTTACAAAAAAGACTTAAATGAGTAATAAATATGGACTAAATTGATAATTTTTTTTTAATTTTTCTCTTATTTATGAATAATTATTTTTCATCTCGTATTTTCTCTCTCTATCTTTAATAGCGTCAAAATTATAACACTCACATTTATTATTTCAAAAGGCAACTCATAAAGGGGACCAAAATTTTTTCCAAACTAAACTTATAGTTTTATATAAAGAATTAGAGCGGCACTACATTTTCCTAGAATGTGCAAAGACATTCCCCTCGGACAGAAATAATAAATCATATATACTCGAGGAAACCAAAACTAACGTGGACGATTAGCTCACTAATTTCGTGTCATCAATAAATACAAGTGGACACCGATGCCTTCTCCAGGGAAAAAAAAAAGAGGGACCTTATAAGGAACCGATTTTCCACATTGAGCGTGTGAGGAGGAGTAGCATCTTTTATTGAGTGTGTGTTTGACAAACCTCCAAATCATACATAATTCGAGACAAAACTCCTCTCGTATACTTAAGACGTAAAAATTATTAAAAAAAGTTAATCCAAACACATAATAAATATGTTGGGACTGGTGTGTTAAAAAAAAAACTGTAAAAACTGATGTGTTTCAGCAAGGCATCACGTGGAGCCTACGATACGTGTCTGTATTTTTCATTGCCTCGTCAAAGGGTCTATCCAAAACAGACGCCAGTTGGGGGATGTCTGAACTCTGAAACGCCGAAGACCGCTCTTGTATCTTGTCGTTTATTAAAAAAAAAAAAAAATAAGAAGAAGAAGGAATATCTCTCACAAGATACTCCAATCACAATTAACAATCTTTGCAAGAAAACAGAACATCGACATCAACATCAACGTCAACATCAACGTCAAGATCCATACTAATGATGGAATTAGAATCTAGAAAGTGGAAGTATATAAATATTTCTGAATTTCTGAATTCTGAATTTAGATTTTCTATTTCTTTCCAAGTAGCGTGGACCATGTGGAATGGGCTGGGCCGAAAACGAAGTGACGTGAAGAGGCTCATAAGCCCAAGGAGAAAATATGAATATCCCGAGGTGGGGTGGCCCTCTGAGGGTGTCAGATAAAGCCCAGCAGCTGCAAAAGCAACTTGGCCCTGGATCAAGTGGGGCCCAATAATGAAATTCCCTGGGCGGGGGGGCCACCTAAATATTATTCTGGCACAGTGAGAGATAGATATATACAGCGTCATGATAACCTCATCAAGCAGAGGCAAACAAAATAGGAAAAAACCTTTTTCCTGTGTATGATATGAAGCAAGAGGCGAAGACAAAAGGAACAAGGGAAAAACCAAAAGAGGGGATGAAGCGCGTTGTCGTATGCATGGTCAGGGGGCGTGCGTGAGTGTGATGCTGAAACCTCATTAGTATTACTATTTGGTGGTTTGATGACTACCTATGCCTGCCGTGTCATGCCGATCTATACTATTCAATACAATATATTACATACTCTCCTTCCTTCATCGATCTCTGCGACCGTATGTTGACTCACGGGTCCACTCTCACAGCTCGGTGGCGCGTGCGTTACACATTCCCCACCCACCGACCCGTCGCCCCTGTATTTAATACCAAGTCATTTTTTCAATTTCTGGAGCAAGTAGAAGATGATCAGAAATGGCCAGTAGGGATTTAATGCCTTACTGATGGCGTAAGTGCGTAGGAGAGTTTGAAAAAGGTCGTGACATCAGGCAGATATAGAAACTGTAGGGTAGATGATGAGAAGTCGTGTCTATCAGCCTTATTGCAATTCATCAAAAACTTTAATGAATAGCGTAAATATTGAATCAATTTAAGTCATTTTAATAGAAAAATAAATTTAATATATATCTGAATTACTAAATATAATAAGTCTTTAACATCTTATTGACAAATATTTTAAAATCATAAAATATTAAAAATAATATTATTTTTTACTCATAAAATATCAAAATTTCATTAATTTTATATAGAATTTGACGACAAAAAAAACAATATTTGGAAAAGGGCAGTTTTTTTTGAAGGGCGGCAGCCACCCCTAAGCCCTCTCAACCCTTAAATAAACTTAGTAAGGGTCTCAATTTCAATACTTGAGAGCATCCCGGTGATAGATCTTAGGGATGCATCCTGAAAGATAGTTTTATTTTTGAGTCGAATCCCACACTAGTTTGGGTTTGAGGGGTTCTCTATAACAAAACGCTGACATGAGATATTAGGTGCATACACACACAAAAAATAGAGAGATGTTGGGTTTTTAATTGTGTTGGTTCTGAGTGTCAAAGTATACCTTCATATTCAAAAGTCACTTACAAAAGTCATCGCCGATCACTCACTAACAAAGTTTTCATTGAAGTAGTAGAATCTGAATTCACAATGGTATCCATACCAATATGTGTGCTTGTTTAGATTAATGATAAAACCTATTTTTCTAATATCAATTATGGTGTATAAAATAAATATATAAGAAAAATTTTATCTTGACTTACATAACCATATTTTTTCAATATTAATTCAAACAAAATCCATGCATGCCAATGCAAGATGTGGTTTTTTTTGGGAAGGAAACAAAGAGGAAGAAATAGAGAAAAGGGGGAAATTGGGTGGCGTCAAGTTCTCTCTCTATCTATGTCAGGATACTGAGGTTGTACTAAAGAGGGTGGCAGAGGAGCGTACTGTTTGACTTGACGTAAGAAAAAATGAAAGGGCGTGCTTGGATGCGTGTGATGGGGTTTAGTGAGCAAAATTGAATTCAATGCCTCATCATCCTCCTTCTCCCACCCGTCGGTATATATGTCTGTACATGTGGAGTTATTGCAGAGTACAGTAAGGACTTAACACTCTCGCTGGACTTTCCTGTGCAAATATATATACAATACTAGCGTCCCTCCGTCACAGTGGCTCTACATATATATGGCGGCACAGGCATCCTCCTCAAGCAAAAGCCAACACCATCGCATCAATCACACATATCCAGATACGCAAGATATTACGCCCCAAACAGAGACCCTCGCGTGTGTGTCATCTGCATGTATATCCATATAAGATGCAGAGCTGTCACAGGGTCATATCACAGTCCCATCATTATCTCAATTATCAGCCCTCGAGAGACGGGGATAACACAGCCAACATGGTGTGCAATGCTATCCTATGTCAATGTCTGTTCTCAAACGGATAATGAACTCTCAAGTTGATTAATTAAACAAGAGATTAAGTCCTAGAATTCAAAAGTAGTCTAACATGAAATCCTGTCAAATTGTTCAATAATCTATTCTGATAGAAAGATTATATATCAATGATTCAGTTATCAAACAGATTATCTGTCTGAACAAGGTGGATAAACAAGCAGATTGTGTTTATTAGAATGTTTTTGTGCAGAGACAAGGCGGTAAAACTTGGAGGGAGGTTAAAAGTTAAAACTTGCAATATGTATATCGCAATGTTACAAAATTGTACATACACTGATGACTAGTGGATGGGGGAGGTTACAAAGGGAGAATACAGTTACCAATCAGACCCTGACCCTCTATTTTCTACTCATCTTAAATCACACATCTTCCTTGGATTTTACAAGCTGACATGATCTTGACTGGGATTTGGGATTTAATTACGAGCTCCTCCTGAGTAGGGACAATTTGGGAATTACAATAGTTCTTGCTGTCCTTGACGGTCCTCCACCGGTGAGCGATGTCTTGGGCGATCTTAGTGGCATCAGAGGCAGTTCCAAGCAGGCCTCTTCCGGTGAACCCCACCGTATACAATCCATTCTCTCCCTTCCAACCCTCAGGAAAGGGCGTTTTCGGCATTCCATCTTCTGTGAAAAAATCACTCCCCTGCAAAAAACATTCAACCCATTTCACAATAACACAAGTGTTTTTGTACAGACATTATCATTATTCTTTGATTTGATTATGTCTTTCACTCTTAAATACGAGAGTTACGTATATATCATCGCCCACAGGCTAGTATGCAGTAGTACGATCCAGTTCATGCCTACGTTGGCAACTTTGGATTTTAGTTTTCACTGACACCATGCAGAATCATTGAGAGCATAATAAATAACTCCATATCGTCCTGGGATATGCACCTTAAACCGATCATTAAAAAAAATTAAACAGTTTGAAAAAAATATTGATCTTTCCGCAGAGAAGACTACACCTTCTTGAGGCTGGAAAAGAGCAAAAAAGGGTCACAAAGTGGTGGCCAAAAGGCAGCAAAATGCAAATAGCCATGTTTCATATTTTAATGATTGTTACCCTTCGTTGGTGAAACTGAAACGTCACACACAAAGAACAAGAAATTTAATTAAAAAAAGGAAAATCGGAGTGTGCATAACCCGAACTGATTTATATTCTTTTTTGCATGTTGAAAAAGAAGAAATTTGTAAGATTCTGCACTGTGAATTCTGCATGTGTCCGACTCTAGAAAGCGATAGGTCTTTACGCATTTCATGAAAAAGGACAGAGGTAAATAACAAAAACGCAAACAAAATATAGGTAGATTCGTGGTTTTACCTTGAGCCAAGTAGGCACGTTGCTTCTGTAACCCGTTGCTAAGATTATAGCATCGAACTCTCTCTCTTGGCCATCCACGAACTTTACACTATTTCTCGTTATCTCCTTCACTGCTTGCATCACCTGAAAGTGAAGTATTAGAGGAAATTCAGATAAATCCTCGGGATAAGTTAAAGCATGCGCAAGAGACAATTTTTCCATTGAATTTACCTTAATTTTCCCGGATTTTATGTGTGATAGGGCTCCAACGTCTAGAACAGGGGTTTTTCCGGTGGCGTTTTTGAGCTCAATGGGTCCTGTTTTGGGTCGCCGGAGACCGTAACGATCGGTGTTTCCCAAAATGAAACTGGTCAGCGTCAGCAGAAACTTGTCTACTAATCTTAAAGGAAACCATTTAAGGAGGGTCATGGCAATTCCAAATGTTGAGAACCCAAACATCTCCCTAGGCAGAACATGTATCTGTATATATATCATTAAAATATGCAAAAAGTGAGCGAAACAGGACACGTTTCTAAATTTGGCATTTGGTTACTTTCAAGGGAAGTATATAATCATTATCAAATATAATATCAAACTCACTGTGTTCCTTGCGACCATAAAAGGGAACGCGTTGTGCCTGCAAAGATCCAAGCTTGCTTCCATTCCCGAATTCCCACACCCAATGACCAAAACCCTCTGGTTCTTGTAGTCAGAACCAGATTTGAAGAGACTGGTATGAACAACAGGCCCATGAAAAGACTCCATTCCAGAAATTTTAGGAATCACCGGCTCTGCATTTTCCCCGGTGGCCACTACAAGCCAAAGGGAAATGTATTCAAAATCTTTAGTCCGAACCGTCCAAAAGCCGCAACTTTGGTCGAACTCTGCGCTCGTGACGGTTTGGTTGAACCGGGGTTGAATTGAGAAGTGAGAGGCATATGACTCAAGGTACGAAACAAACTGGTATTTGGTTGGATACTTGGGGAAATTGGGAGGAAAACCCATCAAGGGAAGTTCACAGAAGTTTCTAGGAAGATGGAGTTTAAGACCGTCATAGGTTCTGTTTTTCCATAGAGAAGCAATACAGTCACTCTTCTCAAGAATAACACAGGGGACACCATGTTGAGAGAGGCAAGCTGCGACTGCTAAACCAGAGGGTCCAGCGCCTATGATGATAGGTCCATGAACCCAAGCACATTTAGCTTGTTCTTGTTCTTTGTGAGATCCCATATGTGAGAGAGAAAGAGAGAGAATTCCCGAGAAGGCAAGAAAGGAGTACGAGAACTTATCAAAAGAAGCAGCAATAATACAGAGTGCTCGGTTTTTATAGTTCCCTTCCACTACCTGCCCCGGTTTCTGTTTCACTCAAGAGGACATTAGGTATGTGTGGTGGTACAGTGATATAATGAGAATTTAAAGAGGCGAATGAGAGATAGAGAATTGAGAGGAAAGGTTATGAGAAGAGTGGGAGAGGAAGGACCAGAGAGAGAGAGGGAGAGGCGTGAAGGGAAAGGAAAGGATTTGGTTCTGTTTCTCAAGGCTATTTTGTTCTGAACTCGAGTCTCGCAGTGGGGAGCAGAGAGTTTGATGGGGTTGGCGGAGGAGCAAGTAGGGGAAAGGCTGCTATAAATACATTTATGCATCTGCATGCCATTGCCCTTCTCTCTAATTTATTCTCACCTTTTGCCAACGACTCTCACTCCTACTTCTTCCTCTGTTGATTCCCTCGTAAATCAGAATTTGCGCATTTCATCATTGGTTTTGGGGGGATAATGTTCACCTCGTGTGAAATTACATTTTCCTTTCAACATGTTTATCTACGAAAACATGAGATGATGAAATTTTTTATGATATAAAGTGTGTGTTCGCTTACCCTCAAAATCATAATTTCAGAAGTACTTTTTCGTAAATTAAAATAAAACTCTTCTCATGTACTTATTTTGTAAACTGTAAAAATTATTTTTCAAAAGTTAATCCAAACACACATTTAAGATCGAGTTTTTTTTTTTTTAGGAAAAGAACTCCTACTCAACACTTGCCTTTAGTTCTAATGGAAAGAAAATGAGGGTATGATGCCTAGGAGGGGAAAAATTTTAATTTTTTTATTTTTTTTAGTAACCTTTTCCCTATTTTTCTCATTTTTCCCTCCATCCAAACATAACATTATATAACATTGACATAAGGATATTTGACTTGTCCCATCCAGACAAAATCTTGATCCTCTCTATATATATTACTATTTTTTTGGAATTCTTGATTATTGAGAAGGGGTAAAGACGAGGTTCAGGATTTTATTTCCTAAAACATATTAAAAATATCTTATGATGAGGATTAAAGAAATATAAGATACTTGGTGAAAATATTAAATTATTTTTTCTTGAAATACCCCACCTTAAATAAAAGAGTGGGAATCAGAGTTGGATTTTTCCCCCTCTTTGTGATTAAATTTTAGTCAAGGGTTGAACTCACTCCAAATTTTAGTCAAGGGTTAGCCTCACTAGCCAAGTACAGGATGTCTGCCTAGTCGCAGCAACCCGTCGTCGTAAGCTCATAGCTTAATTTGTGTTAAACTTTTACAAATGTTATGTGCTTTACTTGAATATGGGATGCCTATCCAAATATCGCAATAGGAAATAGAATCCTATCCCTAACGGCCGTTCGGTACACAGAATTGATTTTGATGGATATGGATATCGATATGGAAATGGAGATGAAAATAAGTTTTATAAGTATGTTTGGTATGTCATGGAAATGAGACCTGATTTTTATATAAAAAGACTTAAATGCCCTTTTAATTATCTTCACCTTGTCCAAAAAAAAAATCGACCAAACCCACCGAAATTGCAAATCCATCGAAGATGAAGACACATCAGACCAGAAACTGAAGATCCGTCAATCTTGTGGGTCGATCTTGTCACCGGTTATGATGACAAAGTCAGAGTCGTCGTCGTGGAGATCGCTTCGTCTTCTCTCGTGTGGATCTCGTCCAAGTCGCTGGAGATCTTTGTCTTCACTGGAGTTGTCGTCGTGGAAATTGTTGGAGGTTGACGTTAGGGCTCCGCTGTTGGTTGTTGGAGGTCGACGTCACAAGTTGCCAGAGGTCGTCGTCGCCTGTTCCTGGAAGTCGCGGTCAGGTTGAGTCAATGGTCGGTGGTGATTGGATGGAGATCAGTTTGAGATGAAAGATGATTGAGGGGCATCAGGGGAATTCCATGGAATTTTTAGGAATTCCATGGGTTATGTGATGGAATTCAAATCCATCAGTTTTGATGGAATTGACTTCCACATGAAAATCAATTCCATGTCTCCAAAAGTGTACCAAACATGTTAAGTATATGGAATTTAATTCCATTTCCAAATCCATACCTCCAATTCTAACATACCAAACAGGGCATAACTGGTGAACTAAGGGAATTCTTACCACTAAAGTGGTGAATGATGGATGGGTAGAATGAGACAAGGCTTATGTTTTGCTATAAGTGTTCGTTTGCAATATCTTATTTTTAAGCAATAAATGCTTATAAATCGTGATTCACGGTATACGAGGTAAGTATGTAAGAGGAGTTTTATCTCGGCTTGCATAATAAGAACTTATTATCCAAATATAAGCCCAACCAAACACACACAAAATTTAATTATAGCCTTACTAGCATTATTAGTTTGTCTGAGGTAATATAATATTAGCATCTTAGTAAATATATTTTTAGATGGTATATATTTTTCTCTATTTCTTTTTTTTTTTCGTCTTAGTACATGTTTGGGAAGCAATAAAATTATGGCTTCAGAAACCATTTTCCATAAGTAAAGACAAGATCTATCTCACATACTTACTTTATAAATCGTAAAAGCCATTATTCAAAAACTAATCCAAACACATACTTAAACAGACGTGTGAAGCCTGGTTCCCTCGCCCTCATTCTCAAATTGAACTCGATCTCAAAGTTTGGGACTTTGATTGGACATGGATGAAACTGAAGATTTCTGATTGGAGAGGTGAAGGAGTTGTTCCTGTTTATGAAGTGGGTCGATGGAGAAAATGGGATATATGCACTATTTTTTAATTTTACCCTCTATCCTAATTAACCCTTATAGCAAGGAAGAAAAGTCCCACTTATACCCACTCACTTCCTATATTTCACCTGAGGTTTGGATCTCACAATCTCTTCCCTTAAAAAAGTTATAGTGTGTCATGTGAGTTATAATATTCTGAATAATAATACTAAGTTAAACTTAAGGCAATTTTTCTTGGCAAGATTCTCTCCTCAGCTATCTTCAGGTTCATGAGATGCTTATAAAAGTACAACAAAGTAATGAAGCCAGAATTGACAGCAGCCTATTCTCCGAATCAGTTGATTATGTTTAGTGCTCGTTTGGAAGAGCTTATTTTTATCCAAAACGTGCTTATAATTCGTGATTCACGGTATACGAGGTAGGTATGTGAGAGGAGTTTTTTCTCGGCTTGCGTAATAAGTGCGTTTTGACTGTTCAAAACGCTATCACAAACACACCCTTAATAATGGAGAGAGCATCACTTTGTTTACATGAATTGCCACGTATTAGCTGAGAGGAATTTACCTGCTAATAAAAATATCTCACTGATGAGGTAACAATAAAACTCATGTGACAATTTAAGCTATTGTTGCTTTAGCTTTTCATCGGGAACGAGATACGTGCTCAGCTCGCTCATAGCAAAACTTGTTTTGCTGAATGAGCTCTTAAACTCATAAATACGTTAAGCCTCGAACCCTTTTTCATCCAATATCTATCCATCACTTCACTTTCATTGTTTGTAACAGTATTCTAGCCGGTGGCCGATAGATGTACGGATGTAACGCGTCATCTATCTATGTTCTATTTTTCTATAACAATAATTAATACAATATTTTATCCGTATCTATAATATAAAACATAAATAATTGCGGTGGTCATGAGTCATGAATAATAATATTCACTTCTCTAATCTTATTTATAAAACAAATAAAAGATTTTTTATCATATTTACAAGTCATTCCATTAAGTGTCTGTTAGAGTTAGAGGTAGAAACTGTTTTTATAATATAATTTACATTGTACGAGATAAGTATGGAAGAAGAGATCTCGATTTATGTAAACTCGTGCTTCTAGAACGCTATCTCTAACAGGTTCTAAATTGTTGTATGAATTAGTCAACTTTACCTTAGTTTATTAACACTACTACAAAAAGGGGTTTTAACGTCCCTAATTTAGCACTTTTAACGTCCAAAAACTAAGGGACGTCTATGTAGGGGGCGTAGTATATTTTAAGAAAAGACGTCCCAAAAAAGTTGGGATGTCTAAAGTCCTGATTTTAGACCTCCCAAATCTCAATTTGGGAGGTCTAAAGTCCCCCAGTGGAGGACTTTAGACGTCCCAAATTGAGATTTGGGACGTCTAAAGTCCTCCACTGGGGGACTTTAGACCTCCCAAATTCTTAATTTGGGAGGTTAAAAAGTTTTATTATTTTAAAAATAATTATTTATATTCTTCATTACCCAGCAAATTAAAATTGCAGAAACAGAATTGAAGATGGATTCATAAACAAAAAAATGTCCCTTACGAAATGGTAAGGACTTCTAGCACTGCAATCTTTTTACTATATATATATATATATATGTATAATAACAACAACAACTCATACAACCTAATATCATATATGTATAACAACAACTAGAAAGTGTCAAAATATTTGTCACCACACAACTACAAACTAATTGTTATTCATTTCATCAAAATAAATATACATATGTATTTTCCTCGATTTCCAAGCTCCAAACGTATAAAACAAAAACATTATTAGTATAGCATAACTACTAACAACTAGTTTATGATTCTGGCAAAAAAAAAAAAACAATCAAGGGAAAAACACTCCAATAACTAGAATCATGTAAATAAATTGAAAGCATTATAATAATTTCATATTGCAAGTTTAACTTAATTCTTCATGTAAATTTATATTTAAAAAAAAACAAACCTGATGAAACCAGGGGAGAGGGCAGCCAACAATGTCTATGTGCTTCCAAGGTGGAGAGAAGACGTTGGAGGAGTTGTGTATACACAGTGGAGAGGAGATGTACGCCGGAGGCTGAAAGCAACAAAGAGAGTGGAAGGTGTACACCGGAGGGTGGAGGGGGCAAAAAAGGTGGAGGAGGTGTACGCCGGAGGGTGAGAGCAAAGAAGGTGTTATGAGAATGGAAGGAGGTGGAGGAAAAGGGAATGAAGAAAAGAAAGAGAGGAAGAAGATTGAGGAAGACGAAGTCACGGGAATGAAAGAAAAAATGAAATGCAGAAAAAAGGGAAGAGAAGTCATGGGGATGGGAAAGATGGAAAAAGAAGTATGGGTTTCTGACATGGGAATGAAGAAAAAGGAAAAAAAGTCTCACACATGTCAGAATTTCTGACATGACTTTAGGAGTCCCAAATCCATTTGGGAGGCCGACTTTAGGCGTCCCAAATCCCATTTGGGACGTCTAAAGTAGAGACTTTAGGCCTCCCAAATGGGATTTGGGACGCCTAAAGTCAAATTTTTTTTTTTTTTTTTTACTTTAGACGTCCCAAATTGAATTTGGGACGTCTAAAGTCCCAAATTGAATTTGGGACGTCTAAAGTTAAAAAAAAATTTTTTTTTTTTTTTTTTTACACTTTAGATGTCTCAAATGGAATTTGGGACATCTAAAGTGTAAATTTTTTTTTTTATTTTAGACATCACTTTAGAGGTCCCAAATTGAATTTGGGACATCTAAAGTGTAAAAAAAAAATTTCTTTTACTTCACTTTAGACGTCCCAAATTGAATTTGGGACGTCTAAAGCTACCAAGTTCCCACACATAATTACAAAAATGCCACCGCCTATATTTTAGACGTCCCTATTTTAAAAAGGGACGTCTTTTAGGGTAACAGTATCTATATTCTGTAGTAGTGTAACGTGCATATATTGTATTATTGGGGTAAATTGTATATCAAATATGATTGTTATAATATAAATAGGATTGCAACAATACTCGTACTTCAAACTGCTATTCATCATAATGTGAAAGCTAGGGACTCTTTCAGCCCGCGACGCGAGAATATAGATCTGTTTCAATTATCTGGTTTAGTTTAGTATTTATTTTTGCTGCATTGACCTATTTTCATGCTCTTCGGGTGAAAAATAACAAAAGCCTAATCAACACAAGTTATTGAATAAATAGTATTTGGATAATGAGGTTCTGAGTTCTGATTATAAAGCAGAGAATTGGAACGGCCTCGGTGATGTGGATGGATGGGATAGAAAAAACAGGAACAAAATTTGTTGGTGACTATAAATAATCATAATTTTATCGTAGTGTCAACCTAAGATGTCGAATTTTTGGTGATTGTTAATTAAGGAATAATAGGAACTCGTCATTAATCCCTACAATCATTTTCAAACCCAGGAATTGATTCGCACATTTACATTTTAGGCAGCGGACAAAGTTTCAAACGATCCCTTTCCAAAACAATTGGCAATACGTGCTTCTTTTTTAGGAGGAGGTCGGTTTGCAATATTGGGTGGCGTCCACTTACACTATAAAAAAACACCCGATTTCAGACGGAATTTGCTACAGAATTTTTTCCGTCGTAAATTTTTCCAACGGAATTTTCCATGACAAATTTAGCCACGGAATTTCTAATAGAATTTTTTCCGTAGTAATTTCCGACAGAAATTTCGGTCACAAAGTTTTCTAACGGAAATTTCCGTTAGAATTTGTCTTTAAAAATTTTCCGACGGAATTTTTTCCGTGGCAAATTTCGATGGAAAATCTATTGTAAAGTTTTCTTACGGAAATTTTCGTTGCAATTTGCCACGGAAAATTCCGTCAGAAAAAATTTAAAATTATTAATTTTTAAAAAAATAATATTTATAAAATTAAAATATTAATTATTAAATAATTATATTTAAATTTAATTATTAAAATTATATTATTATTTATTAATATATATGTTATTAATATTATATTTATAATTTTATATTAAAAATAATATTTATAATATTAAATTATTATTTATTAAATAGTTTTAATTAAAAATTTATTTAATTTAAATATATAAATTTTTTTTTTTCGTTTTTATTAGATATTTAAATATATACATACATAAAATTTATTTAATTTAAATATATAAATATATAAAATTTATTTAATTTAAATATAAATATATTAGATAACAAGAGATATATATTGGCTTCTAAAGTCTAATAGTTTAATTACCACTTAGGAGAGTCCATGCATTCTTGGAAACATGCCTCCATATTTTGATACTTGAGAATACTAATATGATTAATTAATCATGCTTCTCTCCATGCCCCTCATTTATCTCACCACTGTTTTTTCCATAGCTAGGTGCTCGTGTATGGAAAGGACGAGACAGCAAAGGGACAGTAGTGACAAAACTATAATCTATGTGAAGATATGTACTAAATAAAACATAACTTTCAACGAATATATGATTGTGAGTGGATACGGGGATCTACAACAAGGATTCACTTGGCCATTAAGATACACACCAAGGGAAACACACGCCCACACTTTTCTCATACCTACACATTACCTATGATGTTAATACTGCTGTACACAAAGATTGTCAATGGATCCTCTTGGCCTGTACGTTATTCAGACCTGATAAATTAAAGTGGAGCTTGCAATGATGGATTATATACTAGGCATTAGAACAAGAAGACACCGGTAGGCACACAGAAAAAATAACCAAATATGAGGCAAGTTATATATATCAACTTCCCATGCATAAAATAATAAATATTCATATAGGAAGTATATATGACTCAAAATAATATTGCGCTTTGTATACTACCGTGCTTATGTTGTGTCTTTGACTTGCATTATTTCGGATGCATCTTTTGTTTTTAAATTTTGTGAGGGGCCAGGAGCTGGAAAATGTGAAAAAGCGATCCATGAGGAATGGGCTTATTAGGTTTGCAAAATTGAATGTGAACCAGTGAGACCTCTAAGCTCTACGGACTATATATGTGTGCGCCTCGCCTGTGGTTAATTATAAGTACTCCATCATATACATACATACATACATATATATATATATATATATAATGTAATAGTGATATCCTGGAGAATGATGATGACAGAACGTGCACAATATAGTTTTTCGTGTCGAGTTTTAATGTTTTGGACTTTTGGCGATGAACAAGCTATGTATCCGTTGGTCTGAAGCAACGATCCACCGCTGTCTTGCGTCCATCCTTCGTCGTGCGGTGCCCTGTGTATTATTATTAGCTTATCATTTTCTATGAACCCCAACCTACCTGTCAACTATATACAGTTATATATAATATACGGTTATACTCATACGGTGGGTTCAATGTGTTGTGAGGAGACCCATGATTGATAGGGTACACAAGAAACGTAACCCGTCTGTTTTCTTTTTTTAGAGTCAAATATATTGAAGGTCAGCAATATAAATCGAAAACAGGGGGAGGAAATACGAAGCATTTATTAAGGGATTGTGTGGAGAAATGTAGATATCCATAATCAATCCAATTGATAAGTTTGCGACTTTACCGGGATTGGAATGGATATAAAGGAATCTCAAGCAAGAAACGGTAGAAACTTCACAAAGAAAACTAGCTGGGCAACCCTATTCAGCTGTATTTGTTGGGACAATTGTGTACATCGTTGTAAAAAAGTGTTTGGGGAAATTTCGGAAGATGAATGCCATAATGCTAATTCTAGTATGTTCAATGTTACGCCCTTATTTTAATTTCATCTTTATCAGAGTATTCGCGGAAAACGACATGCGGTTCAGTGGGCAACACAAGAATAGCATAAAAATACTGACAAAAAGTGCATGATTATTGATATTCCCTTCAGGGATTCATACCTGATAATTACAAGTAGTGTAGCCGCACAGGGCTGCTTGGGTGTCTAAACTCGTCTCAGTGAAACGGAGACATATTCCTGACTTTGTTCCGCCACTGCAATCCTCTCGTGTAGTTATCTTCTTTGCTCTCAACATATCTTTTATCTTCTCCTGTCTAAATTGTTGGTAGGGGAGTTCAGCTGTATTTATTGGGACATTTGTGTACATCGTTGTAAAAAAGTGTTTGGGGAAATTTTGGAAGATGAATGCCATAATGCTAATTCTAGTATGTTCAATGTCACGCCCTTATTTTAATTTCATCTTTATCAGAGTATTCGCGGAAAACGACATGCGGTTCAGTGGGCAACACAGGAATAGCATAAAAATACTGACAAAAAGTGCATGATTATTGATATTCCCTTCAGGGATTCATACCTGATAATTACAATTAGTGTAGCCGCACAGGGCTGCTTGGGTGTCTAAACTCGTCTCAGTGAAACGGAGACATATTCCTGACTTTGTTCCGCCACTGCAATCCTCTCGTGTAGTTATCTTCTTTGCTCTCAACATATCTTTTATCTTCTCCTGTCTAAATTGTTGGTAGGGGAGGGTGAGATTCGAGAAAATCTCAGTAGGAAATAGATACCATAATGCATGCATGATAGATGTTGTGTATGACATGTTAGCTTTATCTAGATGCATGCTCCATAATGACATTTATGCATGCTCAATGTTTCATGTAACAAAACTATGGCCACAGCGAAAACAGAAACAAAGCTTCATTTATTCAAGTATGCTCTATACAATCAAGTAAAGCAATCACATACATAACTACACAAGCAAAGATATCAAATACATGCAAATAAGGTAAGTCCACTACCTCCAATCTTTATCCTCGATTTGCGTGCCAACAGCTTGGGGCTCCATATTCAATCCTACAATGTCAAATGTACTATTTAGACACTTTCATAGTATTTCTGGGAGTTATATGAGTATATCTTGAAAAATTACTAAAATACCCCTGGGGACCCGGCCCCATCGTACACGGTTCTGCTGTACTTTTCTCGAAATTTTAACCTGGGCTATCCTGACATATTTTCGCCCAAGGAATCCATTTACAGACTCAGAATTACCAAATTCACTGCCAAAAAACGAAATTGCCATTGGCAGCCCTTATTTCAGTGTTTTAGGGGTATTTTCGTAATTATGCTTTCTCGGCCTTTTCCGAAAAAGTACCCAACTGTAACCCCACCTAATTTTCACTCCTGAACTCAATGGAACCATCAAATCATTGAAAATCCAACTCTAAGACCCATTTACAGTGCTGGTAGAAATATATGGGTTTTAAGGGGAAATTCAGGGTTTTTCGGTTTCGGCTGCGTAAATGCGTTTCTTTCTACTCCTAACCACTTTATTGACTATTCCATTAGGTTACAACTACCATTAAAACCCAATTTTGGCAGCATAACCCCTATATCATCACATTTCCAAACTTTAAAACCAATGACAATCCGGTGAAATTTCACTGATTAAATTGTCCACAGCAGTTAGAATAGTCAATATACGAAGGTTTGGAAGTTACCCCAAGCTCCTACTAGCTTTTTCTCAAGGTGGTTGAACCCTAGCTCACTTCAACAAGCAAATTTGAGCTTCCAACCCTTAAATCACATAGAAAAATAGCTTAGGAGCGGAGTTATACGCATTAGGAACCAATTTACCGAAGAAATCACTTACCTTTGTAAGCTTTTTCCTCCCCTTTTCTCTCTCTAAAATTTCACACTTCCTCTCTCTATGTTCAGTGGTTCACGTTAGAAATGGGGCTGAAGAAGGAAATGATCACTTTATATCATATCCACTTTTAATTAATTATTTTTCCCAATTTCAAATTTTTACAAAGTGTTGGCAGATTTCTGCCCAAATTTCGAAAAATCATAACTAATTCTATAAAACTCGAATTGGAGTGATTGTAAAGCCTATAGAACCCCTATTGAGTCTATTTTCAAGAAAAAAATATAGACTTTTGCTGAATGGAATCACAAAATTCCCAGAATTTCAATCTTTACATGCTGTTCCAGAAATTTCACAGTTTTTCTATGCTGACTTCAAAAATTCATATCTTTTTGTATATAGCTCTAATTGAGTTATATGACCTATCAAATTAAAGCTTAGGATGTCTACTTTCATCCTGTAAAATTTCATAATTTTTTTATCATCATTTGATCATTCAAAATCACATGACAAACTCACTACCTCATAGGCGATTTCACCGAAAACATAATTACTTTTTCCAATATTCACCATTTTACTTTCTTAATACTCCAAAGATTTAAGAAACATTAGAGAATATATTTGGGACACCTGCTAAATCGGGGCTTAGCAGTCCGCTTAATTTAGGCTTATTCTCAAGCCTCTAATCTCAAAATTTAGGGTATTACATTCAAAGCTAGTTGGGACATGGATTTAACTTCCCAGTGTCAATTCTATGGGCGGCCGAACAACTGACTAGAAGATGAGATCATAAAGAAGCTTGGATTCATCACCTTAGAGACAGACGAATCTGTGTTGGACTCAGAGGTCAGAGTTCTTGTGTTGGAGCTATTATAGGAGATGATGGACTTTGGTTAGGTGGGTACATGTGCAAACTTACGCAAGTTCCTCTTGTGGTGGCCGAAATCATTGCTATCATACAGGGTATTCAAATATGTTGGGGTAGGAATTTTAAATGCATTTTAATTCGCATTGATTGTCTTGAGGCAGTTTCTCTACTCACTGGGGGTTGTACTAATAATCACCATTTTAGAGAAGATATTGAGGATGTTAGATTTTGAATAGCTAAAAAACGGCAGGTTCTTATTAGCCATTTTTCTAAACAGAAAAATGGTTTAGCGGACCATTTGGCTAAATTAGTTCACAGTATCATAAGAAATTTTGCACTCCTTGACTACTCACACCTTCTTACTAGAGGACAATTGATGATGAAGGGTGAATGGTTGGTGTTAAAGCCAATGTTTTATATTAATCTCTTTAAAGGATTAATGTATTTCAGTATTATATTTTAAAAAAAAAAAGAAAAATAGGGAGGGCAGTTCAGAAGTCGAAAGGGAGATGTGGGTTGGGATGATGTCAGGTGAGCGTCACACCTGCAAGTCACGTGGCCCAGAGGAAGAGGAAAGGCAGGGGGTGGGTCCCGGGGAGAGAAAGACCAAAAAGGCCTGGTGGGAGGGAGAGGGTCGCTCATGGCTAGTCCCACATGGTTGTGGTAGGGATTCACGTAATGATAATGTTAGTTGTTGGGGAAGAGGCAGGGGTTAGTGTTTTTCCAGTCAAGGATGCTCCCTCAAGCTTTATAGATATATAAGATATTTACCATATTACCCTCATACTATTCTAATCCTATCTATAAGTTCTTTTTAACTAATTCTTACATATTAAGGAGAATTAGTTAACTCATTAATTATGTACTAAATTTTTAGTTTTACCCTTATCTATAGTTGATTTTAAAAGTTAATATGAATAAATTCCTTTGATTTATTATAATTAATAGGGATAAAATAATATAAAACGTATTTATTATCCTGAAACTACATCTATAAATAGGATAAAAAAATTTTAGTTAAAAAAGGCTTATCCTGAAAATAAGATTTGGTTTGTGTTGTGTCTGGTGTGTCTGGATTTTACAGGGCCCACCCTCCTTCATTGGTTTGGAGTTTGAAACTCAGTCCCCCCCTGCCACTCTCCATTATTCCAACCTCCATTTCCACCTGAAAATTATATCCCCCTGGCTCCTTTTTGACGCTTTTTCACTTTCATTCTCCACTTCCATTCTGAGTCTGAGTATCATAATGTTCTGTTCAACAAAATCTTCATTCTCCTTTTTTCTTTTTTAATCTTTCTTGACATAGGATTTCACCTACAAACATCCAGCTTGTCCCACGTTATCAGCTCTTGTCATGTTTTTTTATTTTAAGGCAAACGGATGCCAGCAATTGGAGAGTAAATACTAATTTAAATTGCACAACTGGTGGATATGAAGAACCTCAATTGTAAAATGATTAAAAAATATAGAAAGGTGAAGGTTTGTTGTAGTGGTAGGAGTACTATTTTAAAAAACAAAACAAAGAAAGAAAAGACAAAAACGATGCCTGGTTGGCTGTTAGTAATCTTTGCGGATCTATATATAAACGTAGTCCGTACCTATATATCTTCAACCCTACACTAATTCAAACTCCCACTCTGTCTCTTCATTATCGGTCTTTTGACTATTTATCCCATGCACACCCTCACGTGCCTTCTGATTTCTTCGATATAAACTCCAACTACCCCTTGCAGCCCCAACAGCAATAGATATAAATTTTCTTTAACCTGACCTGATATTTTTTAATATACATAATACCCACTAAGTTGTTAATGTAAAATATATTTGTAAAAAAAAACACATAGATACTATATGAATTGTCAAAACTCATAAAAATTTATTAGCACTTATAAATGATAATGACGGGATTGAGGGAAAATTTGGATTTTTCATGTTTGTACCCAGTGACCAAAATGCCTCTCAAATAAAAAACTTCACCCTCTCTCCCTCTTCCCCTTCCCTTTCTTTCTCTTCCCGTCATCTCCTTCCCCCACTTCAGATCTTAAATCCCAACTCTTTGGCCTCTCCCTATAAATCTTGAATGCAATCGTTTTGTTCACCACAAGTATGCCCTCCCTCGCTGCAACGCCTATCAAAGACGCCAACAAGCTCAAACGTCGAAGGATTCATACTCTTTTGTTGATCTATTTTTGCACTGGTGATGATGACGAAAATGATTTTTTTGAGAGTGATTGGGTGATAAATGAATGTGATGAAGCTTTCCTTTTTGAGATTGGATTGCAAATCTAGCAATACCAAGTTGAAGAAGTTGCTATCATGAATATTTTTGGATTTTTGTCAACGTGGTCACTACACTTGTCATTATCATTACTAAACTTGCCAATTCTATTAACAAAATTATTCAACGCATTTACTTATTTTATTAGTACCTAACGATTTTATCAAAACTATTACAATTTTTGTCAAAATCATTAATGTTTTAGTAAATCTCATTACTTAATTAGTCATAGCCCAAAACTTTTGGCCAATCCTTTCACATATTTTGTTAGTGCTTATTGATTTAATCAAAACCATTATGATTTTTGTCAAAAACACTACTGTTTTAGTCAATTTCATTACCCTCAAAACAAACACACCCTTAAAGATTGATTAAGTAATGAAATTGACTAAAACAGTAGTGTTTTTGACAAAAATCGTAATGATTTCGACAAAATCAATAAGTACTAAAAAATGTGTGAAATGATTGACCAATGGTTGTGCACTATGACCAGTTGAATGAGATTAATTAAAACAATAATGATTTTAATAAAATTAGTAATGATTTTGATAAAATCAATAAATACTGACAAAATGTGTGAAAGAATTGTCCAAAAAGTTTTAAGCTATGACAAGTTGAGTCATGTTATTGACTAAAATATTAATGATTTTTATAAAATTCGTAATGGTTTTGACAAAATCAATAAATGCTGACAAAATGTGTGAAAGAATTGTTCAAGAGTTTTGACCTATGACCAGTTGAGTCATGTGATTGACTAAAATATTAATCATTTTGATAAAATCAATAAGCACTAACAAAATATGTAAAAGAATTAGCTAAGAGTTTTGGGCCATGACTAATTGAGTAATGAGATTTACTAAAACATTAATGATTTTAACAAAAATTGTAATGGTTTTAACAAAATCGTTAGGTACTGACAAAATGAATAAATGCATTGACTAATTTTGATAATGATATCGACAAATTTAGTAATAGCAATGATAAGTGTAGTGATGGCATTAGCAAAAAACTAGAAATATTCATGACGACAACTTCTTCAACCTTTTGTCCAAAAAAAAGAAAGAACAATTTCTTCATCCAGGTAATGCCGGATTTGCAATCTAATCTTAGAAATAAAAGCTTTATCACATTCATTTATCACCCAACCACTCTTAGAAAAATCATTTACGTCATCATCACTACTACAAAACAGAACAACAAAGGAGTATGAATCCTCCGACGCTTGTGGGCGTCTTCGGCAGGCGTTGCAGTGGGGGAGGGCACAGTTGCGATGAACAAAACGAATGCATTCAGGATTTATAAGGAGAGGCCAAAGAGTTGGGATTTGAGATTTGAAGTGGGGGAAGGAGATGACAGGAAGAGGAAGAGGGAGAGAGGGTGAAGTTTTGATGTGAGGGGTATTTTGGTCATCCAGTACAAACATAAAACACTCAGATTCCCCCTCAATGCCCTCATTGTCATTTGTAAGTGTTAATAGACTTTTCTGAGTTTTGATAATTCATATGGTATTTATATGTTTTTTTACCAACATATTTCATATGTTTATTAATTTTTTTTAAATTAACTATATTGACCTTTTATCAACAGTAATCAAGTAAGAAAGGAACATAATTAATAAAGACGGTTAGAGAGTTTTAGTAAAAAAAATACATATCATATTAACTAACTTAACTACCAACCTTAACCTATTCAATTTAGTTAATTAGATATAACAGGAAGGATCTGAAGAGTTATATAAATCCAGCGTACGATTCGCCTTTGGAGAGTCAGATTTTACCCTGCTTCTCGATTTTGGGCTTCATCATGTTTTTTTTTTGTTACAACATTATGTTTGATTTAGGAGGCACGAAGGTAATTTGTCACTTGTCAGATCTTAATTAAGCCCAATTGAAATAGAATGGGCCTAGGCCCGAGTAAAGATCTGATCGAGTCCACTCTCCAATCGTAACAACAAAAGCCCACAAGACAGTTATAAAGTAGAAAGAGCTATTTTGATGAAACGCGTGGTCTAAAATATCAGTTTTGTACTACAATGTACTACCATCACCAACTAATGTAATTCCAATTCAGTACTGCATCGGTGAGCGAGATCAGTTTACTCCTGAGATTTTAGCTCTTTATAATTCAATTCAATTAAAGAAATAGAGATTGAGAAATTTGAATAAGAATATCTTATTCCATCACCAAGTTTACATCAATGCTAAGAATACTTTGATTGATATAGTAGTTATTTGGGATAGCTTATTTTTAAATAATAAATATTCATAAATCATAATTTACGGTATACGAGATAAATATATGAGAGGAGTTTTATCTCAACTTGCGTAATAAATATTTTATCTTAAAAAATAAGTTAATATAAACATTATTAAAACAACATGCATATGAATATGATCCCTATATTTACGTTTACACGGCGTGTTAATTATTAGAGGGAGAAGCAATCGGTCTTGATTTGAGCGGAGGCAGAAAGGGGCGGAGCAATCTTGGAGACGGAGGATCTGACGGACTCGTACCTCCGGCGAGCGGCAGGCCTTGGGAGATTCTCCGGTACGACGGTTTCCAAGGAGTTGTGGCGCCAGGAGGGGCAGTTCCTCTTCTCGCTCCACTTGGAGGCGGCGTCGACGACGGGAACAGGCAGAGGCAGAGCAAGGGCAGTCTCTCTGTCAGCGGCGGTGACCAGATTTCCGAGGTGAAGTCCGACGAGAGTGCAGGCCATGTTCATGAGAATGCGTTGCCTTCTCCAGGGTGCTTCATCTTTGACCCTTCATTTCCACAATACACACGAGTAATTAAAAAGCATATAGAAAAGAAAAGTAAAGAGAAGAAGGGGTTGAAGACGTACAGAGGAAGTTGAGGAGGTGGCTTGGGATTAGTATTATGGAGAGATGGGTTTAAAGATGGAGGTGGGAGATTAAGGCAACAAGTGGTTCTCATGATCAAAGACTCGACGTGAATTGAAAAGTGCAATAAAATAAAGAGATATGGGAAAAAGTTGAAGAATAAACGAAAAGGGAGAAACATATATAGAAGTAGAGAGGTGAGCTTGCTTGCCGTCCATGGTCCAATTTTTTTGGGTAATGAGACGTGTACCCTTTAAACATTCACATTATTACAACAGGTCAATAATCCCGTCTCCGTCCAAGCACCAAACAAAACTCCCATAATTCAGTTGCAAAATATCTCTACTTTCACTAACTCCACCAAAATAATTTTTTTTTTTATGTTGTTTTCCCACCTCATAATTGAATTTGGGGATCAATTAATAATATGAAATATACATCTTAATTTCGGAGCAATTCCAACTAATGTTGAATTTTACACGCCAGATGAGGAGGAGAATGATAGAATCGTGTGAATAATAAAATAAAAAGAAAGGGCAAAGGTGTAATTATACTTATAAACATTTTTCAGAAGAGTCACTAGTACAGTAAACACTTTTTGATGTAAGAATGCCCATAAACATTTAAAAAAATTTACCGATAATGCCAATTTCGTTAATTTGGGCTAACGGCGTTACTTTTTTGTTTATGTGAGCCACACCGATTTTTTAACCAAAAACTAACACCGTTAGGTGAAGTTAACAGAATTGGCATTATCGGTCCACTTTTTAATGTTCATGGATATTTTTGCATACTAAAAATATTTACTATGCTTGTAGCTCTTTTAAAAAAATGTTTATGGGCATCTTCGTCCTAAAATAAATATCATTATATCCATGTGTTGTACTTTCATTCACCGTTATGAGATGAGTATTATTATATTTTTGTTAAGTTATATTCATTGAAAATAAATAAACGTTACTTTATAAATCGATTGAGTCTCTTGTGCTTTTGTATTCGTTGATTTTGTTTCAAGAAAAAAATAATTATTTTCTCGCCCTGAAAAGTATGCATAATTATTAAAAGAAGCAGCTGACAGCCAAAAAGAAAAACCGAAATTGTAAATTTTTTGACCAAATTACAACGTAAACTGTAATGGGGTAAGCCAGACAGCAGACATGCCATTTTTTACACTGGCCTGACAAAAATTGAATATGGACCTTTCAAAGTTCCTATATATATAATCCAGCAGCCAAAAATATTAGTAGAATTAAATAATGAGGGAGAAAAGAGGATTACGAAGAAGGAAAAGAATGAGAGAGAGAAAACGAGTTTATTCCATTCAACAGTATAATCGGAGATTACGTGTTCGTTTGAAATAATTTATTTTTAGATAATAAGTGATTATAAATCGTAATTCATAGTATACGAGATAAGTATATGAAAAGAGTTTTATCTCGACTTACGTAATAAATACTTATTTAGATAAAATAAGCCCAATCAAACACTCACTACAGCTGGTTACTTATACTCATCTCTCTCTCTCTCTCTCTCTCTCACCACTAATTGTAATAAACAGGAGTGGTTATGACACGTGCCTATTTCTAATAGGGAGAATTACACTAAGGTCCCATAAAAGAAGAGAAATGAAAAAATGGTTCCAATAGATTGTAAAATGAAAAAATGATCACATGGAGTTGTTAATACAGGCTCATGGAGTTATTAATGAGTTGTCAATATAGGCTCCTAGAATTGTTAATGAGACAATTTTTTCATTTTACAATCTATATGGACTATTTCTTCTTCTTTTTCCATCTTTAGAACCTCATTCTAATTCTCCATTTCTAATAACAGCCATCAAAACAGAATAACAGTCATCAAGTCTAACTTTGACACGTAACAGGGTCACCATCTATATAAAGCCATCAAAGTTGATTAGGAACTGGGAAGTCTAGATGCAGCTAGTTTAGTTATTCTTCACGTTTTGGTCACTATTCAGTCCACGAATTATGGAAGTGAGCGTTCCATCGTCAACATCAACTCACCTTCACAGGGTCTCTATTTCGATTAGTGGTGACATAAGTTTTTTTTTTTTTTTTTTACTTTTATAGATTTAAGATAGTATAAAAAATAAATTATAAATATGATTTGTATTTGAATTGTCAGTGATAGAAGTGACTTTTTTTCAAATTTAAACTTATTTGAATTATTATTTGAAAAGCAAGTTTAGATGGAAAATAACTGAAAACAACATGAATCTTATTGAATACTACACACATATATTTATATATATTATGATAATTAAAGAGAAAACTTAAAATCTGATAAATTACAAAAGTTAAATTATTATTGAAAAAAATAGTTTTTTTACTACTTGCAGAAGTAACTTTTTTGCCTTGAGCCCATATTGAAGCAGTTAATTTGGTCAATGTTTCACATATATTTGTGTATATTGCTTTTTCACAGGAGTAGTGAAAATATTATAAAATTAAAAAAAATTATATTGCCCACGCGAAGCTGCCAACTGTGAACGACTTATTTGAGAAAGCGGTGAAAAATGACGTTTATTTAAGTTGAGACAAAATTCCTCATCTTACATCGTATACTACAAACCACATTGGAAAAATATCTTGTACCATTAATCCAAACAGACACGAAAAAGCACTTACGAGGTAGCTTCTTGCAAAAGTAGCATTTTTTTTATTTTAATTAAGTATCTGGGTAACTCTGAAACTATGGTTTCAGAATTCTTTTTACGCGAATCGAGACAAAACTCTTCTTATATACTTATCCAGAAACTAATCCATTCACACACTAAACCTATCTCCACAAAAACCTTCCCAAACGGACTCAAAACAAAGCCATCAGGCTCTTGCAAAAGTAGCATTTTTTTTTACTTTAATTAAGTATCTGGGTAACTCTGAAACTATGGTTTCAGAATTCCTTTTACGCGAATCGAGACAAAACTCTTCTCATATACTTATCCAGAAACTAATCCATTCACACACTAAACCTATCTCCACAAAAACCTTCCCATACGGACTCAAAACAAAGACATCAGACTTTTGCTTAACCCCCCCCCCCCCCCCCCCCCCCCACAAAATCACTTTCCCAAACAGATCCGCAAATGGAAGCTGCCACAGCCTAAACGCAGCTAATGCCCTAGGGTTACAAAAATGTTTAGATTTGTTTGAGTTATTGTTTCAATCAATTTATTTTAAGTGCAGATTGATTAGCCTGGATTCGTAGTAAACTTGATCAAACTAATACAACACTAAATAAATCAGATGGGTAGAAGTAGAATATATAAATATATATATATATATATAAAGATTCATAAAATGAATTCCCAGATCACTTCGTCCCATGAGTAATAAGCGATAGATATAAAGAGCAAGTGCAAGATTATTAAGTACGGCTGAAAACAAATTTTGCGTATGTTTAAGATAGTGGTGGGAAAAATGATTTGTTTACAATCTAACTTATATAAAAATAAGATTGGATAAAAGTCATATTGTGTAATATACTTTATGCTTGGATTGACTATTGCATAAATAGCTTTTCTGAAACTGAAATTTGTTTGAATGGAAGGTAGTATAAGTGCTATTGTGATAATGTTAAGAGAAAAATTAAATTAAAAATTATAAAAAATTTAAGAAAGCCAAGTTGGGAAATTTGTCAATTAAAAAATAAATAAATTGATCTTTTTTTGGGCCCCTCCCACAAAAACAGTAGCACAAGCCAAAAGTCAAAAGTAATAAACTACAAAATGTTGCTTAACAAAATTAGTAGCTTTACCCCTATAAGCCAAATGGGAAAAAAGCTTAACTTGTTTGGTTCAGCGTTTTCTTAAAAAATAAGTCCTTATTACATAAACCGAGATAAAACTCCTCCCACATACTTACCCCGTATATCGTGAATCACGATTTATAAGCACTTATTGCCCAAAAATAAGCTATTCCAAACGAGCACTAAATCAAACACACAAAAAATGAAAAGCTCTCAATCCCACTTTTGCTCTCCCAATCTTGTTTTTGGGTCATAAATAAACTAGGGTTAAGGTGCAAATTTATCAATGAAGTTTTGTCCGATGAGCGTCTAGCACAAATATCTTTTAGAAGGGGCAAAAATACCAATTAACAATTAAAAATAGGCATCCACAATAAAAACCGTTAAATCCGTACTAATGCTGTTAGGGGTTTTCTTCTCTTATAATTTAACGCCGTTAGTATGGATTAACGGTTTTTGTGGTGAATGCCCCTTTTTAATTGTTCATTGGTATTTTTGCCCCTTCTAAAAGATATTTGTACCAGACGCTCCTCGGACAAAACTTCGTTGGTAAATTTGCACCTTAACCCAATAAACTATCCCAAACACACTCTTAGAAAAGAAGCAGATAATAAATCAGGGAATTTAAAATGAATTATACTTAATTATAACTTATTACTTATAAAATGACAAACCTTAGATTATATATCAATTTATAAGTTAGACAAATTAGTATAAAAAATAAAAAATATAAAAAATATTTTACAAGGATAAGGGGATTATAAAACCAATGTATTAAAACTCGGACCGGGTATTGAACAGGACGGGATGTTGGGATAAGGGTCAGTGGGTCAGATCAGGACCAAACCGGAGCTAAACCAGGACTAAACCGGTGAGAAATTGAATATTTTAAGCTTATTAATATGAAATTCTAAGGAAAAATATTAAAAAAATCAATTTTTTAAAAAGTGAACCGGTTCGGTCACCGGACTGAACCGGTTTAGACATCGGTTCCCAGGCTGGACCGACCAATCCTGTTCGGGTTCCGGAACCCTATATAAAACACTTCAACGCAAATTTATTAAAATTTGATAGGAAAAAAATATGGACCCGGTGTGTTCACAAAGTTTTAATATTTGATGGGGTATAGTTTATAGTGCAAATTGTATAATAGAAGGTACTTAACAGAGTCTAAGAAAACATGTGAAAACAAATTAAAAGAATACAAAATGCATAGTCGAAATCATGCCAAATACACCATAATCCGAGTCACGTATGAAGGACGCTGTTCTTAAGAGCTATTTCGCGACCACCGGCTGACTGGAAGCGGCACTCCCCAGGATAAAACGGATTCTTCCTGCAGACACAGGGCAAGCAGAACAGTAAAAATAGAAACAACTATAAGGTAGAGAGAACAGAGGGATGTCAGAGAGGAAGAGAGGGCTCGAATGTTTGAGCTGGGTGCTTGAACCTCTTGCAAGCAGCGCCTTTTATAGGCCTCCATGCATATGAACGCTGGGCAATATTTTAATCCCCATAAATACCATTAAACCGCCAGTTACACAATAATAAAACCATATGATAAGGCCGTTTCTGAACGTTGAAGGACCATATACGTTTGGAAATTTAATATAGACGTTTGGCAATTTTAAAATATATGTTTAGCAATTTTAAAATCTGACCCATGACCTCTATAACGAAAATACTGATGCTTCAATATTCAGATGCCTTGAAATTGGATTTTTCTGGTAAGCCATTTTCACAAAAATAAATTGTAGATATTTCCAAAACATTTGATAAAAAGTTCCCAGTCCGCATTTAATTCACGCGCAGGGGGAAATCGCAGGATTTTCACTACGTTTGCCTCCTGGTGGCCCTTTGTTGTGCACGCGAGCTCACTCTTCCTCTTGGCCCATTTACTAGCCCAACTTCACAAGATGTAATATATACACTAGCATTCTCTCTTTCCAAAGCAGTGTGGGACTTATTCCATTTGACACACCCACATGTAGCTTATATCTCCAACAATCCCCCACATGTGTCAAAAGGAATGCCTTTAGCTTAGTTGCACACACGGGTATAACCATTGTATCTAGTGGTCCTTAGGACTATGAACTAGACCTAGACTAATAACACTTAGTACACAGAGATGTCAGTGGTCTTATGGACTATGAACTCACATCTCTTAAGCATATACTAGAGCATTATAAGTCAGATTATACCCCCACATTTCGCTGTTAACACGGTTTTGCACTTTAAGACGGCCATGCACGTGCTTGGTTTATAACGAATGCTCTAGAGATTTTGCCACGATCTCATAGGAGCGGCCCCATTCCACATTCGTAGAGATGATTTCATTAAATGTACCTGCAATGAGCACACCATTCCGTAGAATTATGAAATCATTAAGAGCTTTGCTCATCCTCACCAAAATGCATTCTAGCACATTCTCGACATCATAGGAAGGGACTAACAATTTACTTTAGTGCTAGCAGAACTAACTCACGACTTGTTCTTACCCATTGAACCTCCTTCATGGGATCACCAATCACAGAGGTTGGGTTGCCATCGCTGTTAATTTCTTATCGGCTTAAGTCCCATTCCTCTCGATGAATCAAGGATTTGTTTCCTTCCTAGGGGTTTTGTAAACGGATCCGCAAGGTTCACAGCTGACCTTACATAATCAATTGAGATTACACCATCTTTGAGCAGCTGCCTTATTATATTATGTCTCAATCGAATATGTCTACTTTTACCATTAAAGGTTTTATTTTTAGCTGTAGCTATCGTAGATTGGCTATCACAATGTAAATATACTGATGGTGTTGGTTTTCCGCCTAGTGGGATATTCGCTAAGAAGTTTTTTAACCACTTAGCCTCAGTACCAGTCAACTCCATAGCAATAAACTCAAAATCCCTTGAGGAACTAGTTAAGATAGTTTGTTTGACTGACTTCCACGTTATGGCACCACTACCAAGAGTAAACACATAGCCACTAGTGGATTTGCTCTTCTCTGAATCTGAGATCCAGTTAGCATCACTGTATCCTTCTAATATAGCGGGAAATCCACTATAATGAATACCATAATTCATGGTACCTCTCAAGTATCTCAATACTCTTACCAGAGCCTTCTAATGCTCATTGCTTGGACAATGAGTATATCTGCTCAATCTGCATACAACATATGCTATGTATAGCCTGGTATAGTTCATTAAATGCAACAGACTCTCAATAATCTGTGCATATTTAGATTGAGCAATTGGTTCTCCTCTATTTTTCTTTAAATGCGCATTAGGGTCATAAGGAGTATTCAAAGGAGACTCATCAAATAGTTCAAACTTTTTCAAAATTTTCTCAATGTAATGTTCCTGAGAAAGTATGATACCATTATCATTCCTAATGATTTTTATACCCAAAATCACTTTCGCTTCACCTAAATCTTTCATATCAAAATTAGAAGACAGAAAATGTTTTGTCTCAAGCGCAACACTCATGGTAGTACCAAAGATAAGCATGTCATCCACATACAAACAAATAATCACACAATTATTGTTTACAAGTTTTGTATAAACACATCTTTCTACCTCAACAGTAGAGAAACCACCATTTAACAAAACTTGATCCAATTTTTCATGTCATTATTTAGGCGCTTGTTTCAAACCATACAAGGATTTAACAAGTTTACAAACTTTTTTTTCTTGCCCAGTAATAATAAACCCTTCACGTTGCACCATATAAATCTTCTCTTTTAAATCACCATTTAAAAAACCTGTTTTAACATCCATTTGATGAATGAAAATCTTGTGGATAGAAGCTAAGGCAATTAGGATTCTAACAGAAGAAATCCTAGTTACAGGAGAAATGGTGTCAAAATAATCAACATTCTCTTTTTGAGTATACCCTTTTGCTAGCTTTGTATTTATCAATAGTTTCATCAGGAAAATATTTTTTCCTAAAAACCCATTTATAACCAATAGGCTTTGCTCCTGGAGGCAACTCTATCAAAACCCATGTTTTATTTTGATTTAAAGAATCAATTTCAGCTTTTATTGCTTCTTTCCAAAAAGATTCATCTGGAGAAGAAATAACTTCATAAAATTTTTTTGGTTCATCTTGTACCAAGTAAGTATAAAAATCATCTCCAAAAGATGTTTGTTTTCTTTGTCTTTTACTTCTCCTTAAATCTTCAACCAAAAATTCATTTGAATTTTGTTCAAAAGAAGCAGAGGAATTTTCAATTCTTTTAGGAATATGCTAAACCTTCAAAGGAAATATATTTTCAAAAAATTCTGCATCTTTTGTTTCAACAATTGTATTGTGATCTAAAACATCACTTTTTAAAACCAGAAAATGATAAGCAGCACTTTGTTTAGCATATCCAATAAACATACAATCAGAAGTTTTAGAACCAATTTTTCTCTTTTTAACATCTGGTAGTAAAACTTTAGCAAGACACCCCCACACTTTCAAATATTGGAGATTAGGCAAAAAACCTTTCCATAATTCATAAGGCGTCTTCTTAATTTTCTTGTGAGGTATTCTATTTTGTAGAAAACAAGCAGACAACAAAGCTTTACCCCATAAGTTATTAGGTGCTGCAGAACTTACTAGCAAAGCATTCATCATTTCTTTTAAAGTTCTATTTTTCCTTTCTGCAACACCGTTAGACTCAGGTGAATAAAGAGGAGTTACTTCATGTATTATACCTACTTTTTCACAAAAATCGTTTAGTAATAAATATTCCCCTCCTCTATCTGATCTAACTCGTTTAATCCTTCTATTTAATTGGTTTTCTACTTCTGCTTTGTATAAAAGAAATTTGTCAAATGACCCATCTTTATTTCTCAATAAATATACTTTAGTATATATTGAAAAATCATCGATGAAGGTGATATAATACCTTTTACCTCCTCTGGTCTCAGTTTGTTTTAAATCATCTAAATCGGTATGAATCAAGGACAATAACTCAGTTTCTCTTTGTGTAGGAAAATGTGTTCTCTTAGTTAACTTAGTTTTTACACAAACCTCGCATTTACTTTGAGAATCATTTTTAGTTTTAGAAATCAGCACTAGATTTTGTAGCCTCTTAATATAAGATTTAAAATATACGGTTAGCAATTTTAAATTTTGACCCATGACCTCTGTAACGGAAATACTGATGCTTCAATATTCAGATGCCTTGAAATTGGGTTTTTCTGGTAAGCCATTTTCACAAAAATAAGCTGTAGATTTTCCAAAACATTTGATAAAAAGTGCCCAGTCCACATTTAATTCACGCGCAAGGGGCAAATCCTAGGATTTCCACTACGTTTGCCTCCTGGTGGCCCTTTATTGTGCGCGTGAGCCCACTTTTCCTTTTGGCCCATTTAATAGCCCAACTTCACAAGATGTAATATATACACTAGCATTCTTTCTTTCCCAAGCAATATGGGACTTGTTCCATTTGACACACCCATATATAACTTATATCTCCAACAAAATGTTGCTAATATGTTATGAACCCCACTTACGTTAACGATTAATGACTTTTTATATGTTTCCAAATTTGTCTGGAACAATTCTTTTATATTTTTACGTCTGCCTAAAATCATTAGAGCCAGTAGTTATCAGCCATCGGTGGGAGATGACTCCCTTGTCACTTCAAAGTGTGAAGCAAAGCGAAGATTCTTTAATTAATTGATATAGTAATGATTTCTGAAAATATCACGCTAATTTTTCTTTTTGCAATATATATATATATATATATTAAAGATGCTTCTTTCCGTTGGCCAACGTGTTGCAACACCTAACCTTAGTTTTGATAGCAGAAAAGATCTGGCAAAAAGGTCTTCCGTTTCAAGGTCCACGACGTCGTTGTGAATTTTCCGTCACGTGTAACCCTACCGACTCTCCTTGCGAATTCCCTATATTCTTTCCTCCTCTCCGTGGTAGTTCACCGACCAGCCGCTACGATTTCGTCGCCTGTTGTCTCCAACCCCTGATTCTTCCTACCTCCTTCCTGCATTCTTTAAGTATCTTCATCGGGGCCACTTCCCATCTCTCGTAAATCTCCGCTACCAACGCAGTTTCTGGCCTCTTATCCAGCAACCCCAATTCCCTATCAAAAACCCTAAATTTTCTCTTTTTGTACCTCCATTTCTGCTGCGCAGCTGCTCCGTAGTTCGCCTTTAACTGGGTATGCCTGCTTTCGTTTCGCAGCTGAGCCAACCTAGAAAATTAGTTATTACTTATTAGATCGATGAATTGTTGGAATCTCTGTTCTCAGCACTGAGAGGGCGAGATTTGGGGGTTTCCGGGAAGGGGATCGTATGGTTGACAACAATGGAGGAGAATGAACAGCATAAAAGCAGTGGATTCATGAGTTCCGGTGAGAGTCGTCCTCCGACTCCGTTAGCTTCTGAATACCGACAATGCTTCAGCTCTGACCGTGGGGCGGCACCAAGTAAGAGGTCCCTTGTTCGGCACCCTTCTCTTGTAAGTTTCAGATACAAACTTTTCTTCATTCCTTCTGAGAAATGGGTCCTACATACGTTTACTGTGCTAATGGTGTTAATGATGTAGTAGCGTGGTTTTAGGAGGAAACAAACAAAAGAACACGTTGGTCTCACTGTAATTATTTTCCAGCTTATCATTTGATTAGAAGCATTGGACAAAAATAAATTTAATGGTATCCAGGAACCTGTGAAGAATGATCGTGGGATAGAGAGTAGCGTAATGTAAACATTTTTAGCTTTAAGTGGGACGGGAATTTTGGTGGGCAACTGAAAATTTTCTATGTTGTCTGGTCTTTTTAATATTACCATTGATAACATGAGTGACATTAATAACATTATTTTTGGTGGGCATCCCTCTTTTACCTTTTCCATTGATTGAATGCGTGCCCTTTGTTGTTTCTGAAAATTTGCGGGAAATTGAGCAGATGAAGACAAAGGTGTCTGAAGTATCTGCTGAGCCAGAACCTGTTATTGAAGATTGCAAGTCTGAGTTCCTAGCAAACCTTCGTTCTGGAGCATGTGCTGATATTGGGTTCCGTTCAAGCATGGAAGACGTGTATTTGTGCGTGGACAACTTTTTACCAAATTTTGGAACCAAGAACCACATACATGGACCCAGTGCATTTTATGGGGTATTTTTCTATTCTTTGACTCATCAAGTAACTAGCTCTTGGCAGTTATTATAGTGCCTGTGGTGTTTATGAATTGCGTTTTTTTGGTTGTGTGTGTGTGTGTGTCACATATCAATCTTCGGAATTTAACAATCGACTTATGTATGCCGTTCCTGTCATCTTGATATCCCTAGTATTTTCTTTTATTCTTATATTCCACTCATTCTATGAGTTACTTTTGGAAGTTCTCGGGAAATTGTATTTTAGATTGTCTTCATTAATGATATTATTTGCTTTTCATATGGAACAATATGAGTAAACATTTTGTACACACTATTACTGGTCTCTTCAATTTTACTTGACAAGTGTATGAGTATCTTTTATCCTGCATTTGTTAGCAAAAAATAATCCATTACTTTATATGGGTTGATCAGGTATTTGATGGACATGGTGGAAAGCATGCTGCTGATTTTGCTTGTCATCATTTGCCGAAGTTTATTGTTGAGGATGAAAGCTTTCCGAGTGATATTGAAAGGATTGTTGCATCAGCATTTTCGCAAACAGACAATGCTTTTGCTGAAGCTTGTTCTCGTGATGCTGACCTTGCATCTGGCACCACTGCTCTGGCTGCTCTTGTCATTGGAAGGTTAGGGTTTTGATATTTTTACCATTTTAGGTGCACATTATCATTTTTCAAACATTTCTAACAATATTATTTTATTTCATTTCCTTTGAGCTAGTTATTATTTGATTGGACATGAGATGAGCAGCGTGATGCACAGTTTCTGAGTGTTTTACAATAAATTGGCTCTAACCATTTGGCTTTTCAGTCTGGAAAAGCAATAGCAATCTATTTCATGTTCACTTGGTGTTTGTGAAGCTTGATTTTAAAAAGAAAAGGCAAGTCCAGCTTGGAAGTTATTTTGCACATGTAACCATAGTCGTCCCTGATATGGAATCAGTCAATTTTATTATGAAGGCAGAATCAATGAACTTGTTAGCTTTTTATGGGTTCAATCTTCGTTATTTGAAGTATAAATATGTCAACTAAATTTACTAATATTCTCCTTATCACGAGTGTGAATGCCACTTGTCTCTGGATCGTCTATGTTCAAGGAGACTTTAAGCTGCTACCCAATTGGTTAGCATTTGTAAATTTTCTAAACTTCCCCAAATAAAAAATGAAATGATGCATCGCCAACCTCATGCTTTTGATATGTTTCATGTTGATTGTAGTTTCTGATTGCAGGTTGTTGTTGGTGGCAAATGCTGGAGATTGTCGAGCAGTGCTGTGCCGCCGTGGAAAAGCTATCGAAATGTCAAGGGATCACAAACCAACGCATAGCAAAGAGAAGAAGCGCATTGAGGCGTCAGGTGGTTATGTGTATGATGGGTATCTCAATGGACAGCTCAATGTAGCCCGTGCTTTAGGTGATTGGCACATGGAAGGAATGAAAGTCAGAGATGGTGGACCTCTCAGTGCAGAGCCTGAACTTATGACCACAAATCTGACTGAAGAGGATGAATTTCTCATCATGGGCTGTGATGGGATCTGGGAAGTTTTTAGGAGCCAAAATGCTGTGGATTTTGCTAGGCGAAGGCTTCAGGAGCATAATGATCCAGCCAGGTGTAGTAAGGATTTGGTTGATGAGGCTTTGAAGAGAAAGAGTGGAGACAATCTAGCAGTGGTTGTGGTTTGCTTCCAGCAGCAGCCTCCGCCTAACTTGGTGGCACCACGCACTAGGGTGCACAGAAGCTTCTCTGCTGAAGGCTTGAGAGAGTTGCAAAGCTTCCTGGATAGTTTGGGTAAGGGACAATTACAATGAAGTCCTACACAAGAGAAAAAATGAAAAAATGGTCCCTGAAGTTGTTAATGACAAGTCGAGGAGTGTCCATTAACAAGTCGAGGAGCGTACACTAACAACTTCAGGGACCGTTTCTTCATTTTTTCTCTTGTATGGGATTTCATTGTAATTGCCCCTTTGGGTAATTGAGTTGGTGCAATTCCTCTCTTTTTTCCCGAATTTTCTTTGTACCTTGTAAGATTCATTTGTAGGATTAGACTGAGGGAACCTTAACTGTAATATATGCGGCATCCAGTCCACATTTATTTAGTCTTGTTATTTTGGTGTTTGACAGTGAAATTTTTGGCGCTGGGTACTTCTTTTTGCCTTTGTTTCCAAAGGTCAATCCGGAATAATGTGTGCCAATAAAATTCCAAGTTCTATGATTCCTTATTGGTTAGAGAATATTGTAGTGGGCTGAAATACTTATATGTGCTGTCATTATGGAATTTGTTATCAGCTTTGAGTGGCGTTTATAGTTATTAATTAATAGTAGCTGTTTAGATATGACATCAGCTGCATAATTTGTACGGCCAACTGATATCACCGAAGGATAAGTCAGGGATAATTCATTCACGAGAGTAGCAATTGGCTAGAACATCATGTATGTACTCTGCCTAGCCACCTCATTGATGTTATTCTTTCTCTTCTAACTAACTCTTAAGGAGTGTTTGGTTTGAGGGGAGCGGAGGGGAAGGATGGTATATTATAATTTTGGACGAGAGAAATCCAAAATTTACTCTTTCATTCTTTTAAATTTTCGATTCTTGTTTGAAATTTATCCTCTCATTTTTTTAAATTTTGGGTTCTTGCTTAAAATTTACCCTCTCATTTCTTTTAAATTTTGGGTTCTCGTCCAAAATTTAAATACCTTCAACCTAAAAAGGTAATTTACCCCCTCTCCTCTCCCCTCAAACCAAACACACCCTTAGGGTGAATATGCATTTTTATCATATTTATTTACTATAAAACCCCTGCTAGATAATGACATATATATCAATACACCCCCCAACCCAAAGACAATCCTTGTCCACAAGGATTTTATTTGTAGGAAGTGCAGCAGTGGAAAATTGAGGGAATTGGTGTTGAATGGCTATAAGGTCTTCCCAAGTGGCATCCTCAGGTTGAGCAAATCTCCATTGAATCAAAACTTGAGTGAAAGGAAGGTTGTGTTGTTTGACAATTTTTTGACCCAAGATAGCGTTCGGTTCTAGTGCAAAGTGGCCATGTGCGTCAACTGGAGGGAGGGATTGAGTAAGAGTAGCCCAAGGTCCAACATGTTTCTTTAAGAGAGAGACATGAAAGACTGGATGGACTCTAGGTGTGAAGGCAAGTTCAGCTCATAAGCAACAACACCTACTCTCTTCAAAATTTTAAAAGGTCTAAAATAGTAGGCAGCAAGCTTGTGGAGGGAAGAATTATTCAACAAATTTTGCTGAAAAGGATGCAATTTAAGATAAACCATATCACCAATAGCAAATTGGCGGTCAGAGTAGTGTTTATTGGCTTGATGTACCATTCGTTGTTGAGCCTTTAGCTAATGTTGCTTTAAAGATTGCAGAACAAGTTCCCTGGATAAACAAGTCTATCGACCAAGTCATTGGAAGAATCGCCAACTATGTAAGGATTTGGAAGGATCGCCAACTATGTAAGGAAGATGAATAAGAGGAGGAACACGATACGCCGCCTCAAAAGGAGTTGTACCAATGGCAGAATGATAAGTGGTGTTATACCATAATTCAGCTAAAGATAACCATTTAACCCATTGCTTAGGAAAAACCCTAGTCATGCAACGAAGGTAACATTCTAAGTAGCGATGGAGAACTTTGATTTGACCATCCGTTTAAGGATGATAGGTGGAAGAATAATGAAGTTTAACCCCATACAATCAAAATAATTCCTTCCAGAACTTGCCACAAAAAATTGCATCGCTATTCGTAATAATTGACTTAGGAAATCCATGCAATTTAACTACATAATCCATAAAC
This sequence comes from Inga oerstediana, assembly GCA_963210345.1. NCBI lineage: Eukaryota > Viridiplantae > Streptophyta > Magnoliopsida > Fabales > Fabaceae > Inga > Inga oerstediana. Next base: position 7,090,861 of record OY723402.1, read on the forward strand.
ATATGGGCTACATCCACAGCTGTAAAGGGATGTTTAAGAGTAATAAAATGAGCAGCCTTAGACAATTGGTTCACTACTACAAATATAGTAGTTTCTGAGTAAGAATTAGGTAGGCCACTAATAAAATCCATGGACAATTTAGACCAAACATGTTCAGGTATAGCTAAAGGCTGAAGAAGGCCAGGAGATGCTATTAACTCAGGTTTGAAACGCTGGCATGTAGTGCATTCATGCACAAAATTATGCAAATCTCTTTCCATACCCTTCCAATAGAAAAAAGAAGCAAGACGTTTGAAGGTCGAACGAATACCTGAGTGTCCTCTAATACCATTAGTATGGAAAAAAGTGAGTAAATCTTGGCAAAGAGATCTATCAGTTGCCACAACTAATCTGCCCTTACGCTTGGGCAATTGGTGCTACCAAGTAAACTTTGGATGAGAAGTTGGTCCATCTCCAAGTCTTTAATTAAGGATTTTAAAGTTGCATCAATCAACCAAGAATCATAAACGCCGTCATACAGGGGAGACACAAGGATTGATAATGCAAAACAAGTGTCGTCCGGCCGTCGAGAGAGAGCATTAGGAATAATTTTATCACTACCCTTCTAGTATACAATTTCATAATGAAGCCCCATGTAACCATTTAAACTCATCCTGATTTAAATCACGTTGTTATAACAAGTGTTTCAGAGGTAGATGGTTAGTTTTGATAATAAATTTTTGACCCCTTAAATAAGACTGCCATTGTTTAATAGCAAATAGAATAGCAAGAACCTCCTTTTCATTTATATGTGGACAAGGATTTCTTCGATGGAGTAAGATACTTACTAGCATAAGCCAAGGGATGGCCATTTTGAGACAAGACATCACTTAAACCAGACCTAGACGCATCTGTCTCAATGACAAATGTATCACTGAGATTAGGTAAAGCCATTACCGAAGGAGACATCATTACTTCCTTAAGAGAAGTGAAAGATGCAGTAGCCTCAGAAGTCCAAGTAAATGATGTATTCTTCTTAAAAAGAGCAGTTAATGGCAGAAAAATGGAACCATAGTGGCGAATAAATCTGCGGTAGTACCTAATGAGACCGAGAAACCCATGTAATTCTGAGAGAAGAAGGGACTGGTTAGGAAGCAATAGCCTCCAATTTTTGAAGATCTGCTTCCACTCCTTGAGCAAAGATAAGGTGACCCAAATAATCAAGCTGGGTGCAGCAGCAAATACACATTTAGAAGCCTTAGCAAAGAGTTGATGTTACCACAAGGTAAGAAGTGTGGTTTCCAAATGTTGTAAATGAGAAGTGTTATAGACCAAAATGTCATCAAAAATACCAATAAAAACTTACATAAATAAGATTTAAAAACAGAATTCATAAGTCCTTGGAAGGTAGTTGGTGCATTAGTTAAGCCAAAAGGCATGACTAAAAATTCATACAACTCTTCATGAGTTTAGAAAGCCGTTTTAAGAATATTAGCTTCTTTCATGTGGATTTGATGGTAACCAGCCCGTAGGTCAAGCTTGGAAAAGAAAGTAGCACCTATTAATTCATCTAATTGTTCTTTAATAATAGGGATAGGAAATTTGTTCTTGATAGTAGCCTTATTGAGCTTGCGGTAATCAACACAAATCTTCATCTTCCTTCTTTCTTTTGAACTAAGACCACAGGGGCAGTAAAGTCGCTTGAGCTTACATGAATATGCCATTGTGAGGCATTTGTTGAATCTGATTTTCAATCTCCATTTTCTGGACAGGACCATAGCAATAAGGACAACAACTGATGGGAGCATTATCTCTAAGAGGAATGAAGTAGTCAAACGATTGATATGGGGGTAAACCTGTGGGTTCCTTAAAAATATCAGCAAAAGTATCTAAGAGGGTCTGTAACTCAGAGTGTTGTTCCTGGGAAAGAAGAGACGCAGTATTAAGGGTGACATGCAGTTGAGAGGGTATGTGAATGAGGTATAACGCATTAGGTACTACAAAGTTTTGAATAGCGAAAATCTCCTCTGAAGAAAATTGGGTTCCAGAATTCAACCCTTTTAACTCAATGGAGTGGCCATTAATTTTAAACTCAAAAAGCTGTAGATCTATGTCTATAGAAAAACGACTAAATGTCTTAAGCCAATCAATTCCCAAAATAGCGTTATAACCGCCTATCTTCATAACCAGGAAGTCAAAACAAAAAATTGACCCTCCCATCTCCCAATTCAAATTAGGACACACTTAGTGAGACACACCTGATGATTATCAGACACTATTAAATAAATAGGAGTATGTTCATGCATCTTCAACTTGAGTCGTTTAACTACCGAAGCATCGATTATGTTGTGGGAACTATCGGTATCTACCAGAATAATGACTGGATGATATTTAATTTGAGCCACAATCTTTAATATGAAAGTATTAACTTGGCCCTTAATCGTGTTAATACTGCCATCTGCGATCGATTACCCGTGTATAAACATGAGAGTCTTTACATCAGTGAGCTGAAGAATACTTTTTAGGATACCAATAACATAATCTCTTCCAATTTTGGTTGTCCATCTCACGTTTGGATAACTGCCAAGTAGGTTTTGAGATCGACCCCGAAGATGATGTTGATAGAGGACTCGAAGTGGAGCCTGAACTCGAAATGGTGAAATACATCATGGTACTTGGTTTAGATGGTTGGATGGCCTTTTTTGATGGATCAACAAACAAGCTAAATGGGTATGGGTTGGCCTTAAAGCCCACTACTATAAAAGATTTAGGACTATAGTCCATTGAATGACCATAAGACCCGGTAGAAGAAAAAGAGACCTATCGATCATGACCTGGAGCATTTTTATGAAGGGTCTGAATCGTAGCTTTTTGCAACCTAGCAGAGCAAGTGGCACTAGCTAACGATGGGGGAGAAAAATTGAGAACAAATTAGTGAATGTCCAGTTGGAGACCACCGATAAAGAGATTCACCACCACATTTTCAGGGATATCCACCTCAGAGAGTAGCTTGTTAAATTGCCATTCATAGTCAATGACAAGGCCATTACCCTGTTGCAGTTTCTTCAGAGCAATAACATGATGCTCTTCACGCACATCAGTGAATTTATCCTCCATTTGTTTGAAATAATCATCCCAACAAAACCTGTAAATGAATAATGGCGCATGAATGTCTGATACCATCGAAAGCATGTCCTTCTAAATGAATACTTAGCAGCCGAATATGGTGCTCTGGAAGAGTACCATCAAACTCAAAAAATTGATAGCAATGATAAGCCCATCTACCCATGAGAATCATATCCATCAAACCCTAGAAATTCCACATGGCTCTGTTTTGTGGGAATGAAGTAAGAAGAAGATTGTTGCTATTGGTGCAACTTGTAAAAAGACCTGAAATGGGGAATACGAGAGGAAATGGTAGAATTAGACCCACCTTCTTAGCTTCCATTAGTAGCGATGGGCTGCTTTCTAGTATTCTGGTTGGACGGTGACGAGAATCAAGCATCTAACATTTTCAGAAATTCCTCAAGCCCAACCACAATTTGCTTAAGGTCAGAAATATCTTGAGAACTCTGCTCAAAATGAGTGTACATAGTAGTTTGGAGCATCTCGAGACGGTGCTCTAGGTCACTAATACGATCTTGGGATCTTGTGTCCAGCAGCGGCGCCATGGCCAAACAAATGTCTTTGATACCTTATGATATCACCAAAGGAAAAGTCAGGGATAATTTATTCACGAGAATGGCAATTGGATAGTACATCATGTATATACTCTGGCTAGCCACATCATTGATGCTATACTCTCTTCTAACTAACTTTTAGGGTGAATATGCACTTTTATCATATTTATTTACTATAAAACCCTTGCTAGATAATGACATATATATCACCAAGTTTAAGCATACCCCTTGTTAGGTTTGATCCCTATGGTTGCTGGGTAGAGCCCACAACACTCTTTTTGTTGAATGATTCACATATTTTATATATTGATTTTTTAGGAAAAATGACACAAAAGGAATTTGTGAGATACAGAAGGGTAAAGAGGTGCGCCAAAATTCATTAATGATAGAGAAGGTACGGGATCCCAAAATAGGATATTGAAATTGAAGGAAAAGACAAAATACAATGAATGAAAGGACTAAAATGCCCCTTAATTATTTAAAAAAATGTTCCCAACCACCTCGTTGGCGCCTCGGTTGCTCCTTTGGTATTACTAAAATTCGGTACATCTCCCTATCTTTTTATAATTTCCAAATTCTTTTTAAGAGACTTTCCCAATTTTTTAGCCTTTCCAAAGTCGATTACTCATCACATAAATGATTATGTTTCTTTCATGAGACTAAAAAGTCAGAAAATCCGATCCTTCCTTTGACTGACACTCCATGATCAACTCCTCTGCAATAGTGAAAGAAAACGAAGAAATTTAACAACTGATGCCCTGCGTGAACTCTGTCGCCTGGCCATAGAAGATGTTGACCACATTTTCAGAAGATGCCCCAACAAATTGTGAGGTTAATTCGCAAGTTCATCTGGGGCTCTACCAATCTAAACCATAAGCCCAGTCGTGTTAAATGGTCAAATGTTTGCCAACCTACTAAAAATGGGGGTTGTGGAATCAAGAATTTGTAGGGCCCAATTATTAAGCAAGCTTGGCAAACTATGGGTCTGTTAACACTCAACCCAAAACTATAAATGGGCCTAAATTCAGGAAGCCCAATGGCCCCAGCCTCAATCTACTGAAGGGGTCATAGGGCTATTTCTATGTTGACCGAATATGTAGCATCTGTTAATATGATCCTATTATTATGGATCAGATAGGCGCACGTTATTCCAGGTCAAAAAAAAAAAAAAAAGAAGGCGCACGTTATACATCTGTAAACAAAACAAGGGTTCCACCCTTCTATAAATACATTAATAAAATATTCAAGGCTTTAAGCCGTTGCAATATATTTCTTTCTACTGTTTTCTATTTCTTAACTGGGTCCAAGTTGTTTGTGCCAAATACAAAGGGCTTCGAGATCGGAACTATGAGTTTAGGACCAAGAATGCTTCCCACACTAGGAGAAGTATTGCAAAAATTTGTAAAGATGTGGAATTAAACATTACTTGGCAGGCTGGGGATGGTACAATCACTCGATTTTGGTCTGACACCTGAGTTGGAGAGATGGGTTCCTTGAGACTTGTTGCCTACGCAGGCTTACCAGAGCGAGATCTCTCCCTCACTCTTGCTGATGATGAAGGCAATTGGGTTTGCGGGAAGTTTCACCATTTACTGCCACCTAACAAACTCCTTCAGGTTGCACTGAACTCTGGTCCGGACTCGTGCTCATGGAACCTCACAGCCAATGGCGCATTCACTGTCGCTTCTGCCTACCATTCGTACATCACATATAGCTGGAATTTGTTTCCGCTGAGAACATTATTATTACTGCCTGCTCACTTGTAAGTCATATGACTAATGCACGTTCCCTGCTTGGCGCCATTGATGCTGAAGCCTAGTTACCTACCTTGTATTTTGTACATATTTGATTAATATACATTCCTCTTTCACTCAAAACGCCCTTTCTTGCTGGAGGCTCCTACTATCCCACAACTGACTTCCTTGCCATGCACTTCAAAGACAATCTCAACCCCCGTGAGTCTGGAAGCTACGGCGATCACGCAGCTTCTTGTTTCAATTGATTAGCATGTTTGAAGTTGCTGTTGTTTTGTTCCCTGCTTGCTGTCTCTTGTTTTTTTTATAAACTATTAATTTAATCTTTTAAGTTTGTCTTCATTTTTTGTTTTAATCTCTCAAAGTAAAATGGTTCAGATATTTATTAAATTATAGGTTTAATGTTTTAAGTGCAATAAAATTTTAGAAACTAAAACCTATATTTTGAAACTTGACTTTAGGGATCAAAACTGCAACGAAGGTGAACTTAAAAATAAAAAATGCTATTAACTCAAAAAATTAAAATAGTGGATATGACATGGGAATTATTGTGATTTTTGCAGCCCAACCCCGCAAACTCCAAATGATTGACTTTTTGGATTTTTTTTATTTGTCAATTGAGCCTTGGATCGAATATGCACCTTAGCGATGAATTCAAAATCAAATGATTCCTTTCAGATGTTGTGATCAGGTTATTATCCACTCGCGGAAGTGCAAATTCTGTTAAATTACGTACTTGTTTGGAAGAGCTTATTTTTGGATAATAAGTGCTTATAATTTGTGATTCACGGTATACGAGATAAGTATGTGAGAGGAGTTTTTTCTCGGCTTGCGTAAATTAGGCTTATTTTCTCAAAATAAGCTCTCCCAAACATGCCTTACATCTTCCATGCTCAATAATAACCATTCCAGTTTGAAATCATGCGTAGAAGCACTTTTACGTACTCAAATCATGATGCTAAATTTCTCTTCCATGCTCAATATCCGTCCCAGTTTCAAATCACTGCAAAGAAGCACTTTTACGAGCGGACAAAAATCCTCATGTATTGATCTCAGCAACACGTAAGAATTACTTCTCACTAAAAGTATATTTACTTCCTGCAGCTCAAAATTACTTGTATCATCCAAACAAGCAGTCTTGAACAAGGGAAGGGTTTCCGATGCGAGATGACCACTATTACTGACATTGATTGGCGTTCTTTGGAGTATATCAGCTTCGATGGACACATACGAACTACACTTTGATTACTTTCATCATCATCTTCTCTGGAAGTTCAATGCTTTGATGCCCAAGACGAAAATGAGTGCGAAGAAGACCGAGAAACCAGCCACCACAACTGCAACAACTCCCAGGAAATCATGTTTAAACCCGAAGTAACTCCTCACAAATCCTTCTACTGTTTGACCGCTCTCTAATTTATCCGTTTCATCTCCGTATTGAGAGGTAATTAATCCATTCAAGGTCCACGCAACAGGGCAAATCCAATAGTACCACTTCCACCATATGGGTATTCTCTGTACCACACAAACAACACAACATTCAGATGTTTAATTAGTCTCAATATTTTGTGAAATGTATAGATAGTAAGGGGAACTTACTGATAAGGGAATGACGAAGCCTGAGAAAAGGTTCCAAATTGCATAGAAGGTGCTTGCCAGTACGCCGGCGACGTGGGGATTGGGAGTGATGGCCATAGTCATCATGCCGTAGAATGTGAAGTATAAGAAGGTGAAGTACATGAAGAAGAGATTCCACAGGAACTTTGATGCTTTCCACTCAAATCCCATCATGGCATATACTATAACACCATATATCACAGTCTGAATCAATATGTGGGGAAGTTCTATGATAACCTGCAAAAGCCAAAAGCTGAATTTGGGTTCACCACAGTACATCATACACATTTCTAGTTAAGTCATTAATATAATGCAGTCTCAAACCCACGACCTCTCACTTATAGGGAAGTATCCATACTATTAGGCTATAAAGCTTTTTGGTTCAGGTTTATTACTTGGTGAGTGGTAAAGACAGATATTTACCTGTGCAAGAGCATATGACAAAGCGGAGTACATTCCAGCAGCTCTCTCTCTATAGAAAACTGTTCTCTCAATAGCTATTAGGGGTTGCACTGAAGCAGCATTTTCTACTCCAATGAAGGTAACTGCAGCATACATGCACCCCATTGCATTGAAAAGGTCTTGATCTTTTCTCCTGTTATTTTTCAATTAGTTTGAAGGTATTCAATTGTAAGTTTTTGCATTTTATTTTTGCACTTCAGGATTTTTATTGCATTTTCACATACCTCTGCAAGCCAATGCCCCAAAAAATCATCCCAAACAATATAGCAATGAGCGTTGTAAACATGAGTCTCACTGCTGTGTATGATGTGTTTCGCCAGTATGATAAATGCTGTTTCCACAGGCAAGCCATAAATTGTGGGAAAAAAGTTTGTGCATGCTTATTAGCAAAGTATAGATCTTTTGAATCCTGAGGAGGCCTACTAAGCTCCTGGATCAGTTGTTTGTTTCTCCTGCACACTTGAAAGTATTAGTAACATATTCAAATCATTTAAACCATTATTAAAGTATAGTGTCCGACGAGAGTTTAACCGGTGTAGTTCTGAGTTTCTGTACACATTAGTGAAATTGACCCTAAGATCTGCCTCTGTTCCTGCTGATGTAACTTCCAACATCCAGGTTGCAGGATTATAACCATCTCTGATCTTGGGTGCTCCTTGAATGGCCTTCAGATATCATAAACTAAAATAAATATGCTGAAGTATAATAATAGCTAATAATAGCCTTTAACAGTTAATATGTTTAATGTTACTTGCAGAAGACTCACCTCAAAGTATTGGATTAGATGGGAACAATGACGACCTAATGGACCAGCATATATCTGCTCTCCTCCCACTTTTAAAAGTAGTAGCTGAAAAGTTAGATGGAAATATAAATTGTTTTGTAACAGAGTAACCAAAACAGGATTGTTTGCTAATGATAAGAATTTGTCACCTCATCAAAGGCATCAAATATATCAATACTCGGTTGGTGGATGGTGCAAACTACTGTACGTCCTGTGTCCACTGTGTTTCTCACAGTTCTCATCACAATTGCTGCTGCTCTGGCATCAAGACCAGAGGTTGGCTCATCCATGAATATTATTGAAGGGTTGGCTACAAGTTCAACTGCAATTGTAAGCCTCTTTCGCTGTTCAGTCGAAAGTCCAGTTTCGCCTGGCAATCCAACAAGTGCTTCTCTTAATGAAGTAAGCTCCACAAGCTCCATAACTTCCTCAATGAACATCTGCATCTCATAAGGAGGTGTTATAGGTATGATATTTCATTTCTTACAATTTAGAACCTGATTTGAGAGTATTTACATTGCAACACAAAGCCATTAAATCACCCAAATTACCTTTCTTGTTGAAGAATCTACATCAGGGGCCAATCGAAGCCATGCAGAATATAGTAATGATTCATAGACTGTAACATAAGGTGAGTGAATATCAAATTGTTCACAATATCCTGATATTCTAGCAAATGTTTCTTGTCTCTTTGGGTACCCCGATATTGTGATGCTTCCTTCAATATATCCACCAGTTTTTCTTCCAGCTAAAACATCCATTAGAGTAGTCTTCCCAGCACCACTCACACCCATCAAAGCTGTTAGTACTCCAGGCCTAAAAGCTCCACTAACACCTTTCAAGAGTTCAAGACGAGTCTCAAAAACTCCTTGATTCTTCATTTCCTGTGATCAGAATAACTAGAGTCAAAACATTGGAAAATTTCTAAATTTCTTAATACTTTAACTCGATTTAATTTTGTTTTGAGGTTGGGAATGTTTTAATGATGCATCAGTCATGAAAAAGGAAGCCTTCAGCTTGCCAACAGTAGGCGCAGTGCATTTAAAGAAAAAATGAAGGTGAAACAAAAAAAAAGAAAAGAAATAAAACACACTTTAGCTTCACTAAGTAATAGGATAACAATATTGAAGGAAAGTAAATAATTTACCTGGGGCATGTCTACAGAATATCTGATCTCATCAAAAGTGAGGGATAGAGGTTGAAAGGGAAGAACCATACCCCGCTTTCTGCTTCTAGTAGCTTTTTTATCATTAATCCTACTAGAAAATGACCTTCTTGATAGGTTTGCTTCTTCTTCAATATTTCGTTCTGAATTTAATGAGTCATCATGTCATGGCTTTCACATATCAGACTCTAGGCTACAAACAATAGACCTAAACTAAAGCTCAAGGACTCACCAGAAGAGCTCTTTCCTTTTGGTGATTGTTGAATGAGCTCTGCATATCCAGAAGAATTTCTCTCCATCAATTTGTCTTGGGATAGCCCTGCTTGAGCCTTTCCGAATGCTATATATCAGCAACACAGGCAATTCTTAGAAACAAAGTCAAAGTTCAAATTTCCAGATAAACTTGAAGATCATACTTACGATTGAGATATTGCAAAGCCAAAGTGTATAAGAAATTAAATAGGAAGGTATAACCAATCAAAGCTCCTGTTCCAATCCAATACCAATAAGCTTCTGGGAAAAACCCACGAGCTTTCAGTACCATAACTCCTAATGTCTCATTCCTACCAGCAACAACCTGAGACAAAAAATACATTCACCCAATCATATCCTTAATGCCTCTTCCAAGAATTCATGTATCATATTTGCATATATGTACAAGTACATTAAAGTTAAACCAAAAAAGAAAGAACCTTTCTCCAACTATGCCCCAGAAATTCATTCACGGAAATAGCATTCTGTGCGTACGTAAGTGGGGAGGACCAGTAGCCCCACAGGAACCATTTGTGTACATCCTCTGATGCAAAAGGAATAGGTTTATATAAATCATGTTGTCATGAAAAAAGTTTTTTTTTTTAATTTTTTTTTTTCAGTTGCATTGCCATTATGTTACCTCGGGAAATCACAAATCCTCCTAAAACCATAATGACAAGTAAAGCGAACGACCCAACAGTGTTTGCAACTACTATATCCCGTCCTAATGCCGCCATCAAACGAAATAGTGCAGATGCCATCTGGTTAAGACATAAGAGTAGCAGGAACTGTTTGAAAAACCTGCCAATGAAAGTCCTCTTTAGATAAAATTTAGTTTCAGATTTATTTTGTTTTTATCGTCTTCTTACCTTGTAATATTTGGATCAAAGCCAATGGCATAGTAACTTATTGCTTCCCAAATGGCAACTTCTAACAGGCTGAATGGTATCTTGAGGATCCATGGTGGTAAAGAGTAGGCCCATGCAGGATAGAAATGTAGGTCTCTTTGCTTGTAGAAAATGGGAAGTTTCATGATCGTCATGTTCAGCTCTGATATTCCATTGAACATAGCTACAACGATTGCGAAGAACAGAGCACCCATATAAGTTCCTCCATCCGCAACTGTATCTTTATGCATCTTAGTTCGTAGAAATAATGTTGCTGTTGTGATCGCTAAATAGCTAAGCTGAAATGAAGGAAGAATAAAAAATTATAAGTGCTTTTCCCTTTAACATGTTTGGGTGCTGGAAATGTTAATGTTTATATGTTTCAATTACTTAGCATTGGTTCTCTAGTGTTACTCACTAAGGTCAGTTTGAATATGTAGACAAATGAATTTCTCTTCATAAGCAAATATTCTCTGCTAACACAAGCTCTTAACAGCTCCTTCTTGCTAACACCATATTTTTTGGTGCTCAAGGAACCCGGGTGGCATTTGGTCTTGTCAAAAGGTTTGGCTAATTCTTCTCCAAGTTCATGACCAACGTGAAATGACTGGAAGGCTTCAACAAAATCCTTGACAGTAACAAAACTGTAAGGTTCATCTTTACGCGCCCAGTACTGCCACTGATCTTTCCTTGACGTCACCTATTTCAACCCCACAATAATGAAACCGGCTTTAAATTATATATATAAAAAAACAACAGAAACGACAAATGCAAAAAAAGACTCTGATTCCCAGTCATACTTCTTGTAAGAAATCAGCAACTCCTTTTCTTTCAGGACACTTGAAACCCATTGATTCAAAGAAGTCAAGTACTTTTTCTCTGGGACCCTGGTACACAATTTGGCCATCTGTGAGAAGTATGATATCATCAAATAGCTCATAAGTCTCTGGTGCTGGCTGTAGGAGAGAAACAAGTGCAGTTCCATTGAGAATGTGGATTGATTGCCGGATTGAATTGATAATTTGATAAGTTGTTGAGCTGTCCAAACCAGTTGATATCTCATCCATGAACAACACTCTTACAGGTCCCACCAGCATCTCCCCTAAGCATCATTCACCATAATTTTTTTAACGTGCTTGAAAAACCCAAATTCAGGTTTAAAATCAGTCATCAATCTACCTGTCGTAACTCGCTTTTTCTGTCCACCTGAGATACCTCTTATCATTCCATCTCCTACCATAATATCAGCACATATATCGAGTCCCAAAATCTGCATTATTTTAGAGGGGAAAACATGAACACCTTTTATTTTCACAACTTGCCTTCGTCTATTATGACTAGTGGATTTGACAAGTACCTTCAGAATGTAGTCAGTGACCACACTTGTTTCCTGCCCTTCTAATGCTGCCGCCTGCAGAGTTTAAAGGTCCCAAGTGTGAAGAGAATAAGCTCAAAATCTCTCTCTCTCTCTTTTTTTGAAAAAAATCTCTCTCACCTTCATGTATGCATCAATATCAGGGTCTGGTTTGATCTTTGCTTCCTTCTCTCTTCTAAGTAGCTCTGCCAGCATCTCTGTACGGTTGTGATTAAGAAAATCAAGATTAAGAGCTGTTTAGGTCTTTTTAATCTAGTCCAAGTGATTAAACTAACCATAGTTCTCTCCAACCCCTTGACATCTGGCAGAGAAAGAAAGTGTTTCTCTCACAGTCATTTCTCCAATGTGGATATCATCTTGACTAATATAAGCTGATGTCCTCTGTGGTACAAACTCGTCCAGCCCATGACCATTATATGTGACTTTCCCAGAATACTGAGTTTTCATCACTAATCAAAATTAGATGTTCAACTGAATAATTCCTTAACAGGGCAGCCCTTTTTAATTATGAGTTATGACAGATAAAGTTGGTTTTCCTTACTTTTAAATCCTTACTGAGTTTTCCAGCCAGGGCCAATAGCAAAGTCGTCTTTCCAGAGCCTGGGGGCCCTAAAAGCAATGTCATTCTGCAAAAAATATCTCATACCCAGAAAATAAGAAATATCACAATGAATACCTCCTTTTTCGTTTTCGAAAAGGGGGGAAAAATGAACTTGAACTCACCTTTGAGGCTTTATGATTCCACTAACATTCTGAAGGATATGTAGTGGTTTCTTTGGACTCGGAATGATGTGGAGATAATTGAGGAATTCCTTGATAAAGAAACAGAGCATTAAATTTGTGGTTAGTGACAAAAAACATCAACAAGACAGAAACATAGGATGGATCTTACTGAAATACCTCTAAGACATTCACAAAGAAGGTGAACATTGTAGGTAATGCTCTGCTTCCAACGTAGACCTCTGCCTCCACATGTATATGCTCAAATCGAACTTCAATTGTCGGAATCTCAAGTCCAACTCTGAGTAAATAAACACAAATCAAATGAAACTTAAGCTGATATTTGCCTATGAACTTCAAGATACAAGAATTAAACTGGCAAAACATTACACTCACCGGTCCATGCGTTTCTTAAGTTTCAACAAAAACTGTTCATTATCTTCTTCGGTTAATTTCAAGAGCCTATCCAACAGAATCTTTCTCTCTGTTAATCCCAGTTGCTTGATATCGATTTCTTTAGCATTACCTTCATCATTAGTGAGTATGCTTCTCCTTATTCGTAGATACGTAGGAAGTCTCTGTATTGCTGCCCACTTAAGAGCTTCTTCATCATCTTCACGATCAGAGGTTGAGAACATTTCCATGCTATTACTCCTCCACACTTTCGAACCATTCATGCGTAGGCTCTCTGCTCTGGTGATTTCACGTAAACTATTAACTCTGGACACTTCGTTCTTCTCCATTGATTTGGTTCAACAAGAACTGCAGATTTGGACAATCCAAAACTTTCAGGGGAAGAAGTTTTCTACTTGGTTTTCATGTCAAGAGAAGGAATAGCTTTTGGCCTTCCTCTGCATCAAACAGTCACTTTGCTAGTTTTCTTAGAGTCTTCAATCATCTATTCTTATTTCTTTTGTGGAATGAGATTGAGACATGTGCATGAGGAACCTTTAGCATGACGAGCATGTTCTGTCAAAAACCAAGTGGGGAATCCACTACTGCTGTTAAAAGGCGTCATGCCTTTCTGAGTGAGCGCGAAGAACAGAACAAAATATATATTTTTTTAAGTTTTTAAAGCAATTATTAACATGTAATGGTCAATATAAAATACCAAATTAGACTAATTATACTTGAACACTGGGTGGGCGGCTAGAAAATGGAGTACAACTGCACATATATTCCAGCTCCATGATATTATTACTTCAGGCAAACGCGACACTATCATTTGAATCGGATGAGTTTGATGAAGTTTCTGTTGGTTGTTGAATTCGTGGCCCAAAAAAAAACACAAGTTGGTTGTTGAATGTGAACTGAATAAAGTTAAATACTGTTTGCTTGTAATTTATTTAAATGTAATATTTGTGTTGCTTAACTTCACAAGCATGGTTCAATAACATAAAACTTTGTCGGCCAAAAAAAAAACATAAAACTTTAATTTTTTTTCTTTTAAAAAATATTTTTTCCCCTTCCCAAAGTGATTCCTGGGGTTGCCCTTGAACTTAAAACCCTTTATTCACAGGAAAACAGAGTTGAAAAATTTAAGCACTAAAGCAGGCTGTGTAGGTGTCAGCATGACCTATTTAATGTTTAGCTGTATAGTATTTTTAGTGTTTATTTTCAAGTAAAAAAAACATAAATTTCGAGGGCAAGTCTTCCTTTTTGGCCAATCAATTTAGTGGGATGAGATAGGGATGGAGATCAAAATGATTTATAATCTCTTCCCAGTTCTCTAAAAAGTGACACCTTTTGCCCCTCTCTTGAGCCTTACCCTTCATGCAAATGAAAGTAGGGTTGAAAACTTCAAGCAGGTTGTAGGGTTGTCAGCATCTCTTGTTGAATGGTTTTCCAGATCAATAAATTATCATATAAAAAAAGATAAATATCAAAAAAGTGAAACTTGAATATGTATTTTTATTCATTTGAGGGATCCTCCGTAGAAATATGGTGGACCATTTTTTATAAAAAGAAATTGCAGAGGCTGGGACTATGGTAATCATGAGAGAACATGAAGGGGTAGGTGTACCCTACAAAAGAAGAAAATGTGGAGGAATGACGACAACCTCGCCGACGTGTGTTCCACGTTTCCATTACTTTCATAGGATGCCTCTCCATTTTCAACTAGCTTTCCTTCTTTTTTGTCTTGCTTTTCAAACATTTTGTAATCATCCTATACCATCGTAGTTGGCACTTGACAGCAACACACAAGCTTTTAGAAAGATAAGTTTGTTGATGAAGAAGACCATTTTCAGAAATTACAACCACCCAAGTTTACTACTTTTTCTTTTTTTTTCTACGTGTGTGTATGTGTGTACAATCATTGAGTTTCACAAGCTAAGAATCTCTTATCTCTTTTGGAAATTAAATGCCTTGATTGAGAAGGCAAAGATAAGTCCAAACAACACTGAGACGCCGGCGACCACCACGGCGACTGTGCCTAGAAAATCATGCCTATACCCAAAATAATCCCTCAAGAACTCTTCCACTGTCTCTCCAGATTCCAATGTGTCCTTCACATCTCCAAACTGTGAAGCAAACAATCCATACAGTGTCCAAGCCACTGGACAAATCCAGTAGTACCATCTCCACCATATTGGAATCCTCTGTTTCACATCAACAAAAATTTAACCATTTTGAAAGTATTCACATTCACATGGCCTCTGTTAAAACTAAGCAGAAGGAGCAGCAATGAAGAAGGTACTTACAGTTCGGGGAACGACGAATCCCGAGAAAAGATTCCACATTAAGTAGAAACCAAAAGAGAGTATAGCAGCAATGTTGTGATCAGGTGTCATGGCCACAGCCATCATTCCATAGAAGGTGAAATATAGGAAGGTGAAGAACATGAAGAATAGGTACCAGAAGAACTTGGCAACAGTCCATTCAAATCCAATCATGGCGTATACTATAACCCCATATATAGCAGCCTGTATGAAAATATAAGGGATCTCAATAGCAACTTGTGCAAATGCATATGGCAAAGCAGAGTACATTCCTGCTGCTTTCTCTCTATAGAACACTGTCCTCTCAATGGCCACCACTGGTTGTACTGATGTAGCATTCTGCACCCCAATAAACAGTACTGCAGCGTACATTGATCCCATTGCATTGAAAAGATCTTGTTTCTTATGCCTGAATTAGTTGAAAAAGTTAAAAAGTGATGACTTTTGTGAATGACAAATGTTGTTGTACTAGATTGGTTTGTCATATGTTGAAGTAAGTTTTACCTTTTGGAGCCAATATCCCAGAATATGGTTCCGAATAATAAAGCAATGACCGTTGTGAAGAAAAGTCTCACAGCAGTATATGGCGGATTTCGCCAATATGACAGATGTTGTTTCCAGAAACAAGCCTTACACTGACTAAAGAATGATTGTGAGTACTTTGTTGGGAAGAACAAGTCGGAAGAACCTGGTGGAGCTATGCTCAGTTCTCTGATCATGTCCTTGTTTTTTCTGAATCCAAGTAAATTATGCAGTGTTAGTTAACCACAAAAGCTACTGATAGTGTATGGCTATATGAATTTTGCTATTAAATTTTGAAACAGAAACGAAAAACAAAGCATGAGAGCATGACGCAAGCAGTGACGTGGCTGACGGACGTGGCTGACGGCTTGGATAGGTGATTGAAGAAGTTGGTGAGTCACACCAACGTTGAACCGAGAGTTATTTTTCTTTAGTTTAATGAGTAATGTATTAGTATAAATAGGTGTCATTTTTCATTGTAAAACACATCAAGAATTTGAATAACTACATTTGAGATTGGTTCCTATACTATTTTGGTACCAGAGCTGAGTTCTAGAGAGCCAGAGAGCGAAAGAGTGAGGAGTGGGTAAGAAAAAAAAACGTAAGAAAAAGGGGGTGTCGGATTTTTACTCTCGGAGCGTTTTTTTAAGAAACCGACCTCACCATCGTGTTCAGAAGGCCGAAAACCTAGGAATAGCCTCGGTCACCGCCGTGAAACACCTCCACGGACGTCGCCGGAAAAGTTGCCGGAATTTCAGACGGTCGCCGGAGTCCAGAGGTTGAAGACGACCCAGTCAGCTGCCACGTCATCACTGTCCGACCAGTCAGAGCCACGTCGTCCAATCACTGACTGCCACGTGTCATAACCGCCACGTCATCAATCCCAGTCAGCCCAACTTTCAGAAATTGCAATTTGACCCCTAAATTTGGTAAAATTTACAATTTCTGACCTAAAACGTTATGAAATTACAGTTTGGCCCCAAATTTCTGCCAAAATTACATTTCGGACCCCAAAAGTTTCTGAAATTACATTTGGCCCTAAATTTCTGTCAAAATTACATTTCGGACCCCAAAAGTTTCTGAAATTATATTTTGATCCCAGATTTTTGCCAAAATTATATTTTCATCCCTGAAAGTTAAGAAATTACCTTTCTACCCCATTTGTCCATAAAATTTCCAATTTTATCGCTTACTTTTCCGTAAATACCATTCCTACCCTTCCACCCTACACCTAACCTTACAAAAACAATTCAAAAATGCCCCCAAGACGCATAAACACACACGAGATTGAGATGGACGAGATGAGACGCCGGATACATGAACTGGAAACCACTGTACAAACGCAGCAAGCCATGCTAGAATCTCGCAGTGAATATCCAGATGATTCAGATAATAATAGTTCGTCGTCTACCGACTATCGCCGCCGTCCTTAACAACAATCATTCCGCCTTAATGACATTAAGGTAGACATTCCTGAATTCGAGGGAAGACTCCAACCAGACGAATTCATTGGCTGGCTACAAACAGTTGAACGAGTCTTTGAGTACAAAGAGATTCCAGATGAGCAGAAAGTTAAAATTGTTGCCATCAAATTGAAGAAACATGCCTCCATATGGTGGGAGAATCTCAAAAGAAGGCGTGAAAGAGAGGGAAAGAGCAAGATACGAATGTGGGACAAGATGCGACGCGAGCTCTCACGTAAGTTTCTTCCAGAAAATTATTATCAAGATAATTTCCTTCAGTTACATAATCTCCGCCAAAAGGCTATGTCTGTAGAGGAATATACCAGGGAGTTTGAGAAACTTATGATGAAATGTGATATACAAGAAAGAGAGGAGCAAACAATAGCTCGTTATCTCGGAGGGTTAAATACTAACATTGCCCATCCAGTGCAGCTCCAATAATACTGAACTCTAGATGACGTCATTCGTCTAGCCATCCGTATTGAGAAACAGTTCCCCAAAAGGTTTCCGTTTCAACCGTCTTCCTCCACTGAAATTCCTTTTGATCGACATGAAACACATATGCATCAGCATAACTCTTCAAACAAGCACACACAAGAATATCAGTCTAACTCTTCAAGCAAGCCTCCACCAAAGGCTATCAAGGAATTTAACTCCAAAGCACCTAAGTGCTTCAAATGCCAAGGGTTCGGTCATATCGCTTCAGAATGTCCTACCCGCAGAGTGGTTACTATTATTGAAGGGGAAACTTTTGCAGTTTTTGAAGAAGAAAAGGAGCTCATACCCGACAAAGAACCTGTCTTTGATGAAGAGCCAATTTTTGATGAAGAAGTCATTCCTCCTGATCAAGGTGAAACACTTGTAATTAGACGAAGCTTGCATACAGCCACAGTGAAAGAAGAGCCTTGGCTACGTCACAACATTTTTCATACTCGTTGCACCGCTCAAGGTAAAGTTTGTGACGTCATTATTGACAACGGAAGCTGTGAAAATGTAGTCTCTAACTACATGGTAGAAAAGTTACAACTACCAACTCACAACCATCCGTACCCATACAAGCTCCAATGGTTCAATAAAGGAAGCGCAGTCAAAGTGTCAAAACGATGCCTTGTTACTTTTTCTATTGGAAAAAGGTATCATGATGAAGTTTGGTGTGATGTTGTTCCGATGGACGCTTGTCATCTTCTTCTGGGAAGACCTTGGTAATATGATCGACGAGCTCTATACAACGGTTATGCAAACACATATTCCTTTCAGAAGGATGATGTGAAGATTCAGCTCGAACCATTGCCACCAGATAAACACATCAAAATAAAAAATAAGTCCAAGTCATTTTTACTTAAGCATAAGGTTTCGGATTTATCTCCATTTATTGATGATGATGTTGTTTGTGGTCTTGTCCAACCCCGGGAGAATGAAACAGAAACGAAAAACAGAGCATGAGAGCATGACACAAGCAGTGACGGCTGAAAAGTGGCTGACGGCTTGGGTAGGTGATTGAAGAAGTTGGTGAGGCACACCAACGTTGAACCGAGAGTTATTTTTCTTTAGTTTAATGAATAATGTATTAGTATAAATAGGTGTCATTTTTCATTGTAAAACATATCAAGAATTTGAATAACTACATTTGAGATTGGTTCCTATACCAAATTTGATAAGTACATACCTATACAGGTCAGAGTTCTTGTATATTTCAGCAAAGTTAACTTGAAGTGCAGCTTCTTGTGCCTCTGAGGTGACTTCCAACATCCACGTGGCAGGATTATAGCCATTCTTAATTTTTGGAACCCCATTAATTCCCTACATCAAGCACACCTTACAGCATCGTTAAACTGACTGAGAATTCCACAAGTTTGCATCTTTGTTATTCGTTTCAAGTTATTACTGACCTCAAAGTAATTGATAAGATGAGAACAATGCTGGCCTAAAGGTCCTGCATAAATTTCCTCGCCTCCCCTTTTTAATAGAAGTAGCTATATTGATGCAACAACATGAATGCTCACCATTAATACTAGAATTTGGGGAATAGAGAGAGAAAGAGAAAAGAGAGAGAGAAAATGGATCTTTTACCTCATCAAAAGCATCAAAAATATCTATGCTAGGTTGGTGGATTGTACAAACTACAGTTCGTCCTGTGTCTACGGTATTTCTGACTGTCCTCATTACTATAGCTGCTGCTCTAGCATCAAGGCCAGAGGTTGGTTCGTCCATGAATATAATTGATGGGTTGGCTACAAGTTCAACTGCAATTGTTAGTCTCTTGCGTTGTTCTGTAGATAGACCATTTACTCCAGGTAATCCTACAAGTGCTTCTCTCACTGGCTTTAACTCCACCAATTCCATTACTTCCTCAACAAACATCTACAATCAATCAATAAGATTTCTGAGAATTGACTTTACTTTTGAAAAGTGAAAGAAACTCTGAGAAAACCACTTTTTTACCATTTTGGTGGCAGCATCAACCTCAGGGGGTAAGCGAAGCCATGCAGAGTAAACCAAAGACTCATAAACTGTGACATGAGGAGAGTGAATATCATTTTGCTCACAATATCCTGATATGCGAGCAAAAGTCTCCTGCTGTTTTGGATAACCTGATATAGATATAGACCCCTCAATATGTCCAGTTGTTTTTCTACCAGCCAACACATCCATTAAAGTTGTTTTCCCAGCTCCACTTACTCCCATGAGTGCTGTAAGAACTCCTGGCCTAAATGCCCCAGTAACACCCTTCAATATTTCAAGTCTATCCTCGGTTATGCCTTGTGCTTTCATCTCCTGCGAAAAAAACATGCATGGCAATTTTTCTGATAGTTGTGCTCTTTATCATCAAAGTGTCTTTTTGCAGTAAAATGTGGTACCTGAGGCATGTCCACGGTATATCTAATTTCGTCGAAAGACATAGAAAGAGGGGTAAAAGGAAAAACCATGCCACGTTTCTTATTTTGATCTGCTTCGCTGACATTACCTACTCTTGCAGATAATGTTCTGGATGAGATGCTTCTTCGACTTTCATTTCCATTTTCTGCATTTTGTGATCATATGTATCATCTTAAACATACTGAAAGTAATGAATAAAATGGAGAAGTTGATGAATTTTTGTCACACTACCAGATAATGATCTTTGTTGTGTTGTTGACAGTTCAATGACATGTCCGTTTCTGCTTTCATGTTTCTCAGCCAAGTCCTCTTTTGATATTACTGCTTGAGGTTTTTCAAATGCTGCAGCAAATTGATTCGGTCATTAACTCAATGAATCAAAATATTAACTATTAAAAAAGTATGTGTTGAGAATTCTTACGGTCAAGATAGTGCAAGGCCAAAGCGAAAAGGAAATTGAATAGGAATATGTAACCAATGGAAGCTCCTACTCCAATCCAATACCAGTATGCTTGAGGGAAGAGTCCACGTGACTTAAGCACCTGTACTCCTAATGGTTCTGTTGAATTAGGAGGAACCTACAAGAGACCAAAAATAAAAGGTTTTCATATATCATCAGATGTTGATCATAACACTTTATGAATTCTTTGGTTTTCGTCGTTGAGTCTGATCTTGTTGCTTACATGTGCCCAATTTTTTCCAAGGAATTCATTCACAGCTATAGCATTCTGACCATACATCATGGGTGAGAACCAGTAACCCCATAACCACCACTTCTTCACGTCATCTGAAGAAAACAAAAACAAAAAAACATATCTTTGTCATATTTTGAAAGATCTGGAAAAAAATGAGAGAACAATTAAGTTGTGGTATCAGTTCTCACCTCTTGCTAGGATAAATCCACCCAACACCATAATTGCAAGCAAAGAGAATGACCCAAAAGTGTTTGCAACTATTAAGTTCCTCCCAACTGCCCCCATGAACCGAAAAAGCCCAGATGCCATTTGGTTGATACACAGCAGCAAAAAGAACTGTTTGAAGAACCTGATATAATAATTCTATTAGCAGAAATCTAGAGGCAATGTCAGAAGCTTTAGGCATGTCAAATTTGTTACATTTTACTCACCTTTCAATGTTTGGATCAAAGCCTATAACATAATAAGTTAACACCACCCAAACAGCAACTTCTACTAAGGTAATAGGAATCTTAAGGATCCATGTAGGCAAAGCATATGCCCAAGAAGGATAAAACAGAAGTTCTCTTTGCTTATAGAAGACAGGAAGTTTGGCTATGGTCATGGCTAGCTCCGAAAATCCATTGAACATAATCATAATGAGTACAAAGAACAGGGCTCCCATATAGATGCCACCATCTGCTACCGTGTCCCGGTGCATCGTAGTTCGCAGAAATAAAGTCATTGTTATGAGAGCCATCACAATCAGCTGAAACACACAAGTCAATCATTGATCAAGTTTGAAATAACATTATTGACTAATTCCAAATAAGCTTAAAATACAGGACAGACTTGTTGTGTTTTGAAAATATAGGCAAAGGAATTCCTCTTCATGAGCAAAAATTCTCTGGATATGCAAGCTTTTAGTAGTTCCATCTTGTTAACTCCATACTTATTATTGTTTAAAGCAGCAGGTGGGCCCTTGGACTTGTCAAGTGGTGTAGCTAGTTCGTCACCAAGCTTTCGACCAATGTGAAATGACTGAAATGCGTCAACAAATTCTTTTACAGTGACAAAGGTATATGGCTCATCTTTATTTGCCCAGTACTGTTCTTGATCCTTCCTTGAAGTTACCTATCACAGACATGAATGGACAAGAGTCTTAGTACAGCGTTGTCGTTAAGATGAACAAGAAGGAAAAACCAATGGAGTGAAACTGGGAATTATTATTACTTCTTGTAAAAAGTCAGCTACTCCTTTCCTCGCAGGGCATTTGAAGCCCATGAATTCAAAGAACTCAAGAACATTTTCACGTGGACCCTGGTACACGATATGTCCATCAGAGAGGAGAATAATATCATCAAACAGTTCATAGGTTTCTGGAGCTGGCTGAAGAAGAGAGACAACAGCTGTTCCATTCAATATGTGAATTGATTGTCTCATAGAATTCACCATTTGGAATGTTGTTGAACTATCCAAACCAGTTGATATTTCGTCCATGAAAAGTGCTCTGGCTGGTCCAACCAGCATCTCACCTGTGATAAATTCATTATCAATTTCATTGAATCATCGTAGTGAATGGTTTAGTAAGACAGGATCTTGTCTCTTACCTGTTGTGACTCTCTTCTTTTGCCCACCAGAAATTCCCCGAATCATATCATCTCCTACTAGCGTATCAGCACATAATTCTAACCCCAGAATCTTTTGTACGTTGAAAACAGGAAGAACTAAGTTTGTGCCCAAAGGAGAAAGTTACAATCATCTCACAATTTTAAAATAAATTTCATCTGGTACCTTCATGATGTAATCTGTAACCACATTGGTTTCTTGGCCTTCTAGTGCTGCAGCCTGAAAATTCCATGAGTTCAGATGCACCCATAAATAAGATATTCTTGTGGACAGAGAGAGAAATTTACTTTAAGGTTGTCACCTTCATATAAATATCAAGATCAGGATCTGGCTTAATATTCGCTGCCTTCTCTCTTCTTGATAATTCCGCAAGCATCTCTGCAATTCGCTCAAGTATAAAACAATTCAACTACAAGGTTTATTTTTTTAAAAAAAAAAATCATCAGTCAATGTTCAGACAAGGTTGAATATGAGGTTTCTCACTTACCATAACGACTTCCAACCCCTTGACACCTTGCTGAAAAAGCCAATGTTTCTCTGACTGTCATTTCTCCAATATGGAGATCGTGTTGACTTATGTACGCTGATGTTCTCTGAGGTACAAACTCATCCATGCCATACCCATTATACGTAACTCGCCCAGAAAACTAAGTTCACAGCAACAAAAATTGGATCGTAAGGATGAAGTGGATTCTGATCAAACAAGCAGAGAAACTCTCAGTTTCTGTTTAATTTGTCTTACTTTGAGATCTTTCCCGAGTCTTCCAGCCATTGCAAGAAGTAATGTGGTCTTTCCAGAGCTCGGAGGCCCCAATAGCAATGTCATGCTACAAAAAACCAGACCAGGTTATTTTGAGAATTACAAAGTTTCTGAAGAATCATGTGTGGATTGGAAATTTCAGAGGCCACCCCCTTACCGTTTAGGCTTGATGATGCCACTAACATCATGGAGAATTGTGAATGGCTTCTTTCTACTGGGAAGAAGATGCAAAGAGTTCAAGAAACCCTTCAGGAAAACACAGCAAATTATTCCCATGGTCACTGGTAAGCATAGGTATTATTGAACCAACATCAGAAGCTTATGATGATATGTGATTACCTCTAACATGTTAACATAGGAGTTGAAGATTGTGGGCAACCCTCTTCTTCCTACATGAGCTTCTGCTTCCACGTTCAAATGCTGGAAACGAACCTCAATTGTTGGAAAATCAAGCCCAACTCTGCACTTACAGAATAAGAAGCCATATAACCAAAACAAACATCGCAAGACCTCAGAAGAAACATATTAACTTAGTACTTACCGGTCAATGCGTTCTCTGAGTTTCAGCAAGAACCTTTCATTGTCTTCCTCGGCAATCTTGACTAGCCTCTCCACCAGATTCTTCCTCTGAAGTGGACAGAGTTTATTTATATCAATCTCTTGAGGTTGACCTTCAGATTCAGCGAGTATGCCCCTTTTCATAGGTAGATACGTTGGAAGCTTCTCGATTGCAGCCCATTTAAGGTCTTCTTCATCGTCGTCCCTTCGTGAAGAACCAGAAAATATATCTGCAGGACTGGTTCTCCAAATGCTGGAGCTGCCTATACGTGCACTGGCCACTCTTATGTCACCACCTTCCATTTTTTCTGTGATCTGGTTTTTTTTTTTTTTTTTTTGCTGAGTTTCTTTCAGGTTTTCACGTAAAGAAACTCATGAAATGGCCTCTTCCTCGCGCTGGATGGTTTAAGAATGAGACAGAAAAAATGGAAATGCTGTTTTTCTGATTAATGTGGTTCATAGTACCTCGCAAGATGAGGATATGTTATTTATATTGCTCCATGTACTCGAATATTCAGCTAAGTTGTTCCATTTAATTTTCTGATTTGGCAGAGTTATTACATTTCTTTATTCCATTTGTACCAACCTATAGAGAACAAACATAAGAATTAGTTTGGATCTTGAGCTAGCATGCCAAGCTACCAAAGCAGAGTCCTACAAAATCATTAGAAAATTAAGGAGATAAAAGAAATTCCTGTCCGTTTCATATCGTTGTTATTTCCTTCAAATTTAAAATAATTATGATGTAATTTTATCCTGAAAGTAATTGCTTAAAAGCGGCAGTGCTAAGTATATATAATTTTTTCAAAGAGTAGTTTCACCTCTGAAGTATTAAAAACAAAGGAGAAAATTCACTAAAATTGTTAAAAATTTTAAATTAACAGTTAATATTTTTTACTACAAGAGGTAAAATTACTACGTTTTAGTTACTTTTTGAATAAAATTGCTTCTCACAAAACTTTCAAAAAGCCAACACTACTGAATGGTTACTTTAAATGCAAAATTACACCTTAATCTAATTTAAAATTGTAGGCTAATACATTAACAGAAACTAAAGTTAAAGATGATATAATTCTTGATGATCAAAGTAAGTTGTGTTTAAAATTGACACCCCATAATTGCATCATTCTGAGATGGTAGAAGCCGAGAGATTTGATGTTTAGTGAGAGGGGGTTGATTGGATTTGCCATGATTAGCATTGAATAATTAAGATGATCTTGCTTTTAGTCAAGTATGATATAAAAAAAAATAACAGAATCACATATTCCCCACTCTGCAAGCTTGATACAGAATAATGTGAAACAAATGAATTATACAAAAATTTAAAAATATTTTTTCCAAAGTCTATTTTTTTCTCAAAGTCAATATCTTTTCTGTGTTACAACGAGTATACTATGAATAGCATGCAGACACTAGAATTGAATTGAAAAGTTTGTGAGCAGAGTACATGCATTGTTTTTTTTTTTTTTTGGCCAAAGAGTACATGCATTGTTGGGATGAGCATCGAAGGATTATATAATAGAAATACAAAAGGGGAAAACTTGGGAATTACTGTAGCAGCGTCCTATAAACAAAGAATATGGTTGACTTTTTCATATAACTTGGCAGTTACATAATGCAGTATCGTAGGAACAGATGATCCTCATATTCCAATCATTTTAGATACCAAATCTTTGTTTTGTCTTCTACACTTCATGCATGTTCCCACTCCACAACATCCCATGTGCTCCTTTTTATTTTTATTATCCATTAAAAAAAATTACATTGTTTTACACCTATCTCTTATATAAAAACTAATTGAACCAATGGGCGCTCGGTCGAGATGGAAGGGTCTACGGCCGGCGCCCCTCAGGACGAGGGTTCGAATCCTGGGGGGTGACAGACGCGATAATTAACGCAGCCTCAAAGAGGTTGTCCCATCGGTACCGACCTGCCCGCGTAAGTGCTCCTCGGTTGGGTCCGGATTAGTTGGGGGGCGGGCAATGAACCCAGAATACCCCCCAGATACCGGATGGTTTAACCAAAAAAAAAAAAAAAAAAAAACTAATTGAAGGTTTAATTTGTTCCAAAATATAATAGCTTGGTTCATTTTATTTCTCATATTTATCATTTTCTCGTCAAAATAGTTTGCTTTTCTTTAAGGAGGTTAAATCACAATTGTTATAATTTATTAATCTATTTTATGAAAAGAAGACATATAAAGAACTTGGAATATATAAAATGTCACAGAGAGGTGCAGCTAATTTCAATAATTCATATGAGATGTAAAATCTCAAAACAGGGTTTCAAAATTCATGAAAAAAGACACATATGCCCACATTTGGAGAAAAAAAAATCTGCAACCCCCCTCGTTGGCATCCAACCACCCAGAATACCTTTTTGGTAATGTGCTAGAGGTGGGATTTGATCCCCACCACTTGCATGACAAAAACATCGACATGCAAAAAATCATGTACGTTAGCTCCTTAACTTTAATTGCAGCTCATTCATAAATTTTGTATAAACATTCCCCATATTTCATTAGCTATTATCAATTTTCATTTACCAAGTACTACCCCCAGTCCTAATTATAAAATAAATTTAACTTTTTTTAAAGAAATTAAGAAAGCTAAATAAATTACTTAATCATATCATATGTTATGTATCCTTAGATTATATATTAATTTATGAGTTAAACTAATTGGTTTGAAGAAAAAAATTTAAATATAAATACTCTAAAATAATTTAATTAGTTTCCTTAATTTCTTCAAAAAAAGTCAACTTTATCTTATAATTAGGACCGAAGGAAGTAATAAATTCATTGGTTCATGTCATTCATAAGTTTTGTGAAGACATTCTTCACATTTCATTCTAATGATAAAATATATGATATACGATAATAGGGCGGTTATTGGTATTTATTAATATAGAAATAACAATCCATTTCAATCTCAAAACTATGAAAACCCCGGGTACACAGAGGTACTACGATGATTTTAAAAATAAAAATAGTAAGCTTGCATCAGGGCTGACTTCATCGCCAATCATTCAAATTGACCCCAAAAATTGATCATCTATTCCTAATGATAATGAAAACCTGTATTCATAAAATTTCGAAGTCTCCCAAGAATAAATAAAAAGAAAGAAGGTCATGTGGTAGTGGTACCATAAAATAATAAAAAATATGGGGTTTGTGAGACAGATTGGATTCAAATCATAATCACAAAGTTGGTTTGATTAATATGTGAGATGCCTGAGCCTGTTGGCAGAATATAAAGATTAAAGACACAAATATGGATGTGACCCGGCATATGAGTTGTATGGATCTTGGGTCAGAGCTCCTGTACCAACGAGGGCACCCAAATCCCCATACATCCGGACCAGAAGATCTGTCGGTGTCAGCCCTCCATCCCAATATTTGCTCTTTTATTATTATGTTCATTATCGTACTAGTATATTATTAACCTTTATTATTATACTATTAGTGTAGCGATTATTAGTATTAGCATTTGCAACCCGCGCAGAAAATGCATCCATGTGGAGGATTGCTCGTTGTTTCATAATGCCCCAGCCCCAACGTAATCGACTAATGGGTATGGTCCAGCGCCTATCTTATTTGTGGAGTCAACTATATGAATTATATGACGTCATTATGCTTTGTTGAAAAATAATTCGTAACTATATAAATAAATATTTATAAAAATATATATCAGCAACAAATAATTAGAATATGTTTTGATTAGATTTTAGAAAATAGATTTTAAAAAAAATGGAAAAATCGATTTTAGAGGATAAATTTTGAAGAATAACTTCTTAAAATGTTAAAAAAATAGCTTTTAAAAAATCATGATTTTCAGCCTGCTTTTCAAGTCAAACTATAATTATAGAAATTTTAAAATTGTTAAGGCACATCAACCGAAACCATAACTTTAAAGGTTAAAAGTTATTTTTTAAGTATTTGGATACTTTACTTTTGAAATTATAGTTTCGAAAGTGAAACCAAACAAACACTTATTCAAAAAATCTTTAATGGAAGGAGAGACAAATGTTTGTCGGCGTACCAAAGAGGAAATTCCTCCCAACTTTATTTTAGACATGAAAATTAAAATCACATCAGTATGATCAACAACAACATGAGCTGTGGGGAAAAAAAAACAACAAAATGAGCTATTTCTATGCCATTCCTCGTCCCCTGCTTTTATTGGAGTTGACTATTTAGGCGTGAAACCAAAATAATTAAAAATGAACATTTCATTTTTTGACGAAAGCAATGATGAAGATGTCATAATAATGTATTTGAAATTTGGAGGGTGACTCAAGTGGGCAGTTACTGGTTGTCTAGTTGTTTGCGAATTGCAGGTAGAAAAGATTCTGGCACAATGGATGTGGATTTGTTGGTTAATTATGTGATTCAATCAAAAGCAGGAGATATAGTGTGTGTTTGGAATAGCTTATTTTTGGGCAATAAGTGCTTATAATTCGTGATTCACGGTATACGAGGTAAGTATGTGAGAGGAGTTTTTTCTCGACTTGCGTAATAAGGGCTTATTTCCTGTACAAAACGCTTTCCCAAACATGCACATAAAAGACAAATAGGGAAGGAAGGGAAAGTTGTGTTAAATTCTGTAAGAGCATCGTGTGTTGTGTGTCAAGCGGTACACATCGGTGACGCACTACATGTTTAAAGCCAACCATATCATTTTTTTTTTTTGTTATTAGCACTTGTCATCATCGTCCAAAAACCTATGCTTTGTCTTTGTCACATCCCTTAACAGATATTACTTAGTTAGTTAGGAGTCAGCTTTATTATTTAATTACCATTTTGGTTATTCTGTTGTAATCAACCCATTTTGGTTATTATGTTGTAATCGACTTGCTTAATAAGTGGTTGACTATTTGTTTATATAAGGGATACTGTACACAAATCAATTATCAATAAAAATTCTTCTTCCATCTTTTACAAAGTGTGTTATGGTATCAGAGCGTAATTGTCGAAAGAGTCTCTCATTTGTTTCTTTCCCTTGTCACCATTTTGCATTGAATCTATCGCCCTTCCTTCTTCTCTTTCCTCTGTAACCCAAGCCCGATACTTCTTCTTTCTTTCCTTCTCTCCCTTGCTTCAGATCTAGCGTCTTCGTCTCCTTATCTGATCTCGATGGCCATAGCTACTTCCTCCGAATCATCATCGGCGGCTTTGGTTCAAGATCCATCCAGTTGCTACTATTTGCACCCTAACGAAAATCCGGCGATCATTCTTGTTTCACCACCGCTATCCGGATCAAACTATCATCATTGGTCTCGATTTATGATGATTGCTTTGATGAGCAAGAACAAACACCAGTTTGTCGATGGATCGCTGCAACCTCCAGCGAAGACTGATCCTCTGTTTCCGGCGTGGCAACGCTGCAACACCATGGTGCTGACCTGGCTCACCCGTTCGATTTCTCCTTCGATTGGACGGAGTGTGCTTTGGCTTAATCGGGCGGTGGATGTATGGAACGATCTCAAGGAACGATTTAGCCAGAGTGACGCTTTCAGAGTTGCAGAACTTCAGGATGAACTATTCCAAATCAAACAAGGTGACCTATCGGTTTCCGATTATTTTACTAAAATCAAGATAATTTGGGATGAATTGTTTAATTTTCGCCCTATTGTTGAATGTTCTTGTTCCTCACGTGAGTACTTTCGGCAAGACTATGTTATCCGCTTCTTGAAGGGATTGAATGATCGTTTTTCTACTGTAAGATCCCAGATCATGTTAATGGATCCTCTTCCTTCCATTAACAAAACTTTCTCGCTAGTTATCCAACAGGAGTGTGAACTCACTGGTTCCATTGAACCGAGTATTTGCTTTACCCGTACCAATGATGTTACGAAACCTCATGTTCCATATAAGTCTAATACTGGCACGAAGGTGTGCACCTACTGTGGGAAACCAAGGCATACTGTTGAAACATGCTACAAGAAGCATGGTTATCCCCCTGGCTATAAACATCGCTCCACGGCTTCAGTTAGCAATTTGGTTACTTCGACTCCTAATCCTGAGGCTGGAATTTTGTCCTCTCATCCTGCTTCTGCCAATCAGCCTATTAGTCAAGCTCAATACAATCAGCTTATTGCATTGTTACAACCTCAGTCTGCTGTCACTCATGATCTTAATGCTTCTTCTTCTAACCCAAAAAGTG
Source organism: Inga oerstediana (assembly GCA_963210345.1). Classification (NCBI taxonomy): domain Eukaryota; kingdom Viridiplantae; phylum Streptophyta; class Magnoliopsida; order Fabales; family Fabaceae; genus Inga; species Inga oerstediana. The sequence goes on from OY723402.1 coordinate 7,120,903, forward strand.
ATTCTTATGCTTGTGTTAATCAGATTTCATCTCTCACTTTAATGCCTAATGCTAATACTGCAGGTATCTATACTGCTTTGGCTTCTACCTCTACCGATTCTTGGATTCTAGACAGTGGTGCTACTGCTCATGTTTGTTTTTCTCTTAATGCCTTTCTTTCTTATTCTACCATTGCTCCTATTAAGGTTTCTCTACCTACCAATTCTGTTGTAGTCACTAGCATATCTGGTACTATACAAATAAATGACCATATTTGTCTTTCTAATGTACTCTATATTCCTAAATTTCATTTTAATATCATTTCATTATCTCGAATGACAACTGACCTTCCTTGTCAACTTGTCTTCTCTTCTCTTCAATGTATCATACAGGACTTGAGGACATGGAAAACGATTGGTATTGCTAGACTTGATCAAGGATTGTATAAGCTACATAGTCATTTTTATAAGTCTATTGCTTCTGTTAGTTTTGTTTCTGTTGACACCTGTACCCCTCACTGTTCTCCCTGTCCTGCACCATGTAATTCACATTCTTCTTTTGATTTGTGGCATTTTCGCCTTGGTCATTTGTCCTCTAATGTTTTGCATCTGTTGAAACAACAATTTCCTTATATCTGTTGTACTTCTCTTAAAGCTTGTGATGTATGTCACTTTGCTAAACAAAGAAAGATTCCATTTTCTGTTAGTACTACCAAAACTAGTTTACCTTTGCATTTGTTACATGCTGATATTTGGGGTCCCTATAGGCTTTCTTCTATTCATGGTCATCGTTATTTTCTAACTGTGGTAGATGATTTCACACGCTTTACTTGGGTCTGTCTTTTAAAAACCAAATCTGAGGTTCGCTCTTCTTTTCAATCTCTAATAACTCTACTTGAAAATCAGTATAATCAGCATGTTAAAATTGTTAGGACTGATAATGGAGTTGAATTTCAAATGCTTTCATTTTATTCTTCCAAGGGAATTTTGCATCAAACATCTTGTGTTGAGACTCCGGAACAAAATAGTGTTGTAGAACGAAAACATCAACATATTTTACATGTTGCTCGTGCATTAATGTTTCAATCCCATTTACCTTTAGATTACTGGAGCTATGCAATTTCTCATGCTGTTTTCATCATTAATCGATTACCAACTCCTATTTTAGCTAATCAGTCTCCCTATCAGTCTTTATATAATACTGCTCCTGCTTACACTGATTTCAAGGTTTTTGGTTCTCTCTTTTTTGCTTGTACTTCTTCTGTTCATAGAACAAAATTTGATGCTAGAGCTAGAAAATGCGTTTTTCTTGGCTTCAAACCTGGTGTTAAGGGTTATATCTTGCTTGATCTATCTACTCATCAGATTTTTGTGTCTAGGCATGTTATTTTTTATGAGTCTATTTTTCCTTTTGTCACTGATTCTGTTACTCCTCCTCCATTACCAATGCCACAATTTCCTGATTCTCAAATGACTTTTGACTCTACCATCTATCCTTTACCTTCTAATTCTACTTCATCTTCTTCTCTTCCTCCTCGTCCTATTTCCCCACCTATAACCAATAATTCTTCTTCTCCTTCTCCCTCCAATACTTCCTCTCACCTTGCTACTTCCACTACTGGTACTTCTGTTTCTCCTGTTCCTGTTCGCAGATCAACACGATTACATCAGCAACCTACTTATTTGCGTGACTATCATTGCTCTCTCCTCACTTCTTGTAGTTCTCCATCATTGTTTTCCATGTCTCCTTCCTGTCGATACCCTCTTTCCTCTGTCTTATCCTATGGTAATATCTCTTCTTCACACAAGCATTTCATTTGTTCTATCTCTATTCCATCTGACCCTCGTAACTATAAAGAAGCTATTAAGTATCCTGAATGGCAGCAGGCTATGCAGGCTGAGATAACTGCATTAGAGCAAAATCACACCTGGGTTTTGACTGAATTACCTAAGGATAAGGCCCCCATTGGTTGCAAATGGGTTTTTAGGACAAAGTTTCATGCAGATGGGTCTTTGGAGCGATATAAAGCCCGGTTAGTAGCAAAGGGCTACACACAAACTGAAAGAGTGGATTTCTTTTATACTTTTTCTCCCGTTGCAAAAATGACCACTGTTCGCATTTTACTTGCTGTGGCTGCTTCTTCTAATTGGTTTCTTGAACAATTAGATGTTAATAATGCTTTTCTTCATGGTGATTTACATGAGGATGTTTACATGTCTCTTCCTCCTGGCTTTTCTACATCTAACCCAAATCTGGTTTGCAAGTTGCAGAAATCCCTTTATGGTTTAAAGCAAGCATCTCGCCAATGGTTTGCCAAGTTATCTACTGCATTATTGTCTTGTGGCTATACTCAATCCAAATCTGATTATTCATTGTTTACTCGACAGCATGATGGTTCTTTTACTGCACTTTTGGTTTATGTTGATGACATAATTCTTGCTGGGAATAGTTCTGCAGAAATCACTCGGATTAAATCTTTCCTTGATTCTTCATTTAAGATTAAAGATCTTGGTAAGCTCAAATTCTTCCTTGGCCTTGAAGTAGCTCAGTCTTCTAAAGGCATTTCTCTTAATCAAAGAAAGTTTGCTTTAGATATACTCAATGATGCTGGTTTTTTGGGTTGCAAACCATTATCCACTCCAATGGCTCGCAATACTCGCTTATCACAGGATGTTGGTACTCTTCTTACAGATGTGGCTCCCTATAGGCGATTAGTTGGTCGCCTTCTTTATCTCACTACTACCCGGCCTGATATATCCTATGTTGTGCAACAACTTTGTCAATTTACCCATGCCCCAACTACAGTTCATTATCAGGCTGCCTTAAGGGTGCTTCGCTATATTAAACGATCTCCAGGCCAAGGTATCTACTTCCCTGCCTCTTCTTCTTTCCACTTAAAGGCTTTCAGCGATTCTGATTGGGTCGGCTGCCCTGACACTCGAAGGTCTTTATCTGGATATTGCATTTTCCTTGGTGATTCTTTAGTTTCTTGGCGCACTAAAAAGCAAACTACTGTCTCATTATCTTCCTCTGAGGCTGAATATCGGGCCATGGGATGTGTAGCTTGTGAAATTCAATGGCTTCTTTATCTCTTAGCTGACTTACGGATTCCTCATCCTCATCCTACTATTTTGTATTGTGATAATCAATCTGCTGTTCATATTGCTTCCAATCCTACTTTTCATGAAAGGACGAAACATTTGGAAATAGATTGTCATTATGTACGGGACAAGGTTCAGGCTGGCATTATTAGACTCTTGCCTGTTCGGACTGCTCATCAGCTTGCTGACATCTTTACCAAGCCTCTTGATCCCCAACCTTTTCATGGTTTCTTGTCCAAGCTTGGCATGATTAATCTCTATGCCACAGCTTGTGGGGGGGGGTAACAGATATTACTTAGTTAGTTAGGAGTCAGTTTTATTATTTAATTACCATTTTAGTTATTCTGTTGTAATCAACTTGCTTAATAAGTGGTTAACTATTTGTTTATATAAGGGATACTGTACACAAATCAATTATCAATAAAAATTCTTCTTCCATCTTTTACAAAGTGTGTTATCCCTGTCTTCTACATGAACTGCTTATTGTTATTATAAGACAACCAAAAAAAAAATAGTCGGATTAATTAGTTGGATGTACCTGCTCTTAATTAGTTGGCTGGCATCCGAATGTTAGCATGTTCCATTCCCACAAACGTTGAATGAGATGCTAAATCTACAAAATAAAATGCATGGTCAAATATAATGATGACATTATTTGATCATTCAAGGGATTTATCAACTTAAATTCATCTGTAAATTAAGATTAGTTCTACTAAATCTCACACAGGGGACAATAAAGTTTATTTGTGCCGTACTTATAAAACAGAGAGGGGACATTCCTTTGTTTCACTGTCCTTGAAATTAATTTCGCACTTCAAGTAATTATAAGCAAGAGATCACTTTTGTTCAGATAATTCCTTGTTTATCAACTTTTATCAACTTTTTTAAGGACAATATGTTCCCATTGTAGCTGCGTATGAAAAATAAGAGAGTCCACCATACCCGCGCATGCAGTAGTTACCTTTGTTATTCTCCCATAGTCCTATCCAACTACGAAAAACATGAAACTAGTAGGCCCAATCATCTGATTTGGGCGACAAATTATTTTGGGCTAATGGGCCAACGATTCAGACCTTGGTCCGCTTCTGGGCTTTGTCATGATCATAGTTGAGTTGAAGTCCTAAGGTAGGGGTGTTCAAAGCGTCCCGGTCCTGATTGTCCAGGCCAAATCTCGGACATTTTATCTCGAGAATTTTCCATCCCAGCCAGGACCGGGACCGGGATCACACTTTGTGATCCCGGGAATTCCCGGTCCCGGTTTTTTTCCTTAAAAAACAAGTTATTCTTTTATATTTGTATTTTTTACCCCATAAATTAAGTTATCATTTGATAAAATGTATATCACATATTTAGTTAGAGTTAAATCGTATATATCGTGATACTAATCCTAACTATATAATATATAAAGATAATAACAAAAATTATGAATGTGATAATAATAATATATTATTCTTCAATTCTAGCTCAATTTTTGTGATTTTTATGACCTTATTATGTGTTAAATAATCACTTCAAATATTAAATTATAAAAAATTTAACTAATATAATTATATTACTGATAACGGGAATTCCCAATCCCAGTTATACCGGGAATTTCCCCAGACCGGGAATGAATTCCCAGTCCCGGCTACCACCCGGGATGGGAACCGGGAATGGGTGATATCGGTCCCGCCCCAGGATTTGAACACCCCTATCCCAAGGAAGTGGGAACGCCAAAAATTCTAATTGGTGGTTACCCTCAGCCGCAGGCATATGCCGAAACAGTAAGAGAGCTAGTTTTGTTGTGGCATTCATCCATTTAAGTAATCATACCATTATTTTGATTCGTTGTAATTACAGAGTAAGAGAGATGTTTGGTGCTAGTTATGAAGAGAATGACTTAACTAATTAAGACATGATAAGAAATCTAAAAGGAATCCCGACATGTAAATTGTTTTATTTTCCCCCAAAATTTGTACGCTAAACCCTTAAAGGAACAGGGAAAGCTAAAATATTAAGGGAGTAATTGATAGCACAGGCAATTTGTTTTGCTTTGTTTTTCAAACAGTTTAACCCCCTCCACCATGGGGAGGAGATTCACACTCATATTCACTTCCTGTTTTGGACATTTTGGATATTGAATCCACAAATTTATATTTTCTCAGCTACCTTTCTCCTTCACTTTTTTTCCTTGGTAAGAAGTTTATGTAAGTTGGGTCCTAAGAGCTCGTTAGGATGAGGATATACCTCTGGGGTTAGAGAGTAATTACAAAGTGCTTACAAATAGAAAAATGGTGTTTGCACTAACATTTCTCTTCATCTCCTCTCTACTAATTAATTTCTCTATCATTAGATTAGTTTTTTATAGTTAGGGTTTATTTTGTAAAAATATTAATATATTTAATATTTAATATTACAATAATATTTTTAATATAGAATAATTTAAATAGTCCATATTTAGTATTTTATAGAAAAATTATAAAATATTTTTTTATTGTGGGTTTTTACTGTTCATAAAATTTAGCAATTTTGAGTTTATTTATTGATGAAGTGATTTAGCATTTCAATAATAATTTTACAAAATATTAAAAATGGAATACCCAAATTTTAACTTAGCAATACGAGATGAGAAAGACGTGGCAAGTGGAGATGGAATAGTTTGGGATCATGATCTTCTATCTAAATGTTCCTTCAATGGTTCCCATCACCAAAGGGAACATGAGGATAATGCTGTTACAACAAGATTTTTTAAGCCAGGAACAGACGCCTCAAGCCCTCAACCCTTGCCTCAGGAAGTAGTGTGGTCTTCATTTATGCTGGGTTCGTGGTTACAAGAAAGTCAATGTAGTTTTTGATTGTGCTGAAGTGGTCAACCTGTTTATTTTACGGTGTCCATAAATCATCCATACATGTACGTTGTTGAAGAAGCTAGACTTCTCTTACGTAGAGATTGTCATATTGTAATTCATCAAGTTCCTTAGGAAACAATCATCATAGCATACATACTAGCTAAATTGTACATAATCTATTAGAAAACTTTTGCATCATTGATCAACCGTGATCTCCTTATTAAAAGGCGGTAATTGGTGAGAGAATGTAGCATGGACTTTGCTGCTTGTTTTCATGTTTTGTAGCTCATTTTGAGTTAGTGTCTATTTGGAATAACTTATGTGTTCGTTTGGAATAGCTTATTTCTAGATAATAAGTGCTTATAATTTGTGATTCACGGTATACGAAGTAAGAATGTGAGAAGAGTTTTATCTCGGTTTGCGTAATAAGCACTTATATTCAAAAAATAAGAGTGTGTTTGGAATAGCGATAGGAAAAATGGAGTTTCTCAATTTAGCGTTTGGTAATTTTATTTTTGGTAAAAGCCCGATTGTGTAATGTGATTTATGTTTGGAACAGCGATTGTATAAATGATTTTGCAAAAGTAAAACTTGTTTGGATTGACTTAAGCACAAATGACTTTTGTGATAATAGTAAGAGAGAGTGGGTGAAAAAATATTTTAAAGGGTTAAAAACACCAAAAAATAATTTAAAATAATTTTTGGAATTGAAAAAGTATATTAAAGATAAAATTGCAATCAATTTGATAACACATTGGGTACAGTTGAAAAAATATTTTAAGAGTTAAAAGCATCAAATAATAGTTGAAATTAATTTTTGTAGAAAAAAAATATATTAAGGGTAAAATTGCAACAAGTCTGATAGTACATTGGACACAACTGAAAAAATATTTTAACCATTTTCACTTTCCCCAAAAGCTAAATCAGTAAAAGCTGAGAAATGGAGCTTATGGCAAAAGCTATTAAGATAGAATTAAGCTCGATTACTCACCTTGGGAAACAAACACTCAAATTTTTTTTTTCTCAAAATTGGGTATTAAGCTTATAAGGGGAATTTAGCGTTTGGGGGTACAAACGCTCCACAAAGTCACAAACACACACTAAGTGTTATTAAATATACACTTAATACCATACGGTAGTTTTAAATGAAATAATAAAAGATCAAATAGTTCAAGGGAGGAATGGAGAAATTACAAATCTAGAAGGTAGGACTTTATTTAAAAGAGGAGGCGTTGGGTACATCCATTGAAGTAAAAGTTAACTGTATTTATTTGAAATCCATAAAAATGTTTATTTATGTAAATAAAAAAAATTATTTTATATATTTATTTTATATATTATAAATCATGATTAAAACATTATTTTTAAATATTTTAATTACTATTTCAAACAAACTAATGACGGCAGTCGTGGGAGGAGGATGGACGTAAGAAGGTGGGTGAAAGCTGCATCCCCGTCACCAAACGTTCATTGCTTCACGTTACCAGCGTCATGTTCATTTGCATATATCCCTTTACTCATCCATCGCCCCTCAAACCACAGCCTGTTTTTAATTATAAAGCTTCATTCAACGTGATCGACTCGCTTTTCATATTTTATTTCTTACTACATTATAGTCATATATAAGGTGTGTTTGGAAGAGTTTAAATTTGAGAAATAAGTCTTTATTACACAAGTCGAGAAATAAGTCTTTATTACGCAAGTCGAGAAAAAACTTCTCTCACATACTTACCTCGTATACCGTGAATCACAAATTATAAGCAGTTATTGCTAAAAAATAAGCTCTTCCAAACAAACACATAATATTTTTTAATAAAAGAGAGAGGCGCACGTGGATGGCGCCCTAGTCGCGTGCATGCACATGATTACTTTTTATTTCAAAAACAACCAACTGCCATCAACCCTCCATTTATAATTGGATTGGGTTCCCCGCATTATTATTTATAAAATGAATAATTATAAATTATTAAGATCATATTCCAGCAAGTAAATATCCCATCCCTCCTTATGTATAAGGTATTATTTTTTAAAATCGGTTGTCCCTTTTGTCCTCAATTAATCTTACATCATTTATTCCTTATATATTATTTTTTATCATTTTCTCATTATTATTTTCTCTTTTATTCATTTACAAATAAGAGTATTGTCAAAAAAATTATATTTTCTATATATTTATTATTATAAACTAATTTTAACTATTCTCTAAAATTTCATAAATCAACTAAAAGTTAAAATGACTTTACACATAAGGTAAGGATAGAGGGAGGGAGCATGTGACTATATATATGTCGAGCCACCTTACCCCATACTTTATTTGATTTTATTTATAAGAGTTTAATAATTAAATTAAGTAATTTAAAAAGTTGTTTAAATTAGCTGACAATAATAAATATATTTAAAATAAATTTTACTTTTTAAATATATCTTTATTTTAAGATATAAGTAAGAAAAAATATAAAGTAAATATGAGCATTCTCTTCCAACCATCATTTTCTTTCTAACCTATATGCCTCAGCGGTTCATGCAAAACTCTAAATGTTTATTTTAATTATGATTTATAATATATAAGATAAGTATATAAAAAAAATATTATCTCCCATTTATAAATCATTTATAAGTTACGCAAAACAAGCAGCCACCTAACCTTACTGAGCCGCCTGCTCTCCCTCTGTTTTGGAAGCTTTTATCACGTTTCGCCCTCCTAAGCACAGACGAGACACGTGCTTCATCCCCACAAAAAAGCTTCTCCTATCATATTTTATGATTTATGATTATGATTTGGTTCTACAAGTACTATTCCTTGTCGCAATTTGCGTCCTTTTTTTTCCTTGTGTAAAGTTTGATTTCTTTTCTTCTTTTGTGAAACGCCCAATTACTCTTCCCTCTAGTTACCATTCTTTTCGCCCATTTCCCTTCTTTGGACTTCAATTTGAAAAAAATGAATTCTGAAAGAAGGCCAATCAAAAGTTTTTTCTGGGTAAAATTACTGTGAAGTTTGAGACTTCGAGTAATTTTTTTTGGGAGAATTACATTTAAGTTCCCTGAAAAAAAACAAATAAAAAATTGATCCTTGTAGATTATAAAATGAAAAAATGGTCTCATTAACAACTCCATGAACCTGTATTGACAACTTATTAACAACTCCAGGAGCCTATATTGACAACTCCATGGAACCTTTTTTTCATTTTACAATCTATAGGGATTATTTTTTCATTTCTCATCTTCTTTGGGACCTTAATGTAATTCTCCCAATTTCTTTTCCTTATACGGGCAAAAAAATTTCAAAATACGAAAATTTTCATTATAAATATTTTCAACCGTCTTGATCCATTTCCTCAAATCCTGTGCCGTCTTCTTAGCTGCATTTGGCCAGAAGCAGAAGTACAGTGAGGGCCTCGGTTTCGCTCTTTACTTTGTTCTCTCCGTTGTCTTCTGAGGCCCTCCCAGATCCTCCATGTTAAGGTCAGCTTCCTCTCTCTTATCTCTTACCTGGCGTTTCTCAATGCTTCTTTACTGATTTACTGTCACTGATTTGTCTACATTGTTTTCTCCGTCACCGTTTAAAGAACATCCGACTCCGAGTCACATTCCACTTTTTTCCCCGATGATGTAAACACAAAAAAACAAAGTCACGATGCTTTCTTTTCTTGATCTATAGTCGTCCCTATCCCTCTTCGTTGAGAGAACTTCCATTCATGTTTGCAGGACTGCTTTGACTCCGCTGACACTTCTGATTTATTCACTTGCTTTCGTCCGAGTACTTATCCTGGTTTCTACTTGCAATTTCTTAAACTCGTCTTTTCCGCCATTTCATTTGTCACGCCCTAAATGTACCAACCAAACTAAGTTTTTCTGAAAAATTTAGCCTCTTAACCAGGATCGTCAAGTCTTCGTTTGACGGTAACTCAGCTCGTACTTTTTTCTCTTCAGTGTATAATTGATATAGGCCGGAAATTTTTAATCCCTTTCACATTGGATTCGTTCCACTCCGACCTATTTCTCGGAAACCCCTCTAGCTCTCATTCTCAAGATGTCGGAAACTAATCCAAAATCTCCGTTGGTGGAATCTTCTTCACGAGAGCTCCCCGATTTCAAACGATCTGTGAAGCTTAAGTACGTGAAACTTGGATACCACTACCTCATAACCCATGGAATGTTGTTTGTTTTAATACCTTTAATGTTTTTAATAGCAGCCCAAGTCTCTACATTCTCACTCCAGGATCTCCTTCACCTTTGGGATCACCTCCGATACAATCTCATCTCTGCTATTATCTGCTCAGCTCTTCTCGTATTCTTATTCACCCTTTACTTCCTAACCCGTCCTCGCTCTATTTACCTCGTGGATTTTGCTTGTTACATGCCTGAGGATGCACGCAAATGCACGAGGCAGATTTTCATGGATCGGTCAGGTTTGACCGGGACTTTCACTGAGGAAAACCTCCAGTTCCAGAGGAAAATACTGGAAAGATCTGGACTTGGTGAGTCTACGTACCTACCTGAAGCTGTTTTGAGGGTTCCTCCAAATCCCAACATGGCAGAAGCCAGAAAGGAAGCTCAGATGGTCATGTTTGGAGCCATCGACGAGCTCTTTGAAAAAACCCGTGTGAAACCCAAAGACATTGGGATTTTGATTGTGAATTGTAGTTTATTCAATCCCACGCCTTCTCTCTCTGCCATGATTATTAATCATTACAAGCTTCGTGGGAACATTCTGAGTTACAATCTTGGCGGTATGGGTTGTAGTGCTGGTTTGATTTCAATCGATCTTGCTAAAGATCTTCTCCAGGCCCATCCTTGTTCTTATGCTCTTGTCCTCAGCATGGAAAACATCACCTTGAATTGGTATTTTGGGAACGATAGATCCATGCTTGTTTCGAATTGCTTGTTCAGAATGGGTGGAGCTGCAATCTTGCTTTCTAACAGGTGGGTTGACAGGCACAGATCAAAATATCAGTTGGTGCATACAGTTCGAACCCACAAAGGTGCTGATGACAAGTGCTTCACTTGTGTTACTCAGAGAGAGGATTCCACCGGGAGGATCGGTGTTTCTCTGTCAAAGGATCTAATGGCAGTCGCAGGGGATGCTTTGAAGACCAACATTACCACTTTAGGTCCTCTCGTGCTGCCAATGTCAGAACAATTGCTCTTCTTCGCCTCTCTGGTGGCCAAGAAAGTTCTCAAGATGAAGGTGAAGCCATACATTCCGGATTTTAAGCTAGCTTTCGACCATTTCTGCATTCATGCAGGAGGAAGAGCCGTGCTGGACGAGTTGGAGAAGAACCTGCAACTAACGGAGTGGCACATGGAGCCTTCAAGGATGACACTCTACAGGTTTGGCAACACTTCAAGCAGCTCACTCTGGTACGAATTGGCTTATTCTGAAGCCAAAGGAAGGATTAAGAGAGGACATAGAATATGGCAAATTGCATTTGGATCTGGATTCAAGTGCAACAGTGCAGTTTGGAAGGCTCTTAGGAAAGTGAAACCAGCGAAGGAGAAGAACCCTTGGATGGATGAGATTCATCAGTTCCCAGTTGAAGTTCCTAGGTTCTCAGCCATCTAGACTTTTGTGCAGCTCTGTAATGGGGATTTAGGCCATTGCCTCTTTAGTGTAGACCCTATTCCCACAACAGAAGGACGAGTTGGGGATAGTACATGTAATTTCATTTAGAAGTGTGATGGTGTTTTAGTTGTTGGTGAGTTATTTTGATTGACCAGATCATATGTTATCTAGGTATCTTTCACTTGTAGTCGTTGAATGTTGTTTTTTAGTAAAGACAGAAGAGCAAGAGGAGAGTTTCTTTTATGAGTGGTTCAACGTTTCTTCTGCCAAGCATTTTAAAACAACACACAGAATAATTTCATCTCCATTGGAGCGCCGTAATGCTGAGTAAAACAGGTTTGTTAATTCAATGCAAAGGAAATTATGCGGACAATGATTTACGTTATATTATAAACATTCTGCCTCAAGAGTTCAAAACGGCAGTCGTCAGATGCTAATTTGTGTTTCTTGCCTATTGCTCACACTCTCGTGCACCATCGTATTAATCCAAGGCCCATATCACCCGTCAGAAGCACGAGTCAAAGCGACTTCTCAAGGGCGGGGGCCATGAAATGGGTGGATGCATGAATATGACTATTGCCAGAAAAAAAAAAAAAAAATACTCGTCCTACTATACTACTATAGCATAAAATTTATAACAAATCAAAGTATTTATAAATTACAAATAATATGCTGTAACTTGTGTTTTCTAAGCACGTGCAAGGCATGAAATTCACTCCGAGTTACATGTTACCTAATTCAGTTAATTGAATATAGGTTTATGATGCAAAAATGAGCTTTTTATAAAAAGTGTATCCATCACCATATATTTTTCGGATGTGTAAAAATCCTCATGAACAATTAAAACCGGTAGAAAAAATGTTAGTACCATTAAATATAATATAACACTTAACACTGTTATATATGCATTATAAATATGCAAAAAGAGAGTGGGTCCCATTACAAAAAATAACAGTGTTAAGATAAATTTAACGGTGCTGACATTTTTACTCATATTATAAATATTCATAGATATTTTTGTATTTCCGAAAAGTATACGAGTATTTTTGCACCTTTAATACTTGAATAAGATTAAATTTGCTAGCCCCTAAAACTATATAATGTCACTGAAAAGGCTCTTTTTTTTAAATGAAATTCTCTATTTAAAAATTAATAATCAGCGTGAAATTCTTAGGGATATTATAGGGAAATTTGCTAACCCCCTCAAAATATGTAATGTCACTGAAAAATTCTCTATTTTAAATTGACCGGTGTAAAATAAAGAAAGTAAACCTAATTGAGATGCATGCATTAAGAGAAATAGATGAGCGAGAATATGCCAGTGATACATGGGAGTGAGACGTATCTCCTAACTCTTTTCTCTATATATAGCTTATTTTTTAATTATAAGTGCTTATATTTATGATTTACAATATACAGGATAAGTATATGAAAGGAGTTTTATCTCGACTTACGTAATAAGTGCTTATTTCTTAAAAATAAGCTATTCCAAATATAGCTTTAATGTCACAATCTTTTAATCATATTTTAATGTTTGACCAAAAAAATCATATTTTAATGGGAAAAATTTAAATGTAGATTTTTATTATATGTAATATAACAATGATATTTTTTTAATAATATTAAATCTTATCCATTAAAATATAATCTAATTATTAAAATATTAAATAAAGAGAAAGTAGATAGGGAAGCTAGTGGAGCCAACCCTCTCCGTGATCTACAGGGTGAAAAGATATCATTGGATTGAGACCTCATAAAAGCCCAAGCCCGTTCTAAAGGTGAGGGTTTGATGAAAGGGAAGGCAAAAGCCGGTCAAAGTTTGACCAGTGTGATTATACAATTAGGATGTATATGTCAAAATCTTTGTTGCTCATTGTCAACGACTTCATTCCGTTTCCGTTCATCACTCTCCCTTTAATTTCGCCTTCATAGGACTCATAATGTATATAAATGCATGCTCTTCAAATTAATTTAAGTTAACTAGAATTGAATATTGCAGCGGTATAATGTTTTTTGAAAAAAAGATCAATAAATACCATTCAACTTCCTAAACTTAGAAAAGTCTTTTAACACATGCAAATGACAGAAAGGAAATGAGGTGGAAATCTGAGTTTTTTATGTTGGGGAGAAAAGGCCAAAAAACCCCCCATTACTAAATTATTTTACATATACAATCAATACTTTGGGATTTTGTCAAAACCATTACTTTTTTTTTAAGTTAATTCTATTACTCAATTAGTCACAACTAGTGCTGGTAAAACGGGCCAGCCCGCAACCCGTCTTGGGCTAGTGCAGCCCACCCCTTTCTGGGCTGGCATGAGCCCGCCAACTCTTTTTTTTTTTGTTTTTTTGCATTTTTCACTCTTTTTTTTTCTTCAATTATCACTCCCTTTCTCTTTCACCTGTATATATCATACTTTTTTTCTTTTATATATTTGTGTTATGAAGTTAATTTCATTCTTACTTTCATTTTTTTTCATCTACTTACATAACAAAAACATATAAACACATTTCTTTTAAATTTAATAATAGTAGAATAAATAAATATAATATGCAAATAAAAATTTCAAATAAAAAGTACGAGTAATTAATTAAACACGGCATCAAATAAAATATAATAAAGATGTTTGAATTTATTTTATTAAAAGAAACAAAAAAACTAAAAAAAAAAAGCGGGCCCAAGGGCGAGCTGGCATCCCGCCATTTTTGGAGGGCTGGCGGGTTAGGCTCGTTGGCCTAACCCATTTTACCAGCTCTAGTCACAATAAAAAAATTTTTGTCAATCTTTTTATATATTTTGTCAGTACTTATTGATTTTATCAAAATCATTATTGATTTTGTCAATATTACTATTCATTTCGTCAATCCTATACTTATTGATTTTGTCAAAACTATTATGCATTTTGTCAAAATTATTACTCTTTTAGTTATTCTCATTACTCAAATGGTTACAACTCAAAACTCTTTGAGAATTCTTTTGCACATTTTGGCAGTACTGATTAATTTTGTCAAAATTATTACAGATTTCGTCAACACCACAATTCATTTCATCAATTACATTACTTTATCAATCACAACCCAAAACTCTTTATCAATCATTTAACACATATTGTTAGTATTTATTGATATTGTTAAAATCATTATAGATTTTGTCAAAACCATTACTCTTTTAGTTAATCCTGTAAGAAACAAATCAATTTCAAAACCAAATACCAAAAAGATTTTCTTTGCTTCCAGTGAATCAAATACCAGAACCATCAAAAGAAATTCCAGAGAACCAAATACCAAAATCAGTAGAGAGGGGAAGAACAATGAATTCTTTGTACTATAGCCTAGGATTTTTTTTTTATAAAAAACACCATCACTTCTTTATCACTGCAGCCCTTCAAATCAAGCATATAGATCGGACTTTGAACTCGCGTTGGAAGCTAGATCGGGATTCAAACTTGCAAATGAAGCTGGATTTAAACTTGTGACGAAAGCTCCGGCGGCGACTGTGTCCCTATCGACAACAACGATAAGAATAGAAGGGGAAAGCATGGGAGGGGATGCCTAACTCTTGCTTCTGCCTCTGTTATGAAAAACATCGAAGGCGAAAAGGCTCATTGTTTGGGCTCATCAATCCGGCCATTAGATGCCGAAGGGAGAGGCAAATCGATGGGGATGAGTTCGATCGCAGGTGAGAGGAGGGAGTGTTTGATCGCAGGAGGAGAGAGAGGAAACAGAGAATAGAAAGAGGAAGGCATTTTAATAAAAACACAAACTTTAAAATTTCATATTCCTATGAGATAACCTAATTATCCATTACAAGTGTGAAGGGATTTCTCTGGATTTGAAAAATTGAAATGATAATTATTTATCATTTTGTCATGTTCTTTTCACGGGTACATGTGAGAGGGAGTACATTTTATGATCATCACTTTGATGAGTAAAAATTTGCTCATCAATGAGATAAGCATGGAATACGGACCCTACATGTGATATTATAGTCTGCGCCAGAGAAGATGATGAGTTGGCGTACCCTCTATGAATAATATATTACATATATATATATATGCTCAGAGACGATGAAACGCGTGACGAGGACGATATAATAAAATAAATTTACCAGTTATATATGATGGGTTTCGCATAAACAAAACTATGACATTGAAAAAGTCACGAACGATTGGAGAGAGATACTCAGATTAGTCTACGCAGGACGAGGCCGCTGATTGGAGTAAGTAAGAATCCTTAAATAGATACTGCTTTGTCCTTATCAAATTCAACTCAAACCCTGCAACAAACGATAAAAAAGGCTACATGTGAGTCATTTTGATCATCAAAACAAACACACAGCTACAATAGAGAAGAGAGAGAGAGAGAGGGAGTACTGTTGGAATTCGATGTTGATGAGGGAAGCGGAGGAGTTGGCGATGGCCCGGAAGGCTGTGGCGGAGAGGACCATGGAGGTGGCGTCGGAGGAAGGACGAGAACGAGAGGAGAGGGCTCTGTCCACGATCTTAATCTGAATGGTCTGACCCGCAATGCATGTCCTGGGCGCCGCCGCACTTATACATCTCACCTCGTACTGTCTGCCGCACGCCGCCCCATTGTCCCATATTCCCTCCCCCGCCGATCCGAACATGTTGCTCGACGGGAACTCCAACGCCTCTCCTCCGAAACACGCCGTCGCTGCCACACGCACATCTAGTTAAACATCACACAGTGCTAGACAAACAATGAACACATACAGGCGCCAATACGTATATATGAATATATATATATATATATATATATAGGACTTACGTAGAAATGGAGGGCCGTAGTGGGCGGCCGTGCCCACGTCGGCGTCGGAGGAGTGGATGAACAGAAGGAGGCAGTGACAGAAGAAGAAGAGAGAAGGCTTCCGCATTATTAATAAGGATTATATGGCTGAAATTTTGGAATACGTAAGGATATATTTCAGATTTCTCAGGGAGGCTTAGCTTTTCACAAAGTCAATGCTCAGCTCCGCCAATTAACCTAATAATAACTCACGAGCGTCCAACCAAAAAACATTATTGTTTCAAACTTTGAATCTCTCTCAGTTCTCTGTACCTCTCACATGTCTTCTCCTTTCTTTTTCATTCGCCTGGCTTCTACGTTATTTATTTGTTGTTTTTTATAAGCAACTTTTATTTTTATAGTATAAAATGAATTAATAATTAAAATTAGTTAAAAATAATAAATGAGTTAAAAATATCATTTTATTTTAAATATTTATTTATGAAATGAGTATAGGAGAGGGAATGAATAACAAATATAAGAGAGTATAAGTATAAAATATGAGAGAAAATGTGTAATAAATGATTAAATGAAAGAGAATTAATGGTGAATAATGGATAATTAATATAAATATATGTATTTAATAGGGGTATAAAAGAAAAAAAAGGTTTAAACTTTGAGACTCAAAAAGAAAATTACTTATAAAAAGAACAACCCAAATAAAGAGAAAATTGCTTATTAAAAAGATCGGAGGAGCATTTTAATATGATAATCCTTCCTAGCTAGTTAAATTATACTATATTTTATATATTTGAGTATATCAATTATTAAAGAAAATAATTGTTGCAAATGAGGGATACATGTATCATATATACATTTAGTAGCGGATATGTTCAATTTATTGTTTTGATTGCCTTGATGAATGTATTGGAAGGAAAGCATTGATCACCAACTTATTCATGATTGACTTTGAATATTCTAAATCCAGGAACATATTTTGGAAATTATTTAATTAATCAAATCCGGTGGTCGCATCCCTTCCCGCCTTCAATTCCCTTGCCAAACAACAGGTCCATATTTTCGGTTTTCAGGCCTGCGGCAGTCCCACATGTCCATGCCATTCATCCAACAAGGAGTATTATGCTTAAAACATTCTATGAAGTAAATTGTTACCTAATTGGATTTTAATTATAAATAATGATACATTTATTTAATTAATTTGGTGATGGAGGAGGGACTATCGTAGGTTCTGGCGCGTCTAACTCTACCGACTGGGTAGTCTTAAATTACTAACGTGCACGCAACGCAAATAATCTGACTTTATAAATAATAGAAACAAATATCTAGTAAATCTTCCTAAGAACAAAAGGCCATGTTGTCATAAAATGAAAATCTCAAGCTGTGGATTTGATTGTTTTTTTTTTTTAAGTAGGGAATTCGTATGTGTTTAGACAGGAAGAGTAATTAAAGGTGAGGGACATAATGTTAAAGCGGGAAAAAAAAAGGAAATTAGGCAAATAATACCATCCCGTGTTTTTGAAAACGTACGTAATATTTTCTTGACCACAAAAAAAAAAAGTATCAAATATAATTAAGGCAAAAGACAGATATTTTGTGGAATTTGTGGACGCCTTTCTCAAGGCGGCTTGGTTTAGTCAGAGTTCGGGTTTGGACAATACATGTGCCAAGATGTGACTTTTCATTTTCGGCGGGGCAGGAAAATTGTGAGTATTTTTTTTTGGGTACAAATTTGTGAGTAGTTTGTTTAGAAAGAATCCAACGGAACAATTGGGCCAAAAAAAAAAAAAAAATTGGGCCATCTCTTTCTTTCTTTTTAATTCGGTTTTATGACAAATCACAAATGTTATTTTTTTTTATAATAAAAGATATTCTACAAATACATCAGAAGCTATCCTCCTGAGTCAACATGAAAATTTATCATGTTTACATCATTAATTAAAAGGGCGGTAATAGCATCAGGGGGTGAAAATGTGATATAAAGATCAATAGCCATCTTCCAAGCTTCTTTTGCCATAGCGTCTGCAACCGTGTTAAACTCCCGAATGCAATGTGAAATTTCCACGTCCCAATCTCTATCCAGCAGCGTTTGAACCTCCACAATAAGTTGAAAATCAGGGTGTTCCCGAGAAACGTTACCCTGAATTATATCCATTACTTCACTACAAATGTTATTTTTTAAAAAGTGTGTGTGTGTTTCTATATTCGAATATCATTTCAAATTTAAAAAATAGAAGTTATTTTTAATTTTCTGAGCGGCAGAGATTAAGAATTTCACAAGATGAAAATGTAACTATAATTAATTATAATTGTACAGGCAATAGAACCTAGAATGAATGTGTAGGGAAGGGAAAGAGCAATTCCTATTACTACCTCTAATCATTAATATAAGAGTTAGTTGAATAATTTTAGTAGATTGAAGAAGTTAATTACATTAGTTATCTATAATAAATATTTATTGATTATGCTAAAATACCATATTTCATCCTAATTACCCCTAAATATAAATTCTTTAATGTGTACAGTTAATATAGATACTCTAAGAAAAATAATTACAAATTTGGAAGATAAAGTGAATTGTAGTCATATATTTAAGACCAAATCGTATCATTAATTAAGTCTCAAATTAAAGACCGGAGGTAGTATTATTTAAAATATGTAAGACATCTAAACCAGGAAAGAAGGGAAGTGATTTTAAATTTGTAAGTACCTGGGGGCAGAAACACCAGCTTTGCACCATATATGTTTCCTTTTGTCTGGACAAGTGCATGCATGTTTTAAATATTGAAAATAGGCGTGTTAATGACAAGGGGGGAGAATGATTGCTGTGGTGAGTGAGCAATGGACCATCCTTTTTTTGAATAATTATGCATGTAGCCTGTTCATTATTTGATAGACATACATATATATATATATATATAATGGCCATTATATATGGTTATACAAGGAAGCTGGGATGCTTGAACTTGGCCTCTTTTTTGGGTTCAGTTGGATGCAATGAATAGTACTCCTATAGTCATATATATATATATATATATATATATATATATAGACACGGTAAAAAGAGATGAAAATTTTTGGTCCTATTTATAGGGAATAAAGAGAAATTTTTCATATGAATGTACAATTTTATCCTTCATTTATTATTGTATTGATTTTATTCTCATCAGATATAATAAATATTAAATAGGGGTAAAGTTAAAAAATTATTGAATTTTATAAAAAAATTAATGAAATTTAAAGTTTTTATTGTTCCTCGGAATATGTTGTGAAAGTACGAACCAGGGAAGTATACCAAGCCATTTGGCTGCTTTATGAATTACGACCTGACTTTATCTATGCTTACCACACAATAATGAAGTTTGATAAGGCCTGATATTTTCATCGACTTGCCTATCTCAACCCTTTCTCTGCAGGTGGCATAGATCATTTACTCTGATATAGATTTATTTCACTGTTCAACCTGAAAGGATCTCTCCGTGCAGCATATTTTCAGATGGGCATTAATAATGTAGTTATGAATGCAGATTAAAGATGGTAACAAGTATAAATGCCGAATAAGTTCATACCAATTACGCCGAACATTTAGGTGGTGATTGACCATATGTTGATCATCAGCAGAAAATTGCCAGTGCGTTTCCGGCTTTCCGTCATCACAAATATATGCAGGAATGGTAGGTTCTGATATACGGTCTAATCTCTCCATTATATCATTGTGTTGGCTTTTGATGTAATCAAGCTCACCAAACACGCATGATATATAGTAATGGCACCATGGAATTGGGTTGAATCAATCAACACGGAGACTTATGAATTCCATTGTCCTGATAATTGTGACGTACCAAAACAGTGTAACTTGAAAGGGACGTAGTTTGTAGAATGCAGATACATTAACTAAAAAGTGAGAAATTAAAGCAGTCCAGTTTCATCTCCCCTTTGTTGTCTCATATGTGTTGAGTGATGATGTCTTAGTAAACATATATGTTGCTTCTAATTACTTAGACTTTGGAGGCTTGTGAACACTCTTTTTTTACGTCACAGCCAAAAGCTTTAATAATTCTTCACACCAACCACGTCAATTATTAAGCACCAACTTTCAACCGTATGTGTTTCTGCTTCAAGCTTAATCAAGCCTCCCACGTACAAATCATAACTCTGCATGCATTCATTCATTTGGTTCTCTATAATACTTAGTGACCGTTTGGATTAGTGGTGGAGAAGTAGTTTTTTTTACCATCCGACTTTTAAAAAAGTAAGGTAGGATTAAAAGTGAAAATGTGAATATGATTTGTGTTTGGATTAGCGGTAGCAGAAGTGACTTTTTTTCTAACCTAAAACCTGTTTGGATTAGAGTTTGAAAAATTTGTTTAGATGCAAAATGACTGAAAAGGGCATGGATGCTACTACCGACAATCCTAATTATAAGACAAAGTTGATTTTTTTTAGAGAAATTAAGGAAGCTAAATAAATTACTTAATCATATCATATGTTATGAATCCTTATATTTTACTCCCTCCGGTCCTAATTATAAGATAAAGTTGACTTATTTGGAGAAATTAAGGAAGCTAATTATATTACTTTAGAATATTTATATTTATATTTTTTCTTCAAACTAATTAGTTTGACTAATAAATTAATATATAATCTAAGGATATATAACATATCCTATGATTAAGTAACTCATTTAGCTTCCTTAATTTTTCCAAAAAAAGTCAACTTTGTCTTATAATTAGGACCGGAGGTAGTATATTAGTTTATTAGTCAAACTAATTAGTTTGAAAAAAAATATAAATATTGATACTCTAAAGTAATTTAATTAACTTCCTTAATTTCTCTAAAAAATTTAAATTTATCTTATAATTAGGATTGGAGGGAGTATTGAATGCTATATATATATATATATATTACTCCCTCCGGTCCTAATTATAAGACAAATTTGACTTTTTTGGAGAAATTAAGAAAACCAATTAAATTACTTTAGAGTGTTTATATTTTTAGTATTCTTAGATTATATATTAGTTTATTAGTCAAATTAATTAATTTGGAGAAAAAAATAAAAATATAAATACTCTAAAATAATTTAATTAGCTTCCTTAATTTCTTTAAAAAAAATTAACTTTATCTTATAATTAAAATTAGAAGGAGTATATTAGAAGTGCAAAGGAAAAGTAACTTGGAGGAGCTTTAAAAAAAAGCTACCACTGTGACATAAGTACTGTAGATAATAAAGTTTTGCCAAACGGTATAATTTTATCTAAAGTACTTTTTTTAAAGAAAACATATTATTACCATGACTCACCGTTTTGGCAAACAGACCCTTGATGGGTGAATTCAAGAGAGGTAGCTACTAGCTAGTCTGGTAATGAAGTACGTCCTAGGTCACACTGTTGAGGGTCCATTATGCCAAGAAAGGTAAATCCATTAGGCCAATTAAATGAAGTTTTAAAAATCTGTCTCAGCAATTTGATCGAAGGAATGTTTGGAAAAAAGTATAAAATATGTTGTCCTACTCCTACCTCCTATCTTAATACATGATGTCAGTGTAATTTGCGCTATTAAGATGGGACAGGAGAGAGGGTAATCGCGGGGAGAAGTGGGGGCAGAGGGGAGGGTGTCAAATTGGCTGGCCACAAGCTGTAAAGTGGGCAGAACAGAAGAGGATATTTTATTCACCGTTCAAGGAATCATCAATCACCACTCAAACAAACAAACAAACGTTTTTGTTTTTTGTTTTGTTTTGTTTTGTTTTTTTTTTTGCCTTTTTGACAAAACGACAAGAGGATTTGTGTTCTGTGGTTTACTTGCATTTTCGCTCAAAGCGCATAGCACGACAGTCAAAGTGGTCAAAACAAGTCGTCGTTTTCCCAATTCCTATGTTCATTCATGCTCCCCTCTGAATCATGTGACATAAATGAAGCATCTTCTAGCTGTAATCCTACGATTATCATTTGGATTATCGTACTACAGACACCCCAAACGTGTCGGTTCATAGTTCGAAAACAAATCTTCTTCCTTCTCTTCATCCGGGCCCCACGCCACGCGCTTCACTTCTACACCCAAAAATCCCTCATGAATCTCTCATACACATTACTCCAACATGATATAATCTGCATTTCGGTGTTCTTCGCCTCCTCTCTACTATCTCCACCACCACCACTTCCCTCAACAGTTTCTATTTCCTCTGTTTGGTTTCTTCTCCTCAAATATTAGTTCATGTTTGTTTACTCCGCCGCAATAGAAGTCTCAAGTTCCGAGAAACAACCCTCTTCTGTTCCACAAAAAGGCTTTTTATTGAAATCACTGTCTTTCTCCACTTGCTGAAAGATTTCTGGTGAGTGGCGTCGTGGTAATCTGAAACATAGCCCCGTGCCCTATTGTTACATTTTGTTCCTGTTTCTCTCCATTCGTATGCTATAGGTCATTGCGCACTTGGATTCTTGTTCACATCTTGTGCTCTGCATTTATGTTATCTTGTTTATTGTATAATCTCTGCTTCATTTTTTGCATCAGCTATGGCAATCAAGAATGGGCCATTTCACGGCATTGTCCATGATGTCAAAGGAAGAGCTGCTTGCTATAAACAAGATTGGACTGGCGCATTCTGTTCTGGCGTAAAGTAATCGTCGTTTATGACATCGCACACCTATTTTCTTCCTTTTTGAGTTTGCGTAGTTCTGATTTTCTGTTGTCATCTGTGCCAGGATATTGGCTCCAACTTTCTACATGTTCTTCGCTTCTGCTCTCCCTGTCATTGCCTTTGGAGAACAACTTAATAAGGATACAGGTAAACCTCTTTAGCCTAAGTTTACTAATCTTTTGGTGTAGATAATGTTAAGAAGTATCAACAACTGAGTTTCAAAATTGAATAACATTTTTTTTTTCAGACGGAAGCTTGAGCGCTGTGGAAACATTAGCATCAACTGCTATTTGCGGAATTATCCACTCCATATTTGGTGGACAGCCTTTGTTGATTTTGGGGGTTGCTGAACCCACTATTATAATGTATGGTTACCTGTACCAGTTTTGCAAACAGAGGCCAGAGTTGGGTGCTAATTTGTTTCTGGCTTGGGCTGGTTGGTATGAGGCCTAACACTGTTCTGCTTCTGTCTTCCTCATCCTTCTCAATGCTTAAATGCTTTGATCTCATAATTTTTGCTCCTGAATGTGTTCCTATGCTTTGCAGGGTCTGTGTCTGGACCGGACTCATGTTGATTCTGTTTGCAGTTTTCAATGCTTGCTCAGTTATCACTAGGTTTACTAGAATTGCTGGGGAATTATTTGGCATGTTAATTACTGTCCTATTCTTTCAACAAGCTATAAAGGTATTGTTTTTTCTTTGTAGTAAAATATATTTAGAATTTGGCGTATCAGAAATCAACCTCTCGATTGTTTGAAATTGAACCACAGGGACTGATAGGCGAGTTTGGTGTTCCCAAGGATGTAGATCCATCCGCGCAGGAATTTCAATTCCAGTGGCTGTATACAAATGGATTGCTTGCCACCATTTTTACTTTTGGGTTACTTATCACTGCCATAAAAAGTAGAAGAGCAAGATCATGGCGATATGGAACAGGTACATTAGATGATAAACAAATAGCGACCGCATAAGAGACCATAGACAAAAGGCTTTTCTTTGTTAGGCATAATTTTAGTTTCGATTATTGTTATATCATCGTTGTTGCACCAAATGTAGGGTGGCAACGAGGTCTCATTGCAGATTATGGAGTTCCATTGATGGTTGTTTTATGGACTCTGTTATCTTATCTTGTACCAAGCAAATTGCCAGATGGAGTTCCTAGAAGGCTGTATTGTCCCCTTCCTTGGGAATCTGTGTCTCTGTACCACTGGACAGTTGTGAAGGTATTGTTGTTTACATGCTTGCATATACATGCATGTGTGTGTTGTATTAAGTTGTGATTACAATATGGAAGTCCTAGAAACGACTTGACAGTTAGCTACAAAATGCAGGATATGGTGAAGATACCCGTGGGTTATATTTTTGCTGCAATTGTTCCCGCTGTGATGATAGCAGGATTATACTTCTTTGATCATAGTGTAGCCTCCCAGATGGCTCAACAGAAGGAGTTCAACCTTCAAAAGCCATCAGCCTACCACTATGATATGCTTTTGCTTGGAATTTTGGTATGTTATTTTGTCTCAAATGCTTTCTTTTCTGCTCTATGAATTCAAGAACTTGACTGATAATGATGTGTATATTTTTATACTCTCCAGACTCTTATTTGTGGTCTTCTTGGGCTTCCTCCATCAAATGGAGTCCTCCCTCAGTCGCCAATGCATACGAAAAGTCTGGCGGTTCTTAAGAGGCAGGCAAGAACCTTTTTTGGATGAATGCTTCTCTAGCTTCTTAACGTGCGATCAATTATATGATTTTTCTCATAAAAAATAACCCAATTTGCAGTTGATCCGAAAGAAGGTGGTACAGAGCGCCAAAGAATGCATTAAGTACCAACGGAGCACCTCTGAGTTATATGGAAAGATGCAGGCAGTGTTCATAGAAATGGACACAGCCCCTACAGTAAGTGCCATGGACCTAGAAACTGTGAGCATATTTTGAAGTTGAATAGTTATTGATGTAAACAAGGTTTTGAACATGGTATAGGATAAGGAGTTGGAGACTTTGAAGGAGGCTGTAACGAAACATGAGGACGAGGATGGTGAAAAAGGAAAATTTGATCCTGAGGTACACATAGACGCCTATTTGCCAGTTAGAGTCAACGAGCAAAGATTGAGCAATGCCTTGCAGTCACTCCTTGTGGGGGCATCAATTTTTGGCATCCCTATCATCAAAAGGATTCCAACCTCTGTTCTTTGGGGATGTTTTGCTTACATGGCCATTGATAGTCTTCCAGGGAACCAATTCTGGGAAAGGATTCTGCTTCTCTTCATCACTCCAAGCAGGAGATTCAAGTTAGTCGCTTCACAAGTTTAAAGGCTAATCTTTTGTATATTCTGCTTCTCTCATTGTCCTAATGTTGTGATTTCTGTATGTTGAGTAGAATATTGGCAGGTTCTCACGCTTCATTCGTGGAGTCAGTTCCCTTCAAGAGCATAGCTGCATTCACAGTGCTGCAGCTTGTTTATTTGGCGGTGTGCTGGGGAGTGACGTGGATCCCTATAGGTGGAATCTTGTTTCCACTCCCTTTCTTCCTTCTCATATGCATTAGAGAGCATTTGCTTCCCAAGTTATTCGATCCCGGCCATCTTCGGGAGCTAGATGCTTCTGAGTACGAGGAAATTGCTGGTGATCCGCTTGTTTCCCGTAATATATCCCTTGTGGTAAGTCCTTCTTTCATTAACACTCTCCCTCTGGAGTTACAAGATATGCTTCGCTTTGAAGATATTTTAATCAAGTTTTGACTTTAAAGGTAGCTTTTCGGTATCCTCATAGTAAAGAGGAATAATTTTATTATACAAGACTCTGTATGTTAAGACCTTCTCTGTTTTGTTTGTGTACACACGTTCCAATGCAAGTTGTATAACATTGAGCTGAAAATGTTAATTTAGGAAAAGGCTTCGCCTGATGCTGATGGTGATAAAGGTTCTGAAGATATCTATGATGCTGAGATGTTGGATGAGATGACAACCAGCAGGGGAGAGGTGAAACTGAGAACTGTAAGCTTCAATGGTAGAAACCTTAGCTTCAACAGTAGAAACCACAGCTTCACCGGTAAAAACCACGGCTTCAACGAAGACAGACAGTATTAGGTAATGAACTCATGATAAAATCATTGGCAGCATACTGTAACTTCTCTATTTCTAGTTTCTAGTGAAAAAAACATGTCAGGAATCAAGATGTCAAGTGGTAGCTAAAATATGGCTTGGTTTTGATTTTGAACAGGTATAAAGTCCTGCAGGGGTTTGTTGGGGTTTTGATATTAGAATAGTATATGATATGATTCTACAGAGAGCAATACTCAAGATTCTTGTGTAGCCAATCAAAGTTGAAGATGGCCTGCTCTGGAAATGAAAGCAGAAAGCAAACAAAAGAGCTGCGTCGAAAGAGAGTGGAAATGTAGAAAGGGTACGTGAAAGAATTTATAATCTCGGATGAGTTTCTGAGAATGAATTCCTTTAGCCGGAAAAAGCAGAGATCAAGATGTTATTGCTTTGCTTGCTGGCCGCAAAGTTGGGAAAGGGGTTCGGTGGAGATTATGACTTTTGGCGAGTTAGGCCTATCTATGAATTTAAATGCGAGCTCATCGAATAACTTGACCTGAGCTGGTCTACTAAGAACATGATTTTTTAAATTCTTTATTCATACTGCGCTATTTATTATCCTTTCTATTATCTTTTTTCCTCATTTTATTTTTCAGTATTATATATTTCTTTTTTTAATTCAAACTTGAGAAATACAAATACTTGAACAAAATTATCCTTGATGCTAATTATTGTTGGAATATTTTAAAATGAAGAAATGTATTCATTGAAAAGTTATGTCCTTATAATTTAAGGAATGTATATGAAGGGTTGTGTATTAAGTTATAACATTAAAGGTCACTAAGGTCATGCCTTTTTAATCTCTAAAGATACCTATGAAAAGGTGTGGTAACTACTACTTGGTGGAAGATTGTGTTGGTTTTTCAGAAAACCCTCCTTACTATAAATGTGTAACTTTTTATGGAAGAGTTATTTTAAATAACTATTAGTTATTGAAGTTATGTTGGTTCATGAGGATTCATGAATTTAACACGTGGTTATAATTTTTATTGAAGATGTATTACTTTAAGAGGCACCACTTCAAGGTATAACTTTATGGTTTATAAATACGTTGCACCATCACTTTATTTGTGACATATAGATAATACAACATTAGAAATCATACAATAACAAAAGATCAAACTCATTGCCTTTATCTTTGAGTACACACAAAAATAAAGTCAAATTATCATTTTGTAAAAGCCATTGTTGTCTTGGTTTGAATGTTGTGAGTGCAATCCATATTCAAGAGTTTTCATTGTATGCTGTAGGAAATTCGCCCATCAATTCAAATTGCATCTTATAAAATAGGTATAGGTGGTGACGAATTAAGCCTAAAGAAAAGTGTTGCCCACGATTTGAAGACATTATGCACTACTTTCTTCTTCAACTCTTATTCTTGTACTTCTCAGAGATCCAGCTCATCCAACAATCTTTAGGCTTACTTCTGTGAATACAAATGACATCTTTAAAGGAGTTGAGTAAAACTTTGTGAAGTTAGAAAGATTTGAAGGAGGCAACTTTCTGTTTTACTCGTTGAAAGAAATGGGTGGTTTAATCCAAAAACTTTGCAAAAGAGTTATCTTGAATTCATTTGGCCAATGAGAATCGAGAGAGATAAGTATCTATTTGTCTTTATTTATTAAATATGATTTATTGATTCATGAGGTTATGATCTTGTTTGATGCAATTATTTTAATTGAATTATGTTGTTTATGGCTTGTGGAATCATGGAATGTTTTAATCATGATTAGAAAGTGATAAGAAGCATAATAGATTTTGAGTTTTGTAAATTGATAATTATCATGATAAATTTAATTGCCAATTAGATGAGTGGATAATTATCATGTTTTATTCTAATTTTAATTAAAATCATTGATGAAAATTTATTACGGAATAGATGCATGAATTGAACATGTTTTGAATAATTTCAAATAAATTAGCATGCATGTTTATGAATTTATCATTGTCTCATCAATCAAAGATAAACTTCCTCTTTTATGGAATCACTTCAAAAGTTATATTAAACATAATAAGTAAATCTCTCTTGAGCAACTGAGGGATTATCTTCTTTTAGAAGAGGAGTATTGCAAAGTTCCATGATGCAAAAGGCACCAATGCTCATGAGAAAATATCATGAGAATGTACATGTAGTAGAGGAAGGACAATTTGATAAGATCTCAAAAAGGAGGGAAAGATAGAATTATAAATTCTATTTATATGCTTGACTTTGGTAATTTTAATAATAGAAAATGAGTTATGAGTTGTTGTTGACATGTTTACAATTTTGATTGTTGTCATGGTTCTTTCATTGTTTGACTCTAGTATCAAGTTGACATTAATATCTATTTATTGTGATAGTCAATCTACTCTTACAACTTACAAGGGCTTATAGTCAAGTTTATAATGGAAAGTCACGAGATAAGACATAGCTATGTGAAAGATTTAATTTTGAATGGAGTAATTTTCATTAGTTACATAAGATCTAAATTAAATATTACAGATCCTTTGATGAAAGGTTTGATAAGGGATTTGGTGTTAAAAACATAAAAAAGGATGAGATTGAAGCCCTATAAACTTTGATTACTAATAGTGGAAGCCTAAATCACATTTGACCATTATATCAAGTCTCGAGTTCAATGGTGAAAGTATACTATCAGAGTGATTGCAAGTATTTGACTTCTTAATACATCCCAAGTTGGAAAATGTACTTGGTAACCATGAGATTATAAGGGGGTAGGTTGAGCCCTAATTTGGCTCTTAATGGACACGTAAGCACATATTTGCTGGAGCATTTATCATGGCGATGCTCTTGATGGAGTCTACTTATATGAAAATGAAGTGAGGCCGCTTCTAAGAGTCTAAAGGCTTGACTCTGAAATGCTCAAATGAAAAGGATACAGACACAAAGCCATGAATAAACATGTCATTCTGATGCTTAATTTATGCACACCTGTTCATATGGGATAATTGGTTCAAAACTTAACTTTATTGACAACTTGAGATTTTCAAAGTGACAAGTGTTTGTGATCATTTTAAAATGGTGGGTGATTGTTGGAATATTTTAAAATGAAGAGATATGTTTGTAGAAAAGTTATGTCCTTATAAATTAAATAATTTATATGAAGGGTTATGTATGGAGTTATAACACTAAATGTTACCAAATGTCCTTTTAGTTTATAAACATATCTATGACAATGTGTGATAACTACTACTTAGTGGAAGGTTGTGTGGATTTTTAAAAAAACCCTCAATACTATAAGGTGTAACCTTTCATATAAGAGTTATTTTAAATAACCATTGGTTATTTGAGTTATGTTGGTTCATGAATTTAACATGTGATTATGACTTTTTATTAAAGAGGTGTTGCTTTAAGAGATACTACTTCAAGGTGTCATTTCATTTGTGACATATAGACAATACAACATCAGAAATCACATAATAACAATAAGTCAAACTTATCGCCTTTGTCCTTAAGTGCACACAAATATAAAATCAATTATCACTTTGTAAAAGTCATTGTTGTCTTGGTTTAAGTGTTAGGAGTATAATCCATACTTAAGGGTCTTCATTATATTCCACAAGAAATTCGCCCATCAATCCAAATTGTATCCTATAAGATAGGTATAGGTTAGACAAATTAAGCCTAAAAGAAAATATTGTACACACATTATTTTTTTCTTCATCTTTTATTCTTATAGTACTTAGATATCCAGCTCATCCAACAATTATCTTATGTTCTAGAAGTTAAGAGCAACGTCCGACAAAATGTCATTTATGAACAAGTGAATTGGGGTATGGGATTAGGAAAAAGGTTTTTCTATTTCGTAAAATGTTAAAACTCGTCGCCACCCATCATGTGCAGCTATTATTTAACTCACATCAAAAAAGGAAAATCTATGGAAAATAAGTTTTTGACTGCTCAAAGTTTTGACCATTTTTGGGTATTGGCCCTACAATTTTTAGATACTCACCCCTGCACTTTGATTCTCTTAGTCCATCAGTTCTCCAAGTTTACCAAGGTTAATAACTCTGTTGTGGGGCAAAAACTTGCAGAATTGACATCATAACTAAAGGCAAACATGTATTGTTCACGCAAAAGATCAAACTGGCTCAACAAAACTCACTGTGTCCAGCTATAGGGTATATGACTCGTGAAATATAAGTACAGTTTATCACTAGCACTAGCCCATAACTTGGGGTCTTTTGCCCTTCCTGATGTTGTCAAATATCTCTATGATATCATCATGGCCGTTTTGATATGCCAATTGGAGAGAAGTCTCTCCACGGTTGTCTAGCTGATGAATATCTGCTCCTTGCTGCACAAGCAACTTCACTATCTCAGTGTTTCCAATGCGGACAGCCATGTGAAGTGGGTTACTTCCACTTAAATCTGCATAGACATGAAAAAGAATCCACATTATATTGTTATAGAGATGATGAGGAGGACAATTCTCTATTTATTACTAATTCTAATAAGAGTACCTTTTTTATTGGGATTAGCTTTATGTTGAAGAAGTCGAGCCACACAATTTTGGTTGCCTCTATTTGTTGCAATATGCTGTTCAAGAAGACAGAATAATGGTAAGTTTATAAGCATATGCTTATGCAGTCAATGAGTAGAAGAAAATTAAATAAATTTTGCTGCTAACCAGAGGGCTCATTCCATTTTCATCTACTTCATTAGGATCTGAGCCACTCTTCAACAACAGTTGCACCAATGCATCATCGCCTCTGTCTGTAACAAAGCATAGACTGGTAGGAAAATTCATGTTGGCCCGAACAAACATGGCCTCAACTTCTGGCAGAATTCCCCCTATCATTGGATCATTTGATTTCTTCTCCAAATGCTGCAACAGTTTATTGTGAAAGTCATTATAACATGTTAGAATATTATGTCATTAATGTAATTAGTAAAGCATATGATTAGGTATTGCATATAACCAGAACATTATGAGCCATTAATGCCTAGACTCCTTACTCATGTATATATACCCTTTTTATGATTGTGAATTGAAAAGTTATTCAGAATATATTTTCCCTCCTTTTGTACATAACATCAGAATATTTTCCATTGGTTCGTTCCAAAGACCTGATTTTATATGAAAGTAGTTATCATTTTCATTTAGAAAAGCCAGCAAGACATTTTGAGGAGCAAGCAAAAATAAACACGGATTTTTTAGTTAAGATTGCTTGACTAGGGGAAAAGAATCAAAAACCAAATCGCGGAATCTGGATATAAGGTAATTAGATTAGTGGCCGAATTTAAGAATTTAAGAAACTAAATAATGGAAACAAAACATGTGAATAAGTTGGTTCAGATTACCTGAAGAAAATTGCAGGAGAGTATTGTCCCATCTCCAACGTTTGAATGAGCAAGATTTAAAAATGCATTGAGATCCAGACGTAAGAACTGGCACAATCGTTTGGTTCGAACTGTGAAGAGCTGCGGCCTGTAACATAGCGCGCCTATCTCTCCAACTATATCTGCTATCTTTACCTGACCAACAACCTGCAATAAGTGCAGACAACATGAATTGTTAGCTATTGTGACAAGTCTCATTATCATTCCTGTGAGAAAGAGACAAAGCAAAGCAGTGACAATCCACAGAAACTCTTAACTTGCCTTTTCTATACCATCCTTTTCGATGATGAGCTCCTGCAGGTCACAAGAAAATTAGAGATAGTTTAATTTGTTTGTTTTTCTAGAGAAAGAGTTGAAGCGTGACAAATTATTTAAAGTAAAAACGCTCTTTGAAGCAATCAATTGTTAATATTAACATGATTGTTAAGAAATATCAAACGCCAACAATTTCATTTGAAGCACTATAACAATATAACAATATAATCGTAATATAACAAAATAATCTTCTTATTACACTTGTGTCCATCAGTTTCATTTGAAGCAATCAATTGGTGTAACCTGTTCCGGGATTATGATTTGAGGAATATCCTTGTTTATTTGGCATGACTAGCATATAGACTAGCTGATACATGTATGCTTAAAACCCATGTAAAACCCTCTACGTACTTCTTTATAACCCTAACACAAATTCGTCAAGACCCAACGTAAAAAATGTTGTCTACATGCCACTCAAAAAATAAATAGAATAATGATAAACCCAAAGGACCATATATATAAGGGAATGTGATATCTTACAGCTGCGCCCGTAACCAATATATAAAAGTTTGTTGGGGCTGCCTTCTGTGAAATAACAACTTCCATTGGAGGAAAGTGCTCAGGCTTCATTTTCGCGACCTTTAAAAAGCCCAAGACATGCTCATTAGATGATCTATATGTAGCATTTAAATTAAAAGAGAGAAAAACACAAAGCATGCATAAAAATTATTGTTCCAGGTACATGCATTACAGAATTATATTGGCCAAGAAAATATATTAGTCAAGAAAGTATAATTCTTCTTGATTATAAATGGAAGTTTACGGAAAAACTTTGTATGGAATGATGCAGTTGATCAAAACTGTTTCCCATTCTAAGAAAGGTATGTATACTATTTTCATATTAAACAACAAAGAAATATTACCAGTTGAAGAAGTACGCTATCGGACACGCCATGAAATAAGTAGACTTCATCAACAACTGAAGAGAAGAGTTGATGTGATATGCATTCTTGAATTACTTTTGGGAGACCATTAATAATAACCTTTTGATCCTGCAGCTCTTTTGATTCAGTCTTGTGCTTCATCAACAAATAGGCAAGCATTTTCTCTCGCAAGTGGACAGGCAACTGGTTCCGCTGTGCAAAACTTCTGGCAGCTCGAACAGTGGCTCTCTAATGTCTCGGAAAAAATGAATACATTCAAAACTATACTTAATAAAATTCTTAAAATGAGACATTCAGAAGTAATAGTTGTGAAGAATAAAACATATGAAACTCACATAGTTCCTGGTTCGATCTGTGATTTGAAAAACAATAATGTTGATATTTGCCAAAAGATATCCGTTAACTACAACAATTATGTAGAATATGTAGACAATGCCAAACGCCATCTCCTTTGCATTCACAGGATGCAAATCACCATAACCAATGGTCGACATTGTGACTACAGCCCAGTATAATGATGTTAAGTAACGTCCCCAGAGATGCATCTCCTTGCCATCAGCAATTTGGCTAAACCACGTGGTTTCTACGTCCTCATTTGCAGTGAGAGAATAAAAAAGGCAGGCAGGTATATGCACACTTAAGAGTGAAACCTACAGACGAATCAAAAATTATGATCATAAGATGGATTTGTCTGTACTAAGTAGCAATTTAACTTTAAGTATGAAACTAAATTTGACATTAAATAATGGCGCCAACAAATACTCACACATAGCACCTTTGAAAAACGGACCCAGATGAAGTCAAACTTAATGTCCTTTTCGAATCTGATATGTTGAAGAAAGAGGGGAGTGGATACTTCGTCAGTTGCAATACAAGTCGGAATGGTTTAATTTGTGAAAATAAACAATTGTCCTTGGAATAAGATCTGTCACATTACCTTGCAAACAAAGCATGGCCCCTACGGAGGCGCCAAAGAGGCAGCAAGAGGGCATATTGCTGAAGAGCTGTGTGCAATGGTTTACGAGCAAGCTCAAAAGGAATGGTAGAGATGACATCAAAGAGGAGCCGGCTTTTGAGGTATCTCCAGCCAATCAGTTTATGGTTGTCGATATAAAGATAAGTTTTTTTGTCCAGGTAGGCAAGAAAGAAGGTCAGAAGAATGTCGACCGCAAAAAAGCCATTAACAACGTTATCTGCTATGGCAAGAGGACCCTTGGATTCCTTAAGGAATCCAAAACGAAATGGACAAACACATGCACTGTAGACCACTAGTATGAGCACAAAGATCTCCCAGCTTCTGCGGTATATAACAAGTTAGCACATCAGCATCTGCAATATATAAGCATAATTGACTAATAACACGTTGACACGTGAGAATCAAAAGAAATAAGGGAGATACTCGGAGACGGTAAAATTGATAACTCACAGGTATGGAAAGTATGAAAAGAGAGAGAAAATTATAGGAAACACTACTCTCCCAAGTGCTCTCAGCGTAAGAATCTCACTAATGAAGAATTGAGAAGCCGAAGAGAATCTCCAATATACTGAAATACCTTTATTTACTCATGTCTTAGTTGGAGGCAGCTAGCACATACATATAGAAATCAGAAATACAACGGAAACAGTTGATGGTCCCTACATGATCGGGAACCGACTCATAATGGGGCGGACTCACATGACCTAACATGACCGTTTTAAACGGTGATACTTAATTAGTATCAACAATTAATTAATAATAAGGTAATCAGACTCAATAATTAATTAAATTAACGAATAAAACAGATGCTTGACTGATTCAAACCTCCCTATCTTCAGTATTCTTCAAAGATGTGGGGTTAATAACAGTGAAAAAAATTACGAAACCTAAGAAGAAAAGGGGCGGGAATAAAGCCTAACCTGTAATGACGGTTAAGAGGAGAGATGATGAAGGATCGGAGCTTAAGTTTGCTCTGAGTGGCACTGGCACCATGAGAAGGAAGAGAGGCTTCAGGGCTGAGAGGGCCGCCCACGTCCATGGACATGAGCTCAACCTCAATCTCTCGGTCGATCCCTGTGCCGGATATTGAACCACCGTCGCCGGTTGGCAACTCCGCCATCTCCGCCCTCCCTTTCGCCCTCTGTCTCCGATTATATTTTTCCTTTTCCTCCCGTCTCTCTCTGTTTCGGTATTACTACCACGCAATGTATGTGAGTGAGGGTTTGGGCTCGTGGTGGTAGCTGTTACAATGAAGAGTGGTCAGTGTCCTCTTTACTCCTCGAGGCTGCTGGATGCCTGGATGAGGAGGAGAAGAAAAAGAAGAAGCGGGAACTCGTGGGGCTAGGGCAGACGTGTAAAAAGGTTCTCTCCTAAACCGTGCTGACAAAGGAGTGTCATGTAACTAGAGTCTAGAGATAATGGTTAGGGCTCAATGAGCGGACTTCCCTCCTCTGGGTATCAGTCAAAAAAAAAGTTCTCTCCTAAGTTATGCTGACATAGGAGTGTCATGTAACTAGAGTCTAGAGACAATGGTTAGGGCTCAATGAGGGGATTTCCCTCCTCTGAGTATTGGGGTGAGGGTTCTCTCACCGTGCTTTTTCTTTTTTCTTTTCCTCATAATTCCATCTCCACCCTTCCAGCTCAGATGTGAGAAGAGATGTTGTTATGCTATGAAACTGTGGGGCGTTGGATTGCTCAAGACATGGAATCTTCAAGATTATTGTTGAAGGCGATTCTTCTGTGGCTTTTTAAGCACTGACCCAAGCAAGCACAAATTATGTTTAGTATTGATGCGACAAGCATAGGAACTCTGCTGTTGGAGGAGTAGTGCGTGACAACCAAGGAGCTTGGATTTGCGGTTTTCAGCAAAACACGGGTTTCAGTTCCGGCTCAACTGCCTCGGAGATTCAAGCAATCAGCATTGGCCTAAAGTTTTGTAAATCAAGAAATTTCAGAAGGATCAGGCTTTACACTGACTCATTAGAAGCAATCCAACTACTATACCAGTTTGGGGGTCATTACCACCCGCTACAGTTCGAAGTGGAGGAAGTCAGGAAATTAATCTTCAACGACTGGGATTTAGAGATTCATCACTGTCACAGAGAAGCCCTTAAATGTGCTGACGCTATGGCAAAAAGGGCCCTGGACTTGAACAACGATTTGCATCTATTGCATCTCCCACCGGTTTTTTGTTTGACCCAACTGTTAGCTGATCTCAGCTAATCTTTTTGGGTTTTTGTACTTTCTTGGTTTGGTTTTCTTCGGTTCCTGTACTTTTGGCCGCTGTGGCCTCAAGAGGTTTTCCCCTCTTGTCACTTCAAATTAAAAAAAAAAAAAAAAAAAAAAAAATATTGATGCTCCTCCCTCGGGAGTGAAGGATGTGCTATACACAGACATGGTGGGTGCTTCTAACCCAGGACTTTGCATTGTTCAGTAACGTGATAATATATTTACACGACCCAAAACTCTGTCGTTCACTTGTAATAATTTTCATTAAAAGGGAGGTTAAAATTCCATATGTGATATACATGCTTGTTTATAATACAAAATTACAAATTTTTGAATGAACGCTTGCTAAATTAAAAATCTGCAACCCTTAATTAATTATCACTTTCATCCACTCGCTAATTACCAATGCGTGGTCCTATTTTTACACAAACACTGAATTCATAGCTGCCAGCACAAAGGAGAAAAATGAAGGTGTGAGTTTAATAATTTATAATGAGACACACACAGATGACAAGCATATAGTTTGATTAAATTAATGTTGTAAATCTATTTTGCAGGAGAAATATCCTTCGCCGTCACAACGTTCAACTTCAACGAAAAGGAGCAAAATAAAAGGGGAACGTGCTGTGGGCATTCAAATGTACGGCGACCCTATTAAATAAATAAAACTAAAAGCTAACTTTATGAGTTCATATCAATACACCATTAAAAAAAAACACCCACCTCAGCGCTTAAATCCTTTCCACCTTAATTTTTGCTCTACGCGATCAAAGCTGATAACAAACTACACTACCCCTCATGTCTGCCTGCATCAACGATCAACGAACTTTATAATATATAAAAAGCTAATCTTTGGTGACGACAGAGGATACATCATTAATCCTATCCATTCATTCACCCTAATCAAATCTCTGTTCTTGATTCTCCCTCCTGCTGCTGCTGCTGCTATATATATATATATATATATATATAATATTATCTACTTTGATGGGCCCAATATCCTGTTTGATGTATTGTTTAGCGGTAGATGTAAGATGAATTTTACATAACAATATAAATAGGAAAAAATAAATTAATAATAACCTTATAAAAATTATATTTTATAAATTTGTTGAAAATATTTTGAAAATGAAATGCTCTTCTAGCTCAGAAGAAATGCGGGAAAAAGTAGTTTTCTACTTTTCTTTTTTCAAATTCTTACTTAATCATTTTTAAAAGATAAAATACAGGTAAAAATTGCTCACATTGGACGAGGAGCAAAGACTGACGCATGGAAAGAAGAAAAGTTGAAACTTGAAAGGTGACATCTCAGTATTTCAAATGTTTTATACAATGGACATTAGTGCAGTGCAATCTTATGCCCATTAGTTAGTGGATAAATCAACCTTCCCTCTGTTAAAAACATCTTTCTCTCCTTTATTTTTTCTCCTTTTCCGTCCTTCACTCGTGACTAGACTGCGGGTTCCGGCCAAAAAAAAACGACTTGGCAGCACCCACTGCAGCACGCATTGGGTCTCTTTTCTTCTCTCCTCTCTTTCTTCCATTCCTCGTATCACTCATGGAGACAGCAGCGGCAGCCATGGAGTGCCGCCGTAGTCTTCCACGAATAAGACAAAATCGAGGTCAAAAATAAAATAAAATAAAAAATAAGGCCAAAGCACCAACAAGCTAATTCAGAAAAGTTTGTGTGGCATCTCTCAAAAGTTGTCTCTTTATTTTGCATGCCGAAGGCCTTTAGGCACCCAAACGAACTTTTGTCTTTCTTTTCTCCATATCGCTTTTGTGGACACAAATTGGCCTAGCCCGCTATGTTGTCTTCTAGTATGCCAAGATTTTCCCTCACAATATATGTGTGTGTGTGTCGATAACGAAAGGAAAATATTAGATTGATTAGAATACATATACAGCCTGATCCATGAGCCTCTATATAGGACAGAAAGCTTACATGTGTGTGATGCTAAAAAAATGATAATCCAGTTTGTTCTCATATATATGCTAACCCGTATTGCACGGTATCTCTGAAATCTGAATATTATTTTGTGTTAATACTGAAGGATAAGCTTGGTGCCAAATTCTGACTAGAGAATGCCGACTTTTTTTTTTTTTTTTTTGTTACAATGGCAAGCAAAGCTTGAAAATGACAGCCACTATAGGCTAGATCCTACAGGATGATCATGGTCTAATAAACCACAGTCCAAAGCAAAGAAATGAAAGCAGTCAATTGGTGAAATCCCAATTTCCTCATGATCGTGCGAAATTGTGTGAGCCGATCTAGCAAGATAGTCTGCACAGCGTAGGCTTTCCCTGTGAGCATGGGAAATTACTACCTCCCAATCACTATAAATAAGAGATCTGGTTGCCAAAATGACGTCGTACAATGGGTGGTCTGAGTCAGAATGATTGGATAACATATGTACTGCCTGAAGAGAGTCCGTGAAAATCCTGATTTTCTTTAGGCCCAACCGTTTACAAAGCAAGAGGCCACATCGGATTGCGTGGATTTCCGCAGCAGTAGGAAAAGCATGACCTAACTTCTGTTGAAATCCACGTATCCAATTACCCTGATGATCCCGAATAATACCTCCACAAGCAGCGTGACCATCACTAAGAACAGAACCATCAACATCTAAGCGATGAACACCTGGATCAGGGGGTTGCCAGTGTAGCACGCCTCGTTCTGGGACTTGGAAAATTTGATGCCGAAACTTGCCGTTCTGCACACCTTCTGAGAGATGATAAAAGCATCTGTGAACAATCTCTTTCGGGCTGTCTGATGACCCTTCAAAAGCTTGGCTACAGCGGTTTTTCCAGAGCATCCAACATGCGGTACTGAAGACATTACGCCAAGGCCATCTGGACATCTTACTTTTTCCAGGTGAGTGCTGTAAGTTCCAATGGAGCCAATCCTGCAAATTACCAGAGAAAAACATACTATAATATATGGGGTTAGTTAAAGCCGACCACACTCTCTGGGCATGCTCACAATCTCTCAAGATATGAAGTATGCTCTCCACACTATCACACTGGAAAGGACAAGTGTTTAAGACTCCCGGGTTGTGTCTCGCTCTGATCTCATTCGTGGGAAGCCTTTCATGGAATACTTGCCAGAGGAAAAATTTGACACGTTCAGGAATATCCCAACGCCATAGAGACTGCCAGTGACCGTGTTGGTTATGAATGTTCTGATGAAAGATTGCGTCGTATGCTGATTTTACACTAAAGTTCCCGTCAGGAGCATTTTGCCAACAGATAGAATCCTCATCAACGCCCGAAGGAGGAGGAATCAACAAAATTTTATCCACCACCCAATTTGGGAGGAAAGATTCCCATTTAGCTCTATCCCAATGACCCGATTGAGTCGTAAAGGAGCAAACATTAGCACTTAAATCCACAAGGTGACTATTCTTGACGATAAAGTATTTAAGGGGCTTGTCCACCGATGCCCAGCGATCTTGCCAAGCAAGCGTGTTTCGGCCACTTCTCAGGCATTTACCAAGGCCTCTTAAGAAATCATCCCAGACAGTCACCACCCCACACCAAACCGCCGATTGGTTACGCCACCTTTGAACATGAGGAACACTGTCAGAACCACATACATATTTCGCTCTTAAGCATTTCACCCAAAAGGCATCCGGTTTCTTGATGAGGCCCCAGCAAAGTTTCATAAGGAAAGCTTTATTTTGGCAGTGCAAGTCTTTAATATTCAATCCTCCCTCACACTTACGTCTTTTAAGAACATCCCATGAAAGCAGGTGCATCTTTTTGGAGTCCTCATGTTGAT
This sequence comes from Inga oerstediana, assembly GCA_963210345.1. Lineage (NCBI taxonomy): Eukaryota > Viridiplantae > Streptophyta > Magnoliopsida > Fabales > Fabaceae > Inga > Inga oerstediana. The sequence goes on from OY723402.1 coordinate 7,160,405, forward strand.
TCCAAAAGAAGTCACGACTGAGCTTTTCAATTATAGCTAACACCCCTTTCGGAATAAGGGTCGATTGCATCTGATATTGAGGGATCGCAGAAAGGACAGACTTGATGAGGGTCGATCTACCTGCCATACTTAGGTATTTACCCTTCCAGTTAGCCAATTTTAATTTCACCTTTTGGAGAAGAGGAGCAAATGTACTCTTAACCATTCTCTTGTGCAGGATGGGGACTCCCAAGTATTTTCCAAGATCCGCAGTCAAACCGATCCCAACAGATTGACTTAATTTCACCTTTTAGAGAATGCCGACTTTGTTGTGGTCAATGCGCCGAAATACTGTTCACAGGCTCAAAGCCAAACGTGCTTTCGTGGTGATCATGGAAAAGATAGAGCATTTTTTACTTCACATCACTTCAAAACAAGATAAAATTGGATGAATTGCATGTCAAATAAATAGCTTGTATGAATTTTTCCCCCATATATAATTACATGTACCATTGAACGAGTTGCTTCGCCGTTCTCTACATGCTCTCATTGTAAATTTTATTTTCTCGTTTTCTCTTGCTTGGTGGTATTTCAATAGGTTGCATTACCCCGTGTTCTGTAAATTTAATTTAGTACATTAATTCTATCATAAATTATTATTCGTGCTACTGGTTATGAATTTTATACTCGTCCGGTCTTTAATATAAGACAATTTTATTTAATTTGATTAGATTAAAAAAGTTAGTTAATATGACATGTATTTTCTAAAACATCCTAGTAACCTTCCTTAATTCTCTCATTCCTTTTCCTCCTTAATTATTGTTGAGGGGGCGTCAATAAGAGTAAATTAAGAAAAGATTAAATTGAGAAATATGAAAACTTTGTCTTATATTTATAACCAAGATCAACAGTCTAAATATATCTTATGTTAAGGATGGGAGGAGTATTTCACAACAAAACATAAAAATAAAATATAAAGAATTAAAGAGTTCGGTGAAAAGAGTTACTCATATTTTATCATCTTTACTATTCCAGCTCGCCTCAAATGGCAAGATTAAAAGAGTTCGCAGTATTTACAAATTCTTTACCGTTCTGGTCCTCATGGAGAGTTGTTTACAAATTAATCGTGAAAAGTGTTTGAATACATGTAATGTAATGGTCGGGAGTAAATACCACAGCCGATGCCGCTTTCTGAAAAGTCCAAAACTCATTACTTATCTTCTAATTCATTCATAAAATAAATTTCTTCTAGTTTAACTTGAAGTAAAATATAAGTCCGGTTTAATAATATATAATGCATTGAATTTTTTCAATTCAAAATTTATAAGTAATTAATTCGTTATAATTAATATATAATAAATATTAATAATTTTTTTACATATTTAATAATATAACTTCCTTTTTACTATTATTTTAATCTACATGCAGCAGTTAAATCAGATTTATATTTATTTAGGGAAAAGATTTATACATATGCTAGTCCCACGATGAGGACATACACGTCACAGGTTGAATTTAATTGCAGTGGTTTGATGGTTTGATTGGCCGTGCATGTGCTTCATAGAATTGCGTGGCGGATTTTGCGTCAGAAATAAAGTGCAGCCCTTTCCCACGCCCATGGCTCAACCAAAACGTTCATTCATGTTATCCCTAATATTATTTTCATAACCCTTGCACAAAGCCACACCATCAGGATCATAGCCAAGACAAAATAAACACGGGAAAAAACTTTAATGATACATAAAAGTATAATAGGTTCTACACAACAGGATATTTTTAATAATATTCTTCTTTAATTTCTATTCTACTCCTATAAGGGGCTATTGTAGGTCTCAATTAGACGAGGTTTCTATATACATTGTATCGTATCAAGAAATGAATGAAATCTTATATTGACTTAGCTTAAAAAGGTTTTGGTCAAAAAAAAATATTGACTTAAAAAGGTTCCTATCTTAACATAGAAATGATTAAGAAGGTGGAAAATACGAGAATAAAAACAAAACAAAAAAACTGTAAGAAGACGTATATATTAAACCAAACAAAAAATTGAAGTTTCTGCATGGTTGGTTTGACTGGTTGAAACAACAAGCAGAATAGTAGCAGAAACGTGGGACTGCTCTTCAGCTTTTTCTTCCATTAACAAACGAAAACGAAATAATAAACACAATCACACTGTAGTCTTTATTATTCGATTCCACATCTCTGCTCATTTGTCAGCCATCTCTTTGTCTTATTTCAAGGCCTCATTAATTCGATTCCTGCCTCCTTATTCTTAAACTTGTGAGCACGATTCCTTGTTACTTGCACATATATAACACCATATCCAACGTATGTACGTGATTTGATTGATTAAACTAAACTGATCTTAATTATATGTATATAGGCCACTGTGTATATATATAAATACAAATCCAACGAATCAAGAAACATGACACGTACATCTTTTGAAAACGAAGCCTAGCTACAAAGTTTGGCTTGTTAGCTATGAAGTTAAGGTGACGCTTTTTTTTGAATGAAAGCTGGATTACAATACCCTATGACTAGGTATCAATATTACACGTTTCACTAAGGGAACCCAAAAAGCAACACAATCATCCATGATCAACTACTACCCCCTGGAGAGAAGGTGGCGGGTGATCAAGGATAGCAAAGTTAACGCACATACTATGAGCTAAACCAGCCAAATAATCCGTAAGGATGTTTTCCTCCCTAGGAACAAAAGATAGACACACTTGCCAATCGTTAGCCAGCCACCGCCTTCCCTCCTCAATCACATCCCAGAAGGGGTGGTAAGGTGACGCTTTTATTAAGGTGACATATTAGCTCTTTCCGATTGACCAATTTTGTTGATCCATCTTCAATGTTACCTTAATCTTACTGCTTTGTTACATTTGAATATTTGATATAGCTCCACACGTTATAATATTCTTTCAGCTATCAGCTATTCTTTTTTTTTTTTTTGTCTCTTCTAATTATTGTTGCTTCACATGATTACCTTGATTTGATGTCATTTGAACTTTTTGTTCTTTTTTTTTTTAAAAATAATGATATTCTAGAAAATGATAAAATGGGCATAAATGGAAATCATTAGACCACATTGTTTTAAAAAAATAATAATACCAACATGCTGCAAATTAATTACGTTGTATAGTTTGTTCTCATTCGTAATATTCTGATTCAAATACATGGAATATGATGTTGACATTAGCCAAAAAGCCTCCAAACTTATCTAGAATTGCTAAGTTTAATTTGGGAACATATCAGTATACACACACTGATATGCGTATTAGTATTGATGGTACACATATAGTTGAGACTTTGTAGTACAAATAACACAAAACACCTCTTTTAATCTAAGATTTTCTTAACATGAGGTTGTGAGTTCGTATGTAAAGATTATAATGAGTATACGTAACTTATGACCTAAAAAAAAAAACAGAGAGAGATGCACGCATATATATTGGCATCAATCCTTTTTATTTTTTGGTACGAGATATGTAGTCAAACTAAGGTGAGAAAGGTTTTCATGGAAGAATATAAAGGAAAGTAGAGTATAGTTGCTCCCAATATTCTTGTTTTACCTCAATATAATACACACTTCTTTTTGCACCACATATATATATATATATATATATATAATATGTGAGTATTTATCTGCACCAAAGAATTTATAGCCTAGCGGCATGGATGCTCTCTCTAAATGGGAGGTCACAAGTTCGACCTCACTTGTAATCTTAGATCGTTAGTGCTTGCCCTTTTAATTTAATATATGTACTACCCCCAGTCCTTAATTAATATAATAACTATTTAACTGATTTAAATACATTAAGGAAACTAGTTAAGTTGGTTATTTATAACAAATGTGAATTGATTTCCCAAAGTAATATTTTTAATAACCACTACCCTTGGATGAAAACCCTCTTAATATGTGTAATCACAATAGGGGTACTTTGGTGCATGAATTATAACTTTTGTAAATAAGGTGGATTAAAGTCTTACATTTAGGACCAAATCTAATTCCCCAACTAACTTTTATATTAAGGAGCAGAGGGAGTATGAAATATCTACCAAGAAGCCGATTACGTAGTTGAATTGATCACACGATATTGAGCCACCCAATACTACAAAAAAACACTAAATTTCTGACAGAATTTGCTACAGAATTCAGAGTTTCCGACGGAAATGGATTTCTAACGGAATGGATTCCGTCGCTAATAATAGCATGACAAACCAATTGTCAATGGAATTCAGATTCCGTCACAAATTTCTGACGAAATTGAATTCGGTCAGAAACTTTCTGACGGAGTTCTGTCTGAATTTCCGACAGAATTCAATTCTATAGGAAATTACCTCGCAAACTTATTTTTTATTTTTTAAATTTTAAAAAGCCACGTGGAAACTCCGGTGGCTGCCACCTCATAGCTGGCAGCGGCGCGTGGTAGCTCTGGGGGGCCTCCGCCTTGTTGCCGGCACCCAGATCCGCCAGGTGGTATAGCCTGTCTCCTCCACGTGTCGCAACCTCGCTTCGCACAACCTCCCTCCGCCACGTGCCGCAACATCTTTTTTTCCTGAAAATGCAACTCAACTTACCCTCCCTTGGTTCAAACCCACGACCCCGTCCGTACGCGCACGATGCCTTATTGGATGGGCTCGACGGCTTTGGCATTTTATTATTGCACAATTATATATATATATATATATAATCTTATTATATATAATCAATTATTTATAAATATATATTTGTTTCTTATATATAAATGTAATAATAATATAAAATAATTTTATGTATTCTTATAAGTTTTAATATAAATGAACTTCAAATTAAAAAATTTCACATCTTAAATAAATTTCATATGACTATATTTTTGTCTAATTTCTAAAATGAATTTTTTTATTAATAACTAATAAATTTTATTTTTTATAAATAAATTTTTATACGACTATTTTGCCCTTACAGGGACCAAAACTATGATTGGAAACTTGAGGAGTCAAAACCAAAATGAGGAAAAAATTGAGGGATAAAAGATGGTATTAACTCTAATTTTTAAATATTTATATGGCTAATAATATTATAATTTTAATTTATATAGAGATAGTTTTTAAAAATTTAATTTAATTAAAAAATAATAATTAATTAAATAATAATAATTTTTAAATTTTTTCGATGGAATTAGCCATGGAATTTTCCGTGGCAAAATTATTTTCCACGGAATTTGCCACGGAATATTTTAGCCACGGAAAAAATTCCGTCGGAAATTCCGTTGCAAACTTTTCTAACATAATTCTGATAGATTTCCATCAAAATTTGCTACAAAAATTGTTTCCGTGGCAAAATCCGTCAGAAATTTAGTGTTTTTTATAGTGCAAATATACTTTATCACATGCATGTCTCGTTAATAATTCAACCGTTTTCTTAATGAGAGCGTCACTTAGCTTTTTGATTTAATGATTTAAAACAATATAGCTCGATCATCTCTCATGTATACCATTAAATTTGATTCATCCTCAATATACATATTTGTTTACTTTACCATTTGAAAATATAACTAATTACGTGCGTCCATGAAGTTTTATCTCCTTCAGCTTTAATCACCGTGTATATGTGTGTAGAAATATTTTTTGTGAATCTATCTATACATGAATGTAGAAATATTTTGTGAATCCATGAAAATATACGATTAAATTAATTTTGTGAATCTATACATGAATGTAGAAATATTTTTTGCAGGAGAAATATTCTCGTCAAGTCGTCATCATAACTTTCAACTAAAGGGAGCAAAATAAAAAGGGCAGCAAATGTACGACAAAATTATTAAATAAAACTAATAGCTAACTTTACCTTTTCATATCATAATAAAAAAAGGTAAAAAAAAAAATGCTAGTAGTGCCAATTCTCCATTTTTTTTCTCCATCCAAATACAGGGTAAATATGAGCATATTGGCAACAAATATTCAAACTTTGATTTGCCACGTTGGTAGATTTGTCCCTACCACTAATAGTGTGTTTGACAGTGCGATTCGTGGGAAAATTCATACGATTGGTGTGTTTTCGTGCGTTTGTCTATCGTGGTGGAAAAATGGAGTGTTTGGCTTAATGATAATAAATTTGGGCTTTTAGAGAACATCATGGTGAAATCACACGAAATATTGAAAGTACATTTCCGAGCTCTTTTCTATTGATTTGTGCGATATGCAATAAAATATTTTTTTAGTTATACCTAGAGTGCTATCAGACTGATTGTAATTTTACTCTTAATATATTTTTTCAGCTCCAAAAATTACTTTAAAATATTTTTTAGTGCTTTTAACCCTTAAAATATTTTTTCAGTTGTACCCAGTGTGCTATCAGACTGATTGCAATTTTATCCTTAATATACTCTTTCAGCTCCAAAAATTACTTTAAAATATATTTTAGTGTTTTAACCCTTTGAAATATTTTTTCAGTTGTACCCAGTGTGCTAATAGACTTATTGCAATTTTACCCTTAATGTACTTTTTCAGCTCAAAAAATTACTTTAAAATATTTTTTAGTGTTTTTAACCCCTTAAGATATTTTTTTCAGTTGTACCCAGTGTGCTAACAGACTGATTGCAATTTTACCCTTAATGTACTTTTTCAGCTCCAAAAATTACTTTAAAATACTTTTTAGTGCTTTTAACCCCTTAAAATATTTTTTTCAATTGTACCTAATATTTTAAAGTAATTTTTAAATATTTACTTGATTTTTTAAATATTTTTTCACCCACTTTTTCTTATCATTATCATAAAAGTCATTTATATTTAAGCCAATCCAAACACTCACTTACTTTTGCAATAGTCATTTATACAATCAATCCAAACATAAATCACATTACAAAATCTGGCTTTTATCAAAAGTACGATTACAAAAAGTCAAATAAAAAAAGCTATTTTTCCATCACTGTTCCAAACACACACTAAATCTAACCCTCATTGGGATGTATGTATGGCATTATCTAATAATATGCTACTTCTTCTTGTCCATAATATAATACTCCTTCCGGTCCTAATTATAAGATAAAGTTGACTTCTTTGGAGAAACTAAGGAAGCCAATTAAATCACTTTAGAATATTTATATTTATATTTATTTCTTCAAACTAATTAATTTGACTAACAAACTTATATATAATCTAAGGATACTAAAAATATAAATATTCTAAAGTGATTTAATTGGCATACTTAATTTCTTCAAAAAAATCAACTTTATCTTATAATTAGGATCGGAGGGAATATCCCGTTTATAAAGTAAGAACGAGATTTTACATTATATATGGAACAAGGACTCTTGAGTCAAATCGATACAATCTAAGAGAAACACTAGGACTAGGAAATAATTAAAGATGACGAGAGGAGTTTAATTGACTAATTAGTGCTAATCCAAAAGACTCAAAGCCACCCCATGGTTCTTCTACTGGAACTTAGCCCACTCCTCACATGCAAACCCTATCAGCTCCTCAGCATTGGGATCCATCACATCAATCACGGGGATGGATGAACCGGATCCATACCCGAATCCCCGCGTCGTCTTCCACAAAGGTTTGAGGCCATGCATGGGAATCAGGAAGGGTCCGAACTGAAGAGAAGTCTATGGGTTTAAATACGATGAAGATATTGAGGGTGGTCTCTATACGCTTCAAACAAAGTACTAGCCATTGCTATAACCATATTGATTGATTAATTTGATTAGAGATTCAAGTACAATAGAATATATTTATATGCGTGTGTGTGTTTGTTTATGGATTAAAAAAAAGTGAAATGAGTTAGAGAGAGAGAGGAGGGGGATTGTAGGGCCTAATTTAATAAGTTGGGCCTAAATGCAAGACATTCTATGAGAGGAAGGCCCAAAAAGGGTTGCCTAGCAAGTCCAGCCCAAGGTTACACTTGGTCACACCATCAGATATACCCAGTCAACCCCAGGAACTGATATGACGAGTTTGACTCGGAATAAATGCGTAACTCCCCCCAATCCGTGTAGATCCGAAAAAGGCCGACTGACTTACCGGTAGATCCGAAATAAGCAGAACTAATGCAACAGATGAGCAGATCCGAAATAACTGGAACCGACTTGCCAGATCCCAGAGGCAACATTATAAATAGGGGTAGCTAGGCCAAAGGGGGACACAATACGAGACATCGATCTTTTTTGCTTACTTATTATTCCCAAGCTCTTCTTCAATTTTATTGCATTGTATTCCCTTTTTAAATATCAATTCATCTTTTTTGCTTCATCATTAATTTATCAATCATATTAAACTTTCTATTTTATATCATACTGAGGTTCTAAGTTGTCAGTGACCCCTACAAAATCTTTAATAAATAATTTTGTTTCTACAATTTGGCTCCGTCTGTGTGGACTCTGACAACGAATTTCACGTTTTCTTTTGTTGATCATATATAGGGGAAAGATTATTCCTTTTCGTGTATTCTTGACCATCCACCATGACAGATGCACCTACCATTATAGCTGCACCTACCAACCTTTAAGAGCTTCTTGACAAACTAATCGTTTTGTTGCAAGAATAGTCCCAACAAATTTCCACCCGGGCTAGACTGGCTGCATAGCAGCAGGAACGACTCTAATGTTTGGAAGAAGAAAATAATGTCTTGCAGGAGCAACTTACTTCACGCTCCCCGCGAATCACTCCTACTCCTTAATGATTACCAACCGCCCTCGTCTCACATATGCAATCATTGGGGGCTCCCGGCACCACGGCAGATCAACCAAGGACAACAGGTAATGAAACTCTAATTGAAAACAATAGTGATGAAGCTTATGATACAAGTACATTGATTGCACCAACCATGCCTGGTGGTGAAGCAGAAAGAATGGCGAACACTCCTACGAGAAATAACATACCAGTTTCTGGCGCATCAGATGACAAAGGATGGAAGTAGAGGTGCCAAGAACTAGAAGCAATGATACTCTGTCTACCTGGTGTGCCATTACCAATGAAGAAGAGTGCTCCTAATAGTTTTGCTGACACACCATTCGTAGATGATATTGCACTGGTTGAGATGTTTAGGAAATTCACTCTCCTACACGTATGACTCTATGATGGTTCGACGGACCCAGATGAACACATGAGGCAGTACCGACAAAGGATGCATGTTGTGGTGATACCACGAGAAATACGGGAAGCTTGTATATGCAAGGGTTTTGAGTCGAGTCTAATTGGACCAACCTTGAAGTGGTTTACCAACCTACCAACCAACTCGATAGGATCGTTTGAAGAGCTAAATGGTTTGTTCATACAACAATTTCCTAGCAGTTGAAAAAGGAGCCAAACGACCTCTATGAAATCATTCAGGGAAAGCAAGAACCGTTACAGGATTATGTTGGGAGGTTAAACCAAGAAAAAATCAACATATCAAATTGTGATGTCCAAACAGCAATTGCTGTATTCCACGAAGGCTTGCTTCCTTACTCTGATCTATATAAGGAACTAACAAATATTCTTTTAATACAATGGATGATGTATTGGCTTGAGCTTGGGCCTAAATCAAGTAGAAAGAAAACGAAGTTGGGACCCAATACATCTAATGAGGTATGGTTTCTAAATCGTTACCTTCTAAGTTTGTTTTTGGGTTTTATTCATTTATTAATCTCATGAACAAGACATGATGATACAAACCGTAAATATGACTAAGACAAAGTGACCAACGATCTAAGCTATATGGTCCTGTCATATTTGATACTCTAATATTAAATGCCACACCAATAATATACTCTGTTTTGTTATAGGATTCCTTTATATCGGATTTACTGCTTAGTATTCAATTGTATAAGTCTTTCCACTTAATGTATGTGTGGCCATTCAATCATTATTCAATTAAATGGAACTATATCCACATGACATACATGTCGAGATGCTGCTGTTGTAAGCCATTTTACTTGATAAAACACTGTCATTCTTTGTGAGACATTCAATTTGATACATGTACTTTCATTTTATGGTTACCATCTTCTACTTGACATACTACGAACAGACCAGCTCACTAGCTTACGCTCGGCATACAAGACCACCTACTAAGTTGAACAACACATGAACGATGCATCATAAAATTTGTGAGTACTCTATACCGACCCTTCTAAACGTTGAGAGCCCAACTTTAGGTGTCCCATAGTTGAACACAAACCGGGCCACAAAGATGTGACATATATACCTACTGACCAAAATCTGCATGCTTGGTCAAATATTATCTTAACACTACAATATGTACTAGCATACATAAATATTCTAGCAAATAAAGCTCTATACCAAAGCTTCTAAAAGTTGATAACCCAACGTTATGGGTGCCTCATGGCAGAACTCAAACTGGGCCACTAAGATGTGACGTACACACCAAGCAACCAAAATTCTCGTACTTGGTCAGGTATTACAATAATATAACGGTCCGTACTAGCAAGAGCGAACTTACTAACCAACAAGGTTATACAATGGCAACTTGCACAATATGGAATGCTTTGCTTGCAATTGACTTGGCATATATGGGGACCGACACACCAAAGACCCTGGTCGTACAAACCACAAAAATGAAAAGTACTCTAGCTAATACGCTACATTATAAGTCCACCAGGGCCACCTAGTGAATATGTCATTGCCAAACCTCTAGTTGATGAGATACAATCAGAACAAAAACAAAAGACCCAAGCTTAAGGATCCACAAAAAAGAAACTAGATCATAACAAGTCTACACCAAAAAGGCACACACACGCCCTCTACTAATTTCTGTCGTCATTAGCCCCAGTAACGAAGTTGTCATCTTCTAACCTACCATAAAAAAGAGACCGATATTCAGTTATTGCTTGGTCGGGACCCCATTGGTTCGAACGACCATCCTTAAACTACTTTGTTAGCTGGGCTTGAGTCTGAAATGCTGACTTAACGGCGATATCCTCAAGTTGTTGCTTCAGATTACTATTTTCAGAGTGTTCAACTGACAACTCATGCTTTGCCGCTGCCAGCTCCTTTGTTGCTTGCTCCACCTGCGCTTCAAGCTTAGCTTGGGAATCTGACATATGCACTGCAGCCTGTTGTATGTCTTCTTGGATCGTTTGGCTTTCTCAGTTGCTTGCGAGGTTAGTCTGGAAGCCTCTCTTTCCAAGTATAACCTATCCTGGAAACCCTACAATCAATGACGTTACCAAGAGTTAGCATAGACGCTAACTTAAACAAAAGGAGAGACTGACATGACACTATACTTGGAACACTTGGGTGAGGTAGGATATCAATGAGTAAGTAGATCATTGAGCCTCCAACATTTAAACACTCTAGAACATTATCCTATAATTTTTTGAATATTAAAAGAAAATATTTTAAAAAAATTCTACAATATTTTTCAATGTGTTTGTTGTGGTTTGCTGACCACATGTCAGTACTTTAAAGTTCCCACAACTGCAAAAGGATAATATAAATATTAAAATAAGAATATATATTGTAGAACTGGCAAATATTAAAACTTAAGCAAATCTTAGATCTGATTTAACAAATCTGTTTTCAACAAACCTGCTAAAGTTTAGTAACATGGGAGAGTGACAACTAGATCCTGATTCAACAAGCTGCTAAAAATTAGGAGAAAAATTATATTGATTTTAGTATATATAATCTAGTGCAATCAGAATTATTTTCACAGCAATAAAGCAATAATAAAAAACTTCGGCATTTCACCTCATCGTCTTTTGGTGCTCTCTAGTTTTCTTAAGTGTTTTTTCTCCATTTTTATCTTCAAACCAACCGCCATCATCAGAAATTAGATATCGTTTTTTTGTCTGCTATTCCTCTTCACAGATAATACAACAACCTTGAGCCTCAACTGGTGAGCTCTCGTTATATGAAAAATAAAATGAAACTAAAAACGTTAATTGCAAAAAAAAAGAAAAGAAATGAAAGCTTACATGAGGAATAATCACGAGAGGAAGGAGCTGCAGAATGAAGATCCATATTAGTGGTTGAGGACAGAACCCGCGGCGACAGAGCAAAACCCATAGGAAGAAGAGTATGAGACTCACTCGGGAAGCTAGAAAATTATTGTGAAATAAATTTTTTTAAGAATCTCGCCTTCTAATATATGATAGTTTTCATTGATAACTGTTAAGTATCCTTAAAAAATATATAACTGCTTTTTATGAAGACTAGTCAAATATTGTCAAACAATTTTTTTTTTCTGAATCTCATCTTTCTCACCTCCTTAAGATATTAATAGATATTACATATTAGATTAATATCTTAATATATTATGTTTATCTTAAAAGTTTAAATCTGTAATATCTATCTCATATTCATAATCATACTGTGTGGTTAATTATTATAACCGTTATGTATTTATTTTTATCAATACAATGTCGGAAGAAGAATCGTTTGTGAGAGTTACATGACGGTTGTTTCGTAAAAACTATCATATTTGTTACTAAATAAATGACCGTTATTAATTATAACCGTTATTTTTGTGTTTTCGCGAATTCCGCCTCTCAATACATAACAGTGCACATATTTAACAGTTATATTTTAGCATTATATATTCTTGTGAGACCTCAACCTCGACATAAATAACGTTTATTAATTATAACTGTTATGTATTAATCACTATAAATATCTAAATCTGTAGTAGTGATGTCATAAAATATTTATGTATGTGCGTGCGTGCGTGCGTATTTTAAAAAGTATATAGTTAATTAACTTCTGAATATATAGACGTGATTTTTTTAAGAAATTTCTAATCAATCAAATAATTAATTAATACTAAAACACAAAACTTTGTTTTGGTCCAGCAGCACACCCGCACTAAAAATACTCTAGTACTTACAAGAGCTATAGCTTTGCCGATTTAATTTTGTCAACCCAAACACTTATTTAGGAGTTGCGTGCGTTTCAAAAAGAAAAAGGTAATACTATTAAAAAAAAAAAAAAACAATGGCTGGAGTTGGACTGGCTAGTGCCTAGCGGTATCCAGTATTGATTTCTTTTTTATTTCACTGATATTGTAGTGATTTGAAGTTTCCCTGTGTTGTGAGGTATTGTATTTAGGGAAAAAATGATAGAAAAAGACTATTAAAATGTGTAAAAAATAAATAAGGGCTGCGAATTTTAATAATTTCAAATTGGTTGATTTAAAATTTTGAAATGTTGACAAATGTGTGAAATTCTATAAGTGCTCTTACCTTTTTTTTTTTAAAAAAACAAATCACTGGAGCTCTGGTGTCCTTGCCAGCAACAGGCCACCGAAACTGCTAATATATTTTTATTGAATTTCTCAGGCAAAAGTTGTCAATATAGATACTTAAGTTGTTAATAGCGCCATTAAAGTTGTAAACAGCAGCCCCATTTTTTTTTTTGAATTTATCAGGAAAAACTTGTCAATATTAATATTTAAGTTATTAATAATAATACTAAAGTTATAAAAAGGACATTTGTTGAATGTTTTCTAATAACTTTCACTAGAGTGCTAATGGTCTAAAATTTTATTTTTTTTGAATTTCTCATACAAAAGTTGTCAATATGAATATATGAATTATTAATAGTAATACTAAAATTATAACTAGATTATTTGTTGTTTATATTTTATATTTAGAACAGGGGAGTATATTTAGTAGTGGATACGTTAATGTTTTTGCATTGATTGATTGGATTCCCATGATGAATGTATTGGAAGCAAGCATTAATAACAACTTATCCATGATTGACTTTGAAATTTCTATATTCTTGAACATATTGGGGGTCAGTATTTAATAAAGTCCGGTGGATACATCCCTTCCCGCCTTCCCCTTCCAACCAATCCAAGAAGAGGGCACTCTCCGGTACTTCTTTTTTATTACTCCTCATAATCATATCTCCACGTTTATTTTATAAAATAGATGGTTTAGATTTAATATTTTATAAAATTATTATTATAATATATTATGAATTAAAATTTATTTATCTTTCCAATATTATATTATGCATTGTATAGATAGGATTTTAAGAGTTTAAATTTATTTATGTTTATAGTAATAATTTTATAAAATATTTATATCTGAACTATTTATTATTTTAATATAACGGTGAATATAAGATTATGAGAAGAAAATTAAAAAAATAAAAAAACCTTTCGTTCGTGCTTTCGTTTTCGGGCCTAGAGAGACCTACACCTGTCCATGCCATTCATATAACAAGGAACACAATGCTTAAAACATTATATGATTGTACCAAAAAACATTATATGAAGTAGTAGTAAATTATAACTTTAATTGGGTTTTAATTTTGTTGGAAAAGATGGCTTTTAATTTTATATAATGATACGTTTATTTAATTAATTAGGTGATGCGGGGAGGAGTACAGTATGTTCTGCTTCGTCTAGCTCCACCGAAAAGGAACCATGAGGCCTAGTACAGTTGATACTTAATTGGATTCTTCAAGTATCTAGTTAGGGGTTTGATCCCTGCCAGTATGTATGGAGAGGGTCTCATGGCCAATACTAGAGCTCCTTCAGGAAGTCTACGGTGCGAGTGGATTAATCACTGCTATCGATGCAGATCCTTTGACGAAAGGTCTGGCAAAGGATTTGGTCTTAAAAACATCAAAGGGAAACCCAACTCACACTTGACCATCATTTCAAGTCTTGAGTTCAACGGTAAAAGTACACTATCAGAGCGATTGCAAGTACTTGACTTGTTAATACATCCCAGGTTGGAAAAAGTACTTGGTAACCATGAGACTATAAGGGAGTAGGTTGAGCCATAGTTTGGCTCTTAATGGACCTTTAAGCACATATTTGCTAGAGCATTTATCATGGTGATGCTCTTGATGGAGTCTACCTATATGAGAATGAAGTGGGGCCGCTTCTAAGAGTCCAAGGGCTTGACTTTGAAAAGCTTAAATGAAAAGGAAATGGACACAAGGCCGCAAATAAATGCGACATTTAAATTGGCATTCAATGGCTCGAGATCACATGTGTAATTCATGAACACTTGTTCATATGGGATAATTGATTCAAAGCTTAGTCTACCATATTATTTTGAATGGGTGAAACCATGTCTTATTTAGGTAAATGTTCAAATCCTCGAGATACCTTTACTAACAACATGAAATTTCTGAAGTGATAAGAGTTTGTGATCATTTTAAAATAATGGGGGATTGTTGGAATATTTTAAAATGAAAGGATGTGTTTGTTGAAAAATCGTGTCCTTATAAATTAAGAAATTTATATGAAGGGTTGTGTATGGAGTTATAACACTAAAGGTCACCAAGGCCATGTCCTTTTAGTTTCTAAAGACACCTATGAAAACGTGTGATAATTATTACTTGGTGGAAGGTTGTGATGATTTTGAAAAAAACCTTCCATACTATAAAGGCGTAACTCCTCATGGAAGATTTATTTTAAATAACCATTGGTTATTTGAGTTATGTTGGTTCATGAGGGTTTATGATTTTAACATGTGGTTATGACTTTTTATTGAAGAGGTGTTGCTTCAAGAGGCACCACTTCAAGGCATCATTTCATGGTCTATAAACTAAATACCCTGCAGCATCATTTCATTTGTGACATATAGACAATACAACATCAGAAATCATACAACAACAAAAGATCAAACCCATTGCCTTTGTCCTTGAGTGCACATAAAGATAAATTCAAATTATCACTTTGTAAAAATCATTGTTGTCTAATCGGTTTGAGTGTTGGGAGTGTAAGCTATACTTAAGGGTCTTCATTGTATTCTGTGGGAGATTCATCTGTAAATCCAAGTTACATCCTATTAGATAGGGATAAGTTGGGGTAAATTAAGCTTAAAAGAAAGTACTGCACATGTCTTAAAGACGTTGTACACTACTTTCTTCTTCATCTCCTATTTTTATACTCCTTAGATATCCACCTCATCCAACAATTATCTTATATTCTAAAAGTTAAGAGCAACGTCCGACAAAATATCATTATGAACAAGTAAATAGGGGTATGGAATTAGGAAAAGGATTTTTCTTTTTCGTAAAAAGTTAAAACTCGTCGCCACCCCCATCATGTGCAGCTTCTATTTAACTCCCATCCAAAAAGAAAACTCTATGGAAAAGAAGTTTTTCACTCCTCAAAGTTATGTATTGTTCACAACAAAAGATCAGACTGGCACAACAAAACTCACTGTGTGTCCAGCTATAGGGTATATGACTCGTGAAATATAAGTACAGTTTATCACTAGCACTAGCCCATAACTTGGGGTCTTTTGCCCTACCTGATGTTGTCAAATATCCGTATGATATCATAACGGCCGCTTTGATATGCCAAATAGAGAGGAGTCTCTCCACGGTTGTCTAGCTGATAAATATCTGCTCCTGCCTGCACAAGCAACTTGATTATCTCAGTGTTTCCAACACGGACAGCCATGTGAAGTGGGTTACTTCCACTTAAATCTGCACAGACATGAAAAGGAACCCACATTGTTATAGAGAATTAGAGATGATGGGGAAGACAATTCTCTATTTACTACTAATTCTAATAAGAGTACCTTTTTTACTGGGATCAGCTTGATGTTGAAGAAGTCGAACCACACAATTTTGGTTGCCTCTATTTGCGGCAATATGCTGTTCAAGAACACAGTATAATGGTAAGTTTATGAACCTATGCTTATGCATTCAAAGAGGAGAAGGAAAATAAACAAATTTTGTTGCTAACCAGAGGCGTCATTCCATTTCCATCTACTTCATTAGGATCTGAGCTTTTCTCCAACAACTGTTGCAGCAATGTTTCATCGCCTCTGTCTGTAACAAAGCATAGACTGGCAGGCAAATCCATTTTGCCCTGAGCAAACATGGCCTCATCTTCTGTCAGAATTCCCCCAATAATTGGATCACTTGATTTCTTCTCCAAATGCTGCAACAGTTTATAGCAAAAGTCATTATAACATGTTCATTAATGTAATTAGTATAGCATATAATTAGCGATTGCATATAACCACGACATGATGAGCCATTAATGCCTAGGCTCCTTACTCATATATGTATATATACCCCTTTTATGATTGTGAATTGAAAAGTTATTCAGAATATATTTTCCCTCCTTTTGTACATGACATACACCAAAATATCTTCCTCTGTTTCGTTCCAAAGAATTGATTTCTATAATATGAAAGTAGTTATCATTTTTACTTAGAAAAGCCAGCAAGACATTTTGAGGAGCAAGCAAAAATAAACACGATTTTTCAGTGAAGATTGCTTGACTAGGGGAAAAGAATCAAAAACCAAATCTCGGAATCTAGATGTAAGGTAATTAGATCAGTGGCCATATTTAAGAATTTAAGAAGCTAAATAATCGAAGCAAAACATATGAATAAGTTGGTTCAAATATTATATACCCGAAGTAAATTGCACGTGATTATTTTCCCATCTCCATCATTTGAACTAGCAAGATTTACAAATGCTTCGACTTCCAGACGTAAAAGCTGGCACAATTGTTTGGTTCGAACTGTGAAGGGCGCTGGCCTCTTACATAGCACGCCTATCTCTCCCACCAAATCTCCTACCTCTGCCTGACCAACAACCTGCAATAATTGCAGACAACATGAATTGTTAGCTATTGTGAATGAGACGAAGCAAAGCAGTGACAATCCGCAGAAACTCTTAACTTGCCTTTTCTATACCATTCTTTTCGATGATGAGCTCCTGCAGGTCACAAGAAAGTTAGAGATAGTTTAATTTGTTTGTTTTTCCAGAGAGAGTTGAAGCGAGACAAATTACTTAAAGTAAAAACGCCCTTTGAAGCAATCAATTGTTAATATTAACACGATTGTTAAAAAATATCAAACGCCAACAATTTCATTTGAAGCACTATAACAATATAACAATATAATCGTAATATAACAAAATAATCTTCTTATTACACTTGTGTCCATCAGTTTCATTTGAAGCAATCAATTGGTGTAACCTGTTCCGGGATTATGATTTGAAGAATATCCTTGTTTATTTGGCATGACTAGCATATAGACTAGCTGATACATGTATGCTTAAAACCCATGTAAAACCCTCTACGTACTTCTTTATAACGCCTAGCACAACCCAACGTCAAAAATGTTATCTACATGCCACTCAAAAAATAAATAGAATAATGATAAACCCAAAGGACAATATATATAAGGGAATGTAATAGCTTACAGCTGCGCCCGTAACCAATATATAAATGTTTGCTGGGGCTTGCTTCTGTGAAATAACAACTTCCAGTGGAGGAAAGTGCTCAGGCTTCATTTTCGCGACCTTTAAAAAGCCCAAGACATGCTCATTGGTTGATCTATGTAGCATTTAAATTAAAAGACAGAAAAACACAAAGCATGCATATAAATTATTGTTCCAGGTACATGCATTACAGAATTGTATTGTCCAAAAAAATATATTAGTCAAGAAAGTATAACTCTTCTTGATTATAAATGCACGTTTACGGAAAAACATTGTGTGGAATGATGCGGTTGATCAAAACTGTTTCCCAGCCTAAGAAAGGTATGTATACTATTTTCATATTAAACGATAAAGAAATATTACCAGTTGAAGAAGTAGGTTATTGGACACTCCATGAAACAAGTAGACTTTATCAACTACTGAACGGAAGAGGTGGCGTGATATGCTGTCTTGAATTGGTTTTGGTAGAAGATTAATAATATTCTCCTGATACTTCAGATCTTCCAATTCAGTCTTGTGCTTCATCAACAAATAGGCGAGCATCCGCTCTTGCAAGCGGACAGGCAACTGGTTCCGCTGTGCAAAACTTCTGGCAGCTCGAACTGTGGCTCTCTGATATCTCGGAAAAGATGAATACATTCAAAACTATAATTATTAATAAAATTCTTAAAATGAGACATTCAGAAGTAATGGTTGTGCAGAATAAAACGTTGTGAACTCACATATTTCCTGGTTTGGTCTGTGATTTGGAAAATAATATTCGACATATTTCCCAAAAAATATCCGTTAACTGCAACAATTATGTAGAACATGTAGACAATGCCAAACACCATCTCCTTTGCATTCAAAGGATGCAAATCACCATAACCAATGGTCGACATTGTGACTACAGCCCAGTATAATGATGTTAAGTAGCGTCCCCAGAGATGCATCTCCTTGCCATCGGCAGTTTGGCTAAACCATGTGGTTTCGGTGTCCTCATTTGCAGCAAGAGCATAGAAAAGGCAGGCTGCTATATGCGCACTTAAGAGACAAACCTACAGATGAATCAAAAATTATGATCATAAGATGAATTTGTCTCTACTAAGTAGCAATTTAATTTTAAGCATGAAACTAAATTTGACATTAAATAATGGCGCAGCAAATACTCACACAAAGCATCTTTGAAAAACGGACCCAGATGAAGTCAAACTTACTGTCCTTTTCGAATCTGATATGTTGACAAAAGAGGGGAGTGGATACTTCGTCAGTTGCAATACAAGTCGGAATGGTTTAATTTGTGAAAATAAACAATTGTCCTTGGAATAAGATCTGTCACATTACCTTGCAAACAAAGCATGGCCCCTACGGAGGCGCCAAAGAGGCAGCAAGAGGGCATATTGCTGAAGAGCTGTGTGCAATGGTTTACGAGCAAGCTCAAAAGGAATGGTAGAGATGACATCAAAGAGGAGCCGGCTTTTGAGGTATCTCCAGCCAATCAGTTTATGGTTGTCGATATAAAGATAAGTTTTTTTGTCCAGGTAGGCAAGAAAGAAGGTCAGAAGAATGTCGACCGCAAAAAAGCCATTAACAACGTTATCTGCTATGGCAAGAGGACCCTTGGATTCCTTAAGGAATCCAAAACGAAATGGACAAACACATGCACTGTAGACCACTAGTATGAGCACAAAGATCTCCCAGCTTCTGCGGTATATAACAAGTTAGCACATCAGCATCTGCAATATATAAGCATAATTGACTAATAACACGTTGACACGTGAGAATCAAAAGAAATAAGGGAGATACTCGGAGACTGTAAAATTGATAACTCACAGGTATGGAAAGTATGAAAAGAGAGATAAAATTATAGGTAACACTACTCTCCCAAGTGCTCTCAGCGTAAGAATCTCACTAATGAAGAATTGAGAAGCCCAAGAGAATCTCCAATATACTGAAATACGTTTATTCACTCACGTCTTAGTTGGGGGCAGCTAGCACATATATACAGAAATCAGAAATACAACGGAAACAATTGATGGTCCCTACATGATCGGGAACTGACTCATAATGGGGCCGACTCACGTGACCGTTTTATACGGTGATACTTAATTAGTATCAACAATTAATTATTAATAAGGTAATCAGACTCAATAATTAATTAAAGTAACGAATAAAACAGATGCTTGACTGATTCAGACCTCCCTAACTTCCCTATTCTTAGGATATAAAAAATCTTCTAAGATGCGGGGTTAATAACAGTGAAAAAAATTACGAAACCTAAGAAGAAAAGGGGCGGGAATAAAGCCAAACCTATAATGACGGTTAAAAGGAGAGATGATGAAGGATCGGAGCTTAAGTTTGTTGTGAGTGGCACTGGCACCATGAGAAGGAAGAGAGGCTCTAAGGCTGAGAGGGCCGCCCACGCCCACGGACAAGAGCTCATCCTCAATCTCTCGGTCGATCCCTGTGCCGGATATTGAACCACCGTCGCCGGTTGGCAACTCCGCCATCTCCGCCCTCCCTTTCGCCCTCTGTCTCCGATTATATTTTTCCTTTTCCTCCCGTCTCTCTCTGTTTCGGTATTACTACCACGCAATGTATGTGAGTGAGGGTTTGGGCTCGTGGTGGTAGCTGTTACAATGAAGAGTGGTCAGTGTCCTCTTTACTCCTCGAGGCTGCTGGATGCCTGGATGAGGAGGAGAAGAAAAAGAAGAAGCGGGAACTCGTGGGGCTAGGGCAGACGTGTAAAAAGGTTCTCTCCTAAACCGTGCTGACAAAGGAGTGTCATGTAACTAGAGTCTAGAGATAATGGTTAGGGCTCAATGAGCGGACTTCCCTCCTCTGGGTATCAGTCAAAAAAAAAGTTCTCTCCTAAGTTATGCTGACATAGGAGTGTCATGTAACTAGAGTCTAGAGACAATGGTTAGGGCTCAATGAGGGGATTTCCCTCCTCTGAGTATTGGGGTGAGGGTTCTCTCACCGTGCTTTTTCTTTTTTCTTTTCCTCATAATTCCATCTCCACCCTTCCAGCTCAGATGTGAGAAGAGATGTTGTTATGCTATGAAACTGTGGGGCGTTGGATTGCTCAAGACATGGAATCTTCAAGATTATTGTTGAAGGCGATTCTTCTGTGGCTTTTTAAGCACTGACCCAAGCAAGCACAAATTATGTTTAGTATTGATGCGACAAGCATAGGAACTCTGCTGTTGGAGGAGTAGTGCGTGACAACCAAGGAGCTTGGATTTGCGGTTTTCAGCAAAACACGGGTTTCAGTTCCGGCTCAACTGCCTCGGAGATTCAAGCAATCAGCATTGGCCTAAAGTTTTGTAAATCAAGAAATTTCAGAAGGATCAGGCTTTACACTGACTCATTAGAAGCAATCCAACTACTATACCAGTTTGGGGGTCATTACCACCCGCTACAGTTCGAAGTGGAGGAAGTCAGGAAATTAATCTTCAACGACTGGGATTTAGAGATTCATCACTGTCACAGAGAAGCCCTTAAATGTGCTGACGCTATGGCAAAAAGGGCCCTGGACTTGAACAACGATTTGCATCTATTGCATCTCCCACCGGTTTTTTGTTTGACCCAACTGTTAGCTGATCTCAGCTAATCTTTTTGGGTTTTTGTACTTTCTTGGTTTGGTTTTCTTCGGTTCCTGTACTTTTGGCCGCTGTGGCCTCAAGAGGTTTTCCCCTCTTGTCACTTCAAATTAAAAAAAAAAAAAAAAAAAAAAAAAAAAAAAAATATTGATGCTCCTCCCTCGGGAGTGAAGGATGTGCTATACACAGACATGGTGGGTGCTTCTAACCCAGGACTTTGCATTGTTCAGTAACGTGATAATATATTTACACGACCCAAAACTCTGTCGTTCACTTGTAATAATTTTCATTAAAAGGGAGGTTAAAATTCCATATGTGATATACATGCTTGTTTATAATACAAAATTACAAATTTTTGAATGAACGCTTGCTAAATTAAAAATCTGCAACCCTTAATTAATTATCACTTTCATCCACTCGCTAATTACCAATGCGTGGTCCTATTTTTACACAAACACTGAATTCATAGCTGCCAGCACAAAGGAGAAAAATGAAGGTGTGAGTTTAATAATTTATAATGAGACACACACAGATGACAAGCATATAGTTTGATTAAATTAATGTTGTAAATCTATTTTGCAGGAGAAATATCCTTCGCCGTCACAACGTTCAACTTCAACGAAAAGGAGCAAAATAAAAGGGGAACGTGCTGTGGGCATTCAAATGTACGGCGACCCTATTAAATAAATAAAACTAAAAGCTAACTTTATGAGTTCATATCAATACACCATTAAAAAAAAACACCCACCTCAGCGCTTAAATCCTTTCCACCTTAATTTTTGCTCTACGCGATCAAAGCTGATAACAAACTACACTACCCCTCATGTCTGCCTGCATCAACGATCAACGAACTTTATAATATATAAAAAGCTAATCTTTGGTGACGACAGAGGATACATCATTAATCCTATCCATTCATTCACCCTAATCAAATCTCTGTTCTTGATTCTCCCTCCTGCTGCTGCTGCTGCTATATATATATATATATATATATATAATATTATCTACTTTGATGGGCCCAATATCCTGTTTGATGTATTGTTTAGCGGTAGATGTAAGATGAATTTTACATAACAATATAAATAGGAAAAAATAAATTAATAATAACCTTATAAAAATTATATTTTATAAATTTGTTGAAAATATTTTGAAAATGAAATGCTCTTCTAGCTCAGAAGAAATGCGGGAAAAAGTAGTTTTCTACTTTTCTTTTTTCAAATTCTTACTTAATCATTTTTAAAAGATAAAATACAGGTAAAAATTGCTCACATTGGACGAGGAGCAAAGACTGACGCATGGAAAGAAGAAAAGTTGAAACTTGAAAGGTGACATCTCAGTATTTCAAATGTTTTATACAATGGACATTAGTGCAGTGCAATCTTATGCCCATTAGTTAGTGGATAAATCAACCTTCCCTCTGTTAAAAACATCTTTCTCTCCTTTATTTTTTCTCCTTTTCCGTCCTTCACTCGTGACTAGACTGCGGGTTCCGGCCAAAAAAAAACGACTTGGCAGCACCCACTGCAGCACGCATTGGGTCTCTTTTCTTCTCTCCTCTCTTTCTTCCATTCCTCGTATCACTCATGGAGACAGCAGCGGCAGCCATGGAGTGCCGCCGTAGTCTTCCACGAATAAGACAAAATCGAGGTCAAAAATAAAATAAAATAAAAAATAAGGCCAAAGCACCAACAAGCTAATTCAGAAAAGTTTGTGTGGCATCTCTCAAAAGTTGTCTCTTTATTTTGCATGCCGAAGGCCTTTAGGCACCCAAACGAACTTTTGTCTTTCTTTTCTCCATATCGCTTTTGTGGACACAAATTGGCCTAGCCCGCTATGTTGTCTTCTAGTATGCCAAGATTTTCCCTCACAATATATGTGTGTGTGTGTCGATAACGAAAGGAAAATATTAGATTGATTAGAATACATATACAGCCTGATCCATGAGCCTCTATATAGGACAGAAAGCTTACATGTGTGTGATGCTAAAAAAATGATAATCCAGTTTGTTCTCATATATATGCTAACCCGTATTGCACGGTATCTCTGAAATCTGAATATTATTTTGTGTTAATACTGAAGGATAAGCTTGGTGCCAAATTCTGACTAGAGAATGCCGACTTTGTTGTGGTCAATGCGCCGAAATACTGTTCACAGGCTCAAAGCCAAACGTGCTTTCGTGGTGATCATGGAAAAGATAGAGCATTTTTTACTTCACATCACTTCAAAACAAGATAAAATTGGATGAATTGCATGTCAAATAAATAGCTTGTATGAATTTTTCCCCCATATATAATTACATGTACCATTGAACGAGTTGCTTCGCCGTTCTCTACATGCTCTCATTGTAAATTTTATTTTCTCGTTTTCTCTTGCTTGGTGGTATTTCAATAGGTTGCATTACCCCGTGTTCTGTAAATTTAATTTAGTACATTAATTCTATCATAAATTATTATTCGTGCTACTGGTTATGAATTTTATACTCGTCCGGTCTTTAATATAAGACAATTTTATTTAATTTGATTAGATTAAAAAAGTTAGTTAATATGACATGTATTTTCTAAAACATCATAGTAACCTTCCTTAATTCTCTCATTCCTTTTCCTCCTTAATTATTGTTGAGGGGCGTCAATAAGGGTAAATTAAGAAAAGATTAAATTGAGAAATATGAAAACTTTGTCTTATATTTAGAACCAAGATCAACAGTCTAAATATATCTTATGTTAAGGATGGGAGGAGTATTTCACAACAAAACATAAAAATAAAATATAAAGAATTAAAGAGTTCGGTGAAAAGAGTTACTCATATTTTATCATCTTTACTATTCCAGCTCGCCTCAAATGGCAAGATTAAAAGAGTTCGCAGTATTTACAAATTCTTTACCGTTCTGGTCCTCATGGAGAGTTGTTTACAAATTAATCGTGAAAAGTGTTTGAATACATGTAATGTAATGGTCGGGAGTAAATACCACAGCCGATGCCGCTTTCTGAAAAGTCCAAAACTCATTACTTATCTTCTAATTCATTCATAAAATAAATTTCTTCTAGTTTAACTTGAAGTAAAATATAAGTCCGGTTTAATAATATATAATGCATTGAATTTTTTCAATTCAAAATTTATAAGTAATTAATTCGTTATAATTAATATATAATAAATATTAATAATTTTTTTACATATTTAATAATATAACTTCCTTTTTACTATTATTTTAATCTACATGCAGCAGTTAAATCAGATTTATATTTATTTAGGGAAAAGATTTATACATATGCTAGTCCTATGATAAGGACATACACGTCACGGTTGAATTTAATTGCAGTGGTTTGATGGTTTGATTGGCCGTGCATGTGCTTCATAGAATTGCGTGGCGGATTTTGCGTCAGAAATAAAGTGAAGCCCTTTCCCACGCCCATGGCTCAACCGAAACGTTCATTCATGTTATCCCTAATATTATTTTCATAACCCTTGCACAAAGCCACACCATCAGGATCATAGCCAAGACAAAATAAACACGGGAAAAAACTTTAATGATACATAAAAGTATAATAGGTTCTACACAACAGGATATTTTTAATAATATTTTTCTTTAATTTCTATTCTACTCCTATAAGGGGCTATTGTAGGTCTCAATTAGACGAGGTTTCTATATACATTGTATCGTATCAAGAAATGAATGAAATCTTATATTGACTTAGCTTAAAAAGGTTTTGGTCAAAAAAAATATTGACTTAAAAAGGTTCCTATCTTAACATAGAAATGATTAAGAAGGTGGAAAATACGAGAATAAAAACAAAACAAAAAAACTGTAAGAAGACGTATATATTAAACCAAACAAAAAATTGAAGTTTCTGCATGGTTGGTTTGACTGGTTGAAACAACAAGCAGAATAGTAGCAGAAACGTGGGACTGCTCTTCAGCTTTTTCTTCCATTAACAAACGAAAACGAAATAATAAACACAATCACACTGTAGTCTTTATTATTCGATTCCACATCTCTGCTCATTTGTCAGCCATCTCTTTGTCTTATTTCAAGGCCTCATTAATTCGATTCCTGCCTCCTTATTCTTAAACTTGTGAGCACGATTCCTTGTTACTTGCACATATATAACACCATATCCAACGTATGTACGTGATTTGATTGATTAAACTAAACTGATCTTAATTATATGTATATAGGCCACTGTGTATATATATAAATACAAATCCAACGAATCAAGAAACATGACACGTACATCTTTTGAAAACGAAGCCTAGCTACAAAGTTTGGCTTGTTAGCTATGAAGTTAAGGTGACGCTTTTTTTTTTTTTTTTGAATGAAAGCTGGATTACAATACCTTATGACTAGGTATCAATATTACACGTTTCACTAAGGGAACCCAAAAAGCAACACAATCATCCATGATCAACTACTACCCCCTGGAGAGAAGGTGGCGGGTGATCAATGATAGCAAAGTTAACGCACATACTATGAGCTAAACCAGCCAAATAATCCGCAAGGATGTTTTCCTCCCTAGGAACAAAAGATAGACACACTTACCAATCGTTAGCCAGCCACCGCCTTCCCTCCTCAATCACATCCCAGAAGGGGTGGTAAGGTGACGCTTTTATTAAGGTGACATATTAGCTCTTTCCGATTGACCAATTTTGTTGATCCATCTTCAATGTTACCTTAATCTTACTGCTTTGTTACATTTGAATATTTGATATAGCTCCACACGTTATAATATTCTTTCAGCTATCAGCTATTCTTTTTTTTTTTTTTGTCTCTTCTAATTATTGTTGCTTCACATGATTACCTTGATTTGATGTCATTTGAACTTTTTGTTCTTTTTTTTTTAAAAATAATGATAGTCTAGAAAATGATAAAATGGGCATAAATGGAAATCATTAGACCACATTGTTTTAAAAAAATAATAATACCAACATGCTGCAAATTAATTACGTTGTATAGTTTGTTCTCATTCGTAATATTCTGATTCAAATACATGGAATATGATGTTGACATTAGCCAAAAAGCCTCCAAACTTATCTAGAATTGCTAAGTTTAATTTGGGAACATATCAGTATACACACACTGATATGCGTATTAGTATTGATGGTACACATATAGTTGAGACTTTGTAGTACAAATAACACAAAACACCTCTTTTAATCTAAGATTTTCTTAACATGAGGTTGTGAGTTCGTATGTAAAGATTATAATGAGTATACGTAACTTATGACCTAAAAAAAAAAACAGAGAGAGATGCACGCATATATATTGGCATCAATCCTTTTTATTTTTTGGTACGAGATATGTAGTCAAACTAAGGTGAGAAAGGTTTTCATGGAAGAATATAAAGGAAAGTAGAGTATAGTTGCTCCCAATATTCTTGTTTTACCTCAATATAATACACACTTCTTTTTGCACCACACACATATATATATATATATATATATATATATAATATGTGAGTATTTATCTGCACCAAAGAATTTATAGCCTAGCGGCATGGATGCTCTCTCTAAATGGGAGGTCACAAGTTCGACCTCACTTGTAATCTTAGATCGTTAGTGCTTGCCCTTTTAATTTAATATATGTACTACCCCCAGTCCTTAATTAATATAATAACTATTTAACTGATTTAAATACATTAAGGAAACTAGTTAAGTTGGTTATTTATAACAAATGTGAATTGATTTCCCAAAGTAATATTTTTAATAACCACTACCCTTGGATGAAAACCCTCTTAATATGTGTAATCACAATAGGGGTACTTTGGTGCATGAATTATAACTTTTGTAAATAAGGTGGATTAAAGTCTTACATTTAGGACCAAATCTAATTCCCCAACTAACTTTTATATTAAGGAGCAGAGGGAGTATGAAATATCTACCAAGAAGCCGATTACGTAGTTGAATTGATCACACGATATTGAGCCACCCAATACTACAAAAAAACACTAAATTTCTGACAGAATTTGCTACAGAATTCAGAGTTTCCGACGGAAATGGATTTCTAACGGAATGGATTCCGTCGCTAATAATAGCATGACAAACCAATTGTCAATGGAATTCAGATTCCGTCACAAATTTCTGACGAAATTGAATTCGGTCAGAAACTTTCTGACGGAGTTCTGTCTGAATTTCCGACAGAATTCAATTCCATAGGAAATTACCTCGCAAACTTATTTTTTATTTTTTAAATTTTAAAAAGCCACGTGGAAACTCCGGTGGCTGCCACCTCATAGCTGGCAGCGGCGCGTGGTAGCTCTGGGGGGCCTCCGCCTTGTTGCCGGCACCCAGATCCGCCAGGTGGTATAGCCTGTCTCCTCCACGTGTCGCAACCTCGCTTCGCACAACCTCCCTCCGCCATGTGCCGCAACATCTTTTTTTCCTGAAAATGCAACTCAACTTACCCTCCCTTGGTTCAAACCCACGACCCCGTCCGTACGCGCACGATGCCTTATTGGATGGGCTCGACGGCTTTGGCATTTTATTATTGCACAATTATATATATATATATATAATCTTATTATATATAATCAATTATTTATAAATATATATTTGTTTCTTATATATAAATGTAATAATAATATAAAATAATTTTATGTATTCTTATAAGTTTTAATATAAATGAACTTCAAATTAAAAAATTTCACATCTTAAATAAATTTCATATGACTATATTTTTGTCTAATTTCTAAAATGAATTTTTTTATTAATAACTAATAAATTTTTTTTTTATAAATAAATTTTTATACGACTATTTTGCCCTTACAGGGACCAAAACTATGATTGGAAACTTGAGGAGTCAAAACCAAAATGAGGAAAAAATTGAGGGATAAAAGATGGTATTAACTCTAATTTTTAAATATTTATATGGCTAATAATATTATAATTTTAATTTATATAGAGATAGTTTTTAAAAATTTAATTTAATTAAAAAATAATAATTAATTAAATAATAATAATTTTTAAATTTTTTCGATGGAATTAGCCATGGAATTTTCCGTGGCAAAATTATTTTCCACGGAATTTGCCACGGAATATTTTAGCCACGGAAAAAATTCCGTTGCAAACTTTTCTAACATAATTCTGATAGATTTTCATCAAAATTTGCTACAGAAATTGTTTCCGTGGCAAAATCCGTCAGAAATTTAGTGTTTTTTATAGTGCAAATATACTTTATCACATGCATGTCTCGTTAATAATTCAACCGTTTTCTTAATGAGAGCGTCACTTAGCTTTTTGATTTAATGATTTAAAACAATATAGCTCATCTCTCATGTATACCATTAAATTTGATTCATCCTCAATATACATATTTGTTTACTTTACCATTTGAAAATATAACTAATTACGTGCGTCCATGAAGTTTTATCTCCTTCAGCTTTAATCACCGTGTATATGTGTGTAGAAATATTTTTTGTGAATCTATCTATACATGAATGTAGAAATATTTTGTGAATCCATGAAAATATACGATTAAATTAATTTTGTGAATCTATACATGAATGTAGAAATATTTTTTGCAGGAGAAATATTCTCGTCAAGTCGTCATCATAACTTTCAACTAAAGGGAGCAAAATAAAAAGGGCAGCAAATGTACGACAAAATTATTAAATAAAACTAATAGCTAACTTTACCTTTTCATATCATAATAAAAAAAGGTAAAAAAAAAAATGCTAGTAGTGCCAATTCTCCATTTTTTTTCTCCATCCAAATACAGAGTAAATATGAGCATATTGGCAACAAATATTCAAACTTTGATTTGCCACGTTGGTAGATTTGTCCCTACCACTAATAGTGTGTTTGACAGTGCGATTCGTGGGAAAATTCATACGATTGGTGTGTTTTCGTGCGTTTGTCTATCGTGGTGGAAAAATGGAGTGTTTGGCTTAATGATAATAAATTTGGGCTTTTAGAGAACATCATGGTGAAATCACACGAAATATTGAAAGTACATTTCCGAGCTCTTTTCTATTGATTTGTGCGATATGCAATAAAATATTTTTTTAGTTATACCTAGAGTGCTATCAGACTGATTGTAATTTTACTCTTAATATATTTTTTCAGCTCCAAAAATTACTTTAAAATATTTTTTAGTGCTTTTAACCCTTAAAATATTTTTTCAGTTGTACCCAGTGTGCTATCAGACTGATTGCAATTTTATCCTTAATATACTCTTTCAGCTCCAAAAATTACTTTAAAATATTTTTTAGTGTTTTAACCCTTTGAAATATTTTTTCAGTTGTACCCAGTGTGCTAATAGACTTATTGCAATTTTACCCTTAATGTACTTTTTCAGCTCAAAAAATTACTTTAAAATATTTTTTAGTGTTTTTAACCCCTTAAGATATTTTTTTCAGTTGTACCCAGTGTGCTAACAGACTGATTGCAATTTTACCCTTAATGTACTTTTTCAGCTCCAAAAATTACTTTAAAATACTTTTTAGTGCTTTTAACCCCTTAAAATATTTTTTTCAATTGTACCTAATATTTTAAAGTAATTTTTAAATATTTACTTGATTTTTTAAATATTTTTTCACCCACTTTTTCTTATCATTATCATAAAAGTCATTTATATTTAAGCCAATCCAAACACTCACTTACTTTTGCAATAGTCATTTATACAATCAATCCAAACATAAATCACATTACAAAATCTGGCTTTTATCAAAAGTACGATTACAAAAAGTCAAATAAAAAAAGCTATTTTTCCATCACTGTTCCAAACACACACTAAATCTAACCCTCATTGGGATGTATGTATGGCATTATCTAATAATATGCTACTTCTTCTTGTCCATAATATAATACTCCTTCCGGTCCTAATTATAAGATAAAGTTGATTTCTTTGGAGAAACTAAGGAAGCCAATTAAATCACTTTAGAATATTTATATTTATATTTATTTCTTCAAACTAATTAATTTGACTAACAAACTTATATATAATCTAAGGATACTAAAAATATAAATATTCTAAAGTGATTTAATTGGCATACTTAATTTCTTCAAAAAAATCAACTTTATCTTATAATTAGGATCGGAGGGAATATCCCGTTTATAAAGTAAGAACGAGATTTTACATTATATATGGAACAAGGACTCTTGAGTCAAATCGATACAATCTAAGAGAAACACTAGGACTAGGAAATAATTAAAGATGACGAGAGGAGTTTAATTGACTAATTAGTGCTAATCCAAAAGACTCAAAGCCACCCCATGGTTCTTCTACTGGAACTTAGCCCACTCCTCACATGCAAACCCTATCAGCTCCTCAGCATTGGGATCCATCACATCAATCACGGGTATGGATGAACCGGATCCATACCCGAATCCCCGCGTCGTCTTCCACAAAGGTTTGAGGCCATGCATGGGAATCAGGAAGGGTCCGAACTGAAGAGAAGTCTATGGGTTTAAATACGATGAAGATATTGAGGGTGGTCTCTATACGCTTCAAACAAAGTACTAGCCATTGCTATAACCATATTGATTGATTAATTTGATTAGAGATTCAAGTACAATAGAATATATTTATATGCGTGTGTGTGTTTGTTTATGGATTAAAAAAAAGTGAAATGAGTTAGAGAGAGAGAGGAGGGGGATTGTAGGGCCTAATTTAATAAGTTGGGCCTAAATGCAAGACATTCTATGAGAGGAAGGCCCAAAAAGGGTTGCCTAGCAAGTCCAGCCCAAGGTTACACTTGGTCACACCATCAGATATACCCAGTCAACCCCAGGAACTGATATGACGAGTTTGACTCGGAATAAATGCGTAACTCCCCCCAATCCGTGTAGATCCGAAAAAGGCCGACTGACTTACCGGTAGATCCGAAATAAGCAAAACTAATGCAACAGATGAGCAGATCCGAAATAACTGGAACCGACTTGCCAGATCCCAGAGGCAACATTATAAATAGGGGTAGCTAGGCCAAAGGGGGACACAATACGAGACATCGATCTTTTTTGCTTACTTATTATTCCCAAGCTCTTCTTCAATTTTATTGCATTGTATTCCCTTTTTAAATATCAATTCATCTTTTTTGCTTCATCATTAATTTCTCAATCATATTAAACTTTCTATTTTATATCATACTGAGGTTCTAAGTTGTCAGTGACCCCTACAAAATCTTTAATAAATAATTTTGTTTCTACAATTTGGCTCCGTCTGTGTGGACTCTGACAACGAATTTCACGTTTTCTTTTGTTGATCATAGGGGAAAGATTATTCCTTTTCGTGCATTCTTGACCATCCACCATGACAGATGCACCTACCATTATAGCTGCACCTACCAACCTTTAAGAGCTTCTTGACAAACTAATCGTTTTGTTGCAAGAATAGTCCCAACAAATTTCCACCCGGGCTAGACTGGCTGCATAGCAGCAGGAACGACTCTAATGTTTGGAAGAAGAAAATAATGTCTTGCAGGAGCAACTTACTTCACGCTCCCCGCGAATCACTCCTACTCCTTAATGATTACCAACTGCCCTCGTCTCACATATGCAATCATTGGGGGCTCCCGGCACCACGGCAGATCAACCAAGGACAACAGGTAATGAAACTCTAATTGAAAACAATAGTGATGAAGCTTATGATACAAGTACATTGATTGCACCAACCGTGCCTGGTGGTGAAGCAGAAAGAATGGCGAACACTCCTACGAGAAATAACATACCAGTTTCTGGCGCATCAGATGACAAAGGATGGAAGTAGAGGTGCCAAGAACTAGAAGCAATGATACTCTGTCTACCTGGTGTGCCATTACCAATGAAGAAGAGTGCTCCTAATAGTTTTGCTGACACACCATTCGTAGATGATATTGCACTGGTTGAGATGTTTAGGAAATTCGCTCTCCTACACGTATGACTCTATGATGGTTCGACGGACCCAGATGAACACATGAGGCAGTACCGACAAAGGATGCATGTTGTGGTGATACCACGAGAAATGCGGGAAGCTTGTATATGCAAGGGTTTTGAGTCGAGTCTAATTGGACCAACCTTGAAGTGGTTTACCAACCTACCAACCAACTCGATAGGATCGTTTGAAGAGCTAAATGGTTTGTTCATACAACAATTTCCTAGCAGTTGAAAAAGGAGCCAAACGACCTCTATGAAATCATTCAGGGAAAGCAAGAACCGTTACAGGATTATGTTGGGAGGTTAAACCAAGAAAAAATCAACATATCAAATTGTGATGTCCAAACAGCAATTGCTGTATTCCACGAAGGCTTGCTTCCTTACTCTGATCTATATAAGGAACTAACAAATATTCTTTTAATACAATGGATGATGTATTGGCTTGAGCTTGGGCCTAAATCAAGTAGAAAGAAAACGAAGTTGGGACCCAATACATCTAATGAGGTATGGTTTCTAAATCGTTACCTTCTAAGTTTGTTTTTGGGTTTTATTCATTTATTAATCTCATGAACAAGACATGATGATACAAACCGTAAATATGACTAAGACAAAGTGACCAACGATCTAAGCTATATGATCCTGTCATATTTGATACTCTAATATTAAATGCCACACCAATAATATACTCTGTTTTGTTATAGGATTCCTTTATATCGGATTTACTGCTTAGTATTCAATTGTATAAGTCTTTCCACTTAATGTATGTGTGGCCATTCAATCATTATTCAATTAAATGGAACTATATCCACATGACATACATGCCGAGATGCTGCTGTTGTAAGCCATTTTACTTGATAAAACACTGTCATTCTTTGTGAGACATTCAATTTGATACATGTACTTTCATTTTATGGTTACCATCTTCTACTTGACATACTACGAACAGACCAGCTCACTAGCTTACGCTCGGCATACAAGACCACCTACTAAGTTGAACAACACATGAACGATGCATCATAAAATTTGTGAGTACTCTATACCGACCCTTCTAAACGTTGAGAACCCAACTTTAGGTGTCCCATAGTTGAACACAAACCGGGCCACAAAGATGTGACATATATACCTACTGACCAAAATCTGCATGCTTGGTCAAATATTATCTTAACACTACAATATGTACTAGCATACATAAATATTCTAGCAAATAAAGCTCTATACCAAAGCTTCTAAAAGTTGATAACCCAACGTTATGGGTGCCTCATGGCAGAACTCAAACTGGGCCACTAAGATGTGACGTACACACCAAGCAACCAAAATTCTCGTACTTGGTCAGGTATTACAATAATATAACGGTCCGTACTAGCAAGAGCGAACTTACTAACCAACAAGGTTATACAATGGCAACTTGCATAATATGGAATGCTTTGCTTGCAATTGACTTGGCATATATGGGGACCGACACACCAAAGACCTTGGTCGTACAAACCACAAAAATGAAAAGTACTCTAGCTAATACGCTACATTATAAGTCCACCAGGGCCACCTAGTGAATATGTCATTGCCAAACCTCTAGTTGACGAGATACAATCAGAACAAAAACAAAAGACCCAAGCTTAAGGATCCACAAAAAAGAAACTAGATCATAACAAGTCTACACCAAAAAGGCACACACACGCCCTCTACTAATTTCTGTCGTCATTAGCCCCAGTAACGAAGTTGTCATCTTCTAACCTACCATAAAAAAGAGACCGATATTCAGTTATTGCTTGGTCGGGACCCCATTGGTTCGAACGACCATCCTTAAACTACTTTGTTAGCTGGGCTTGAGTCTGAAATGCTGACTTAACGGCGATATCCTCAAGTTGTTGCTTCAGATTACTATTTTCAGAGTGTTCAACTGACAACTCATGCTTTGCCGCTGCCAGCTCCTTTGTTGCTTGCTCCACCTGCGCTTCAAGCTTAGCTTGGGAATCTGACATATGCACTGCAGCCTGTTGTATGTCTTCTTGGATCGTTTGGCTTTCTCAGTTGCTTGCGAGGTTAGTCTGGAAGCCTCTCTTTCCAAGTATAACCTATCCTGGAAACCCTACAATCAATGACGTTACCAAGAGTTAGCATAGACGCTAACTTAAACAAAAGGAGAGACTGACATGACACTATACCTGGAACACTTGGGTGAGGTAGGATATCAATGAGTAAGTAGATCATTGAGCCTCCAACATTTAAACACTCTAGAACATTATCCTATAATTTTTTGAATATTAAAAGAAAATATTTTAAAAAAATTCTACAATATTTTTCAATGTGTTTGTTGTGGATTGCTGACCACATGTCAGTACTTTAAAGTTCCCACAACTGCAAAAGGATAATATAAATATTAAAACAAGAATATATATTGTAGAACTGGCAAATATTAAAACTTAAGCAAATCTCAGATCTGATTTAACAAATCTGTTTTCAACAAACCTGCTAAAGTTTAGTAACATGGGAGAGTGACAACTAGATCCTGATTCAACAAGCTGCTAAAAATTAGGAGAAAAATTATATTGATTTTAGTATATATAATCTAGTGCAATCAGAATTATTTTCACAGCAATAAAGCAATAATAAAAAACTTCGGCATTTCACCTCATCGTCTTTTGGTGCTCTCTAGTTTTCTTAAGTGTTTTTTCTCCATTTTTATCTTCAAACCAACCGCCATCATCAGAAATTAGATATCGTTTTTTTGTCTGCTATTCCTCTTCACAGATAATACAACAACCTTGAGCCTCAACTGGTGAGCTCTCGTTATATGAAAAATAAAATGAAACTAAAAACGTTAATTGCAAAAAAAAAGAAAAGAAATGAAAGCTTACATGAGGAATAATCACGAGAGGAAGGAGCTGCAGAATGAAGATCCATATTAGTGGTTGAGGACAGAACCCGCGGCGACAGAGCAAAACCCATAGGAAGAAGAGTATGAGACTCACTCGGGAAGCTAGAAAATTATTGTGAAATAAATTTTTTTAAGAATCTCGCCTTCTAATATATGATAGTTTTCATTGATAACTGTTAAGTATCCTTAAAAAATATATAACTGCTTTTTATGAAGACTAGTCAAATATTGTCAAACAATTTTTTTTTTCTGAATCTCATCTTTCTCACCTCCTTAAGATATTAATAGATATTACATATTAGATTAATATCTTAATATATTATGTTTATCTTAAAAGTTTAAATCTGTAATATCTATCTCATATTCATAATCATACTGTGTGGTTAATTATTATAACCGTTATGTATTTATTTTTATCAATACAATGTCGGAAGAAGAATCGTTTGTGAGAGTTACATGACGGTTGTTTCGTAAGAACTATCATATTTGTTACTAAATAAATGACCGTTATTAATTATAACCGTTATTTTTGTGTTTTCGCGAATTCCGCCTCTCAATACATAACAGTGCACATATTTAACAGTTATATTTTAGCATTATATATTCTTGTGAGACCTCAACCTCGACATAAATAACGTTTATTAATTATAACTGTTATGTATTAATCACTATAAATATCTAAATCTGTAGTAGTGATGTCATAAAATATTTATGTATGTGCGTGCGTGCGTGCGTATTTTAAAAAGTATATAGTTAATTAACTTCTGAATATATAGACGTGATTTTTTTAAGAAATTTCTAATCAATCAAATAATTAATTAATACTAAAACACAAAACTTTGTTTTGGTCCAGCAGCACACCCGCACTAAAAATACTCTAGTACTTACAAGAGCTATAGCTTTGCCGATTTAATTTTGTCAACCCAAACACTTATTTAGGAGTTGCGTGCGTTTCAAAAAGAAAAAGGTAATACTATTAAAAAAAAAAAAAAAACAATGGCTGGAGTTGGACCGGCTAGTGCCTAGCGGTATCCAGTATTGATTTCTTTTTTATTTCACTGATATTGTAGTGATTTGAAGTTTCCCTGTGTTGTGAGGTATTGTATTTAGGGAAAATATGATAGAAAAAGACTATTAAAATGTGTAAAAAATAAATAAGGGCTTCGAATTTTAATAATTTCAAATTGGTTGATTTAAAATTTTGAAATGTTGACAAATGTGTGAAATTCTATAAGTGCTCTTACCTTTTTTTTTTTTAAAAAAACAAATCACTGGAGCTCTGGTGTCCTTGCCAGCAACAGGGGCCACCGAAACTGCTAATATATTTTTATTGAATTTCTCAGGCAAAAGTTGTCAATATAGATACTTAAGTTGTTAATAGCGCCATTAAAGTTGTAAACAGCAGCCCCATTTTTTTTTTTGAATTTATCAGGAAAAACTTGTCAATATTAATATTTAAGTTATTAATAGTAATATTAAAGTTATAAAAAGAACATTTGTTAAATGTTTTCTAATAACTTTCACTAGAGTGCTAACGGTCTAAAATTTTATTTTTTTTGAATTTCTCATACAAAAGTTGTCAATATGAATATATGAATTATTAATAGTAATACTAAAGTTATAACTAGATTATTTGTTGTTTATATTTTATATTTAGAACAGGGGAGTATATTTAGTAGTGGATACGTTAATGTTTTTGCATTGATTGATTGGATTCCCATGATGAATGTATTGGAAGCAAGCATTAATAACAACTTATCCATGATTGACTTTGAAATTTCTATATTCTTGAACATATTGGGGGTCAGTATTTAATAAAGTCCGGTGGATACATCCCTTCCCGCCTTCCCCTTCCAACAAGAAGAGGGCACTCTCCGGTACTTCTTTTTTATTACTCCTCATAATCATATCTCCACGTTTATTTTATAAAATAGATGATTTAGATTTAATATTTTATAAAATTATTATTATAATATATTATGAATTAAAATTTATTTATCTTTCCAATATTATATTATGCATTGTATAGATAGGATTTTAAGAGTTTAAATTTATTTATGTTTATAGTAATAATTTTATAAAATATTTATATCTGAACTATTTATTATTTTAATATAACGGTGAATATAAGATTATGAGAAGAAAATTAAAAAAATAAAAAAACCTTTCGTTCGTGCTTTCGTTTTCGGGCCTAGAGAGACCTACACCTGTCCATGCCATTCATATAACAAGGAACACAATGCTTAAAACATTATATGATTGTACCAAAAAACATTATATGAAGTAGTAGTAAATTATAACTTTAATTGGGTTTTAATTTTGTTGGAAAAGATGGCTTTTAATTTTATATAATGATACGTTTATTTAATTAATTAGGTGATGCGGGGAGGAGTACAGTATGTTCTGCTTCGTCTAGCTCCACCGAAAAGGAACCATGAGGCCTAGTACAGTTGATACTTAGTTGGATTCTTCAAGTATCTAGTTAGGGGTTTGATCCCTGTCAGTATGTATGGAGAGGGTCTCATGGCCAATACTAGAGCTCCTTCAGGAAGTCTACGGTGCGAGTGGATTAATCACTGCTATCGGTGCAGATCCTTTGACGAAAGGTCTGGCAAAGGATTTGGTCTTAAAAACATCAAAGGGAAACCCAACTCACACTTGACTATCATTTCAAGTCTTGAGTTCAACGGTAAAAGTACACTATCAGAGCGATTGCAAGTACTTGACTTGTTAATACATCCCAGGTTGGAAAAAGTACTTGGTAACCATGAGACTATAAGGGAGTAGGTTGAGCCATAGTTTGGCTCTTAATGGACCTTTAAGCACATATTTGCTAGAGCATTTATCATGGTGATGCTCTTGATGGAGTCTACCTATATGAGAATGAAGTGGGGCCGCTTCTAAGAGTCCAAGGGCTTGACTTTGAAAAGCTTAAATGAAAAGGAAATGGACACAAGGCCGCAAATAAATGCGACATTTAAATTGGCATTCAATGGCTCGAGATCACATGTGTAATTCATGAACACTTGTTCATATGAGATAATTGATTCAAAGCTTAGTCTACCATATTATTTTGAATGGGTGAAACCATGTCTTATTTAGGTAAATGTTCAAATCCTCGAGATACCTTTACTAACAACATGAAATTTCTGAAGTGATAAGAGTTTGTGATCATTTTAAAATAATGGGGGATTGTTGGAATATTTTAAAATGAAAGGATGTGTTTGTTGAAAAATCGTGTCCTTATAAATTAAGAAATTTATATGAAGGGTTGTGTATGGAGTTATAACACTAAAGGTCACCAAGGCCATGTCCTTTTAGTTTCTAAAGACACCTATGAAAACGTGTGATAATTATTACTTGGTGGAAGGTTGTGATGATTTTGAAAAAAACCTTCCATACTATAAAGGCGTAACTCCTCATGGAAGATTTATTTTAAATAACCATTGGTTATTTGAGTTATGTTGGTTCATGAGGGTTTATGATTTTAACATGTGGTTATGACTTTTTATTGAAGAGGTGTTGCTTCAAGAGGCACCACTTCAAGGCATCATTTCATGGTCTATAAACTAAATACCCTGCAGCATCATTTCATTTGTGACATATAGACAATACAACATCAGAAATCATACAACAACAAAAGATCAAACCCATTGCCTTTGTCCTTGAGTGCACATAAAGATAAATTCAAATTATCACTTTGTAAAAATCATTGTTGTCTAATCGGTTTGAGTGTTGGGAGTGTAAGCTATACTTAAGGGTCTTCATTGTATTCTGTGGGAGATTCATCTGTAAATCCAAGTTACATCCTATTAGATAGGTATAAGTTGGGGTAAATTAAGCTTAAAAGAAAGTACTGCACATGTCTTAAAGACGTTGTACACTACTTTCTTCTTCATCTCCTATTTTTATACTCCTTAGATATCCACCTCATCCAACAATTATCTTATATTCTAAAAGTTAAGAGCAACGTCCGACAAAATATCATTATGAACAAGTAAATAGGGGTATGGAATTAGGAAAAGGATTTTTCTTTTTCGTAAAAAGTTAAAACTCGTCGCCACCCCCATCATGTGCAGCTTCTATTTAACTCCCATCCAAAAAGAAAACTCTATGGAAAAGAAGTTTTTCACTCCTCAAAGTTATGTATTGTTCACAACAAAAGATCAGACTGGCACAACAAAACTCACTGTGTGTCCAGCTATAGGGTATATGACTCGTGAAATATAAGTACAGTTTATCACTAGCACTAGCCCATAACTTGGGGTCTTTTGCCCTACCTGATGTTGTCAAATATCCGTATGATATCATAACGGCCGCTTTGATATGCCAAATAGAGAGGAGTCTCTCCACGGTTGTCTAGCTGATAAATATCTGCTCCTGCCTGCACAAGCAACTTGATTATCTCAGTGTTTCCAACACGGACAGCCATGTGAAGTGGGTTACTTCCACTTAAATCTGCACAGACATGAAAAGGAACCCACATTGTTATAGAGAATTAGAGATGATGGGGAAGACAATTCTCTATTTACTACTAATTCTAATAAGAGTACCTTTTTTACTGGGATCAGCTTGATGTTGAAGAAGTCGAACCACACAATTTTGGTTGCCTCTATTTGCGGCAATATGCTGTTCAAGAACACAGTATAATGGTAAGTTTATGAACCTATGCTTATGCATTCAAAGAGGAGAAGGAAAATAAACAAATTTTGTTGCTAACCAGAGGCGTCATTCCATTTCCATCTACTTCATTAGGATCTGAGCTTTTCTCCAACAACTGTTGCAGCAATGTTTCATCGCCTCTGTCTGTAACAAAGCATAGACTGGCAGGCAAATCCATTTTGCCCTGAGCAAACATGGCCTCATCTTCTGTCAGAATTCCCCCAATAATTGGATCACTTGATTTCTTCTCCAAATGCTGCAACAGTTTATAGCAAAAGTCATTATAACATGTTCATTAATGTAATTAGTATAGCATATAATTAGCGATTGCATATAACCACGACATGATGAGCCATTAATGCCTAGGCTCCTTACTCATATATGTATATATACCCCTTTTATGATTGTGAATTGAAAAGTTATTCAGAATATATTTTCCCTCCTTTTGTACATGACATACACCAAAATATCTTCCTCTGTTTCGTTCCAAAGAATTGATTTCTATAATATGAAAGTAGTTATCATTTTTACTTAGAAAAGCCAGCAAGACATTTTGAGGAGCAAGCAAAAATAAACACGATTTTTCAGTGAAGATTGCTTGACTAGGGGAAAAGAATCAAAAACCAAATCTCGGAATCTAGATGTAAGGTAATTAGATCAGTGGCCATATTTAAGAATTTAAGAAGCTAAATAATCGAAGCAAAACATATGAATAAGTTGGTTCAAATATTATATACCCGAAGTAAATTGCACGTGATTATTTTCCCATCTCCATCATTTGAACTAGCAAGATTTACAAATGCTTCGACTTCCAGACGTAAAAGCTGGCACAATTGTTTGGTTCGAACTGTGAAGGGCGCTGGCCTCTTACATAGCACGCCTATCTCTCCCACCAAATCTCCTACCTCTGCCTGACCAACAACCTGCAATAATTGCAGACAACATGAATTGTTAGCTATTGTGAATGAGACGAAGCAAAGCAGTGACAATCCGCAGAAACTCTTAACTTGCCTTTTCTATACCATTCTTTTCGATGATGAGCTCCTGCAGGTCACAAGAAAGTTAGAGATAGTTTAATTTGTTTGTTTTTCCAGAGAGAGTTGAAGCGAGACAAATTACTTAAAGTAAAAACGCCCTTTGAAGCAATCAATTGTTAATATTAACACGATTGTTAAAAAATATCAAACGCCAACAATTTCATTTGAAGCACTATAACAATATAACAATATAATCGTAATATAACAAAATAATCTTCTTATTACACTTGTGTCCATCAGTTTCATTTGAAGCAATCAATTGGTGTAACCTGTTCCGGGATTATGATTTGAAGAATATCCTTGTTTATTTGGCATGACTAGCATATAGACTAGCTGATACATGTATGCTTAAAACCCATGTAAAACCCTCTACGTACTTCTTTATAACGCCTAGCACAACCCAACGTCAAAAATGTTATCTACATGCCACTCAAAAAATAAATAGAATAATGATAAACCCAAAGGACAATATATATAAGGGAATGTAATAGCTTACAGCTGCGCCCGTAACCAATATATAAATGTTTGCTGGGGCTTGCTTCTGTGAAATAACAACTTCCAGTGGAGGAAAGTGCTCAGGCTTCATTTTCGCGACCTTTAAAAAGCCCAAGACATGCTCATTGGTTGATCTATGTAGCATTTAAATTAAAAGACAGAAAAACACAAAGCATGCATATAAATTATTGTTCCAGGTACATGCATTACAGAATTGTATTGTCCAAAAAAATATATTAGTCAAGAAAGTATAACTCTTCTTGATTATAAATGCACGTTTACGGAAAAACATTGTGTGGAATGATGCGGTTGATCAAAACTGTTTCCCAGCCTAAGAAAGGTATGTATACTATTTTCATATTAAACGATAAAGAAATATTACCAGTTGAAGAAGTAGGTTATTGGACACTCCATGAAACAAGTAGACTTTATCAACTACTGAACGGAAGAGGTGGCGTGATATGCTGTCTTGAATTGGTTTTGGTAGAAGATTAATAATATTCTCCTGATACTTCAGATCTTCCAATTCAGTCTTGTGCTTCATCAACAAATAGGCGAGCATCCGCTCTTGCAAGCGGACAGGCAACTGGTTCCGCTGTGCAAAACTTCTGGCAGCTCGAACTGTGGCTCTCTGATATCTCGGAAAAGATGAATACATTCAAAACTATAATTATTAATAAAATTCTTAAAATGAGACATTCAGAAGTAATGGTTGTGCAGAATAAAACGTTGTGAACTCACATATTTCCTGGTTTGGTCTGTGATTTGGAAAATAATATTCGACATATTTCCCAAAAAATATCCGTTAACTGCAACAATTATGTAGAACATGTAGACAATGCCAAACACCATCTCCTTTGCATTCAAAGGATGCAAATCACCATAACCAATGGTCGACATTGTGACTACAGCCCAGTATAATGATGTTAAGTAGCGTCCCCAGAGATGCATCTCCTTGCCATCGGCAGTTTGGCTAAACCATGTGGTTTCGGTGTCCTCATTTGCAGCAAGAGCATAGAAAAGGCAGGCTGCTATATGCGCACTTAAGAGACAAACCTACAGATGAATCAAAAATTATGATCATAAGATGAATTTGTCTCTACTAAGTAGCAATTTAATTTTAAGCATGAAACTAAATTTGACATTAAATAATGGCGCAGCAAATACTCACACAAAGCATCTTTGAAAAACGGACCCAGATGAAGTCAAACTTACTGTCCTTTTCGAATCTGATATGTTGACAAAAGAGGGGAGTGGATACTTCGTCAGTTGCAATACAAGTCGGAATGGTTTAATTTGTGAAAATAAACAATTGTCCTTGGAATAAGATCTGTCACATTACCTTGCAAACAAAGCATGGCCCCTACGGAGGCGCCAAAGAGGCAGCAAGAGGGCATATTGCTGAAGAGCTGTGTGCAATGGTTTACGAGCAAGCTCAAAAGGAATGGTAGAGATGACATCAAAGAGGAGCCGGCTTTTGAGGTATCTCCAGCCAATCAGTTTATGGTTGTCGATATAAAGATAAGTTTTTTTGTCCAGGTAGGCAAGAAAGAAGGTCAGAAGAATGTCGACCGCAAAAAAGCCATTAACAACGTTATCTGCTATGGCAAGAGGACCCTTGGATTCCTTAAGGAATCCAAAACGAAATGGACAAACACATGCACTGTAGACCACTAGTATGAGCACAAAGATCTCCCAGCTTCTGCGGTATATAACAAGTTAGCACATCAGCATCTGCAATATATAAGCATAATTGACTAATAACACGTTGACACGTGAGAATCAAAAGAAATAAGGGAGATACTCGGAGACTGTAAAATTGATAACTCACAGGTATGGAAAGTATGAAAAGAGAGATAAAATTATAGGTAACACTACTCTCCCAAGTGCTCTCAGCGTAAGAATCTCACTAATGAAGAATTGAGAAGCCCAAGAGAATCTCCAATATACTGAAATACGTTTATTCACTCACGTCTTAGTTGGGGGCAGCTAGCACATATATACAGAAATCAGAAATACAACGGAAACAATTGATGGTCCCTACATGATCGGGAACTGACTCATAATGGGGCCGACTCACGTGACCGTTTTATACGGTGATACTTAATTAGTATCAACAATTAATTATTAATAAGGTAATCAGACTCAATAATTAATTAAAGTAACGAATAAAACAGATGCTTGACTGATTCAGACCTCCCTAACTTCCCTATTCTTAGGATATAAAAAATCTTCTAAGATGCGGGGTTAATAACAGTGAAAAAAATTACGAAACCTAAGAAGAAAAGGGGCGGGAATAAAGCCAAACCTATAATGACGGTTAAAAGGAGAGATGATGAAGGATCGGAGCTTAAGTTTGTTGTGAGTGGCACTGGCACCATGAGAAGGAAGAGAGGCTCTAAGGCTGAGAGGGCCGCCCACGCCCACGGACAAGAGCTCATCCTCAATCTCTCGGTCGATCCCTGTGCCGGATATTGAACCACCGTCGCCGGTTGGCAACTCCGCCATCTCCGCCCTCCCTTTCGCCCTCTGTCTCCGATTATATTTTTCCTTTTCCTCCCGTCTCTCTCTGTTTCGGTATTACTACCACGCAATGTATGTGAGTGAGGGTTTGGGCTCGTGGTGGTAGCTGTTACAATGAAGAGTGGTCAGTGTCCTCTTTACTCCTCGAGGCTGCTGGATGCCTGGATGAGGAGGAGAAGAAAAAGAAGAAGCGGGAACTCGTGGGGCTAGGGCAGACGTGTAAAAAGGTTCTCTCCTAAACCGTGCTGACAAAGGAGTGTCATGTAACTAGAGTCTAGAGATAATGGTTAGGGCTCAATGAGCGGACTTCCCTCCTCTGGGTATCAGTCAAAAAAAAAGTTCTCTCCTAAGTTATGCTGACATAGGAGTGTCATGTAACTAGAGTCTAGAGACAATGGTTAGGGCTCAATGAGGGGATTTCCCTCCTCTGAGTATTGGGGTGAGGGTTCTCTCACCGTGCTTTTTCTTTTTTCTTTTCCTCATAATTCCATCTCCACCCTTCCAGCTCAGATG
The DNA here is from genome assembly GCA_963210345.1 of Inga oerstediana. Taxonomy (NCBI): domain Eukaryota; kingdom Viridiplantae; phylum Streptophyta; class Magnoliopsida; order Fabales; family Fabaceae; genus Inga; species Inga oerstediana. The sequence continues at coordinate 7,205,062 of OY723402.1, forward strand.
TGAGAAGAGATGTTGTTATGCTATGAAACTGTGGGGCGTTGGATTGCTCAAGACATGGAATCTTCAAGATTATTGTTGAAGGCGATTCTTCTGTGGCTTTTTAAGCACTGACCCAAGCAAGCACAAATTATGTTTAGTATTGATGCGACAAGCATAGGAACTCTGCTGTTGGAGGAGTAGTGCGTGACAACCAAGGAGCTTGGATTTGCGGTTTTCAGCAAAACACGGGTTTCAGTTCCGGCTCAACTGCCTCGGAGATTCAAGCAATCAGCATTGGCCTAAAGTTTTGTAAATCAAGAAATTTCAGAAGGATCAGGCTTTACACTGACTCATTAGAAGCAATCCAACTACTATACCAGTTTGGGGGTCATTACCACCCGCTACAGTTCGAAGTGGAGGAAGTCAGGAAATTAATCTTCAACGACTGGGATTTAGAGATTCATCACTGTCACAGAGAAGCCCTTAAATGTGCTGACGCTATGGCAAAAAGGGCCCTGGACTTGAACAACGATTTGCATCTATTGCATCTCCCACCGGTTTTTTGTTTGACCCAACTGTTAGCTGATCTCAGCTAATCTTTTTGGGTTTTTGTACTTTCTTGGTTTGGTTTTCTTCGGTTCCTGTACTTTTGGCCGCTGTGGCCTCAAGAGGTTTTCCCCTCTTGTCACTTCAAATTAAAAAAAAAAAAAAAAAAAAAAAATATTGATGCTCCTCCCTCGGGAGTGAAGGATGTGCTATACACAGACATGGTGGGTGCTTCTAACCCAGGACTTTGCATTGTTCAGTAACGTGATAATATATTTACACGACCCAAAACTCTGTCGTTCACTTGTAATAATTTTCATTAAAAGGGAGGTTAAAATTCCATATGTGATATACATGCTTGTTTATAATACAAAATTACAAATTTTTGAATGAACGCTTGCTAAATTAAAAATCTGCAACCCTTAATTAATTATCACTTTCATCCACTCGCTAATTACCAATGCGTGGTCCTATTTTTACACAAACACTGAATTCATAGCTGCCAGCACAAAGGAGAAAAATGAAGGTGTGAGTTTAATAATTTATAATGAGACACACACAGATGACAAGCATATAGTTTGATTAAATTAATGTTGTAAATCTATTTTGCAGGAGAAATATCCTTCGCCGTCACAACGTTCAACTTCAACGAAAAGGAGCAAAATAAAAGGGGAACGTGCTGTGGGCATTCAAATGTACGGCGACCCTATTAAATAAATAAAACTAAAAGCTAACTTTATGAGTTCATATCAATACACCATTAAAAAAAAACACCCACCTCAGCGCTTAAATCCTTTCCACCTTAATTTTTGCTCTACGCGATCAAAGCTGATAACAAACTACACTACCCCTCATGTCTGCCTGCATCAACGATCAACGAACTTTATAATATATAAAAAGCTAATCTTTGGTGACGACAGAGGATACATCATTAATCCTATCCATTCATTCACCCTAATCAAATCTCTGTTCTTGATTCTCCCTCCTGCTGCTGCTGCTGCTATATATATATATATATATATATATAATATTATCTACTTTGATGGGCCCAATATCCTGTTTGATGTATTGTTTAGCGGTAGATGTAAGATGAATTTTACATAACAATATAAATAGGAAAAAATAAATTAATAATAACCTTATAAAAATTATATTTTATAAATTTGTTGAAAATATTTTGAAAATGAAATGCTCTTCTAGCTCAGAAGAAATGCGGGAAAAAGTAGTTTTCTACTTTTCTTTTTTCAAATTCTTACTTAATCATTTTTAAAAGATAAAATACAGGTAAAAATTGCTCACATTGGACGAGGAGCAAAGACTGACGCATGGAAAGAAGAAAAGTTGAAACTTGAAAGGTGACATCTCAGTATTTCAAATGTTTTATACAATGGACATTAGTGCAGTGCAATCTTATGCCCATTAGTTAGTGGATAAATCAACCTTCCCTCTGTTAAAAACATCTTTCTCTCCTTTATTTTTTCTCCTTTTCCGTCCTTCACTCGTGACTAGACTGCGGGTTCCGGCCAAAAAAAAACGACTTGGCAGCACCCACTGCAGCACGCATTGGGTCTCTTTTCTTCTCTCCTCTCTTTCTTCCATTCCTCGTATCACTCATGGAGACAGCAGCGGCAGCCATGGAGTGCCGCCGTAGTCTTCCACGAATAAGACAAAATCGAGGTCAAAAATAAAATAAAATAAAAAATAAGGCCAAAGCACCAACAAGCTAATTCAGAAAAGTTTGTGTGGCATCTCTCAAAAGTTGTCTCTTTATTTTGCATGCCGAAGGCCTTTAGGCACCCAAACGAACTTTTGTCTTTCTTTTCTCCATATCGCTTTTGTGGACACAAATTGGCCTAGCCCGCTATGTTGTCTTCTAGTATGCCAAGATTTTCCCTCACAATATATGTGTGTGTGTGTCGATAACGAAAGGAAAATATTAGATTGATTAGAATACATATACAGCCTGATCCATGAGCCTCTATATAGGACAGAAAGCTTACATGTGTGTGATGCTAAAAAAATGATAATCCAGTTTGTTCTCATATATATGCTAACCCGTATTGCACGGTATCTCTGAAATCTGAATATTATTTTGTGTTAATACTGAAAATTTTGGAAGGACTTGTTTCATATTTATATTTGAATTATTTTGATGATATATTTATCTTATGTGCTTGGAAAAGTCACAGAGCTAGATCTGGGGCAAAATCTTGGGAAATTATGTGAGTGTAGTGGACTATATTTTGTATATATTATTGAAGGCTGCCACTAGTAGCAGAGATGGGGTTAAAAAGACTAGTAAAAAGCTTAAGTGGGAATGCTTTAAGAGGTTATATATTATATCATATATATACCAATATGTTATATACAATACAAAAAATAATATTATTTTGTGAGTTATAATTAATATAATTATGTTTCTTTTATTTTTTTAATGCGTATAAAAAATGTGTGTAGTAATAACATCGAATGACATATATTTCAGCTGGTTGAATAATGTGTATGTAGGAGAGGGAGTTTAAAGTTGACAAGATCTGTAGAGGTGTAAAAGATAGAAAGCGAGATGATTTGAACGAGAGAAAATACGTCGTGAGATTCTAGTCAAGTAACGCATCATGAAGGCAAAGGAAGAGCTTCAAATTCTCGTTCAAAGCTGTGCATTATGAATTAAAATATAATTAAGCATTAATCACACCCTCATCTCATTTTCTGTTAAACTCGTGCCTACTTGATCTTTCATTATTCTTTGACTAACAAACCAGAGGACACCCTTTTGACATAATAGTATCTTTAGATACTAACAGGTTTCCTTTCCTGTTTCTGTAGGTGTGAACAACGTACGACTTTCAGAACTGTATGCTCTTATCCATATTTTTATGGACTTTTATCAGTCTGAAATTTGCTTGCCCATTGCAATGTTCAGGGAAGACACAGACAAACTCATAAATGCTAGCTATGCCACTTACAGTACTCTTTTGGAAATTAAAGAACTGATGATAAAGGAAGCATTCCTATTGAATTCCATCATTTCACAAGTACTCATTGGAGAATGGGTAGTGTGAGATGTAAAGTCTTTCTTGTACATTTGCTTCAAATCTTATTGAACTTTTCCCAAAGACTACAAAAAATTAAAACATGTTATTACCGACGGAATTACTCACGGAATTATTTCCGTCGGAAAAATTACCGACGGAAAAAAATTCCATCTCTAATTATCGACGAATTACCCACGGAAAAAATTCTATCGATAAATACTGACGGATTACCTATAGAATTTTTATGTCGGTAATTACCAACACCTTACCCTCGAAATTCTGTGGGTAATTTGAATGGGAAATTACCGACGGAATTCCGTGGGTAATGAGTATCTAATTACCGACGAATTACCCCCGGAAAAAATACCATCGATAAATACTGACGGATTACCCACGAAATTTTTTCTGTTGGTAATTACCGACAACTTACCCACGGAATTCCGTGGGTAATTTTAACGAGAAATCACTGACGGAATTCTGTGGGTAATCTGTAGGTAAAACTAATAATTTTTTTTTATTATCTTTTAATAATTTATATAAAATAATAAAAATAAATATAATCTATAACAAATAAAAATTTAAATATCTTAAAATTAATATTTAATATATATAATATTAATAATAAAAATATTAAATGAAATAAAAATTAAAAATTTTAAACTTTATATCATAAAAACAAAATATATAATTATATATAAATACATATGTAATATTATATATATTTATATTAATATTAAATATTTAAATGAAATAAGAAATTAAAAATTAAAAATTTATATTATAAAAAAGAAATATATAATTATATATAAATACATATGTAATATTATATATATTTATATTAATATTAAATATTTAAACGAAATTAAAAATTAAAAAATTGTATATTTTATATTATAAAATATGAAATATATAATTATATATAAATATATATTTAATTATATATACATACATACATACATATATATATATATATATATATAATTATCTTAATATTATATTTGTTTTTTAATTATTACGTTATATATATATATATATATTATTACGTTAATAAATAACGCAAGGTTAAAGCAGCCCAACTGGAAAAGGCATCAAAACACATATCAAAGGTTCAAGATTTGAATCTCACGTTTGTCACAAAACACGACAATTATCTCATGGAGACACGTGGTGCAAGGTTAGAGGGACATGTGGCCCCTGCTCTGGGGCCGCCAGGGTCGGATGCAGGGGCTGGCGGTGGGGGGCTTTCGGTGATGTCTACGTGGCCTCTTTTAAGGTCGCCATGTGGATTTTTTTGAAAAACATAATATTAAATTACCAACGGATTACCCACAGAAAAATTCCATCGGTAATTACCGACAGAATTTTTCCTTGGGTAATCCGTCGGTAAATTTTCCGTGGGTAAATTCCGTCGGTAATTACCGATGGAATTTTTCCGTGGGTAAATTCCGTCGATAATTACGGACGGAATTTTTTCCGTGGGTAATCCGTCGATAATTTCCAACAGAATAAAAATTCCGTCGGTAAATCGATTAGCCACGTACTTTTTAAAGACAGCAAAAATTCCGTTGGTAATTTGATTTCAGATACGGAATTCCGTGGGTAATCCGTTGTTTTTTTGTAGCGAAGATCAAATTTGTATTGTCTCTTCATTTTGTTTTCTGTTGATCATGTCCTAAGTTTTATTTTATGTTTATGTTCTATCTCATGAATTATTCTCTTTACCATAGTTTTCAACTACTCAAGATTTCATGTTTTCTGGCATTGTGATGTTTTTTGTTTCTTAGAAAACTGTAAATGTTTGTTATTATCAGGGTTAAGGTGTAAATTTAGCCACCAACTCTTTTCTTATGGGCACTCAACACAACTAACTAATTTTGGGTGGAAAATTAGATATAATCAATTTATTTAGTAGCACTTATAGTAACGTCGTTAACCTGAGTTAACTTCTGTTACTTTTTGCATTGTAGGTCCCACTAGTCATCCCATTTTCTATTATTTTAATATATTTTTAGAAGAGTTAAGGTGAAAATTTGGCAATAAACTATTTTCCTATAGGCACCAACATGATTATTTTTTGTAAGAGCATTTACAAGACTAATTAATATGGGTATTTACACTAATGTCCTTACTTTATTTTTTTCATAAGAACATTTACAAAACAAATAAAGGGATTTAAAAGAATTCAGGGAGTTAAAAAATTTTGATCATTCACATATTTGTCTTGTAAATACCCATATTTGTCTTGTATGTAATTGATCTTATGAAAAAAAAATAAAGCAAAGGCATTACTATCTTTCCACCGACAAAATTTAATTTTATTTGACCCAAGGGGGTCCTGGATTCTTTTAAATCTTATTATTTATTTTGTAAATGCCCATATTTATCTCGCAAATACTCTTATGAAAAAAATCAATTAATGGCATTAATGTAAATGCCTACATTTGTCTTATAAATGCTTTTATGAAAAATGATTGTGTTAGATACCCATAGAAAAATAGTTCATTGCTAAATTTGCACTTTAATCCTTCAAAAAATATATGAAACTAATATAGAGTGAGAAGATTGATGAGACCCATATTGCAAAAAGTAACATAATTAAGTTAACTCGAGCTAACGGCGTTGCTGTAAGTGCTATTAAATAAATTGGTTATGTCTAACTACTTTTACACATGAAAATAGTTAATTGTGTTGGGTGCCCAAAATAAAATAGTTCATTGCTAAATTTACATTTTAACCCTTATTATTATTATTATTAGTTATTGTTATCGGTGGCCATTATCATGGATTGGATATTTGGATCAGTAGTTTTGCTGACACCCTGTTTATTTCATTTTACTGCAGTTTCAAGAGGCCTTTAGTGGCCCTAATGATCGTATGAAACTTATTAAATTCACGGAAGGAATTGTCAAGGGCAGGCAGCAGGTAATGAGATTTTCTGCTGTGAAAGAATGATAAATCAGAGAGCCCAGGCTATTGACGTTTTTGAAGTCATTAATCATTTCATAGATATTTTTGAAAAATGATTGCCTTACATAGACAAAAATTCTGGTATGTGCTCGGGTTTTGTATAGTTTTCTTCATCTCCAACTGTAAAACCGTCCATTGGAAGGGATTGGCTACAGTTCTTTACTCTTACTGTTCTCTTCCCATCCTCTTTCCACCACTACCATCTCAGTCTTTAGATTGAAATCTAAGCGGTTCATATTTAATGTATATAAAAATATTATTTTTAAATATTTTTTATTGCAGTTTTAAATTATCGTAACTAAATTTAACAGTTTTTTAATATATTTAATTCTTTGATATTTTTAAATATTTTTGTAGACATTAAATATGAACCTCTCATATTTCAGTCTGTTAGGTTCTATGTTTTGAAGATAACAAAGCTTGAGGAAAAGATTAGAATAATGTTTTGCATGAGGTACATTGGATTAAAAGAATTTTAAAACAAATAGTGAACACTTTCTATGAAAATTAGTTGATCACTGAGTGACCACTCGAATAATGTGTTTTGAAAAAAATAACTCCTCACTGTAGTGATACTAGAAGAGCTAAACAAAGATCACTAGAGTGATGCTGAGATTTGTTTTCTCTCCCACACCACCTTGGTGAATCATCTGGTGATCAGTTTTGCAAAGAGTTTTCAAAAGAAGAGATCATTCAAGTGATGCTCTAATTTGTCATGACCATCACATCACCACGGTGCTCTATTCTAGTTATCAGTTTTGTAAAAAGTTTTCAAAGAGAAGATCACTCAAGTGACCACTCGAATGATGTGTTAAATTTTCATCAACATCACATCACCATAGTGATTTGCTTAGTGACTAGTTTTCTGAACAATATTTCAAAGTGAAGATCAATCAAGTGGTGTGTGAAAAAGTGCATCACTAGCACAACTGTACTGTGCTCCTGGTAGTGCTCAAAATACTTCAAATTTTCTAAGTGTAAGATCACTCGAGTGACCATTCCAGTTATGTGTAAAAAGTGCATCACTACTAGTACACTACGGTGATGGCATCCGGTGATATGTTTCTTCTAAAAACAAAAGAAACAAGATAACTCGAGCGATCCTGTTATTCTCATCACCACCAAATCACCAAAGTGATTCTCCTAGTGATATGTTTTTCAAAAGAAACAAGATCACTCGAGTAGAGTGATCCTATTTTGTGCATCACTATCACTTTACTACAATGACCCATTTAGTGCTCTGTTTTGTTTTCAAATTGGCTAAGTGAAGATCATTTGAGTGACCACTCAAGTGATGCTTCTTCAGAAAATAGAGCATCATATCGTAAATCTTGATAGTCATTCAAATATGTTCTAAACTTGTTCTAATTGCTTCCAATTGGTTTAACACTTCATTATACTAGTACTTAATTTTATTACAGGTGGTTAATTATGGATTAAATCAAGATCAGCAAAAAGCACTTTTGCGTTAGAGCATTAAATGCACCAGAGTTCAAACGCTTCACATTCTCTCTACTCTCAACGGCTAAATCCAAAGACACAATGAATTATCTGACATTCTCAATGGATAGAAGCAAGACCATACACTCTAATGGCTATAATAAAAGAGCAATGGTTTTCAAACATTCTCACACTATAAATAGATGAGCATTGAAGACGGAACAACAACCAATATTGTGCATTTACTGTTACATTCATTTGCTAAGCCTCAAAAGCTGTCTGTGTGAATTTGTACTTCAGTGATTATTCATTTACTCTTATGAGAGGACATACTTAAGCATTTGTTTCGTCTGAGATACTCAAAGTAGTGGGACCTTGAGTGGGCATTGATTACAAAGTGTAAGAGGGAACGGGTGTTCTGTGAAGAAGAATTAGCTTGTACTGAGGCACTAAGAGCCCTATGAATCTTGAAAAATAGTGGAAATCTCAGAAAGGCTTTTTGAGGATTGAACGTATGTCAAGTGGATTGAACCAAACTAATATAATTCTCTTGAGTCCTTCTTTGGTGATATCCTTCTAACTCTCCTCTTCTTAATTAGCTTGTATTGAAGTTTAAATTTTTAAAAGTCACCCAATTCACCCTCCCTCTTGGGTGAAAAGCTTACACTAACACAATCTAAAGGCTGAGATTAGTAATTGGAGGAAGAATATGGAAAGAGAACGGTAAAAGCAGAGAACTGCAGCCAATCCTCCACTAGATATGGTCTACATGATTCTGAACTTATACTACTACATTCATGTTTGTAGAAGCTAGAAAAGGTTCAAACTGGGCTCCAAGAGAAAGAGAGAAGTCTTGATGATGTTAAGAAGAGGTGCGCTGCATCTGTTGGAGCTCAGAAGCGTTGATATTCTCAGATGAAAGCCTTTTAGGTATGATAAATATTACTCTTCCCGTTCTAAATGTAGGAGTTAATTAGGGTGTTGATGTTGGTCCTAAATATAAGACCCCAATCTAATTTGTTTCCCATATTTATCATTTTCCTCAAACTATCTCCATCAATAGTAACAATCCAATTCAAATAGTAACCAGACATTTGCTACACAAGGGTGTTTTAGAGGATTAAATCACATTTGTTGTAATTGACTAATTTTTCTATCTTTCTTAATATATCCAAATTAGTTAAATAGCTCTTACGGTTAAAGAAAAGAGGAGTATTAATCTTCTAATCTAAGCCTAGTTAGAAATGGTAGCTCTGAGAGAGTTCACCTCTCTTTTTACTCGAGTGAATTCCTTCCATAGCACTAGTTATCTGGTGAAGCACTCCACATATTGTAAATGTTATTCCTGTCATCACGAGAGTGCGTGCAGTGCTTGTAAGGAGTTACGGCTTCACATTTTAAGAATATTTTTGCAGGAAGAAGTCGCCGTGAAGGATAAGCTTGGTGCCAAATTCTGACTAGAGAATGCCGACTTTGTTGTGGTCAATGTGCCCAAATACTGTTCACAGGCTCAAAGCCAAGCGTGCTTTCGTGGTGATCATGGAAAAGATAGAGCATTTTTTACTTCACATCACTTCAAAACAAGATAAAATTGGATGAATTGCATGTCAAATAAATAGCTTGTATGAATTTTTCCCCCATATATAATTACATGTACCATTGAACGAGTTGCTTCGCCGTTCTCTACATGCTCTCATTGTAAATTTTAGTTTCTCGTTTTCTCTTGCTTGGTGGTATTTCAATAGGTTGCATTACCCCGTGTTCTGTAAATTTAAATTAGTACATTAATTCTATCATAAATTATTATTCGTGCTACTGGTTATGAATTTTATACTCGTCCGGTCTTTAATATAAGACAATTTTATTTAATTTGATTAGATTAAAAAAGTTAGTTAATATGACATGTATTTTCTAAAACATCCTAGTAATCTTCCTTAATTCTCTCATTCTTTTTCCTCCTTAATTATTGTTGAGGGGCGTCAATAAGGGTAAATTAAGAAAAGATTAAATTGAGAAATATGAAAACTTTATCTCATATTTAAAACCAAGATCAACAGTCTAAATATATCTTATGTTAAGGATCGGACGAGTATTTCACAACAAAACATAAAAATAAAATATAAAGAATTAAAGGGTTCCGTGAAAAGATTTACTCATATTTTATCATCTTTACTATTCCAGCTCGCCTCAAATGGCAAGATTAAAAGAGTTCGTAGTATTTACAAATTCTTTACCGTTCTGGTCCCCATGCAGAGTTATTTACAAATTAATCGTGAAAAGTGTTTGAATATATGTAATGTAATGGTCGGGAGTAAATACCACAGCCGATGCCGCTTTCTGAAAAGTCCAAAACTCATTACTTATCTTCTAATTCATAAAATAAATTTCTTCTAGTTTAACTTGAAGTAAAATAGAAGTCCGGTTTAATAATATATAATGCATTGAATTTTTTCAATTCAAAATTTATAAGTAATTAATTCGTTATAATTAATATATAATAAATATTAATAATTTTTTTACATATTTAATAATATAACTTCCTTTTTACTATTATTTTAATCTACATGCAGCAGTTAAATCAGATTTATATTTATTTAGGGAAAAGATTTATACATATGCTAGTCCTATGATAAGGACATACACGTCACGGTTGAATTTAATTGCAGTGGTTTGATGGTTTGATTGGCCGTGCATGTGCTTCATAGAATTGCGTGGCGGATTTTGCGTCAGAAATAAAGTGAAGCCCTTTCCCACGCCCATGGCTCAACCGAAACGTTCATTCATGTTATCCCTAATATTATTTTCATAACCCTTGCACAAAGCCACACCATCAGGATCATAAAAGTATAATAGGTTCTACACAACAGGATATTTTTAATAATATTCTTCTTTAATTTCTATTCTACTCCTATAAGGGGCTATTGTAGGTCTCAATTAGACGAGGTTTCTATATACATTGTATCGTATCAAGAAATGAATGAAATCTTATATTGACTTAGCTTAAAAAGGTTTTGTTCAAAAAAAAATATTGATTTAAAAAGGTTCCTATCTTAACATAGAAATGATTTAGAAGGTGGAAAATACGAGAATAAAAACAAAACAAAAAAACGTAAGAAGACGTATATATTAAACCAAACAAAAAATTGAAGTTTCTGCATGGTTGGTTTGACTGGTTGAAACAACAAGCAGAATAGTAACAGAAACGTTGGACTGCTCTTCAGCTTTTTCTTCCATTAACAAACGAAAACGAAATAATAAACACAATCACACTGTAGTCTTTATTATTCGATTCCACATCTCTGCTCATTTGTCAGCCATCTCTTTGTCTTATTTCAAGGCCTCATTAATTCGATTCCTGCCTCCTTATTCTTAAACTTGTGAGCACGATTCCTTGTTACTTGCACATATATAACACCATATCCAACGTATGTACGTGATTTGATTGATTAAACTAAACTGATCTTAATTATATGTATATAGGCCACTGTATATATATAAATACAAATCCAACGAATCAAGAAACATGACACGTACATCTTTTGAAAACGAAGACTAGCTCCAAAGTTTGGCTTATTAGCTATGAAGTTAAGGTGACTTATCACGGCTTTTATTAAGGTGACATATTAGCTCTTTCCAATTGACCAATTTTGTTGATCCATCATCAATGTTACCTTAATCTTCCTGCTTTGTTACATTTGATATAGCTCACACGTTATAATATTCTTTCAGCTATCAACTTTTTTTTTTTTTTTGTCTCTTCTAATTATTGTTGCTTCACATGATTACCTTGATTTGATGTCATTTGAACTTTTTGTTCTTTTTTTTTAAAAAAAATAATGATATTCTAGAAAATGATAAAATGGGCATAAATGGAAATCATTAGACCACATTGTTTTAAAAAATAATAATACGAACACGCTGCAAATTAATTACGTTGTATAGTTTGTTCTCATTCGTATTATTCTGATTCAAATACATGGAATATGATGTTGACATTAGCCAAAAAGCCTCCAAACTTATCTAGAATTCTTAAGTTTAATTTGGGAACGTATCAGTATACACACACACTGATATGCGTATTAGTATTGATGGTACACATATAGTCGAGACTTTGTAGTACAAATAACACAAAACACCTCTTTTAATCTAAGATTTTCTTAACATGAGGTTGTGAGTTCGTATGTAAAGATTATAATGAGTACGTAACTTAGGACCAAAAAAAAAAAAAAACAGAGAGAGATGCACGCATATATATTGGCATCAATCCTTTTTATTTTTTGGTACGAGATATGTAGTCAAACTAAGGTGAGAATGGTTTTCATGGAAAAATATAAAGGAAAGTAGCGTATAGTTGCTCCCAATATTCTTGTTTTACCTCAATATAATACACACTTCTTTTTACACCATATATATGTGAGTATTTAAATGCACCAAAGACCTTATAGCTTAGCGGCATGAATGCTCTCTCTAAACGGGAGGTCACAAGTTCGACCTCACTTATAATCTTAGATCGTTAGTGCCTGCCCTTTTAATTTAATATATGTACTACCCCCAGTCCTTAATATAATAACTATTTAACTGATTTAAATACATTAAGAAAACTAGTTAAGTTAGTTATTTATAACAAATGTGAATTGATTTCCCAAAGTAATATTTTTAATAACCACTATCTTTGGATGAAAACCCTCTTAATATGTGTAATCACAATAGGGGTACTTTGGTGCATGAATTATAACTTTTGTAAATAAGGTGGATTAAAGTCCTACATTTAGGACCAAATCTAATTCCCTAACTAACTTTTATATTAAGAAGCAGAGGGAGTATGAAATATCTACCAAGAAGCCAGTTACGTAGTTGAATTGATTACATGATATTGAGCCACCCAACACTAGAAAAAAACACTAAATTTCTGACGGAATTTACTACAGAATTCAGAGTTTCCGACAGAAATGGATTTCTAACGGAATGATTTCGTCGCTAATAATAGCATGACAAACCAATTTCCAATGGAATTCAGATTCTGTCACAAATTTTTGACGGAATTGAATTTGGTCAGAAACTTTCTAACGGAATTCTGTCTAAATTTCCAACAGAATTCAATTCTGTAGAAAATCCCTTGCAAACTTATTGTTTATTTTTTAAATTTTAAAAAGCCACGTGGCAACTCCGGCAACTATCACCTCATAGCCGGCAACGGCATGTGGTAGCTCTGGCCTCCACCTTGTTGCTAGCACCCAGATCCGCCAAGTGGTATAGCCTAGCTCCTCCACATGTCGCAACCTCGCTCTGCCACGTGTTGCAACCTTCCTCCGCCATGTGTCGCAACATCTTTTTTCCTAAAAATGCAACTCAACTTACCCTCTCTTGGTTCGAACCCACGACCCCGTCCGTACGTGCATAATGCCTTATTGGATGGGCTCGACGGTTTTGGCATTTTATTATTACACAATTATATATATATAATCTTATTATATATAATCAATTATTTATAAATATTTATTTGTTTCTTATATATAAATGTAATAATAATATAAACAATTTTATATATTCTTATAAGTTTTAATATAAATGAACTTCAAATTAAAAAATTTCACATCTTAAATAAATTTCATATGACTATATTTTTGTCTAATTTCTAAAATTAATTCTTTTATTAACATTAATTAATAACTAATAAATAGTTACTAAATAATAATTTTTTATTAATATTAATTAATAACTAATAAATTTTATTTATAAAAAATAAATTTTTATATGACCATTTTGCCCTTACAGGGACCAAAACCTATGATTGGAAACTTGAGGAGTCAAAACCAAAATGAGGAAAAACTTGAGGGATAAAAGATGATCTTAACCCTAATTTTTAAATATTTATATGGCTAATAATATCATAATTTTAATTTTTATAGAGATATTTTTTAAAAATTAAATTTAATTAAATAATAATAATTTTAAAATTTTTTTGACGAAATTAGCCACGGATTAACTCAAAAGACTTTAGTTAATAGTCCCCGGTAACGGCGCCAAAAACTTGTTCGCCGTTTATCTTCCGCAAGCACACAAGTCGCAAGTAATAATTTAGTGAGTAAATGAGTGTCAATCCACAAGGACTATGACGAAAGTGAATTAATTATTGTAACGATGTTCTTAACTAGGTTGAATGAAATTATTTGAAATTGAATTAAGGAATTTTTTCTGAAAACAATAAGGTAAAGCAAAGGTGATTGTAAAATTGATTCTACTTCAAGGTTTAAAGGCTTAGGATTACTTCTTACTTATTGTATTTCATGAAACTATGCAATTGATTCACTTATGCTAGTTGTGTGAGTCCATATACTAGTCAAAGATTCTAAGATCATCAATCAAGCTCTCTCAAGTCAAGATTGATTTTAAATCTTCATTAACAATATTCAATCTCTTGTCTATCATTAATGAAAATCATCTTTCCCAAAGCAATTTCTTCATTAGACTATGCTAGGTTATTAGATATATCTCTATTATAACAACAAATCATTCATTTAATCCATAAATTTCAAGTCTAACATGATTTTTCTCAAGTTCTACAGCCAAAATAGCTCTCTCAAGCATCATTCAATTGAACTAAACTAATCATGTGGTGATCAAGCACAAGATAGTAATTAAGCATGGAGAAAAATCAGCATATATTCTCAACAACTAGCAAAAGCAAAAAAAATATAATAGTTTTAATCCATACAAAGAGTAGAAGTAATCCTAAATGAGAGTTTCAGCCACTCATAATCAATACAAACAAAAAACTCAACACAAAAGTTAAATCCATATCAACAAATGGGAAGACGAGAGGAGAAAAACCAGAAAAAGAGAAGAAAATCTTGAATTTCTTTAAGAATCTCTTCCAAGTTTCTCTCAAGAGCTCTCCAAGAAGCCTCCTTGTGGTTCTTGAGCTCTTCCTTGTGTAGAATCAATGAATTTCAGCGCTCCTATTAGGTTAAAAACACAGCTAAAGCTTCACTTTTTCAAAACGCACAGTTGCAGTATCGCAACTTTGCTTTCGATTCACTATAGCTAACCCACAGCGAACGCGGTCAGAAGGGCCTATTTTTTATGTGTTTTCGCTTTTGCTTCGCTATGGCGTAGAGCAAAAGCGACTGGGAATACCTTCAAGCTACTTCTTTGATCTTCTTTTTTGACTTTTGTTCTTCTTTTCTCCACCTCCAAGGATTCATGTAAGTTTCCACTTCTTGTCCTCATCCTCCTACAAAGAGAAGGATTTTATGAGCTTTCCAATTTTCTTCAATTTAATCTATGATTCTATACATTTAGCTCAAAATTTACAATTTTCAAAGTATTTTCATCACATCATATTTTCCTTCATATGTATAAAGTTTATGCACAATTTTAGTTTAAAACCACAAATATATAAAAAAAATGTGATAAAATACAAGAATTTCTAGAGAATAATAGTAGCTTGCGAGGTTAACCTGGAAGCATCACTTTCCAAGTATAACCCATCCTGGAAACCCTGCAATCAACAACGTTACCAAGAGTTAGCATAGACGCTAACTTAAACAAAAGGAGAGACTGGCATCACACAATACCTGGAACATTTGGGCTAGGCAGGATATCAATGAGTCAGTAGATCATCGAGCCTTCAACCTTGCCATGTCAATGAGTCAAGAGACGACAAACCATTGGAAGAATTTGTGGTGCGACGGTAATCGACGAGGTCGTGCTATAGAAGTGGAGGTCTATGTCTTCATGTTCGAACAGATTGCTATCACCCTTTTGCATTTTGCTTATCTCCTGCGTGCCCTTGCCTTTGGTCTTCTTCGCGGTGGCTAGCTAGATTGAGATTGGATGGTTGGACGGAGCCCTTGACCATCCGCTTTGACTAATTTCCTTACCCTCATCTTTTCTAAGCCTATCCACTCTCTAAGTCAATACTCAATTGGACTTGAAGAGGAGGGCACCCAAAAGAACTTTTGTTTTTCTTTTCTCCATATCGCTTTTGTGGATACAAATTGGATCTGTGCTTGGAAAAGTCAGAGATCTGGGGGAAATATTGGGAAATTATGTGACTGGAGCATATTTTGATATATTTTGTATATATTATTGAAGGCTGCCATTACCGGCAGAGCAATTGGAGATAGATGAATAAATTACCATTTTGCATGAGACGGGGTTAAAAAGACTAGTAAGAAGTTGAAGTGGGAATGAGGGGTTATATATTATATCATATATATACCAATATGATATGTATAATATAAAAACTTATCAAAAAATAATATTATTTATGAGTTATGAATTAATAATATAATTATATATTCTTTTATTGTATGATGGTTATAAAAACGAGGGTAACAATAACATCAAATGACAGATATATTTCAGCGGGTTGAATAACGTGTGTATATAGGAGTTTCAAGTTGGTAAGATTTATGGCGGAGTAAAAGATAGAAAGCGAAATTACTTGAACCAGAGAAAATACGTCGTGAGACTTTAGTAAAGTAACGCATCATGAAGACATCATGAAGACAAGGAAGAATTTCAAATTCTTGTTCAAAGCTGTGCTTTATGAATTAAAATATAATTTAAGCATTAATCACATTCTCATCTCATTTTCTATATATGTTTGGCAAAAATTATAGAGATTTTTTCCTTTTGATTTCAATATTCTAATTTAATATCTCCTACTAATTAATTTAAAAACCATGTTACGTACCAATGAAATAAAAATTTAAGATTTGGCCCAACAATTCTTAAATTTGACAGATATCTGTATAAAAAATAATTATTATTTTTCATTGTTTTAAATTATGCTTTAATTTTGATCATTATTTGGTAACGAACAAATATCTCGGCACATTTTCTTCACAAAAATGTTACAATATTTTATCACTAACTCTGTTGAAGGAAGGCGCTTTAATTATAATTTTGAAAATTTAAAGTTAGACCAATGCATAATAATATAAGATAAATTTTAGCCTAAAAGGAGGGAAAAATACACATATTTCAAAAATGTGTGTGGAAAAAAGAATGCAAGTGAATAGATAATTTCGTTACCTATCAAAGTTAACCCCTATACGGCTATACTATCGTAGAAATGTTAAGGGAGAGGACTACATTTTGTGTCAGATATCATATATTCATATGCATGAAAAGCATCAAAGTTGGTCATTTAGACTTTTAAAGTAGAAATTAGGAGGTCTTCTGTGATTACAATACTGAATTATTATGTGTGTTTGGATTGGCGGCAGACAAGGAGCTTTTTTTATAAATGGGTTTTTAGAAAAGTCAGATAAAAAAAAAAGTCAGATTATAGATGTGATTTGTGTTTGGATTGGCGGTGGCAGAAGTGACTTTTTTTTTCTAAACTTAAATCTGTTTGGATTAGTGTTTGAAAAACCCGTTTAGATGGAAAATGACTGAAAAGGGCATGAATCTTATTGAATACTACACACACACACATATATTATTTGTATATATTGTGATAAGAATGAAATATGGTTGAAAATTGAAGTGAGGAATCCTGATCTGGATGAATGCAGCCAATATTCATTGATATTTAATTTGAGTTAATGAAATTATTTTATCGTAATTCAAATTTACAGTATAATTACTTGTGTAAGGAGAATTTAATCAAAATATAATTAATAAGTTTTAGAGAAAAATATTGATAAGGAGAAATGAATATATGTATGTAAGTAAATTTGTCACATAAAAAAATTAACTAATTAAGTATTATAAAATTAATTTAAATTCTTTGGAGATCCAGATATGAAATTATGAAAAAAAAAATATTGTTATTAGATTAAAAAAAAAAAGAGAGGTAGATATCATTCCAAACGAAGGGGAAAAAGAGATATTAGTTTGCTTGCATAAAGCCGGTGGGACCCACGTCAATTTAATTGTCCAACATTGACCCACTCAGCAGAAGCTCCTTCTTCTTCCATGGAAGCTACTCACATGAGCTTCTGTGAAAAGCTTCGTTTTTTGAAGAAGCGCAGTGAAGAACAACGCACATCCAAACAGAGCTAGATACCTCAACTGAGCTTCTAGTAGGCAAATGAGCTTTTTTCCTCTTCCAACGTCTTCCCAAACAAACCCTATGATACACACACAACCGTCTCACAAAATTTGAACAGAGGTTAGATGTACTATTATAGAATTGCTAATATATGATGGTTATTATCAACCATAAATTATGATTTTGAATTGTTATATATGCAGGCACTATATATACTTAGCTGGGAAAATTCCATTTAAATACCATTTGAAATAGCAAAATCCACAAAAGTCTTTTATAACATCTAAAAGATAGAAAAGTGATCTGGGATGTTTTAGGGATACTGAAGTTTAAGGGTAAAGACCAAAATACCCTCCATACTCATTTACTCACACATACAGATTCCTCACAGGCAAAAACCGAACCCCTGGCCATCATCGTCGTTCGCAAATTAGCAAGCATGGGTGGAAGTCGTCCCCAAATCGATGAATGTTTGATCTTCTTCCTTAATCAGAGTGGTTGTCGTTCTCTTTTCTTATCACCGACGTCGATGTGATGAGTGATTGGATGTTTGGGATCCCGATCTGTCTCTCTCTGGTCCACAAATCTCTGTCGCTCTCTCTCTAGTCTCCTTCTCTGAGCTTTCTTCCCTCTATCGGCAACACAGGTGCTTCGCAGTCTTGGATCTGTCTTCCCATCTTGCCCAGACGCGGAGAAGAAGATGAACTGAAACTTAACGCTGAGAGAGAGAGAGAAATCAGTACAATGTGGCTCCCTCTGGAACAACGTGCTTGAATTTCAGCATGTGAAATCGTAATGTTAACTTGACATTTTCTAATGTATATTGTAGTTGCTATCATGAAGGTTTTGGTGTTTTATGAATTCCATTGCTGCACTTATCATTCCCATTACAACTGTTGTTAAAGGTGACAGTTTATTGTAATTAAAGCATACATGAGGAAACACCTTATTTTAGGTTCATGACTTGTATGGATTGGATGTACGTGGAATGACTAATGTCAGTTTGCCATTTGATACTTCGTCTATAAGTTGTTGTCATGGGAATAGGAATGACAAGGTTTTTAATGGTTTTAGCGATAATGGTAATGGGAATGACAACTTAATATTTCCAAACATTGTGTGGAAGTATTTGCCCAGAAGAGGGGGACGCTGACAAATTAAGTAATGTGATTAATAAAGTTTTTAATGGGTTTGACAATAAGGGTAATGGGAATGACATTTTAATATTTCCAAACATTAAGTATAGAAGTGTTTGCCCAGAAGGGGGGACGCTGACAAATTCAGTAATATGATTAACAAACTTTTTAATGGGTTTGACAACAAGGGTAATGGGAATGACAACTTATTATCTCCAAACATTAAGTGTGGAAGTGTTCCCCAAAAAGGGAGGATGCTGACAAGTTCAATAATGGGAATGACAACGTTAGTAATGGTTTTGACGAGAATGGTAATGGGATTGACAACTAACCCTAACCAACTTTGTGAGTAAAAGTGTTGGCCCAAAAGAGGAGAACGCTGACAAGTTCAATAACAGAAATGACAAAGTTAGTAATGGTTTTGACAGGAATGGTAATGGGATTGACAAGTTAGCCTAACTAACTTTGTCATTGGGTGGAAGTGTTGGCCCAAAAAGGGAGGACGCTGACAAGTTCAATAATGGAAATGACAAAATTAATAATGGTTTTGACGAGAATGGTAATGGGATTGACAAGTTAGCCTATTACCATTCTTGTCAAAACCATTACTAACTTTGTCATTTCCATTATTGAACTTGCTAGCGTCCTCCCTTTTTGGGCCAACAATTCCACCCAATGACAAAGTTGGTTAGGCTAACTTTTCAATCTCATTACCATTCTCGTCAAACCATTACTAAATTTGTCATTTCCATTATTGAACTTATCGGCGTCCTCCCTTTTTGGGCCAACACTTCCACCCAATGACAAAGTTGGTTAAGCTAACTTGTCAATCCCATTACCATTCTCGTCAAAACCATTAAAAGACTTGTCATTTTCATTATTGAACTTGTCAGCGTCCTCCCTTTTTGGGGCCAATACTTCCACCCAATGACAAAGTTGGTTAAGTTAACTTGTCAATCCCATTACTATTCTCATCAAAACCATTAAAAGACTTGTTATTTCCATTATTAAACTTGTCAGCGTCCTCCCTTTTTGGGGAAACACTTTCATTGACAAAGTTGGTTAGACTAATTTATCAATCTCATTACCATTCTCGTCAAAACCATTAAAAGACTTGTCATTTCCATTATTGAACTTATCAGCGTCCTCCCCTTTTGGGGAAACACTTTCAGTGATAAAGTTGGTTAGACTAATTTGTAATTCCCATTACCATTATCGTCAAAATCATTAAAAGACTTGTCATTTCCATTTTTGAACTTGTCAGCGTCATTGCCTTTTGGGCAAACACTTCCACTCATAAAGTTGGTTGACCTAAGTTGTCAATCCCATTATCGTTCTCATCAAAACCATTAAAAACCTTATCAATCCTATTATTGAACTTGTCAGAGGCCACCCCATTTTGGCCAACACTTTAACACACAATATTTATTGATTTACTTGCTTCCTGTAGAAGAAAAGTGCATATTACCATAGTGTGGGAATAAAGAGACTATCGTTTTAGTAAATTTACATACACAGTAACATTACATGGAAAAAGGCCACTGCTATGAAGCCGCATACAAGATCGGTTACAAAAATAACAACTTTACAATGTCACCCTAAAATGCAGCGCTTGGTGTTCATTTCAACAATCTCAATGCATCCTCCCTCTTGCTATTCCTTTCATGGTTAACCACCCACCACATTAGGTCTCGCCTATTCGCCCCAACCTCATCAGCGCCATAGTCGAAGGTTACACCTAGCTTCCAATTATTGAGCCAAATTAGCACATGGACATCACAATCACGCCTGCAAGACACAGTGACATGAAAAACTAACACTAAACCATATTATAACCAAAATATTGTGCACATACAAAAACACGCACAAGTTGTTCTGTTGTGGAATGGGTGCCCAAATAAAGTCACCAATCGGCTTCTTCCCAGCATGCACCGGTTTCACAATCAAACAAATGGGTGTGTGTGTTTAACATCCTCTTCCTTTGTTGTGCTTCTACATCTTCAATATGAAAATTGGATTTTTTTTTACAATTTCGAAAGCCATCTTATTGGAATGTTTAAATATACTTCAACAATCTTAAATGCTTAGCTAATATTTAGAAGCATTAAACTGTACATTCCTTTTCAATTCTCACATTAAAATTTAATTCAGTTTTATCACCATACACTAAATAACATTCATATAACCAATATGTTTTAACATTCAAACATCTCTAGTCAGATTTTTATATCCAAATCAAACAAAACTCCTTTAGACAACAAGCCTTTTTAATTTGGAAAATTTTCAGATTTAAGAACAATACTTAAATGACCATTTCTCAAGTTGGAAGTATTAACTATAATGATACAAACTTTTATAAATACATGTATGTGGTTCAACCTAGAAAGTTAAAGAAAGGTGTTGGACTGTCAAAATTTAGAGTTTACAAGTGACATCCTCATGCAAAAAGTGTGTGGGTTATATATGTCTAGCATAAAGAAAGAATTCCTAATGAGAAGACCCCAAAAATAAAATCAATGTCTCCTCATTGATGGATCCAAAGGAACTAAAACATTAAAGAATTACTGTTTGAAGTTTTAAACTCATTCTTTCCTTAGCTATCAGCATTCACCACTACAAAATCAAACGTTCTGAAGCCTTTTTTCCCTATTAGTTAAACTGTTAATTGAGTGTTACATCCTAAAACTATATTGAAACAATGAATTATTGATAGAGATTTGTGGACCAGAGAAAGACAGGTCAGGATCCCAAATTAATTTATCACTCACCGCATCGACGTCGACGGCACAAAATGAGAACGCCAACCACTCTAAAGAAGATCAATCACAATAAGAAACGATTTGGGGACGGCTTCCAGCCACCCTAGCGGCTTTACGGACTACGACGACGGCTTTGGTTTTTGCATGTCACTCTTCAGATTTTTTTAACCCCTCTGAAGCCTTCCTCCAGTATGAGGAATCCGTGTGTGTATGTGAGTAAATGAGTGTGGAGGGTATTTTGGTCTTTAGCCTTAAACTTCAGTATCCCTAAAACATCCCAAATCACTTTTCTGTCTTTTTGATGTTATAAAAGACTTTTGTGGGTTTTGCTATTTCAAATGGTATTTATATGGGATTTTTCCTACTTAATTCCTAAGCATAATATATATTGAGAGCATGCATAACGGTTATTTGTTAATAACCATAATGTATGGCTTTATTTTTTAATTATATATAATTTTTTTTATTTTTTTTTATTTTTTTATCTAGTTTTATTGTTAATATTTATTAGATAAAACACAAACATTGATAATAAGACGATAATAATATTAAACAAACAATTTTATTTATATTATTCAAAATTTAATACATTATAGATAAACATGATACAATTTAAAGAAATTAATCATTTAAACACTCTAGAACATTATATCATAATTTTTTAAATATTAAAATAAAATCTATTAAAAAAATTCTGCAATATTTTCCAATGCGTTTGTTGTACATTGTCGACCACGTATCAGTACTTCAAAATTCCCATAACTGCAAAAGGATAATATAAATATTAAAATCAGAATATATATTGTAAAATTGATAAATATCACAACTTAAGCAAATCTTGGATCTAATTTAACAAATATAATTTCAACAAATTTGCTAAAGTTTAGGAACGTGGGAGGGTGAACATTCAAGTAGATCGTGATTCAACGAGTTGCTAAAAATTAAGAGAAAAAATTATATTTATTTTAGTCTATATAATATAGTGTAATTAGAATTATTTTCACGGCAATAAAACAATAATAAAAAATTCGGCATTTCACCTCATCGTCTTTACATGCTCTCTAGTTTTCTCAAGTGTTTTTTCTCTATTTTTATCTTCAAACCAACCGCCATCATCAAAAATTAGATATCATTTTTTGTTAGCGATTCTTTTTCATAGATAATATGAGGACCTTGAGCCTCAACTAGTGAACTACTCTAGTTATATAAAAAATGAAATGAAACTAAAAACGTTAATTGAAAAAAAAATGAAAGCTTACAAAAGAAATAATCACAAGAGGAAGGAGCTGTAGAATGAAGATCCATATTAGTGACGAAGGACAGAACCCGCAGCGGTAGAGCAAAACCCATGGAAAGAAGAGTATGAGATTCACCGGGAAAGCTAAAAAAAGTTTACGAAGGAATCGGAAGAGTTGTGTCAAATAAAATTTTTTTTTCTTCAGAATTTTGCCTCCTTATATTTTGATATTTTCAGAATCCCACCTTTTTAGATGAAAGAATACTTACTTAACGGTTTTTTCTAAAGAATAATAATGTATTATCCATAATATCAATATCAATTAATATATCAATAAATAATATATTAATATATTATTAAATTATGTACTAAGAATTGTAATGTATTATCAAATATTTTTTTTATATTACAGGATACTCAACGATTCTTTATAAAAAACCGCAATGTATTTTCAAATAATTTTTTTAATATTATAAGATACTTAACAGTTCTTTATAAAGAACCATAATATATTATCAAATAATGTCAAATAATTTTTTTTCTTTAGAATCCCACATTTTTATATTAAATCATATTTAACGATTTTTTATGAGGAACTATAATGTATTGTCAAATAACTTTTTTATAGAGTTTCACCTCCTTATATTTGACATTTTTTAAAATCTTGTGTTTTTATATATGACAGTTATAATTTTTAACTACTAAGTATTTTTAAAGAATATATAACGATTCTTTATGAAGAACTGTTAAGTATTGTGAAATAATTTTTTTGGGAGAATTACACTTAGGTCTCAAAGAAAAAAATAAATGAAGAAATGGCCCTTAAAGATTGCAAAATGAAAAAATGGTCCCATTAACAACTAAATGAAAAAATGGTCCCATTAACAACTCCAGGAGTTTGTATTGACAACTCGTTAACAACTTCAGGAATTTGTATTGACAACTTCATGAGACCATTTTTTTATTTTGCAATCTCCAGGGACCATTTTTTCATTTTTTTTCTTCCTTAGAACCTGAGTGTAATTCTCCCTACTTTTTTTTAGAATCTCGCCTTCTTTTATATGATAATTTTCATTGATAACTATTAAGTATCGATCATCAAATATCAATCAAATATATACTACTTCTTATGTATGATAATTTTCATTGATAACTATTAAGTATCAATCATCAAATATATACTACTGTGTTAATGGCGTTGCTATAAGTGCTATCAAATAAATTGGTTATGTCTAACTACTTTTGCACCCAAAAATAGTTAGTTGTGTTGTGTGCCTATAAGAAAATAGTTCATTGCTAAATTTGCATCTTAACTCTTATTATTATTATTATTATTATTAGTTATTGTTATCAGTGGCCATTATCATGGATTGGATATTTGGATCAGTAGTTTTGCTGACACCCTGTTTATTTCATTTTACTGCAGTTTCAAGAGGCATTTAGTGGCCCTGATGGTCGTATAAAACTTATTAAATCCATGGAAGGAATTGTCAAGGGCATCCAGCAGGTAATGATATTTTTTGCCGTGAAAGAATGATAAATCAGAGAGACCAGGCCATTGAAGTTTTTGAAGTCATTAATCATTTCATAGATTTTTTTTTTTTTTGGTTACACAGATGGCAAGCTAAGCTTGAAACAAAAGCTGCCCAAATGGGCTATTCAGACATGTGTTGTAACTGCAACTTGATCCACTAAAAACTTCTCCTTGCAAACTGGCGCAATTTCTGGTAGGAGGGTAACCTGACGACTGCACATATGAGCTGCCTTAGCTAATATATCTGTACATCCCAACATCTCCCTAGGTGCATGGTGAGCTCAATAATCCAATCATTATATATTAGATGTCTAGTCTCTTCAATCAGTTGATGAAGTGCCCCTTGCCCAGCGCTATCTCGCAATAAACAATTAATTGCTTGCAACGAATCAGAAAAAACCTTCACCTCTTTTAATTTGAGGTTTTGGCAAACTTCCAGACCTGTCTTGATAGCATATATCTCAGCGGCGACTACAGAGTGAACATCAAGGGATTGTTGAAAACCCATAATCCACTGTCCTTGTGCATCTCTGATAAGCCCTCCACAAGCTGCATGATCACGGTCTCTAACTGAAGCATCAACATCCAGCCTAACCTCTCCTTGTGCCGGTGGTCGCCAACGTCCATCCTTATTATGTTGCCCCCCGAAAACACAGTGATGAAATGTACCTGCTCTGACTTCCTCCATGATATGAAACAGGGATTCATGAAAAAGTTCGTGTATGGAGGCCTCTCTAGCTTCAAATATCTTTGCACATCTAGACTTCCATAGTGTCCAACATACATGTGCAAAGATCTTTGGCCATGGCCATCGTGAAAACCTTTGTTTGCCTGGACTGTGGTTAGTGTTCCATCGCAGCCAATCCTATAAAGAACAAGAAAAGAAAGCAGTATATGTGTTAGCTGAAATAAATTCCTTCCATAAGTTTTTCGCTCTTGTGCAATCTCTCAACACATGCAATACACTCTCCTCTCTTGGACACTCAAAGGTACACAACTCAGATATAGTAAGACCTCTTTTGGCTCTAAGTGAGTTAGTCATCAATCTCTCATGGCTAACTTGCCATAGAAAAAATTTTATTTTCTCTGGAATTGGCCAACGCCAACATGTATACCAGAATGAAGGCCTGTTGTCATCAACTGGCTTCATTATGTACTTATAAGCCGCTTTAACTGAGAACGTCCCATCAGTCGATGCCTTCCAAAGAATTTCATCCTCCCTACCACCAGATGGAGGTCGAATGCGTTTGATCAAGTTAACAACCTGCATGGGGAGAAATTGATGTAGCCTGTTTTCATCCCATCCACCATTAGGTAAAGTGAAGTTGACCACTTTGTCATCCAAGTTAACTTGCAACAAATTGTTTATCACCATAGTTATAAGCGGCCTTTCTAAATTTATCCATGCATCAAGCCAAAATCTTGCATTGCTGCCATTATTAATCTTCCATCCCAATCCTTTCATAAAAGAATCCCACACCGAAGTAATCGATCTCCATGTTAGAGAACTTGATTTTTTCTTGAGGACTTGTGGGATAAAACCATCACCACAATCATATTGGGATTTCAAACATTTAACCCATAATGCCTGCGGTTTCATAATCATACCCCAACACAACTTCATAATAAATGCCTTATTTTGACTTACCAGATTTTTAATGCCAAGTCCCCCATATGATTTGCTGCTCATAATTTGATCCCAAGCAACAAGATGCAATTTCCTCAAACTGGCATCCTGACTCCAAAGAAATTTTCTGCTAACTTTTTCAATTTCATGTAACACTCCTACAGGTAGCAAAGATGATTGCATTTGGTATGAAGGTATGGCTGCTAGGACAGACTTAATAAGTATTGTTCGACCAGCCATAGTGAGGAATTTACCCTTCCATGTTGAGAGCCTAGATCGAACCTTCTTAGTAATGTGACCAAAGGTATCCTTGGTGACTCTCTTGTGAATCAGTGGCACTCCTAAATATTTCCCAAGATCAGCAGTTATACCAATTCCCAATTGTTGAGATAAATCCATTGCTCTATTAAAATTGACATTCTTAGAGAAGAATGCCTTAGATTTATTCAGATTTATCTTGTGACCTGATACCTCACAAAATTTTTTCATCACCTGTTTAAGCACTTGAATCTGTCTGACTGATGCTTCGGTGAACAAAAATAGATCATCCGCAAAAAAGAGATGGGAAATGGCTGGTCCTCCATTCCTAAATACCAGAGGTCTCCACCGATGCCTCTCGCATTCCAAAGATATTAAGTGACCTAGCCTTTCCATTCATAGCACAAACAGATAAGGGCTCAATGGATCTCCCTGTCTCACACCCCTAGATGGTACAAATGTATCACCTTCCATCCCATTCCATAAAACTTTCATTGTAGCAGTAGTAATATAAGCCATGATCAACTGCACCATATCATCTTGAATTCCTATTAATCGAAGAGTCTCTTCCAGAAAAATGATTGCCACACATAGAAAAAAATTCTGGTATGTGCTAGGGTTTTGTATAGTTTTCCTCATCTCCAACTGTTAAATTGTCCATTGGAAGGAATTGGCTATGGTCCTTTACTCTCATTGTTCTGTTCCCATCCTCTTCCCCCGACTACCATCTCAACCTTTAGATTAAAATGTTTAGATTTAATGTGTACAAAAATATTCTTTTTAAATATTTTTTATTGCAAATTTAAATTATCGTAACTAAAATTTAACAGTTTTTGAATATATTTAATTATTTGATATTTTTAAATATTTTTATAGACATTAAATATGAACCTCTCAAATTTCTATCTGTTAGGTTCTATGTTTTGAAGATAACAAAGCTTCAGAAAAAGATTAGAAAAATGTTTTGCGGGGTACATTGGATTAAAAGAATTTTGAAACAAACAGTGAACACTTTTTGTGTAAATTAGCTAATCACTCAAGTGACTACTCAAGTGATGTGTTTTGAAAAAATAACTCATCACTAGAGTAATCACTAGAAGAGCTAAACAAAGATCACTTGAGTGACCACTAGGGCGATGCTGAAATTTGTTTTCTTTACCACACCACTTTAGTGAATCATTTAGTGATCAATTTTGTAAAGAGTTTTCAAAAGAAGAGATCACTTGAGTGATGCTCTAATTTGTCATCACTATCGCATCACCATAGTGCTCTATTTTAGTGATCAGTTTTGCAAAAAGTTTTCTAAGAGAAGATCACTCAAGTGACCACTTGAGTGATTTGTTCAATTTTCATCAATGATTTGAAACAAGGACTGGATTGGTCGGTCTGGCCCGGGAACAGGCAAACTAGGCATGGAACCGGTTTGGTTCATGAATGGACCGGTTCAATAAATTATTTTAAAAAAAATCAACTTTTTAAAATTTTTCTTTAGAATTTTATATTAATAAGCCTAAAATATTCAATTTCTCACCGATTTGGCCTTGAGCGAGCTCCTATTTGACTCTAGTCTGACCCACTGACATTTGTCCCAGTACCCCGACCGGTTTGTAACCGGTCCAAGTTTCAGAACCTTGATTGTCATCACCATCACATCACCACAGTGATTTGTCTTAGTGATTAGTTTTCTGAAAAATATTTTGAAGAGAAGATCACTCAAGTGATGTTTGAAAAAGTGCATCACTAGTATAGCACTACAAAGCTCCTGGTAGTACTTAAAATACTTCAAATTTTCTAAGTGATGGATTGTTAGATGCTATGTTTTGCTGATAACAAATAATGAACAAATGGTCTTACAAATGATTTAATTAAACAAAGGTTTTTGAATAAAGAAACAGGGCTTTCTTAAGCATGCAAAGCCATCACTCAAATGAGCACTCGAGTGATGAAGAAAGAGAAGAAGTCAGTACAAGGGAAGGAGTCTTTGGTAGAATTCAGAAGGGATCACTCGAGTGATGACCCTTTATCACTTGAGTGATAAGTTGAGAAAATGTTTTTCAAACTCTGGCTAATCTTGGAAGGTATCACTTGAGTAATGACCCTTCATCACTCGAGTGACCACTCAAGTGATGTGTGTTAAAAATGTTCAGAAACTCACTTCCAGATTTTGTGAGGTATCACTCGAGAAATAACCAAGGATTACTCGAGTAACCACTTAAGTGATAAGGTAAGAAATGAAACCTGTGATTCTCTGCCAACATCTGGAAGGGGTTACTCAAATGACCACTCGAGTGATGTCCTTGAACTACCCAATTGATAAATTAAGGTTTGTCTCTGCCAAGTTCTGGAAGGGATCACTCGAGTGATAGCTCTGGATACTCGAGTGAGCACTCAAGTGATGTAGTCCAGATTGCATGATAATCATCTGTTATTTATTGATTTGTTGTCTATATGATTAACCCTTCATTGTATTAGTATTTTAAGCAATTTTTAGGAAAACATTGAAGAGATATTGCCAAAGAGACAAAAGTCACTTTACGAAGAACACAACGTTCCTAACACTCACTTACCGTAATGACTATTTTTCAAATATGAAGAATGATTAAAAGAAGCTGCATTACTCTAACGGACAAGTTGAAATGTTACCAACGGCTATCACAACTCAGTTATAAATATGGGAGCATTCAATAAAGAACACAGACACTAACATCACACAACCATACATCGATCAATACATTCATAATGCTCTGTTTCTCATATTCATTGTACTTCAGTGATTCTATATTTACTTTGTGAGAGAGATTTCTATTACAAACTCAATATCTATTATTGAGACAGCTTAAGGTTGTGGAACCTTAAGTTGGGGATTAGTTTACATCGTGTAAGGGGAAGCGAGTGTCCAATGAAGAAACTTGCAGTGTACTGAGGTGCCAAAAACCTATTGAATCTTGGAAGATATAGTGAAACTCTCAAAGCAACTCTGAAGATTGGATGTAGGTCAAAATGGTTGTAGTTGAACCAGTATAACTTTTGGTGTACACTTTGGTGATATTTCTCCTAGCTATAATTGCTTTAAATTCTGTCAATTTTTATATATGGTTTGAATTTTTTGTGATCACCCAACTCACCCCCTCTTAGGTGAAGCGCTTGCACTAACAAAGATCTCGAGTGACCACTCAAGTGATGTGTAAAAAGTGCATCACTACTAGTACACTACGGTGATGGCATCGGTGATCTGTTTCTTCTAAAAACAAAAGAAACAAGATAACTTGATTGACTACTTGAGTGATCCTGTTATTCTCATCACCACGAGATCACCATAGTAATGTTCCTATAGATCTGTTTTTCAAAAGAAACAAGATTACTCGAGTAGAGTGGTCTTGTTTTGTGCATCACTACCACATCATTGTAGTGACCCATCCAGTGCTATGTCTTGTTTACAAAATGGCTAAGTGAAAATCATTCGAGTGATGCTTCTTCAGAAAACACAACATCGTATCATAAATCTTAATACTTATTCAAATTTGTTCTAAACTTGTTCTAAGTGCTTCCAATTGGTTTAACACTTCATTATACTAGTACTTAATTATATTGCAGGTGGTTAATCATGGATTAAATCAAGATTAGTAAAAAAGCACTTTTGTGTTAGAGCATTAAATGCACCAAAGTTTAAACGCTTCACATTCTCTCTGATCTCAACGATTAAATCCAAAGACACAAAATTATTGACATTCTCAATGGATAGAAACAAGACCATACACTCTAACGGCTATAATAAAAGAGCAACGGTCTTTAAACATTCTCATGCTATAAATAGATGAACATTGAAGACAGAACAACAACCAACACTGTGCATTATGTTACATTCATTTGCTAAGTCTCAAAAGCTCTCTGTGTGAATTTGTACTTCAGTGATTATTCATTTACTCTTGTGAGAAGACATACTTAAGCATTTGTTTAGTCTGAGATACTTAAGGTAGTTGAACCTCAAGTGAGCATTGACCGCAAAGTATAAGGGGGAAAGTGTATTCTTTGAAGAAGAATCAGCTTGCACTGAGGCACTAAGAGCCCTATGAATCTTGGAAGATCGTGGAAATCTCAGAAAGGCTTTATGAGGACTAGACTTATGTCAAGTGGATTGGACCAAACTAATATAATTCTCTTGAGCCCTCCTTTGGTAATATCCTTCTAACTCTTCTATCTTTACTTAGATTGTATTGAAGTTTAAATTTTTAAAAGTCACCTAATTTACCCCTCTCTTGATTAGAAAGCTCACACTAACACAATTTAAAGGCTGAGATCAGTAATTGGGGGAAGAATATGGGAAGAGAACGGTAAGAGTAGAGGACCGTACTATATATGGCCTATATGATTCCGAACTTATACTACTACATTCATATTTGTAGAAGCTCGAAAAGGTTCAAATTGGGCTCCAAGAGGAAGAGAGAAGTCTTGATGATGTTAAGAAGTAGTATGCTGCAGCTGTTGGTGCTCAGAAGTGTTGCTATTCTCTGATGAAAGCCTTTCAGGTATGATAAATATTACTCTTCCCGTCCTAGATGTAGGAGTTAATTAGGGTGTTGATGTTGGTTCTAAATGTAAGACCGCAATCTAATTTGTATCCCATATTTATCATTTTCCCTAAACTATCTCCATCAAAAGTAACAATCGAACTCAAATAGTAACCGGACATTTGCTTTGGGATGCCAAAGTGGTCCCTAATGTCGCATCCCCAATTATTATAGGGACCCCTTTGGAATTAGGGACGCCAAAGAATTAAGTGGCATTCCTAATTGCCAAAGGTGGATCTTTGGTGTCCGTTTTTGGAATTGGGACGCCTGATCTGTCAAAACTGACATACAGAATTATAAAAATGCCACCGCCGTTATTTTTTACTTCCTTTTTGGAAAAAGAAATGTCCTTTAGGGTATTAAAATCTATATTTTGTAGTAGTGTTTAGAGGATTAAATCACATTTGTTGTAATCTACTAATTTTCCTATCTTCCCTTATCTATCCAAATTAATTAAATACCTCTTACATTAAAGATAAGAGGATTATTAATCTTCTAATCTAAGCCTAGTTAGAAGTGGCAACTCTGAGAGAGCTCACCTCTCTTTTTACTCGAGTGAATTTCTTCCATAGTACTAGCTATCTGGAGAAGCACTCGACATATTGTAAATGTTATTCCTTTCATCAAGAGACTGCGTACAGTGATTGTAATGAGTTACGGCTTCACACTTCAACAATATTTTTGCAGGAAGAAGTCGCCATGAAGGATAAGCTTGGGTGCCAAATTTGGACTAGAGAATGCCGACTTTGTTGTGGGCAATGCACCCAAATAATACTGTTCGCAGCCTCAAAGCCAAGCATGCTTCTGTGTTGATCATGAAAAAGATAGAGCTTTTTTTACTTCGCACTTTAAAACAAGATAAAATTGGATGAATTGAATTTCAAATAACTAGCTTGTATGAATCTTTTTTCCCATATATAATTACATGTACCATTGAATGAGTTGCTTCGCCGTTCTCTACATGCTGTCATTGTAAATTATAGTTTCTCATTTTCTCTTGCTTGGTGGCCGGTATTTCAATAGGTTGCATTACCCCATCTTCTGTAAATTTAAATTAGTACATTCTATCATAAATTATTAGTAGTGCTGCTGGTTATGAATTTTATACTCCTTCGGTCCTTAATATAAGATATGTTCACCTAAGTTGATTAGATTAAATTAAGAAGTTAGTTAAGTTAGTTAATATGATATACATTTTCTAAAATATCCTAGTCACCTCACTACTACAAAATATAGGTTTAGCGACGCTAATCTTATAGCACTTCTTCAAACAAGCGCCGGAGGAGACTTCTATTTTTTTTAAAAAAAAACATGTGACAGCTATGACGCTTGACCAGGAAAGCACCATAGCTGTGTGATACCTTGTATGGCGCTTGCTTGGGGAAGCACTATACAAGGGGTTATTTTTTTAAAAAAAAAAATTACTCCCCATGTATAGCGCTTGCCCAGCAAAGGGATATTAAAATATCCCATTTGCTGTACAAGGACAAAAGCCCTTGTATGGCGCTTGCCATACAAGGTGGTGCAATTTTTTTTTTTTAAATAACCCCTTATGTAAAAGGTTTTTATTTCTTTTAAAAAAATAAAGGGTTAGTTATGGCGCTTTCTTACTTAAGTGCTATAATTGGCCTTATTTTTTTTAAAAAAAAAGGCCAAAAGTGAAGGATATATATAATAAATGTGTTGAATGGCTTTTTTTTATTGCCTTGGCAGGCACCAAGAATTTTTTTTATGGCCTTGGAGGGCACTTGAGCGCCTTCCAAGACCAAAATGGTCGGTGACATTTTTTTAAAAAAAAATTATTTTCATATTTTTTTGTTTGAATTAGGGGAAGCAATGGGTAGCATTTTTTTTTTTGACTAAAACCTGGAATTCATTAATCTATCAAAGATTACAAAATAGACACCTCACGAGAGGCAAAGCAACCAGAGTTCGTCAACCAATTCCTGCAGATAAAACAGGTGGTGGTTGATAAAAAATGACAAAATACTCAGTGCTACTATGAGCAAGTTTTGCTAAATAATCTGCCTGGGAGTTTCTATTTCTAGAGATATGGTTTATAAGGACACACCAATCTCTAGATAGTCACTCTCTAGCCTCAGTAATGACCTCCCTAAAAGGGTTACATGGGTAGCATTTCTTTTAATAAAATTGTGTG